>JAJJWW010003878.1:0-645597 GCA_023531295.1 Papaver armeniacum
CCACATACCTCGACTAACCGGCTCAGACCAACCATGGTTGGTTATCCCACTCCGTACGCCGAATGAAGCATCGACGCACGGCCTCAAAACCCAAAATTAGGGTTTTGAGCATCACGAGCGTCCATCTTCTCCGGCACTGAACGGAGGGTCCAAGATTAGATTAAGCATGTCCTGGCCATACTCAAAGATGACCACCGTGGACCCATCTATACCCTCACCCGATCGGCCAAGGCATATCACGCCCGGGTCATTCCAAGACGCGCGCCCAAACTAGCGTGGTCGCACCTCCCAAACCGCAACCGATCTCGACCGCTCAACTTCGCTGCACGATTTGGATGGCTCGGATCACGTTTTCATGGGATATTCGTGTATAGGCGTGAACACCAGCCTACCACCTTCACACCAGACCAATCGGCCAAGACCGACCAAGATTGGTCATCTTGGAACGTGCGCCCGGTGGGCATGACGCGCGCTTCATGCAAGCACCGGTTTTCTGTCACAAATCGATCACGACCACTCAACTTCACCTGACGAATTGAGTGGCCCAGATCATACTTTCGTGAGGTAATGGGTATAGGCGCCTACACCGTCATGTTGTCTACACACATGCACTGGTCGGCCTTGTCAAAATTATATCCCATGCTTGGTTTCGACTAAGCCAAGAGTGATGCTTGCGCACCTCTTCAAAAACCCTAATTCATTAACTGGCCGCAGTATGAGTGTCTCAAAGAACATCTCGTCCGTTCAACTTCACCAGCTTTGGTTATACAACCCCGGTCGGAGTTAATTGGTCGAGTGAGGCGTCATGGTAATCACCACCCATCACTCTACCACACCAGGATGCAGCACTCGCATAAAATACACATGATACTTCACAAGTATCAACTTCCCGAATAATGCGCTTATTCAATTTAGCATTACATGCTACCTTTCGTGGACCCACGATCCACACATTCCAGTACATCAATCATGTCACAAACCTGGGGATACATACCGGGTATTGGTCTCGAAGGGTTTACAAAGGTGGCAACAGGTGCAACGCGCCATCACAAGAACGTGTTAGGAAGTTATGACGGTTAGCGATGACATGAGAAGTGGGCAACACCGATCGTGTAGCATCGACACACAACTCCACTACTCCATCACTCCACTTCCTCCACTTCCCACGAGAGACGTGAATAAGGCTCAATGACTTGTATAAATAGGTTCTCCTCCCTATTTCCACCAACAAGAGCAAGTCCGCAAGAAACAAAATCAAGTGTTAATACAAACACCGGAACCGATAGCTTGCACTCGTAGTGTTTGCTCAGCCTTCTTCACAAGTCATAAGCAAGCCAACACTTTCACAATCTCAACACCTTCTTCGCTTCCCTCCCTAAGATCAACCTCTCATCTCACTTTGTGACCGGAACAAGTCCTGAACGCCATTTTTGTTTAGGCCTGACTCTGCAATGCATTGATTTCCTCGAATCTACAAGCACTCACCGCTGCAGTTGATTTGTTTAGGTTTTGGATTCATTCCTCATCCACACACCCCAAATTACCAAATCCTAGGAGAAGCCACCCATAAACAATTGGCGACCACAAAGGAGGTTGATCCTGGCCTGCACAAAATTGAATTCTCAATTTTTGGGTTTCCATCTCATCGTATCCTGAAACCACAGGTGGTTCAGATATCATGGGAAGTGTAGCTAGAATGCTGGAGGATGTCTTGGCAAATCAAACCGGTATTACCAGAATGCGTAGCGAGACATTTCGCCTTTTCAATGATATAAAGAAGACAATTACAAGAAGGGTCGGGCAGGGCATCTACTCAAGCAAAGGCAAGAAATATCGAATCCTTAGTCGAGTCACACCTCACATGGAGAGGCAAAAAGAGCGCGTAACCGTAGGAGACTCAGGAAAGACGAACAACATGGTCCAGTCAACAATGAAGAACCGAGGCAACTCCACAGAGGAAAGGACTTGTCCGGAGTACTACAACGTCTACCAGATGTTAAAGGAGCCTGCAGAAACATGGAGCCCCGTTAGAAGATTTATATCTCAAAACTCTTGTTCAAGCCCGAAAGACAGCCCAATCCGCACGGCCTTTCATCCAAGCGAAGAAATGCTTCGAGGAAGGAGAGATCGATCAGGAAATACGTGAATACAGAGGATGAGAGCGTTCAACCCGATCACTCAAAGCAAATGATATTACGACACCTTCCACATCCCTCTACCTGTGCAAGCGATCCATGGATATGATGGCACTTGCAAATCTTCCAACTTCATCTCCGGAACGTGCTCCACATCAAAGCCACGTAGAGATATCACAACGCCCACTAACGCAGGAAAAGCTGGACTCGAAATACCTACACTTTCCGTTCCCGATAGAAAAGATTTTGGAGTTGCTGGAGATGTGGGTACGAAATAGAGAAGTGGAACTACCTCCTGTATGGAGTCCACCAACCGATCAAGAAATAATGGACCCGAGGTACTGCATTTCCACTGCTTCCTTCACCACACTACCAGTGAGTGCAACGCTCCTCAAGCGCATTGTTCAGAGAAACTTGTTCAAGGATAGCTCTCATTCTCTAAAAAATTAATGCGACGACTTCCTTGGAGAGGCTACTACTTGCTTGATACAAGCGAGACTTCAAAAACAAGTAAGTTCTATTTGCAATTTTACAAGAAAGATAGTTTTGGAATTCACGGGACTTAGCATCCCGCACATGGAGAAAGAGACTCAGTGATCAAACGCATGTTTGCTTCCCTTCATACCTCCCCTTTTACACGACATTTGCAATTTCATATGACATGTGCAATCATTCATGACCAAGATGCAAATTCCATTTAAAATAACCTCTTTCAGAAAAGTTATTCACAAAACTATCTTAAAATAAACCAATTCAATTACCTATTAATTCAAAACCAGAAGTCAAGTTATGAAAAGAAATCCTCACTATCACTCAAAAAGAAGAGACAAGTATATGGCACTAATCCTTCAAGGAAAGTCCTTCAAAGAAGAATCGTCTCCTTCCGGGGCAAGAGCGACTTTCATCCTTTGAAGTACAACCATTTCCAACTTCAACTCCTCGACAACTTTTCAACCTCTTCTTCCCGGGCGAGTAACACATTCTCGCGTAAGGGCTTCACCTTGTACTTCCGGAGCTCCCGAATCTTGGAGAACCCTTTGAGGAACCAAGGAGCATCAAGTCGCATCGCACAAACACATCTCGACGGCACTTCTAGCCTTCAACCATCTCCAAAACGCTCGACCCACCGTGACGCTCATCCCATGGATAGAAAATAAAGCCTCTGGAACGCGGTTGACCAATGCAAGATGACTTTGAGCTTCAGTATGGTAGCAATGTGGCCGTGTTTCTCCCATATTGCCGTGTACAACTCCTTGAACTGAACCGGCACACTGAATCCTCCAACCAACGCGTGGCCTGGATAAGGGACAGTAAAGGAGGATCGAACAAAGCCCCAGGTTGCATCACCGATACTTCACCAACCACAGGAACCTTGTCAGTTACAGGAGGCCTTTCATAAGGAGTCACCACGACAGCTTTATTGATTGGAACCCGCCGTAACGTTCTTCAAGGGGAGCAACTTCAAACATAGCGGATGTTGCCTCTCTCTTATATTCCTTCCCGACATCTACTTCACTCGAGTGCTAATTTCCATCACGACCCCATCAACAAGATCACTGTGTGGAGGCGGCTTGTCCAACCGAGCTTGCATCATCTCTCGTCATGGCGGGAAAGGAGAGGTTTCTCCATACTTCTCAAGATGAAGATCGCACGCGATTCTCAACATGAAGGCCAACGTTACCACCTCTTCATTCCGAATGCGCGCCAACCTTGTGAAGACATTCTCTCTCGGAATTCCCCGATTTCAAGCAAGGATCATTCTTAGAAGAATTTACTCGAGAAATGAAGGAACCAACGGAAAAGATTTAAATACCTCGCATATTGAGGAATTGAGGATCACCGAACCACAAGCCTGCCTTTGGATCTCTCTCCCGCTTGGGACCGCAATCCTCACTCTGGTCCGTTTGGCTGGAAGTGGCTTCAACCGGAAATGCTTTTTCAAAACGTCGAAGATGGTTCACCACGGAACCTCACATAACACTCTCCGAGAATTCCCTGAAAATCACCGCTTGCCTCCTCCAAAATTCCTTGTACTTATCTGCTACCACCGGGTTTCTCCCAAGCCGTAAGGGAAGGCTCACCCGTTCTAAAAACACGTCAGCGTTAAGAATATTTGGGAGGAATTATTTCTAACCCCCGTGGACGGATAAATGGGACACCCGATCAAATCCCATTTGACGAGCCGCCCACAATATTGTACGAGTCACAAAGAAATTCTTCGTTGAATAAAGATGGACATATCCTTGGGATACAGTTCACAGTAAACAATTTCCCCAAATCTCATAGTCTTAACATCGCAGGCGCAACACAAGATCGACCATCGAAGCAATAGCAAAAGTCTTTGGCTGAACAATGGAAGGGTGGATCGCCCATGGACGGAAAATCTGGCGTAAGACACATTGTCAAATATGTCCACGAAGTCTCGCGCTACTCTGGGACGCCTCTTATTCCAGCGAGTATTTCTCGAGCCACCATACAAGTTTGGCGGAGCACATTTGCAGGAGCAGGAGCATAGCTTTTGAAGTGTTCCCATAAGAATGCCCGAAGAAAAGCGAAGTGAACGTGCGATTCCACCTTCTTGTACCCGTTAGAAACATGCATGTCCATTGCTAAGGCGTCCTGATGAGAGTACAGCGATCCAAGGAACAAGGAACCTGTGGGAAGAACTTTACCTTTTGCCGCCTTTATAGCGATCTTAACGAGGTCACCTATAATGGTCTTCTTCCAGAACCGGGCTGTTTAATATATCTCTCGATAGCCATAAAGATAGGAACGCAATCACGCCGAGCTCATTTTTCCAACTCTTGATCCTGGCCGGGTCTCAGGAGACCACTCCGACACCCACCTGTATAAAAGCATCTCGTATCTTTTTCTCCTCCTTGTCCAGATCATGAATCCCGCCACTTTTGAAGTATAGCATCATAGTTACGTTGTCAGATCGAGATCGTGAAAGACTTCCAGAACATGTGTGTTCATTAATGCAGCCTACACTCTCCGAGTAATAATCATCTCTCCCCATCTAGATATGGCTGTATGAGTAGAAATGCGCCACCGAGAAATGAAGGTAATCAAACCCGCAGCGTCTTTTTTAATTTCAAGAGCAGCAGATGCCATGACCGCATTGAGGATTTGCGCTTTGGTCAAATTATCTTTAATGTCCTTATTACTCAACATGCGTCTCATCCATCCTTCATAAGAACCCAGTGGAGTATGACAAATCTTGAAGTCAATAGGGGAAGGCGATATTCGTTTCTCAGAGACAAAATCTCATCACAAGTGTGAAGAAGAAAATGGATCAAAGATCCATATTTTCTGGAATCGGAAAGGTGGACTATCTCATGAGAAGGATGTCTTCTAATGTTTGAAAAGGCGAGGTGAACAACTCATCATCGATGTTCGGTGATATCTTTGAAGCCGTCAACACTTCCTGGCTTGGCACCATCATTATCTCCGAAGACATCTCAACAGGAATCTTTTCTTCATTCCACAATGAAATAAAAGATGAGTTAGAACTTGTAGGAAAAGCACATTAAGCGTATAGTCACGCACGACAAGACACGTTGAAATACACAAAAGCTTCGGGATTTGGTCCAAACACCAGTATTACATAAGTTTCAGTCTGGTATTGGTTTCAAGTCCCAGACAAGTTTCAGCCTGGTATTGATTTCAAGTCCCAGACAAGTTTCAGTCTCGTATTGATTTCAAGTCCCAGATAAATTTCAAGTTCTGTTACTCAAGTTTCAAGCCCGGCACAAGACTAATATAAAGTCGACTTTCAGTCAAGCATATGTGGGTGAGACCCACGTTCAATCAAGCATACACGGCGGGCCCGCGTCTCATCCGCACACACATCATAACACTATTTTTATTTATTCATGGGAATCGTGTCTACGAGATTCAAGCCAAGGGTTTTTCAAGATATAACCTAAAAGCTAAGTTCTGCATGCAACGTGGAAAAAGGAAGCAAAAACAACATGGATTCACGACTTGTTTTACTAAGCAATCCTGGGGCGTTTTTGCTATCAATTTAGGTGGAGGAACTAATCATGATGTATCTATCAAAGGATTTTACCTAAGAAATTGGGTTTTTCCTAAAAAAAAAAAAAACCGAGACTTACCTCGACTCGACGGACAGAGATTCCTGGCGATGGCAGCTCCGGCAATGGCGGTGGGCAAGCGGCAAAGAAGATCACGGGGAGCAAACAAACAAAAAAAAATTCGTGAGAAAAAAAAACAAAGGGGTTGGTCTCTTTTTATAGACAAAAATTAGAAGAATCCCAATAGAACAAGGATACCTCTTTTGGATTCCTTTTCCGATTCAAATACCCAAAGAAGGAAACCGGCCCCACCAAAAGGATTCCATGCAAGCACAACGGCTGGGCAACTAGCGGCCGGTCAATACTCTTCCGGTAAACTTCTTTGTCCCGTCTTTCTCACATATGTATGTCACCATCTCATGCCTACCCCACAATAGTATAACCATTATGTGCTAGGCAGGGGACTTAATGTTGATGGTGGATTTTCATTTAAGGTTAAAATTGTAAAAACCAGAAAAACTATGCGCTGACATCTTGTAAAATATAAGGCCATTAATAAGTGTTGATACTCCCTCACTTAATTCACCTAGAATGGAGCATGTGGCAACAATCCCATTCTCAGGAATACACGAAATTCATCCGGTCGAGCATGTAGAACAATCCCATATACCCCGTGAATTTCTAGCATTATTAATTAATGCGCAATCAGCCTTGTATTTCCTGTACTCATTATCAGTGCGGCATGACGACTGAGTGTTACTCTTACAGAGCAACACGAACCTCCAAGCATTATAATGAAACCATGTACGAAATACCAGACAGCCGACTTCAGAAGTTATACTAGCCCGATCGAGTGTTATACTAGTTCGATTGAGCATCCTGACCGACCAGATCAGTCCGGATATGATCACAGTCATCCAACTCCACAAACATGATTGGATGACCCAGATCAATTCCATCACCCCAAGCTGTGTATGGAATATCCATTGCCGAACCAACGCTGACTCCCGCATGGTCGGCCACCCTCCGCAATTGGCCTAGCTTGCCAAAACGTCCAAACCATAGAAAGATGGGCGGAAAACCCTAAAATTAGGTTTGCGGCGATATTACATGTGTCGCAAAACAGTCTTAACCATCCATCTTCGCAGTATATGGAGGGGGTAGATGTAGATTCAAAGGGCCCTGAGCATGTCAACACAATCACCGTGGTCCGTTTACATACCCGACCAATTTGGCCAGACCAACCATGGTTGGTTATCCCACCAGTACGCCGAATGAAGCATTGACGCACGGCCTTGAAACCCAAAAATTAGGGTTTTGAGCATCACGAGCGTCCATCTTCTCCTAAGATTTAATGGAGGGTCCAAGAAGATTAAGTGTCCGGCCATACCAAAGATGACCACCGTGGACCCATTTATCCCCTCACCCGATCGGCCAAGGCATATCACGCCTGGTCATTCCAAGACGCGCGCCCAAACTAGCGTGGTCGCACCTCCCAAACCGCAAATTGATCTCGACCGCTCAACTTCACCAGACGATTTGGATGGATCAGATCACATTTTCATGGGATATTCAGGTATAGGCGGAACACCAGCCTACCACCTTCACACTGCAGACCAATCGGAAAGACCGACCAAGATTGGTCATCTTGAACGTGCGCCCGGTGGGCATGACGCGCGGCTCTTGCGACCTGGTCATTACAAATTGATCACACCACTCAAATTCACCTAGATCTTAATTGAGTGGCCCAGATCATACTTTCGTGAGGTAATGGGTATAGGCGCTACACCGTCATGTTGTCTACACACATGCACGGTCGGCCTTGTCAAAATTATATCCCATGCTTGGTTTCGACCAAGTCAAGAGTGATGCTTACACTCTTCAAAAAACCCTAATTCATTAACTGGGCCGCAGATGAGTGTCTCAAAGAACATCTCGTCCGTTCAACTTCACCAGCTTGGTTATACAACCCCGGTCAGAGTTAATTGGTCAAGTGAGGCGTCATGGTAATCACTACCCATCACTTACCACACCAGGATGCGCACTGTGATAAAATACACATGATACTTCACAAGAGTCAACTTTAATAAATACGCTTATTCAATTCAAAGATTACATGCTACCTTTCGTGGATCCACGATCCACATTCCAGACATCAATCATGTCACAAACTGGGGATACATACTCGGGTATTGGTCTGGCGGTTTACAACGCGCACAGGCAACGCGCCATCACAAGAACGTGTTAGGAAGTTATGGACGGGTTAATGATGACATGAGAAGTGGGAAAGACTGATCGTGTAGCATCGACACACAACTCCACTACTCCATCACTCCACTTCCTCCACTTCCCACGAGAGACGTGAATAAGGCTCAATGACTTGTATAAATAGGTTCTCCTCCCTATTTCAACCAACAAGAGCAAGTCCGCATAAGAAACAAAATCAAGTGTTAATACCAAACACCGGAATCGGGATAGCTTGCATCCTGTAGTTTCTGCTCAACTCTTCTGCTACAAGTCATAAGCAAGCCAACACCTTCACAATCTCAACACCTTTCTTCGCTTCCTCCCTAAGATCAACCCCATCTCCTTCACTTTGTGACCGAAACAAGTCCGGAACTGCCATTTCTTTGGTTTAGGCCGACTTGGAACAGATTGATTTCCAATCTACAAGCACTCACCGTGTAGTGCATTTGTTTAGGGTTTAGATTCATTCCTCATACACACACCCCAATTTACCAAATCCGGCAGGAGTAGTTTTCATCCATAAAAAGAAGATACATGTATTCACAGAGTGGGATTGTTGCCACATGCTCCAACCCTGAGGAATTTCATGTATTCACGTAATGGGATTGTTGCTACATGCTCCATTCTTGGTGAATTAAGTGAGGGAGTATCCAACACTTATAAATGGCTTTATCTTTTACAAGATGTCAGCCGCATGATTTTTCTGGTTTTTACAAATTTAACCTTAAACGAAAATCCACCATCAATATTAAGTCCCCGCCTAGCACATAATGGTTACACTATTGTGTGGTAGGCATGAGATGGTGACATACATATGTGAGAAAGACAGATAAAAGGAGTTTACCCAACAAAAGTGTTGGCCGACCGCTAGTTTCCCACGCCGTCACGCTTTGTATGGAATCCCTTGGGGCCGGTTTTTCATGGGTATTTGAATCAAAAGAGGAAACCAAATAAGGGAGGAATCCTTCTTCTATTGGGATTCTTCTAATTTTTTGTCTATAAAAGAGACAAAACCCTTTTCTTTTTTTCTCACGAAATTTTTTTCTTCATCATCAAGCAACTCCCGTCCGCGACCTTGCCGGCCGCCGACCGCCGTTGCTGTTGCTGCTGTTGCCGCTGCCGGAATCACATGTGGGCCATTGCTGAATCATCGTACGTGCGCCGTCCGAGGTTTTTTTTTTTTTTTTTTTAAAGGTAAAACCCTAGTTTGTTAGTAAACACCTTTGTAAGACATGTATATGCTTAGCTTTTTCCACCATTTGGCTTGAATCGTAGACACGATTCCCATGAATAAAGAAATACGTGTTATGATGCATGCGATGAATGAATGCGGCCCGCCGTGTATGCCGGAACATGGGTCTTACTCACATATGCTTGACTGAAATTTACACCGAACTTGGAAATTGTACCGACTTGAAACCAATACTGCATCGAAATTTGTACCGGACTTGAAACCAATACCGACATCGAAAGTTGTACGTGCATTCAAAATTTGTACCGGACTTGAATGGTGTTTGAACCGGCCATTGTGTGCTCCGATGTGAATCAAGGCGTCTGCCGGTGTGACTACATCTCTCCTGTGCTTTCACACAAGTTCTAACTCCCGTCTTTTATTTCATTGTGGAAGAAAAGAACCGTTGAGATGTCTTCCGGAGATAATGTCAAAAGCCAAGTCGAAGTGTTGACAGCCTTCAAAGATATGCCGAACATCGGCGATTTAATTATTCACCTCGCCTTTTCCAAACGTTAGGAAACATCCTTCTCATAAGATAGTCTTGCTTTCCGATTCGTAAAATATGGAAGCCGATCCATTTCTTCTTCAAGACTTGTGATGAGATTTTGTCTCCTGAGAAACGAATATCCGCCTTCTCCTATTGACTTCAAGACTTGCCATGCTCCACCGGGTTCTTATGAAGGATGGATTTGACGACGCATGTTGAGTAATAAGGGCATTAAGGACAATTTGACCAAAGCGCAGATCCTCAATGCGGTCATGGCATCTGCCACTCTCCAATTAGGAAAGACACCGCTGGTTTGATTACCTTCATTTCTCGGTGGCGATTTCTACTCACACAACCATATCTAGACGGGGAGAGATGACTATTACTTTGGAGAGTGTGGCTGCATTAATGAACCTGCCTGTTGCTGGAAGTCTCTCTTACGAGCTCTCTGATACGGAACAAAGTAACTATGGTGCTATACTTCAAAAAAGTGGCATTCGTTACCTGGACAAAGAAGAGAAAAAGATGCGAGATGCTTTTACACAAGGGCGGGTGCGGAGGGGTCTCCCAGGACTCCAGAAATGGATCAAGAGTTGGAAAACGAGCTCAGTGGATTATGTTCTCGGCTTTATGGCTATCCAGTGGATATATTCGATGATGGTTCTGGAAAGAAGACCATTAGAAGTGACCTTGTTAAGATTGCTATAAGGTCATGGAAGGGTGACGCGTTCTTCCTTTAGGCGCATTGTTCCTTGGATCACTGTATTCTCATCTGGACGCTTTAGCAATGGACATGCATGTTTCTAACGGGTACAAGAAGGTGGATTCGCACGTTCACTTCGCTTTTATTCAGGCATTCTTATGGGAACACTTCAAAAGTTACGCTCCTACACCCCGGAAATTCGGCTCACTAACTTGTATGGTGGCTCGAGAATACCCGCTGGGAATAAAAAGCGCCCCAAAGGCGGTGCGAAACTTGTGGACGTATTTTGACAACGTGTCTTCTGTAGATTTCCGTTCATGGGGCCGGTCCACCCTTCCATTGTTCAGCCAAAGACTTTGCTATCGCTTCTGACGGTCCTGATGCGGTGTTGTGTACCGATGTCGAAAATATGAAATCTGGAGAACTTATTTACCTGCGCAGCTGCATTCAGATATGTCCCGTCTCTATTTAACGAGAATTTTCTCGTGACTCCGCACAATATTGACAGGGCTTTCGCCAAATGGGATTTGACAGGGTGTCCCATTTATTCGTTCACCAAGGGTTCCGAAAGAATCTCTCCAATATTCTTAACGCTCGGTATGTTTTTGAACGTGAGCCTTCCTTTTCGCTTATCGGGAGAAACCCAAAGGGTAACCGATAAGTACAAGGAATTTGGAGCAGGCAACCGTTGATTTTCCAGGAATTCTCAGAGAGTATTGTGACAGGTTTCCGTGTGAACCATCTTCCGACGTTTTGAAAAGCATTTCCTACAGCCACTGTACCAACCACTGTGAGCCGAGGATTGCAGCCCAAGGTAGAGAGAGATCCAAGAGGCAGGTATGTGGTTCGGTGATCCTCAATTCCTCCAATATGCAGGTATTTAAATTTCTTCCGTTGGTTCCTTTATTTCTCCAGGGTGAATCTTTCTAAGAGTAATTTTGCTTGAAATCATGGGATTCCGAAAGAGAATGTCTTCACAAGGCCGGGCGCGTATTCGAATGAGAAGGTCATGGCATCGATCTTCATGTCGAGAAACTGGAGAAACCGATCTTCATGCTGAGAAGTCTGGGAGAAACTGATCTTCATGCCGAGAAGTCTGGAGAAACCGCTCCTTTTCCGACCATGACAGAGATGATGCAAGCTCGGTTGGACAAGCCGCCTCCCGAGTGATCTTGCTGACTGGGTCGTGATGGAAATTAGTATCCAGAAAGGAAGTAGATGAGGGAGTATAAGAAAGGTAGTCTGCAATAATTGAGGCGTGCCCCCTTGAAATCCGTCCCCGAGCAGGTTCCAAGAATATGGCTATTGTGGTGACTTCTTCCGAAAGGCCTCCCCGTAACCGACAAGGCCCCGTGGTTGGTGAATTACCGAGATGCAAATGGGGCTTTGTTCGATCTCCTTTACTGTCCCTTATCCAGGTCATGTGTTGGTTGGTGGATTCAGCCGTTCTGTTCAATTCAAGAGTTGTACACAGCGATATGGGAGAAGCACGGCCATATTGCTACCACCACGAAGCTCAAAAGTCGTTTTGCGCTTTGGTCAATCGCGTCCAAGAAGCTTTAGTTTCTATCCAGGGGATGAGCGTCACGACTGGTCGAACGCTTTCGAGGAGATGATTGAAGATCGGAGGTGCCATTGGGACGTGTTTGCGCAAAGATACCTTCAATGCTTCTTGGTTCTTCAAAGGGTTCTCCAAGATTCGTGAATTACTGGATGAAGTCCCTACCGCGGACCGTGTTGCTCGCCAGAAGAAGAGGTTGAGAAGTTGTCTAAGGAACCGGAGCCGAAACAGCTGCGCTTCAAAGGATGAAAGTCTTCTTCGCCGTAAGGACGAGTTGTTGTCAAGGACTTTCCTCAAGTATTCATGCTATATACTTGTCTCTTTCTTTTAGATGTTTTTTTCTTTTGAGTGATAGTGAGGATTTTTTTTTCGTAATTTGGCTTCCGTTTGAATAAGTAATTGAACTGGTTTATTTTGAGATAGTCTTGTGAATAACTTTCCGAAAGAGGTTATTTTAAATGGAATTTGCATCTTGGTCATGAATGATCATAGATGAAATTGCAAATGTTATGTAAAAGGGAGGTACGAATGGAAACAAACATGGCGTCCGATCACCGAGCCTCTTTCTCCACGTGCGGGATGTTAAGTCCCCATGAATTCTAAACTATCTTTCCCGTAAAATTGTTGAATAAAACTTACTTGCTTTCGAAGCCTCACTTGTATCGAACTGTAGTAGCCTTTCTAAGAAAATCCTCCGCACCAATCTCTCAGAGTTATCGCTCTGGACCAAGCTTCTCCTGAACAACGCGCTTCAAAGCGTTGCATTCACTGGTGGGGTGATGGAGGAACCGGTGGAAATGATGACATCTCGGGTCCATTACTTGATCAAGAGGGCTGACGCCATAACGGGGGGTAGCTCCACCTCTCCATTTCGTACCCACGCCTCTAGTAGCTCTAGAATCTTCTTCATTGAGAAGGGGAAATGTAAGTACCTTTGAGTCCTGGCTTTTCCCAAGTTAGTGGGCGCCAGGATGTCTCTCCGTGGCTTTGATGTGGAACAGAGACGAAGTTGGAAGATTTTGAAAGTGCCATCACATTCATGGGATCGCTTTGCCTAGGTAAAGGGATGTGGAAGGTTTCGTAATGTCACTGGGCTGAAAGTGACCGGATTGAACGTTCCCATCCTCTCGTATTCAGGTATATCCCGATTGATTTCTCCTTCCTCAAGCATTTCTTCAGTCGGTTGGAAGGTCGACGCGATTGGACAAGCCTTCCGATCTTCAAGCAAGAGTTTTGAGATATAAATCTTCTAGCGTGGCTCATAGGCCGCAGTCCTTCTTTATCTGGCAGACATTGTAGTACTCGACAAGTCTTTTCCTCCGTCCGACCATGTTGTCCATCTTTCTTGATTTGTTTTCGAACGTGCTCTTTTGCTTCTCCACTTGTAAAGGTATGACTCCTGACTAAGGATTCAACGTTTCTCGCACTGTCTGAGTTGACGCCAATCGACCCTCCTTGTAATCAGGCTGCTATATCATTCAAAAGGCGAAATGTCTCGCCCGCTTTCCGTGATACCGCTTGATTTGCCAAGACATCCTCCAACATTCCAGCCTATGCTTCCCATGATATCTGAATGACCTATGGATTCCGGGGATACATCGTGAGATCTAAAACCGAAGAATTGAGAATTCGATTCTGTAAATCGAGAAATCAATCTCCCACTGTGGTCGCCAATTGTTTATGGGTGAAAACTATTCCCTAAGAGAATTTTTTAATTTGGGGTGTGGATGAGGAATGAATCTAAACCTTAAACAAAATGCAAAAGGCGGTGAGTGCTTGTAGATTCGAGAGATCAATTGGTGCCATTCCGGCCTAAACCAAGAAATGGCCGTTCCAGACTTGTTTCGGGTCACAAAGTGGAAGGAGAGAAGTTTAAGAAGGTGTTGAGATTGTGAAGGTGTTGGCTTGCTTATGACTTGTAACAGAAAGGTGAGGAGGCTTGTGATTGATGCAAGCAAGCTCGGGGTGTTTGAATACGTTTTGTATTAACACTTGGTTTTCTGTCTCTGTCTGGACTCAGGTTGTTGTTTGAAATAGGGCTGGAGAACCTATTTATACAAGTCATTGAGCCTTATTCACGTCTCTGTGGGAAGTGGAGGAAGTGGAGGATGGAGTAGTGGAGTTGTGTTGTTGGTGATACACGCACCAGCCTTGCCCACTTCTCCCGTTCATCTCTAACCGTCCATGACTTCCTAACACGTTCTTGTGATGGCCACGCCGCACGCTGCACGCTGTAAACCGCCAGACCACCAATACCCCAGTATGTATCCCCAGTTTATGACATGATTGATGAAACTGAATGTGGATCGTGGATCCACGAAAGATAGCATGTATCGTCAATCAATAATCATAAGAGCTCAGAGGTCGATACTTGTGAAGTATCGTGTGTATTTTATGCAGGTACTGCATTATGGTGTGGTAAAGTGATGGGTAATTGGTAGGCCTGAGAAAGGGTTTATTTTACGGCCTACGGTTATATCCGCTAGTGCACAGGTGTCGTGATGTAGCACCGGGCACGTGACGGTCTAACCACGCAGACTTGTAGCCCTTATGTGATCTAAGGCTTGCTACTTAACTGAATTTCTAGTGTGACAAGTGACAGCAGAGATGGTTTTGCCGAAACGGCTGAGATATAGTGACAATGACTCTAAACTAAGGTAAAAGACAGAGATAAAAGGATTACTAGGGTCCAGCAAATCCACCACTAACTCTCATCATGAGTTCATCTAAGTTTAAATTCTTGTTCCTTTGTCGAGAAGTATTAAAGTGTCAGTTTTATTACTTATCCAAGGAATTTCTCCTAGTGACACTTCAATTAACAACTAATGTGCTAACCCGGATAATCGGGTTGTCTAATTAAGCACAACCAACCAAGGGAATTAGCTTTTTGGGTCTAATATCCGAATGGGGCTCAGCCAATGCAGTTTAAGCCTAACTATAATGCATACATGGTATTCACTATGAGAGTAAAGCAATGGAAAGCTAAAATTGAAGAGTATCTGATAACATTTAAGCACTCAAGAACATAATGAGTTAACAACACACATCGGTTAGGTTTCAAAGAAACCCTAGCACACTAATTTAGAACATTAAAAATAACAAATTGACTAAACAAACAAACTACAAATTAACCCTAATTGAAGCACTGGCTAGCCCAGGCGTAACCCACAACACAGTTCATCCTCCTCTATTTATACATGCCAAAGAAGAATAAAACCCTAACCCTAATTTCTTCAAAATCGAGAATAAAATAGATAAATCAAACCCATGCTCTCACCCATACTCCGAATCTCGCCTCTGTCAATCTGTCACGCGCTCCATGCTTCTGACCGTGGAGAGGTAAACCCTAGCTTTAGCTTTTTCTAAGTTAGCTTCTAGGGTGGAGAAGCTAAGAAAGAGAAAACTAAATAAACAGAGAGGAAGGAAGGTGGTCATGTGTAGCAGTGGAGGGTGATGGTGATGTAGAGGGAGAGGGGAGTTGGTGGTGTCGGAGGTTGGTCGGGGAGAGGGAGTTGCGAGGTAGGGGGAGAAGAAAGAGAGAGATGGGGAGAGAAATGGATCAGCCGATTAGGGGTATGTGGGTATTGGGCACTTTGGTGTGAGGCGGGTGCAGCAAGTTTGATGAGAACGCTGCACCGAGGCTGGATGAATAGGAGCAAAAATCTGAACGGCTGATAGAGGTAAGCGGTTTTTGAGCGGTCTCATGTTGTACTGAGCATCAAGAGATGATGGACAGGACGGAGCGACCGTTGGATGTAGCCGAGGGAGATCTCAATGGCTCAGAGTGAGCTGCTCGGATCCGGTCATGGGTAGCTCTAGCCCATGTCTTGGGAGATGAGCTGCTACTTGTTGGGTTGCAACTGCCAGTACATGGGCTTTGGCTATCTACTCCATAGATGCTCGACTTCAATTCTTCGCTTTCTTTGGGCTCCCTCAGATTCTCCGAGCTTTATTTATTACCTAAAAACACAAAATTAATTAATACAAATATTTATTCTTGAAAACAAGGAAAATACAGAATATGGGATAATATCTGATTTATAAGCACAAAAGATGAGTAAAATGCCAATAAAAAAGATGTATAAATATGCACTATTTGGCACTCATCAGTAATGACGCCTCACTAACCAAATAACTCTCCACCAGGGTTGTATAACCAATCTGGGTGAAGTTGGACGGATGAGATGATCTTTGAGACACTCATCCGCGACCGTTAATGAATATTAGGTTTTTGGAAGAGGCGCGCGAAGTTATCACTTTCAACTTGGTCGAAACCAAGCATGGAAAGGATTGGAGAGGACCGATCGGGTATGTGTGTAGACAGCATGCCAGTGTGCACGTCCATACCTCACTGTCCCATAAAGGTGCGATCTAGGCCACTCAATTTGACCCAGCAGTTGAGTGGTTGAGATCGGCCATGCGCAAAACCATTGCCGCAAAGGAGCTGGAAACCGCGTGACATCCCTAGTTTGGGCACGCGTTTCAAGACGACCCATCTTGGTCGGCCTTGGCTCGATCATACCAGCGTGTAGGTGGTAGGCTGGTGTTCACACCTCCATACCCTGATTATCCCATGAAAACGTGATCTAAGCCACTCAAAACGTCCGGTGAAGTTGAGTGGTCGAGATCACTTGGAATTTGGGAAGTGTAACCACGCAAGTTTGGGTGGACGGCTTGGGGATAACCAGGCATGGTATGCCTGGCCGACCACGTGAAGAGATAGATGGGCCCATCTGTGGTCACGCCGGTGCAGGACTGCACTGTTTAATCTAATTGGACCCTCCATCCGTGCTTCGAGAAGATGGACGCTCATGATGCTCAAACCCCACCCCCGGGTTTCAAAGCCGCGCGTCACCCTTGTTTCTGGCGCACGAATTTGTTACAACCATGCGTGGTTGGTCTTGACCGATTGGTCAAGTGTGTGGCGGGCCCACGGTAATCGTGTTGACATGCTCTGGGCCCTTTGAGTCTACATCGACACCCTCCATCTATACCTGCGAAGATGGATGGTTGAGACTCATTTGCGGA
Source organism: Papaver armeniacum (assembly GCA_023531295.1). NCBI lineage: Eukaryota > Viridiplantae > Streptophyta > Magnoliopsida > Ranunculales > Papaveraceae > Papaver > Papaver armeniacum. Next base: position 17,433 of record JAJJWW010003878.1, read on the forward strand.
TGCACATGTAATATGCCGCAAACCCTAATTTAGGGTTTTCCGTCCATAATGCTTGGTATGAACGGTTTCTTTGGCAAGTTAGGGCCAATGACCGACCATGCGGGGTCGGCCGTGGGTTCCATACCTGCTTGGGGGTGATGGAATTGATCCTCTGGGGTCATCCAATCATGCTTATGAGTTGGACGATCAGGATCGGGATTGCTACATCCTGACCGATATGGCCGGGCCCGATGCCAATCGGCTAGTATAACATACCGAGAGGGGCTCAATCGGGCAAGTATAACACACGAGAGTTAGAATATACGGGGTATTTTCAGACATGGTTTCATTATAGTGCTTGAGGTTCGTGTTACTCTGTAAGAGTAACACTCAGTCGTCATGCCACACTGATAATGAGTACTGGAAATACAAGGCTGATATGAAATTCACAGGAAGGGATTTGTTGTATGCTTACAACAATTTAACAGCAAAAATGGTAAATTGATAGATAAACTGAAAATTAGGAACTCCCAATTCGATGAATTAGGCCAACAATCTGAGCTGTAGAACAGCCAGCCACCGAGTTCTTCTTACAATCTTCCTATCCCTAAACGAAATGTGTTCCAAACATAAAAATAGACCAATCATTCAACCCTACCAATCTATAATCCAGGCGTGACACGTGCAGCCCATCCAACGGATCAAAGGAAATCAAAATAGAATATTTGTAGAAACACTCAGCACCCCCGCCAATGTACCTCAAGGGCACCTTAGGCCAACTAGTGTGTAGATTAAGTATGCAACATTGCCTCCCCCTGAGAAACATCCTTGTCCTCAAGGATAAACCTTGGATAATGAGCTTTAATGTTGGAAACGGCTTCCCAAGTTGCATTCTCAGCAGAGGAGTTTGTCCATTGGATGAGCACCTGACGAACCCGCTGGCACCAATAAGGACAAACCCGCGCTGAGGGCCTTCTCTCGGAAGCATGATGATATCACCAGTGAGATCCACCAAAGGAAGGGATGAGCAGGGGCATGGCATGGGCACCAATGTGTTTTCTTGAAATGGTAAAACATGGAAGACAGGGTGGGATGCGTGAATGCGATGGCAGCTCCAACTTGTATGCCACTTGACCAATTTTCCGCACACAACAAGAAAAGGGCCATAAAATTTAGCAGCAGAGCTTGAGATTTCTTCCTGACAGCAGAGCTGTCTGTAAGGTCAAGCCTCGAGGTAGACTAGATCTCCCACCGCAAAAGATCTCTCCACCCTGAAGTATCCAGATAAAGCTTCATTTCTCCCGAGCTTCTCAAGGGCTTTTTAAGTAAGTCGAGCATATGAGCTCTTTCGGCTAGGTATGTTTCAACGGCAAGAATGCAGGTAGTGGCAGAAGATGGAAATGGCCATACGGTGGTAAGTATCCATAAAGTCACTGAAAAGGAGACATGGACAAGCCTCGCGGGAAGCTAGTGTTGTACCACCACTCAAAGAAGAGCAAGCCATTGAACCCATTTACTTGGTTTGTGCCCAGAATACATCTCGATAATTTTCCGTGCGCATTAACCCGCTCTGCTTGGCCATCTGGCCTCGTGGATGGCATGCAAGATCGAGGTTCAAACCAAGTGCCCAAAGTCAGAACAATTCCGCTAAAAAGTTGGCCGGTGAAGACCTTATCCCTATCGATAATGGATGCAGCCCATGGAGTTTTAATACTGGCCGAGAAAAACTTTTGGCCACGATGTCGTGTATGGATGTCCTGAGAGTAATGAATGTGCATATTTAGTGAGTCTATCAACAACGACCAAAATAACGCTCTTCTTGTCACTAATTGGTAATCCTTCAATAAAATCCATAATGTGTTGCCAAGGATAATCGTGGATCTACAGAGGTTGTAAAAGTCAGCATGAGTTGTAGAATCACCTTTGCAATGGGCTGGCAAATATCACATTGAGAGACAAAAATAATATCTTTCTTCATCCCCCGCCAATAAAAGTGTTTTCTAGCTCTAACATATGTGGCTTGCATAAATTTTAATGGCCACCAACAAAGCAGAAGATGCAAGAATTCAAAAGAAGGTTTCGACATTACCTCCAAGTACAATATAAACCTATTTCAGATCGAAGATACCTTCTAAGGTGAAAGGGGGGAATCGTAATCACCATTGCAGAATAGCTTGGAAATTATCGGGTCCGCCTTGGCATCTCGACAATAATCGAGAAGTATATCTTGCATCCAATTTGGAGTAGAGGTAAACCGAGTTACAAGTCAAGGAGTAGGCCGTCGAGATAAAGCATCTACGACCACATTGTTAGTCCCCTTTTGTAATGGATTTCATAAGTAAATCCCAAAGAACTTAATAAGCCACTTTTGTTGAAAGGCAATCTTTCTGATCAAGAAAGTATTTAATACTTTGATGGTCGGGCTTTGATGATGAATTTGGTACCTTGCAAATATTGTCTCCATCTTTGGACCGCCAAGACAATTGCCAAAAATTCTTCTCATAAGTAGACAAAGCTTGTGCTTGGGCCCCAAGTGGTTTGCTAACATGCAATGGGTTTGTTCTCCGGGCAAAAGAATAGCTCCCACACAAGAGTCACTGCATCACTCCTCCACCACAAATGGCTTGGTGAAACTGCAAGGCTAGAATTGAGTAGTCGCTATGGCTTTTGAGCTTGTTGAATGCAAGTGTGGTCATGGGTCCCAAACGAAGGAATTCTTCTTTAACAAGGCAAGAAGTGGCCCAGCAATAGCCCCATATCCTTGAACAAATTTTCTATAATATCCAAATGAGGCCAAGGAAACCCTGAGTTCCTTAATATTGGCAGGAAGGCCATTGTTGCATACAAGATATCTTATTAGATCCGCAGACACCCCGCCACCGTAATGATATGACCCAAATATTCCAAGGAAGATTGACCAAAGCAACACTTAGAGAAGTTAGCAAAAGTCGATGTTGTCTGAGACATTTAAAAACATAACCGAGGTGTTCCAGATGTTCTCGCTAGGCTGACTATAAATCGTGATGTCATCAAAGAAGACCAAGACAAATTTCTCAAAACTCGGGCTTGAAAATATCATTCATTAGAGTTGGAAGGTTGCGCGCATTGGTCAGTCCAAAAGGCATGACCTTAAACTCATAGTGACCATGGTGTGCGAAATACCAAGGTATCAAGATCAATCAATTTCGATCCGGGTGGTACCCACTCTCAAATCTATTCGTAAAGATTATAAAGACCTTTTAATTCATCCAGAGCTCATCGACATGGGAATGGGAAATTTATCTTTAATGGTAATGTGGTTGAGCTTCCGTGAATCCACATAAAAATCTCCAAGAATTGTCTTTCTTCTTAACAAGCAAGATGGGAGAAGCAAATGGACTATGATCGGGTTGTATGATGCTCCGGGGATTGAGCATGTCTTGAACCAGCTCAACCACTCCTTTTCGTATGTAAGGACACTTATAGGCTCTTTGATTTATAAAGATTGGGTTGCAGAGAATAGTGTGGTCAAAGGATCTCTTGGGGGCAACCGAAAGCAGTTCCGAAAAATGTCATGGTATTCATCAAGAATAGGGAAGTAGTCGTGGACGTGGACAAAGTGAAAGGGCAGAAATGGAGAATAGATGACCCACGCATGCCATGGGAAGTTTGGGAGAAAATTTCGAACAGCTGTTCCACTCATCATCCGCAAGGAATGGTTGGGTGTTGATCCATGTAATGTGATTTTCTTATTATTATACTTAAAAGAAATGCTGAGTGTAGAGAAGTTAAAAAGCACATCACCTAAGGTCTTGAGCCAGTCTGCTCCCAACACAATATCACAGCCTCCCAATGGTAAGACTCTCAAGTCTTCCACAAACTGGTGGCCTTGCATAGTCCATCAAGTTGAGAGCACATGCCAAGACTAGTAGTGGTATCACCATTAGCCACCGTAACCAACATCGGGAGCAGTAGGGGTAATGTTGCAATGGATTTTGGAAGCTATGTCGCTATCAATGAAGTTCGTGGTACTACCCGAATCAATCAGATGATACTTTATGTTTGTGGAGAAGACTGCATTCTCGACAAGGTCCCCCGTGGTCGTTTTCCGTGAGGGCATGAAGCGAGATCTCTATATCGGAGTGAATTGGAGACCCAGCCTTCCTCAAAAACCTCTTCCTCCTCCTCGCATCCCGAGATCCTAAGTATCCACATGGAGCATAAAAAGTTTTTGTTTACCCTTGCAAAATGGTCCGCCTATAAACCGCATCACAATTATAACATAACCCTTGATCTCTTCTCTTTGCATCTCCTCCGGGTGAGCCTTTGATTGTAGGACCGGCCGAGGTAGATTTTGCAGTAGACTAGAGAAGGACCTGGTGTAATGGGTGCATTTAGGGGAAGTGAGAATTGGCTTAGGAGGAAAATTGGGTGAGGAGTATTGTCTGTCGCTTTGAAATGAAGTAGCGAAGGATCTAGTGAACTGCTTAGTAGCAAGAGGCCTGCAAGATTAACTCTTCGCTCTTGAGTCTCAAGCTAAAGAAAAAGCTTCGTATAGAGTTGGTGGTTGAAACATAGAAACAGATTTACCAATTTCCTCTTTAAGCCCACTAAGAAAACTCATGATAAAATATGTTTCAAGAAGCAGTGGATTCATATTCAACATCAAGGATTTCAATGATTCAAATTCTTCATAATAGTCATCAACTCCTGAACTCGAATAAGCTTATTGAAACTTCCAACAAAATTTTCTTCTATGGGATTTTCAAATCGAGCACACAGTGATCGCCTAAATCGTACCATGTAATACGAGGTCGATCGACCGAAATTTAAAACCACTTCTCGCCTTTACCTTCTAAATAGATCAAGCAATATTTACCTTTCATGTGTTCCTCAAGATCATTAATTTTGAAATAACGCTCACTCTTTTGGATCCAAATTTTCTGGTTATCACCATCGAATCGCTGGGAAATCCAACTTGGGTATTCGAGCATGGTGATAGAGAAAGGGAGGCAAGCCATTCATGGCCAAAGAGGAGTATCCCGAACTTCATTCCGAGAACCAGAGGGGCGCCAGATTTTGTCTGTATGAAATTCGATTTCTCTAAGATTTGCAAAGATTATCGAACTTGGAGGTTAAAGTCAGAACGGAACCACCGAGATCCGAGAGTTTAGTAAGTAAGAACATCCCGAGATCCTCTCGCCGACCTCGCATTCAACCTCCTTCAAGGTCACCGGGAAAAAAATTTTTTTGGAAGTTGAGTGAAGTGAATCGCGCTCCGATGCCAATTGTTGTATGCTTACAACAATTTAACAAGAAAATGGTAAATTGATAGATAAACTGAAAATTAGAACTCCCAATTCGATGAATTAGGTTAACAACTGAAATGAGAAGAAATGTACCAACCACCGAGTTCTTCTTACAATCTTCCTATCCCTAAACGAAAATGTGTTCCAAACATAAAATAGACCAATCATTCAACCCTACCAATCTATAATCCAGGCGCGACACGTGCAGCCCATCCAACGGATCAAAGGAAATCAAAAATAGAATATTTGTGAAACACTCAGGCACCCCGCTAACAGTCTAAGGGCACCTTAGGCCAACTAGTATGTAGATTAAGTATGCAACAGGATTGTTGCCACATGCTCCAACCTGGAGGAATTTCATGTATTCACAGAATGGGATTGTTGCTACATGCTCCATTCTTGGTGAATTAAGTGAGGGAGTATCCAACACTTATAAATGGCTTTATCTTTTACAAGATGTCAGCGCATGATTTTTATGGTTTTTACAAATTTAACCTTAAACGAAAATCCACCATCAACACCCTTTTATTGTACTTTGAGCGCCTTACTGGACATGTTGTAAGATCTTCAGAATCGTAGTGAATGAAGACCTTATGGCTGTAGTGAAGGAATTTTAAGATGAGGAAAGAATTGATGAGAGACTAAATTATGCCTTTACTGGCCTCATACCAAAGAGAGAAGAAGCAAAAGCACTGAAGCATTTGTGCCTATAAGCTTAGTAGGCATTTTACAAAATCATCTTAAAAATTATGGCTGGGAGAATGAGAACTCGTGCCGCCAAAACTCATTACGTAACATCAAGGTGTTTTTGTTAAAGGGAAGCTGCATTCAAGATTGCATTTTAGAGCCGGTGAATCAATAAATGCTAGACTTAAATCCAAGGTTCGAGGGGCGTTATACAAATTAGATATCTAAAAAACATTTGATAACATAAGTTGGGATTATGTCGACAACATTCTGAAGAGTCGTGGATTTGGTGAAAAGTGGAGAGGATGAGCCGATGGTTTCTTACTACAACAAAATCTTTATATTGGTGAATGGTAGCTCAACTACAATTACCTCTCACCAAAAAAAAAGCCAACGAGAAGGTTTTTCTATGTCCGCTTTTCAATTCATTCGTGGTAGCGTAAATTCTTACTAAATTATTCTTAGATCATGCTTTGGTTGAACCCACAAGTTTTTCTATCTCAATCTTGTTGTCAAATTTAGGTGATCAAAACCATGTCTTGATTTCTAGTCTACTAAGTCAAGTCTCGTACAGGTTAAAATTGTAGTTAAGCATCAAAGATCAACCTTAAAGACTCAAGATCGACTAAAACATTTGGAAAAATTATGTAACCAGTATGTGAAGACTGAACCATTCTATTTTACTCACTATACCATCATTCTATCTCGCTGGGACTATGTCGTATGACTTATAACAGGTTTTACAAAGAAGTAGATTTTGAAATGTCAAGATTGTCTTGCTAAGAATCTCTAAATGTGGTTAGCAATTAGATGTTCAAAGGTCCTTTAACAATATTAGTTCTATGAATTAATTTGTGGATCAATTGAAAATTTCCCATGCAAATGATTTGTCACGTGGGAATGTTTCAATACATCATAAGAGAGAAATATGATCTTACTCGAAAATCTTTCTCGTAGGTTAGGTTTAACCAGTTCGCAAACCATAGGTATCCGAGTTACAAAAATACATGGAAGGTTCAGTAAATCGGGCCATAACCATAAGTTCAATCGTGATGCTTCACGAACCCGGTTGGCAAACCATAGTGAATGAATTGTAAGTTGGATAAATTGGCTAATGGTTATAACCCGGTTCTCGAATCGTGATCAATCGAGTTCCGAGTCTTAGTAGGTTGCGAACTCGGTTCATGAACCGTATCACCCTGACTCGTGAACAAGCCTTGCGGTTCATGAACTGTTGTACCAACTATCCCGATAATGTTTAGCAGAAGCACAAAGACTTATCTCTAGCATTGCTTAAACTCTCTTAAATATTTGTAAGACTTCATTAATCACTTAAACACTTATGTGTGTGATTCATGATTAAAGTCTTGAGTGTTTTAATGAACATCAAATAAGCTTTTAGTTCTTTAGCTAACTTGCCAGACCGAACAGTCGTTATACATGGCACGATTACCAAACCAAACGTGTATACTATCCTATCGTGTTTCAAAGAATAAAAGGAGGTTACTTGATTATTAAGTTATCTTAGCTTGATATTCTAAGCTAACCCTGGTCTTTGAAAACTACAAATAGAGCCTCTATGTCAACTAAGAAATTCAATCCTTGACACTTTGTGTACTAGTTTATTCTAGAGTTGTCCTCCATCGACCGTGTAGGTCTACGATTAAAAGACTTCGATTTGGGGATTCTTGAAGCCAGGTCTGACTATCTTTACCTTGATAGTTCGTGTATCCTGATCTTGCTTTTCAGTTATCGTGGTTTCCGTCAATCTCTTTCAGTAAAGATAGATAGTAATCTCAAAGTTATCTTCATCTCAGACTTTGTGATTCCTCAAGATAGTTATCTAAAGATTGATCGTAGTTGATCTTTCGATGATTGTTCTTGAGAGGTGGTTAAGAATCTAGGCTGCTCTTTGGGAGTCGTAAGTTCCAGATTTGTGTTTCCTAGATTTGTCTATCGCAAACAGATTTCCACACCTTGATCTTTTGATCTAAACGGAAATCAAATAGGATTATCTGTTAGAGGCAAATTGGTATCAATAGTCTTCACTTAGGCTGAAGCAACTCTCAGGCTATAAAGGACGCCAGCTAAGGGAATCAAGTGCGTAGACACTTGCGAGGTTCAAGAGACATAAGAAACGCAACTGCAACTGAATCACTTGGAGGGTGGATTCGGTCTCAACTACATTCCAGTCCGAAGTCTGATAGTAGGCTAGTGTCTATAGCGGCTTAATACAATGTATTGTTCAATCTAGACGAGGTCTCGGGGTTTTTATGCTATAGTAGTTTCCTCGTTAACAAAATTTCTGGCGTCTTGTGTTTTCCCTTTTCGCATTATATTGTTTATTTTTTATAATTGGGTTTACGAGAAATGAAGCCCTTCATAAATCAAATACTAAAACCATTCAAAGCTATGTGACAATCGAAGAAAAAATCAGTTCAATACAAGTGTTCGCAAGAAACTAATTACCTCTCGGGTGGCACTAAGAAACGACCAACAAATCATATCTGTTTCTTTAGTTCCCTCCTCTCTGTCTCCCCGCGGTATTGGCGGTTTCTCTAACACCTGTAATACTTGAACACTTAAAGCTTTAGCACCAATTAACTAAACAAATCCTAGAAATACAACCAGTAACAGAAATAAGTATCAATGAAATTGAAAGAAACTTGGATAAACAGCGCAAGCTAAATAATTTACATCTAATATATGCCTTACACTACAAATTAGCAAAACAAAAAATCTAAACATCTAAGAAAATCTACAGGACGTAGACACACTAATTTAGCAATTGATTGCAATGAAACATATATGGACAACAATCAGTACATAACTTTTCTTACACACTAAATTTACCTTACTAGCACTAGCTATGACGAGAAAGGTGGATTATTCTATTATGCCATAAAGATGGAGGTAATTCAGTACCCACTAACCCAAATCACAACTACTCAAGTATAAGCTACTAAACTGAAACCAACTAAAAGCACTACGGAACATGCAAATGCAAACTTGTACAACATAATTATTAATTCTATAGACTCCTAAACTACGGACAAGTGAAACAACTAAGAAAAATCAATAACTATAGGAAAATGGACAACTCTGTACTTACAAAATGTGAAATGACAAACTACAATGATGATTTATGACTTATAATTATATTACTAACAGAATTATGAGAGGCTAAAACCAGTTATATAAAAACTAAACAATCCAATTATTTACAGTGCAAAGACATATCAAACTAAACTAAAAATTCAGTACCACTAACTTAGACAAAATAGTACTAACTAATCTTCTTTTTTTCTTCTTTTTTTAATAAGAAAACAAAGACTATATATAATCCTAACTATATAAAATCCTAACTACAAACTAGCAAAAGAAAAACTAAAAATCTAACTACATCGTTTGCCAACTCCCCGGCAAAAATACTTGGTAGGCTTATAAACCCACAATGATAAACCGCAAGCGCACGGTGTCTAGAACATATATAACGATAAATACGGGTCGATCCTACGGGGAGTTGGATTGGTGATACTAAACTTCTACGTTCTGCTAATACTAATTACGAACGAAATGGGTGGTTGTCGATATGACTAGAAGTTGGCAAAGATCAAACTAGAAAAAGTAAAATGGATATAAAGATGTAATGAGAGTTGAAAACAATCAAACCCGCCACTTAATCTATAATAGATGACTTCAGTTTCAATATTATTCTTTTCCCTTATAACGGACAACGGTGAAGATGCAAGTCTGCCGCATATCCAAGGCAATCTGAAGATGGATAATTCGATAACAACTAAGGTACGAATCCCTAGAATTAATTGTGTTGTTACGGTACAACTAATCACAGATTAAATAATTCGGTTTCATAAGAGTTGATGCAACAAATCACAATTCTTCTAACAACCTAGGATGCAACACATACAAGGTGAAAGTTGTGTTTTGCAGTGCACAAATCGAACCATCTCTGTTCAATTAAGAATAAGAAGAACAATATCTAAAACATGAAGAATCTAGCATAAGATTAAGGGTTTCATCTCAACCCCAAGAAGAGAATTTTAGAATATAATAAAAACTAAAATTAAAACCCAAATTACCACTACAATTCTTTGCTCCGGCTACTCCGGGCTTAAATTTTCTTCAACCATCCCTTCTCTATTTATACAAAAGTTCCCCAAAATCCAAATCCCCATGATCAACAGTTACACAAGCAGAAATTTAGGGATTTGATATGATTACTACTCACCGCTGCACTGCCACCCTATTATCTAGTCTGATGTTGTCGGCGTTGCAAGAAATTCAGATTTCAGACCTTATATTAGACAAACCCTGCTACTAGTGTTCTTCATAGCCGTCCTATTATCAATTCAGAGATTTGGTAGGATAAGGGAAGATGAGAGAGTGCAACAAGGTAAGTGAGAGATGGGTTTGTTGCAGTTGCAGTTTGAGAAAGATGGATACAAGAGTGGTCGGATGTTGATGGTGTGGTTTGGCAGTAGGGAGGAAGGTACTGTTGTCGGTGTTGATTTGAGAGAAACCAAATAAAGAAGAAAAGTTTTCTCGTGATTCTGGAAGTGAAATGGGAAGAGTGATTTAAGGGAATGTTTAGACGTTAAGCAGTTGTACCTAGTTTAGGTATACGAGAGTCCAAAACACATCTCCTTTCACACGCGAGTATTGGCCCATTAATTGTCGGGTTATGGTGGCATCTTTGGTACACTCTTATAACACTTCTCTTTGCCTTGTAGACACCTTGTTTCCTCTCTTCACTTGTCATCACCCGCGTACACCTTTTTGCTTCTCCGATCATTCATGATTTATTTAATTAAGGACATGTGATAAGAGTGTAAAGTGTATCTACACATGTATAGGGAATGATCGTGGTTATGACTTCCATTCAAGAGATAGTTTTTAGCTAAGAAAAGAATTCAAATTAGGTGTGATAATCTTTTCTCTAAGTTTAAGTGAACCTAGAACCCAATTTTTTACTTTGAGTGCCTCGAAAGTCTAAATTGCTTATAACACTCTTGGATTGTCCTCTAGGATAATGTGTCTAATTAGTAAAAGATTTGTTAAAATAAGAATTTTAGCATGCAAAACACGTGGCTTACATGAGTAGCTTGGGCATTTGAGTAATTTGCACGACTCAAATTAAAAGAGAAACTCAATTTCATTTTCTAATCTCCATCTCTTTACTCTCGTTTTCTTTTTCTTCCTTCTTCTCGTGAATGGAAAATTGGAAGAATCGATGAAAATCTGAATGAGCAATATTGAATACTCTAATTGAGTTGATGTTAATGAGGAGTTGGATGGCATCTTGAGTTTCTTTGATGATTTCTAGATCCGATAAGCTAGGTTTTGAATAGAGTTTTGGTGTGGTGCTACCGTTGGTTTTATGCATGTCTTGAAATTTGATTGTTCAAGCATCTCGGAATGATACGGAACTTGGGTTCTTTTAGAAAAGCAGTGCAAAATCCCTTAAGTGGTGTTTGATACAACAAGGAAAGTCAAACCTCTTGCACATTAAGTGTTTGTAAGTAAAACCCGATAGAAAGTACGTAGAGAAGAATAAATCAACGATGGGTGTGTGCTGTTTATCATTGATTTTCTATGAGGAATGGGTGAAGAAACTATGAGAGGAACTCAATTATACCAAGGAACACACAACTCTCCACAACAACAAAACCGCACTCCAAATGTTTGTAACTTGCCTGAAAGAAAGAAAAGAGGTTAAAGTTTCTTATTACTTTATTTTCTTGGATTCTTGTGTTTTATAATTTTTGTGTAATATAGATTTCCTTCCAACCCGACTCTTGATGTGAAATGATTGTTAATACTTTGGTGCATCATCATAAGAAGATGACTAATATAGATGAAAATGGGTTTATATATATGTGAACATCATATGTTAGTGTCCAAGACCAGGTATAAAGTAGTGTGGTGTGGCTACCTATGCCTTTGTAATTCTTGAACACTTGACTTCATTAATATAATTTGATGGAAGTAGTATATCTTGTTTGTTTGCAAAGAATGCATGGGGTATTAGATCGAAACCGAGTAAGACTATCCACATTCTCATGGACTGTTGTATTAGTTCTTCTGATGTATGGATGGATGAATCATTAGTGAAGCCAAGTCACTCTTTCTCCACAATTTATTGTTGTTTATATTGGAGTTTCAATGATTAGAAGTACTTTGAAACATAGTTTTGGTGATGAAACCTTAGCTTGAATGGCGAATCTGTTTTTCCAATTTAGGACTCGTGTGCTGTTGGAACCATAAACTAAGTTCTAACCGTTAGAATTAATTGAATTTTGATATGTTATGCGTAGATATGTCAGTAAAACTCGGTTAAAATTTCAGGATAATCAGGATCAGAAAAGTGGTTGAAACTGTTGTAGTACAGAGAAACATTTGCACAGAATTTGTATAACGAGGTAGAGTTCTTGAGATTAAAATGAGGCACTTAGACTCCATGTATTTCTCTGATTTTTGAACATGAGAAACCCATTTTGGTTATGATTCAGCTATAAAAATTTCAAAACAAATGGATCATGGGAGGTACCCTAAATGGGGGGGTTTTCTACAGTTACGCATGTAGAAATTCAGTCTCGTTTGAGCATATAGAGTCGATAATGATTTGATATCTAACCGTTGATCTTCCGTAAAATTTTTATACAACATCCCTGTTATGCTTATGAGTGTGTGGTGAAAATTTCACTATGAACCTATTAGTATACACTGTAAGTTTGACAAGAAAATAAGAGAGTTTTAGATAATTGCTTGCAGTGGTAAATTGCACTGTATGTGTTTGGAGTTCGAATTGTGATGCTGCTATTCTTTCAATTCCTGAAATTAAACTTGGACATAATTGATAAGAATTTTCATATCTATAATAAATGGATTGGGTTTAGTACTATGTGGTGTACTTGTTATTTGCTACTGTTTGGTGAATAAGTAGTTATTTAGTATAGGATCGAGAAGTTCTATTGAACTGCATAGGGATATTTTCTAACTACAAGATCGTGTTTTTTGTCTCTTAAAACATTATAATTTTAGCACTGATTATGTTGTTAACTTCGTGCTTAAGTTGTATAATTTCTGAAAGGGATGGATGGATACTTTTAGATTAATGCTGATGTAATTGTCTATCTGCAATTATACTTTCCTAAGACGATGAGAAAGGTTATGGTCCGAAAGGTTATGGTTCCCGCTTTTGGAATGCTGATTGAAACTACCGTGGATAGACATTTTGCTTGTAGTATTTTCTTTGCTCCGGAAATTTTGATTACATTTTGTAGGCATCTACCAGTTCCTGTAAATAAGCAGTGGTCCTAATGCTTTCCCTTTGGTCTCGTATGTTGATATGTCTTTAAAATCTAATGATAGTAGATAAATGGCATTGGATGATTTAGTGTGTGGTTGCACATTCACTGGGTTTCTTTGTGATTATACGACACCAATTAGAAGTACAATTTTAGTTTTAGAAATCTCTAGTTGCCGGGAATTATACCCTTTACATAAGTTTTTTTTTACATGTATTTAAATGTAACCGTGAGGTGAACATATATTTGATTTAGGATACTCGGGTTTGTTGTGCTTGTATGTGCAAAAATAACTTACTAGGTAATATGGTTTGAAGTATATGGGTTGGATAATATCCACATTTTGGGTTATCTTTTAAGTATATATGCTTATACTTATTCGTAAATCGCCATTTACTTGATAGATGATAAGAGATAGTTGCTACCATTATGGGTAGTTCATACTATCTAATAAAAATAGACGAACTACGGTGTGTTTGGATCCCTTCGAGCAACGGAGAGGGCATCGAAGGGTAAGCAGCTATGCGGTTCAAAGACAACTCTACAAGGGTGTTCATATCATCCGAAAGATTGGTTTGTCTTGGCAGTTCATACCACCTATTCCGAGATGATTACAACCTTGTCACACGCCACTGGCCATGAGAGTTATTAGCAATGGCAACCGGCCATGGAAATCTTAGTAGTGGCGATCGCCATGGAAATCTTAGTGGTGGCAAATCGCCATGAGAATTATTGATGGTGGCAAATCGCCATGGAAACTTAGTGGTGGTAAATCGCCATGAGAATTATTAATGGTGGCAATCGCCATGGAAATCTTAGTAGTGGCAATCGGCCATGGAAATCTTAGTGGTGGCAAATCGCCATGAGAATTATTAGTAGAGGTGGCAATCGCCATGGAAATCTTAGTAGTGGCAATCGGCCATGAGAATTATTACCGGTGGCAATCGGCCATGGAAATCTTAGTGGTGGCAATCGCCATGAGAATTATTACCGGTGGCAATCGCCACGCAAATCTTAGTAGTGGCAAATCGCCATGAGAGTTATTAGTAGTGGCAAATCGCCGAGTGCTGGCAATCGAAGTTGTCATCAATTTTGGGCACCACCCGTGTTGACTTTGGTGATCGGCCGTCTGTTTGGGCAATTGGCCCGTGTTAATTTTGGCAATTGGTCGTCTACCATTTGGGAAATGGCCAACTTTAATTTTAGGCAACCTACTGTCTCTTAGTTTTGAATCGGAACCCTTGTTTAATTTTTATGAGCATTATGGTATGGGACATTTGCTCATAGAATTACGACCTTGAGACTAATGAGATTTCTACAGTGTGCAGGATTAAAAGAAATTTTCACGTTAGTGGCGTATTAGAGAGTCGGAGCTTGCCAAGCGATCCGTAATCCTACCCGCTGGAAGCAAAATTCTCTGGTCCGTCACACTAGCTGTCTGGCTTTACGAGAATTGTGAATGTTCAGCTAAGAGTTGGTGATATTTCAGTTTACCCGCGTTGTACATCGACGGCTATACCCTCCCTTGATTTATTACAAAACTATTTACATCACATAACAATACATGACTCTTTATTCACATTGATTACTCTCCTATTTTGAGGCAAGAGAGAATCATTGACTGTAACATTTGAAACAGAACATAATAATATGGAACGAACAATGGATATTCTTTCTTTATTTATTGTATTTTTTTTTTCTTTCTCATTTCTGAATTTTTCTGATTTTTTTCTTTTTAAACAGAAAAACAAGACAACAAGGACATCACAATAACACTTTTGAGTTATGAACAAAAAGAAAAATTACATTGACACTTAGCAAGAGGTAACCCTTTTCGATGTACCAAGTCAAATTCAATGGTTTCTTTTCTTAATGTATCCTCCAACTTCTATCTCAGCCAACTAAATAACAAGCTAGTCAAGTCTCATTCGATATTCTAAAATGATTGAAAGTCTACTTAACTGATGAAACACCTGCGGCCCGACTCTATACATGTATTGGTAGATCGTGTATGTGCAAGTTTTCTTTTCACATGTGAATTATGCTAGAAACAAGTGGTGCCTCATCATTTAGATTAAGAATCCTAAGATATTACATATGCAGACACCACAAATCAAGGTACATGAGCTCAACAATTTATTCATTTTTTTTTAACATGGTAGAGTTCAGTTTCAATGATAGGCACAATGACAGTCAAGGTATCTATTCCTCACCCCCCAAACCTAAACTAAACATTGTCCTCGATGATTCAAAAGATAAATAGGATTGAACAACAACATACCATTAGAACAATGCTGAGTAGAGAAAAGGAACGAGATTACCAGATTTGACGAAAGAAAGAACTGAACTCCATTATTCGCGGCTAGAATCCATCATTTTTCAGCTGAGATCACATTGGATTAGCACAATATATACAAAAGAAATATAAGATTCAACTGAAACATTACCTACTGGATTATATACAAGAAAAATTTCACCATACATTAATAATCGAAAGAGTTGAGGATCAACCCAAAAGACAACATGTAGAGATTTTAGTAGTCTCACACAATAATAGGACAAAAAAAAAAGTGAGGCTGCCAATCCAAATGAGCTTCTCCCAAACCTGGATTTTTCAACAGATAGGCTTTTGGAAACAAAATCTAGCAATGTCAGGGGTGCATCATTCACAAGATCTAATTCAAAATGGACTTTGCTTGGGACTGGCAGACATACACATCCCAACTGTGGCTCATCAAAGGTATCATATTTAGATGCAAAATAGTCCAAGAGGACCTGGGAGGCACACAATTCCAATCCTAGATTAGGTACTTTTAGAAAAGTTGGTTTTACAATTTTGTTACAAACCAAATCTAGGTTGGGTGGAAGAGTCTCATTCTGTGATTTAGGAAGGAAAGTACGCACATCTACGTCTCTCACATGTATGAGATCAAGAGTACCATTACTATTAGTCACATTAACATTTCCTAAGTCATCTACATGTGTTGTAGCATGATTACATTCATTGAAAAATTCAACAAAACCCAATTCAGAATCAATATTATCCAAAGTCTCCATCTCATGCATAAGAAAGTCTGAAGACATAACACACTTTGACCTAGACAAGAATTTAGACACATCAAAATTATTTTCATGCATAAGATCATTAGTGTCAACACACAAGTCAACCTTCCCTAAGTCATGCACGAGTTGCGCATCATGCTCAACTTCACAGAATTATTCAAGACCTAATTCAGTATCAACATCATCCAAAATTTCAGTGTTACGAATAAGAAGATCAGAAGAAACATCATTTGTCAAATTCGCAACAACAGAGTCTAAGGTTTCAGTAAAAAAAGATTCCATAGCAACATTTTCAGAGTAAACATGCTCTTCTAGCATTAAATCATTATCATCATCATCGTAACAAGGATGCAATGCCCTATTCAAAATCATAGTATCTCTAGTCGATTCGATTACCTCTAAATTAGGTTCATATTCAATATCAGTTGCATGAGTAGGAATAAACACACTATTTTCAAAATTTGCTTCAATAGGACTAACAAATATCGCATTTTGAAATTTCCCCCTTCCTTCATTTTGTAAATGAATCAGATTCATCCTTAAGATCATATTAAGTTATTCAATAGAAAGGGAGTCTTCAACAATGGGTATCCTCGTTTCAGATGGGTATTCGGTACATGGTTGCACATGAGGGTCACTATTGAAAGGAATTTCAGAAGTTTTGCTATATGGATTATCATGTAATACTTTCAATTCAAATCTATCATTATTCTGTTCAATGAGTTTGAGATTTTCTGTTATAGATTGCATACAAGGAGTTAAAATTGTTCAACATCCAATGGTGGTGACTGGTACATGTATGGATAACAACTATATGGTCTATATATTGTGTCTCAGGACCTTGAAAAGGTCTGTAATTTTCCCTAAAGTTGCTAAAATCATGGTCTATGGGAGACTCATAATGTGAAGCATGCTCGTAAGCAAGTTCTCTAAGTGATTTCTGTGATGATTTCTCATTCCTAAAAGCTGACCAAAATCCTGACATTTTTTTAAAAATGCAACTAAAACGAACAACTAGTATCCTAAATATTAACAAATCCTAAACAAAATGATGCAGTCATGCAAACAAGAAATGAAAAGATAAACAAACAGTCCTAAACTGCTAACCACAGTGGTGCATGCTTACTAATAAAATTGATAACACAAATAAACAAAGAAATCTAAGGTGCTATTGCCGCAATATCAGGAACCCTTTCGACAACATAAGCATGTCCTAACATGGATTTATACTTGATTCTAGCAAGAAAATGTGGTTAACTAGCGAGTGGCCAGTTCACATCTCATACTTTAAATGAAGCCCTTCATAAATCAAATACTAAAACCATTCAAAGCTATGTGACAATCGAAGGCAAAAATCAGTTCAATACGGTGTTCGCAAGAAACTAATTACCTCTCAGGTGGCACTAAGAAACGACCAACAAATCATATCCGTTTCTTTAGTTCCTCCTCTCTGTCTCCCCGGAAGTATTGGCGGTTTCTCTAACACCTGGTAATACTGAACACTTAAAGCTTTAGCACCAATTAACTAAACAAATCCTAGAAACACAACTAATAACAGAAATAAGTATCAATGAAACTAAAAGAAACTTGGATAAACAGCACAAGCTAAATAATTTACACCTAATATATGCCTTACCCTACAAATCAGGAAAAAGAAAATCTAAACATCTAAGAAAATCTACAGGACGTAGACACACTAATTTAGCACCTGATTGAAATGAAACATATATGGACAACAACTAGTAAAGAACTTTTCTTACACACAAAATTTACCTTACTAGCACTAGCTATGACGAGAAAGGTGGATTATTCTATTATGCCATAAAGTTGGAGGTAATTCAGTACCCACTAACCCAAATCACAACTACTCAAGTATAAGCTGTTAAACGGAAACCAACTAAAAGAACTACAGAACATGCAAATGCAAACTTGTACAACATAATTATTAATTATATAAACTCTTAAACTACAGACAAGTGAAACAACTAATCAAAATCAATAACTATAGGAAAATGGACAACTCTGTACTTACAAAATGTGAAACGACAAACTACAATGATGATTTATGACTTACAATTATATTACTAACAGAATTATGAGAAGCTAAGAGGAGTTGTATAAAAACTAAGCAATACAATTATTTATAGTGCAAAGACACATCAAACTAAACTAAAAATTCAGTACCACTAACTTATACAAAACAGTACTAACTAATCTTTTTTTTTTTCTGTTTTTTTAATAAGAAAACAAAGACTATATACAATCCTAACTACAAACTAGCAAAAGCAAAACTAAAAATCTAACTACACTGTTTGCCAACTCCCCGACAACGGCGTCAAAAACTTGGTAGGCTTAGAAACCTACAATTATAAACCGCAAGCGCACGGTGTCTAGAACATAGATAACAACAAATACGAGTCGATCTTACGGGGGAGTTGGATTGGTGATACTAAACTTCTAAGTTCTGCTAATACTAATGTCGAACGAAATGGGTGGTTGTCGATACAACTAGAAGTTGGCAAAGATCAAAATAGAAAAAGTAAAATGGATATAAAGATGTAATGAGAGTTGAAAACAATAAAGTAGGGAACACTAGGGTAATCAAATCCACCACTTAATCTATACTAGATGACTTCAGTTTCAACATTATTCTTTTCCCTTATAACGGACAACGGTGAAGATGCAAGTTTGCCGCATATCCAAGGCAATTTGAAGATGGATAATTCGATAACAACTAAGGTATTAATCCCTAGAATTAGTTATCTTGCTACGGTACAATTAATCACAGATTAAATAATTCAGAGTCGATGCAACAAATCACGATTCTTCTAAAAACCTAGGATGCAAGACATATAAGGTGAAAGTTGTGTTTTGCAGTGCACAAATCGAACCGTCTTTGTTCAATTAAGCATAAGAAGAACAATATCTAATACATGAAGAATCTAGCATAAGATTAAGGGTTTCATCTCAAACCCAAGAAGAGAATTTTAAAATATAACAAAAACTGATTAAAACCCAAATTACTACTACAATTCTTTGCTCTGGCTACTCTGGGCTTAAGTTTTCTTCAACCACCCCTTCTTTATTTATATAAAATTTCCCCAAATCCAAATCCCCATGATCAACAATTACACAAACAGAAATTTAGGGATTTGATATGATTACTACTCAGCACTGCACCGCCACCCTATTCTCTAGTCTGATGTTGTCGGCGTTACAATAAATTCAGATTTCAGACCTTATATTAGACAAACCCTGCTACTAGTGTTCTTCATAGCCGCCCTATTATCAATTCAGATATTAGGTAGGATAAGGGAAGATGAGAGAGTGAAACAAGGGCAGTGAGAGATGGGTTTGTTGCAGTTTGAGAAAGATGGATACGGGAGTGGTCGGATGTTGATGGTGGTGGTTTGGCAGTAGGGAGGAAGGTACTGTTGTCGGTGTTGATTTGAGAGAAACTAAATAAAGAAGAAAAGTTTTCTCGTGATTCTGGAAGTGAAATGGGAAGAGTGATTTAAGGGAATGTTTAGACGTTAAGTAGTTGTACCTAGCTTAGATATACGAGAGTCCAAAACACACCTCCTTTCACACGCGAGTATTGGCCCATTAATTGTCAGTTATGGTGGCATCTTTAGTACACTCTTATAACACTTCTCTTTTGCCGTGTAGACACCTTGTTTCCTCTCTTCACTTGTCATCACCCACATACTCCTTTTTGCTTCTCCAATCATTCAAGCTTTATTTAACTACCTAAAATTACAAAAATAACTTAGTACGAGTGAATTTATTCGAAAATAGTACAAATACAAAATTTGGTAGAAAATGGGAAATCGAAGCACATATAATGGGATAAATACCAATAAAATGATATATAATTATGCAATATCTGGCACCTATCAACGGACCTTGTGTCTGTATAGGTACTGATTGAGTAAAGGTTGAGATATAACCTCTATATACATATTGTCAAGGGTCATTAAGTTGGTCTGCTTGATATTGTGTTAAGTTTTGTCTATACAGGCTGCCGAACAAAAAAGTTGGGTGTATTTGGTATCCCATGCGTTTTCAATTATTGAATAGAGTTTAGCAGCTGTACATGATCACTGGTTTCTGATCAATTTATAAATTAGAGTGTCTCATCTCCAATTTGCTGACAAGACTTTAATATTCATGGATGCAAAAGAGGAACTGTAGAAAATTTGATGTTAGTTCTTCAGGTTTACGGGGCTATTACTGGGTTGAGGGTTAATCTGGATAAAAGCACCATCATTAGCATCGAAGCAAACAAATTGTGCAGGAAATCGTTATTATAATGCATCACAAGGTGAAAACTCTTTCATTCAAATATTAGGGGATGCTGCTAGGAAGCTCATCCAAATAACACTCAATTGGGATACAATTATTGAGAGGTTCCACAAGAAGTCGGCAAAATAGAAAAGAAAATTCTTGTTGAAAAGGCGAGGGTACCCAAATATACCTCAAGCTAAAACTTTTCCTACCTATAAGTCCTTTCTTCGAAAGTGATTGTCTATGGACTGAGTCGAGACAATACAACTAATCGGTTCACACTTCGTGTGATCGTCTATGGATACGAGATCGAGACAATACAACAACGAAGTATGTTACTTGATAAAAAGGTTCGGACTTAACCAAACACAATAGGATTCACTTATCAAGTAAATTTGAATTAACGTTTGTGTGATTTACTTTAATTATAATAAAATAATTATAATGCGGAAATATAAAGTAAATGACACAGCAAGATTTTGTTAACGAGGAAACCGCAAATGCATAAAAACCCCGGGACCTTGTCCAGAATTGAATACTCTCAGGATTAAGACGCTACACAAAATTACACCTAACTTCGTATAGTTGAGACCAAGCAACTAAACCTATAGTCCACCTAGTTCTGTCTGTATTCCCATGCCTCCGACCTAAGTCACGTACTTGGAACAATTCCTTTGGTTCGTATTCCAAATAGTAAAGGAACAATAAATCTATTTGGTATCAACTCTATTCAACCAAGTGATATGAGTCGGACAAAGGCTCTTTTGTTTATCTTAACATAAACTCCTTCGTCAGGTCCTTATATCTATATTATGTTCAATTACCAAAGTAATCGTTTAAGATTAAGCCAACAACACTCTTAATCCAAAGAATTGTGTTGATGCCAATTCACTCAATTAATCAATCCAATCTATCACAAGGATAAACCGATTATTAATTGGATCCTCTTTTACCAAAACAAGTATTGTGCACACCAAAGATTATGAACCCACAAATCAGAAATCTTCAATATCTTCTTTGTCTTCAAATCTTATTAGATCTTCAATAAACACATGCACACAATCACTTGAATCTCTTGTGATCAATCACACACAGAACGGAGTATGTTAACAATGGATTATCACAAGATCGTCTTTAGAACTAACAACAGTCTAAAGATCCCTATCGAAACTCTAAACTAGTTTGAGTGAATCTTATATCAGAAGAGAAGATTCTCAAGCATAAAAAAACTAGGTGCAATCAAAGTTCAACCACCGTTAGTCAATCAAATCAATGAAAACAAAAGATAAACCGCAATTATCTAGTTTCCCACCAACGGTACTAATAGAGCTTCTCAATCCCAAAGAAGACTTTAAACTGGGAGGCCATAAGAGATTTCGCTTAATTAGGTTACTCTCCTCTCCGAATAAACGACTTCACCAGTAGCAGCACAACAAGAGGTAGTTTGTTGTTACGAAGGATTAGTTTGCTAGAAAGGCAAACTTCAAGTATTTATAGAAAAGGAAGTTTGGACACCAAGGAATTTCTAAAACCGAATTTTTTTTTCAAGATATTCATTAAAGCACAAATTTGGTTTCCATAATTCCTGGAAATGCTTTGTCCAAAAATAATGATCGAAATCTCTCATAAAATCTCTAATTAGTAAATGCACATTACTAATTCTTATTTTCCTAAAAATGAAGTTAAAAACCTTAATTAAAAGATTCTTAACTTATTTATGTTTCGATCCTGGGATTCTCTTCCCTTAGCTATTAAGGAATAACTTTGAACAATTAAATAATAAACACTCATAGCACGTGTTCAAAGTATGCCGACATCTTGACTTTGTAAGTTCTCTTTCACACTTACAACCTTGAAACCGATTTGCCACACTTCCAAACAAGTTTAGAATTGGTTCATCTGACTTCCAAGAACTATGCGATTGATCAAATAACATTTAATCACAAATCATGAGTTTAACGGTTCTACCAAAACAAGTTTCGGTTTCTACCTTCCATGTGAGTACTGTGCATAGTCACACTAGCTTTCCAAAATTCGGTTGACTAGGTACTAGGATCGGTTCCCCACATATATATGGTATATAACTTATATGTGTTGCACATGCCCATAGGATCGGTTCCCCTCTACCTAAAAATGTGTTGCACATGTTCATAGAATCGGTTCCCCTTTCTACTATAAACCTTGCTGCACCTCATACAAGGATCGGTTCCCCTTTGTGATGTACTGCACCTCTTACTAGGATCGGTTCCCCTTTCCCATATTTGGTCAGACATAAAATCACAAACCCGATCATACCATCTCAGGTGATTACTTAAGATCGATTTTACTAATAAAAGTTATACCAATACATAAGTCTGGCCTTTGTGAATAGTTTTACCAAGAACACAACGAGTCATGAACGGTTATACTAAATCACACATATTGGATGTTCACAAGATATGCAATGAATAACAATGCCAATAACGCCTGGCGATTTCCTTTTCGATTCACAAACAAGTTTATGAACTTACTTCCTTAGAACACATGTACAACATTGTTCCCTAGGATGAAATCCTCACCTCATACCCATATATAATCACAATAGCATTCAAATGATTATGGCGATGTCTTATCTACAAAGTTTAATGGTTAAGCAATAAACCTCGTATTGTATTCCTTAATACTATGTCTATATAGAGTTCAAATAAGCTTCGCAGTTTTGTTTTCAATATGCGCGACTTGAAAGATACGTTAGGGAATGAAACAGTTCAAGTCCAATATCACTAACCTCAAGTGGATGGATGATTGTTATCGTTGTAGCTCCTTGATTCTTCACATCTTCAAGTCTTTGCAATACTTGTAAAGTCTCATTATCCTAATACTTTCAAGCTAACCTATACGAAGTTGAATCTAATACATAATCAAGCGACTCTTAACATTAGTTTTGATTCACTAAAATATGACAACCAAACTTGACATACCAACGCTTGGTGGGTTCAACCGAGCTATGCTCTAACACTTGTCAAGGGCAACAAAAATTCAGCTCAATGTTCTTATTAATCTTCCAAATTATTTCATATCTCTCATGCAACCAAAGTTTTTGAGAAAAACTTATTAACATTATGAGTGATTTTCTATGGGGCTCAACAAATGACAAGAAAAAAATTAGTTGGGTTGCCTGGAAAAATTTAAGTAAACCAAAGGATTTATGTGGTATCAGCATTAGGGATTTGAGCAGTACCAACAAGGATTTTCTAGGATAATGGAGTTGGAGATATGCCAGAGAGAAGCAAGCTCTCTGGAGGAAAGTGATTCATGTGAAGACAAAGTATGATGAAAATTATTTATGGGCCAAAGAAGACACTCTTTCTTATGGGAGAGGTTTCTGGAGAGGTATACAGAAGGAGAAATGATTATTCAAATGTTGTCAAATACAAGTATTGAATTTGGGGAAAACGTGGAATTTTTGAAGAACAAATGGTTAGGAGCAGTGTCGTTTCTCACAACTCATCAAAAATCTTTAACGAAGGACACTCTTAAAAATACAAAAGTTTCTCACTTAATTCACCATGAAAAATGGAAAATTCAACCCAAATCTCAACCTAATGAAGAGGAGTTTACAAACCTAAGAGCTAGCACTATGGTTGCCCTCATCCCTTCCCTATCCCTCATATATAGGGAAAAAACCAAAAAACCATCCACTATGGTCTCTCATATCCCTACATGAGCAGGGATATCCCTCACTTTCCCTACTTGGAGGATCACATCTGATCCGCCTTGAAGGGAAGGGAAATCACACGCCTACTCAGTTGCCGTATTTTTTTATGCTTTACGGGTACTGAGTAGCCGTAGCATTTTACACGGCTACTGAGTAACAATTTTTGGTTTTTAAAATTTTACCTTAAAACTTTCCTTTTTCACTTTTTTTTTTTATTTTACTAATTTTTTTTTTACCTATTATATCTCCTTTTTACCTATTATATATCTTTTTTTTACTCTAAAATATCTTTTTTTACCTAGACAAATATATTTCCATTGGAGAAAAAAACTGGAAAAAAAAATATGGCTACTGAGTAGCCGTTTGTCAAGTAGCCATATCATGTAGGGAAGGGAAAAGAGAGCACTATAATGAGGTTGCCTTCCCTGTGCTATCCCTCCTTGGCGTTCACCAGAATACAGTAAAAGATTAGTTGAAAATGTAGCCGACCGGTAAAGGTAATCAAATTGCTAGAAGGATTTGGACATCATCACCCTTTGCAATTTCGGAAAGAAATAAGAGAATAGTGGCTTGGAAGAAAGCAAGGGAGAAGGCAACTATCATCAACGAAGTAAAGAGACTTTTGTTTCAGTGTGAAACTTTGTTTAACTGGTTTCATTGTATCTCCTTCTGGAGATATAATTTTGAATTGAGGGGGAGTTGTGGATTTCAGATAAGTTGGGATCATGTTTTGGAAGAGCCTGTAAATTTGAGCAACAAATTTTTTATTCGGGAAAAGATGCAAGCCTCACATATATTGATCATAGAACTCCAAATCAAGACTAGGAGTAATTACAGGACTGACTTGGAAAATTCCAACAATTACATTGATTGCAAGATTACAAACAGACAACAAGGACATTCAAGCCTCTTAACATCATAGTCCCAATATCTAATTTGATTTTTTTTAACTGATTCCAAGGTAACGTAACAAGTTTAAATTGTCTTGGTTGGATAAAATGTAATACATCCAAACCATATAATAAATCAACATACAATAGATTTTTTTTTTTAAAACTTTATTAATCATCATCAACGGAAAGGAGTTTACGAGCATTGGATGGAAGCCTGACAACAAGCTGGGCTCCAATCCCTTTTTGGATAACAACACCTAACCTATGAAAAAGGAAATCTCCAACAATAACATTCTCATCATGGCTAGCCATGTAATTCCGCAGCCTTTTCAGGAACTACACAGTATCACTTCCTAGCCTGCCCAAGGTAGACAAGGCAAGAACACCAAACCCCAGCCTCTGAATCGTACATTTCTCAAGGTACTTGGGTTTTTTTTTTTTAACAACCGCGCCATCAATTGCCCGACCAAGAACAAAATTACGTTCCCAGTCACTAGTGAAGGGGGAGACGCCCGTAACATCCAAGCACATATCGTGGCCACTGTCCCAACCATACACAAGGATATCCGCAAGTTGTAAGGCCACCCCATTGTCTGCAAGGAGCTCCAAATCCACTTCCTTTCTGGCTGAAACACCCGCTTGATAACAAATGTCCGCAAAGGTGTCACGAACAAGATCATGCCTGTATTTGAGACCAACCCCTTTATTGCAGTGTAAGGCGTGATCCCCAAAGATATCCATACTTTTACCATAGCTAGAACACAAATCTTCACCCTCAAAGAGGGGAATCCCGAGCCTATAACGCACAACAACACGAAACTGTATGTACCCAATAGTTTGATTAAGCCCATCAATAGGAATAGCCAACAAGTAATCCTAGGCATGTTTGACTCTATTACTCTGCCAAAGAACTGAATCACGCAATGTCTTATCAAACTGGGTGGGTATGTTCTTCTTCACCGCATCAAAATATTTAATTGCCAAGGAGCTCATAGTGGGGGGCAATATCATCATGCACAAAGAAGAATCATTAATACCACATACCTTTTTGTAGAGGACTAGGGCATGTTCAAAATTGGGGCTAGGACCGGACACCTATGCAAGTTTCAAAATGTTACCCTGCTGAGAACTAGTCTGAAAGCAAGAAGCCAAATAGCAATACTGCATCATGTCCTCCATAGTGTACACACCCAGTCCTCCATCCTTGAGGGGGAGCGTAGCTAACCTCTGCTGTAAAAGACCAAAACCCGGACCATCTCCAGTAACCAACAACCTAAGGAACAACTTAAGATAATTGTCAAAGACCACCTGTGCCTCATCCAAATACTCAGGATTAGTGGTTCGCATGGTAAAGTATAACCTAGAGACACCAGAGAAGTTCCTCAACGGAAGTAACTCCCCGTGAGGATCATTCAGTTTCTGTAAAGCATCCATCAAAGTAATAGTCTTATTTGCTCTCTTAACCACCATATCTCTACAAAACTGAATGATCCAAACTAACAGGCCCACCCAATAACTTAACAACGATAGAAGGCCTGCGTATGTCAGAAGGAAAACCCCCCCTCAACCAAGCCTTTGCTATCAACCGAAGGCCAGAAAAGCTCCGTTTTAGAGACGTTGAGGTGTAAGCCCAAAGAAGCACCATCCTGCTGAATGACTTCCAAGGCTCTGGAAACCATCAATGTATCTCCAACAATCATTCCATCATCTAAATACCAATCCTGAAGATCCAAGGAGCAAACGTTCTGCAATTTTGTGAATAACGGGGTGTAAAGTCAAGGAAAATAACATGGGCCCAAGCGGATCACCCTGTTGTACACCCTATGCTGACAAAAACGTCTTATCCATATAATAAAGTCTAGCAGAGGCTGCGTAGCAGAACTCTACCCATTTAGAGATTGAAGAACAATGCTGTCTTACCTCATTAATCATAGCAGAATGAATCACAGGTCAAAAGCATTAGATAAATCTACCAGGAGCATATATGTAGATCTAGACGCACACTTCACTTCCAGAAGTCTGTTAACGGCGTGGAGAATGACCTCACCTCCACAGGGCACCCCTACCCCAAACTGATAATCACTAAAATAGCCCTCCAACTCCTTACCAACGTGAGAAGCAGCAATTTTGTAAACCAGACGCCTCCAAATAGTACAAATAGTAATCGGACGAATACCCCCATCTGGCTTAAGCAAAGGAGTGAGAGGTGCAGAAGATATGAACTCACCCAAAGCCGAAGGGCATCCCACTGCAAGCCAAATATTCACAAGATCCGTAATACAAGTAACGAGCTCGTCCGACATAGCAGCAGCCGAACCACTTAAGGCATCAACCAAATGTTGGGCTCGAAGGCCATCTCTTCCACACGAAGTCCCTTTAGGGAAGCTTTTCATCTTGTTAAGAACCAAGTCTTTAGAAGCAATGAGAGGTGCTTGCAAAATGGGCGTGGAAGGTATCAAAGGGGGCGCCACATAGGGATGCTTAGCTTGCAGCTCATGCAAGGTACCTTCATTAGGAGGCGCAACACCACTGGAAGTCAAGGTCCGAATTGCGGCCGTATAGAGACCATGGCTCAATTTCTTACGACATAACCTTATGTTGGTCTTCTCTTGTTCTTCATATGACTTACCATCATAGTTCTTGTAGGAACTTTGTTTACTCTATCGCACGATGGGTCAAGGCAGCACAACTATCGGTTTCAGACCATTCTTTCAGGGCCAAAAGAATCACAGCCGTCTGTAGTTTCTTTCTTGTGCCAGAGCGCTCTTCAGTACTGTATTTAGGGACATACAAGCGCAATGTACAAATAGGTAACAACATCAACTAAATCCAACACGAGACATCCGTGGGATTACACAAGACCTTCTGTATAACAACAGTAAAAGACCGAGCAAACTATAACTTACACTTGGAAGGAACACTGGAAACAGTGGGAATTTGGCATTGCATCACTTTGTCCAGTAAATCCAATGTTACGGGAACAACAACATCCAACCCATCATATCCAGAAGACAAGGTATCGGAGCACCCAACAGAAACACAAGCCACGGGAGGACATTGAACTCCATGAATCATAAAATCAACGCTTCTCCCCCTCAAAGGCGATGGCGTAGGCTCGCCACTGTGCAGTTTATAAGCTTTGCTCCAAGCATGGATATACATACAAGGAAAAAACAACCACATACGCATGCCTCTCAATGAACTCTCCCAAGCCCTGTAGACAACATTATCACCACTAATTCGAGCACAACATCTCTCATTGGCCTCCGCAGTAGCGTAATATTTGTCTCGCGGGTGAATGAGCATATAGCCTTTCATGTAGCCTCTCCCTTCCTTCCCATTTTTGCAGCCATCGAAACCAGCAAAGGGACATCGATGTAGCTCACCATTGTCATCAGATGCAAGGGCAGACGAGTTAGCAGGGTTGGTAGCAGCTGGGGATGCAGAACGAGTGACAAGTGACGCTGCAGAAAGTTGAAAATCAATAGCACCAGGGTTGGTGGCAGCTGGGGATGCAGAAGATTGAAATCCAGGGCACTCAGTCGACAGAACAGCAGCTGCAGGAGGGCTTGAGGCAGTAACAGACTGACTGAGTATTGAAGCAGCCAAGAACTGATCATTGGCAGTCGATACCGGAGTTTGAACAAAGGAGAGTGAAGCATATTGAAGTGCAGGTCGAACATCAGAAGACGCAACAACAACTCCGGGGGTTGTCGACAAACGCCTGGGAGGCTTAGGTGCGGCGGGAAGACTTGCAGAAGATTGAAACCCAGTACTTGCAGAGGATTGAATCCAGGACGACCTCCTTATGTTAACCATTGATGGTAATACCATAAGTTGGAGTCAAAAACCCTCTTGTGAGGAGTAGCAGAAAATTGAAAAACCTGAAAACCCTAGAAAAGAAGTGGACTGGTGGAGAAAAGGGTGTTGAAAAGCAGCTCAGGAGGAGAAGAAATCAAACGAGAGAAAGATGCAGATAAAAAAAAACAATGAAGAACGGAGTTGATCAATTGAAACTCGAATTCCTTCACCATTTATTTATTTGCGAGGGCAGCTACAGGAAGATTTGTGTGGGGACATAGAATCAATGGTTAACACAACCAGTGATTTTTTTTTTTTAAAGCAATAATAGAGATGTTAGGATCCAAATATCCAACCATTTCTCAAGTTTTTTTTCAAAATCTAGTGAAGGTAACATAGGTATAACATGATTAATACATCCATCCATTTATCAATGATTTTATCAAAGTAACAGTAGCATAGGTAACAAGTATAACCTAAATCGGTTATCATTTGGCTGAATCTTCTTCAAAATCGGTATTGGAGTCTTTTTTTCGCTTTAATTATTTGTGTGTACATATGTCTTTGGGTATCTTATTTCTGCCATGAACTAGTACTGGAGTCATGTTGCCTATCGGAGTTGTTGTTGTGTATTTCTTTGTTGCTGTTAGTGCCTGAAAAATTTGTTGAACTTCATGTAAACTGCTTTGATTTGAATATCTTGTACTACATGATTGGAAAAAAATTAGTAAGACCTTTCATACAAACTTAATTAAAAATCCCGATCCTTGATAGGAAATCACTTTAGTCAACAAACAAGAAGTTAGATGATGCAGAGAGTTTGGAGCAGATCTAAACAAAAGAAAACTCATGCGTCTAAGGTTTCAGTGAGCTTGCGAAAGTGAAAGAGTTTTGGGAGAGAAAAGAGAAAGAGGAATGAAAAACTTTGAGCTACAAGTTGTATTTCTCTTTTTTTCTTCTTTTAATAAAATCCAACCTTATAAGTAAAAATAATAGATAATTATTGATAAAGTTTTGTTGGTTTTTCTCTTATAAGAAAAAGATTCCAATAATTACTATTATAATATCAGTTATTGATACACTTTTAACAAAAATTTTGTAAGATTGCACTTTTATTCGAATTTGGCGGAGGCTTTTCCTGTTGTTTATTTTGAACGCGCAATTGGGGTATATAAATTACTATCCCCATCCAATAGTGTCTGCTAAGGGGTGATTTTTTGGTATGGAAATACTAAAATACACTTTCGTAATTTAACTTCTCTTCTTCTTCTTCTCCTCCGGCTCATTTATTTGATTTTTATTTTCTCCATCATCGATTTCGACACGATTTCGTCGTTGTTTGAAAAAAAAAACCGACGATTAATCTATTAAATATAAATATGCCTCCTTGAAAGAAACCTAATCATTTTCCAGCATGCCAAAATTATTAATTGCCAGCATGCTCGATAGAAGTCTATCAATGCCGATAGCCAAGTGAAAAAAATTCAAGTTCCTGGGAAATTTGCATCATGTGCCGGCATAACAAGTTAAGAAATGTACCATGTCGGCACTACCGCCGGCATGCTCGATAATGAAATTTACGTGCTTGGCGGTGTACTTATAATTTCAAAATTGGAGGATATTGTGTATCGGCATGGTGAAAGTATGAATACCATGCCAATTTGGGCCCTGCCGGCATGGCATTCATACTTTTACCATGCCGACACTGAGTTTTTCAGGCGTAACAATAGTGAATTCAATGAAAAAAAATAATCAAATATCAATACTTTAATACATATACATGAGTAAGTGGAGCACTTGTATGTTCAGCTTGTTTACTTTCCTAGGTTGGTTCTTCACCTAAACCTTCATGATCATAAATATCTTGGTTTAATGTTATTGCATTAACAATAATGATTTATACTAATCATTATCAAACTAATCTATTAACTTAACTAATTATAATTAACAACTAAACATGTTTAGTGAGGGATAGATTAGGAATTATATAAATTACATGGATAGGGGTGACCCTGATTTACTATTTAAATCTCGTTCTTGTCTTTTTCTTATATCCCCAATCCGTTTTAGTATCCCCAATTGCGCGTTCTTTATTATAGGTTTGAGTCGTTTCTTTGTTAAGCCCCGCGAATCGGGCGACGGCCGTTTCAACCCACCATCTCCGATTTTCTCCACTGTTGAAGATCTAATCCTTTGCATGTATAAGATTCGTGCCTAAATCACCTCTTCTGTTCATGACTTAGATTTTTCAATCATTAAACCTAAATTTTCTAGTTTCCTTTTCAATTTTCCAACCTTTCTTCATTTTCTATTGTTTTAATCAGGCCATGAGCGGATAATTCCGCCGTTCATAGGCTCTGATGGAAACCCGTTACACAAGTTTATGAATCTGATTTAGCGTTAAGGGGATTCAAAAATTAATTCAAGGAAGTGGGTGTAGGATCAGAATATCGCAACATCAATACCTTTGCGAAATCTTTATACAACACACTGCGAGAATATCGCAGACTGGTTACAGAAATGACGCAACAGATGACGACAGCCTAAACACGAGAAAGATGTGGAGACCTAGCGAGATTTAAGAGTGTTGCGAAATTTAACATTTGTATACTTGCGAGAATATCGCAAGCCAAATCCGAAAATAAAGGACAGCTTAGCTGTCACCCACTATGTAATATTCTATATAAAGAGCCGAACAGGCTTGAGAGGAGGGGGAGATCTTTTTAGACTAGAGAGAAAGTTTGGAGGAGAGAGAAAGTCTAGAGCAATAGTTGTATTCTCGATTTCATTTCCTTTTTGTAAAGTTCTTTAACTCAATTAATAAAAAGTGTGATTGTTAATCTTAAAGATGGGTTGATTATTATGAATTCTTGTGAGGGATGTATTGTAGGATTTCCTACAACTACATAGTTGATATTGTGATTTGAAAGAATTTGGAGTAGTAGATAAAGAATTTCATATAATTTTCAACAACTCATTAAGATTAAAAAATGGCTAGAAGAAGAAATATATCAAAACAACCAACAACTATTAGAAGGAGTAGGAGACTTGCTGGAAAAGGGAGAGATGAAATGGAGGAATCTTCAAGAGTGAACACAAGAAACAATGGAGAAAATCAAGTTCAACAGCCAATTCAACGTATACCAATACAAAATAGAAGCGTGGATTATGACGAGTGAGTGTACATACTTAGCGATCGGATTTACGTAGATGAAATGGGAGAAGAGCAGCAATTAGGAAGCAATGGACGAGAGGAGAGAGACCAAGAAGAAATTGGAGGAATAATTCATGGAAATGAAGAGATTGCAGCGTTAGAGGAATTGAGGCAAATAATACATGAAGAAAGGCGATTAGAAGCAGAAGAACGTGCAAATCTGACAAGGCAAAATCATGAGTTGAGAATGGAAAACATGAGATTACAAAGTAGAAGGTCAAGAAGCACTAAAAGATCAAGTTCAAGATCAGTTAGAGAAGAAATAAGACGAAATTCGCCTATAGAAAATGCTAATGAAGATACTCGAGAGGAAATACAAAATCCAGACGAAGAACGTCGTGAAAGAAGAGAAATTATAGAAGATCGTTGTATTCAACATGGTGAAATTCTTCAAAATGGACAAAACA
The DNA here is from genome assembly GCA_023531295.1 of Papaver armeniacum. Classification (NCBI taxonomy): domain Eukaryota; kingdom Viridiplantae; phylum Streptophyta; class Magnoliopsida; order Ranunculales; family Papaveraceae; genus Papaver; species Papaver armeniacum. The sequence continues at coordinate 50,077 of JAJJWW010003878.1, forward strand.
ACGGAAATCAGGGAAATAGGCAACGTCAGGAACGAAATAATCAAGATGGCGAAGAAAATCAGGGAGAAGGAAGGAGAACATTACATGGGAGAGAAGTTCAAAGAAATCGAAAAATAATTGAAGATGAAATCGAAAGACATTACACTGAACAAGCACGTTTAGCTTGTGAGAGGGAAAGACTGAGAGTAGAAGTGGAAGAACAAGAGCTACAAGAGGCAATTCGCCTGAACAATCATGATAATCGAGAAAGAAGGCATGAACAAAATCGCAATAATGGTAATATCAATGAAGAATATGATAGAGTACAAAGGAGAGCTGAAATGCGGCAAAGAAGAGAAAATGAGAAATATAATGGTGTGCAAATTCATGAAAGAAATGAAAGAGAAGATCGCAGAGAAAGACGAGAAGAAAATCAAAACAGATATGAACGCAGAAGAAGAGAGGCGGAGTTAAAAATACCAATGGATCCAAATTCTGGTGTAAATGAACAAATTTTGAGAGAGCTAGCGGAAATGAAAGGAATGTTAAATAATAAAAGAGAAGGAGGTAGGAGACAACTGGATAAAGCCATAGAAGAAAGTCTGCGAAAACCCCATTCACACAAGAAGTACAATTAGGAGGAATACCCCCAAAGTGCAATTTACTGCGTTAACTTGACATTTTTGACGGAACAACTTGTGCGGTACAACACATCAAAGCTTATGTGAGATGTATGCTACAATGGGAAAACCATGATCTTTGTATTGTGCAAATATTTTGCATCAAGTTTAACAGGAGAGGCCTTGAAATGGTTTGAAGATTTGCCAAAGAATACTATAACATCTTTCAACCATTTGCAGGCTACATTTTTAGGGGCGTATATAAGTAACAATTCCTCGCGACCTGGCATTGAAGATGTATTTGGGTTAAAGCAAAGGGTTGGCAAAAGTTTGAAACATCTAACCATGAGGTGGAAGACAATGTGTAGTGATATGGCTGGTCGTGTGGATGAGAGATATCTCATTCTATCCTTCATTAACGCTATGTTCGAAACCAATCATTATACATTCAAATTTTCGGAATCAAGAATACGATCACAATGATAGCGAGTTGCGAGAATTTCGGGAGGAGTATATTGCTCTTGAGGAAAAGCAAAATGAGATGGAATCATACCCAGTTGCGAACACAAGTTCAAAAGCAGCGAATGCAAGCTTGTTACCTAAGTTGATAAGTACAGTGGAGAGCACTTCGCAAGGACAACAAGAGAAGATAATGGGAGATAGTCAGCAGAAACTAGTATCTATGGGAAGTCGTGATCAAGAAGAATTTGAGAGAGAAAGAAACTTCTATAGCCGTAGTGGAAATAACAAAATTCAAAGACGTGATCAACCACAAGAAACTTATGGAGGTCAGAGGCAAAACTATCACAGAGGATAGGGAAGTCATAAGGTAATATGGGAAGAAATCAAAATGCTAGTGTGGAGAAAATATGGGAAGCTATAATCTTGATGGAAAACATACCCGCGCCATGGAACATGGGGAGTGAACCACCTCCAAGCCACAGAATTCATGAATTTTGCTCTTATCATCATTTCCATGGACATTCAACAAATGACTGCAGAAATATAAAGAGAATCATTCTCAGGATGATAGATCAGGGAAAATTAAATTATTTTGTAGTAGGACAACCTCAATCTCAACCATTACCACCTCCACCAGAAATTCGCAGGACAAACACAACAAAGGAAAGAGAAACATTTGTAATAGAAGTTGGAGCAAAGGGAAATAATCTGTTTTGTCACTCTATTGTACACTCGTACAAAACAATAGAAGACTTTCACGAAAACATTCTCAGCAGGGTTTTCGCAAGAGATGCCGATGATAGAGAAATAATGAACATTGTGAAAATATCGTCACTGAAAGAATGAAAAAAACAGACTATTTCCTTCGCCGCAGAAGAAGTACCGAGGGTGGAGAAATGCACGATAACCCATTAGTGGTAAGATTGGAGATTAACCCAAAACCTAGTGATGATGAAGATGATGAGGCTGAGAATTCATGGGCAATCACGAGTTTTAATCGATCTTTGGAAGTTCTATGGATATCCTTTTTTATCATGCTTACAAAACTATGGGAGGAAAAGATGAAGATCTAATACCTTCAACCTATAACATCTATGGTTTTAATGGTACTGCCAATAAGCCTAAAGGAGAAGTCAATATGCGAATTCCATTTAAAGGATTGTCCTCTCAAATTACATTTGTGTAGTCGATGTGGAATCACCATACAACGCATTGATTGGACGACCCTGGTTACATGGGATTCTAGGTGTAGCATCGACTTTCCATCAATGTATCAAGTTCCCTCATCCCAGTGATATTGGCATCATAAAAGGAGATTGGGTTGAAGGAAAGAAGTGTTATGAAATTGATATAGAATCTTGCGAAAAAAGAGCTGCGAAGAAGAAGAATTGGAAACATAACATCAGAGAAAAACAAAAAAGTGAAAGATTGATGGTAGATGCAATAGAACAGAGAGAAGAAGAAACATTTGCGAAACCAATGCATCTTTGAAGATAAGAAGTGGCGAAGGTTTTGCAAAAGATAAGAAAATAACAGAAAATTTCAAAAATGCAGAGGCAGAAAGTAGCAGAAGTAAGAGACTTAAAGAATGAATGTACTTGTTGACTGCCAAAGCAAAAATTGAGAGAAGAAAGAAAAATGTATGGTTGATTTGTTTCAAAAAAAAAAAAAAAATTATGAATAACAAAGATGAAATTGCGAAAGAGCTGATATGCAGAAGAAGAAAATATATTTTATGAATGACAAAGATGATATTGCGAAATTACAAAAGAGCTGATATGCAGAAGAAGAAACAAAACAATCAGAAAGGGGAGAACCTTCTATGGCGTACACCCTAGTTCGCGAAATCAAAATTTCGCAAGAGGCAAATGTAAGACCTAAAGTACGTCATAGAAGGGGGTACTTGTTGCATGGCTCAGCGAAAAGGTTACACCGCCCCTGGAACCCGAGTCATGGAGATTTGGGGTAAATAAAGCCCATCTAGGAGAGGTACCTTGGATTTTCAACCTAAGCTTATGACTTAGGTTGGACGACCGAGGGTCTCTTCTAAGGAGTGCGGCATCTGATCAAGGCGCCGAGGTACACGGTTAATCCAAGAGTGTCTGGGGCGTTTGAAGCGTCTCGGCCATTCTTGGCAAGTCTTGACTTATGCTGCACTCGGCCCGAAGAAAACCCACTTAGGGTGCAGTCTCGTAACCATAAGCCCTATAGGCAAATGAGATAAGAGGCTGCGAAAACAACTGGTTGTTTTTAAGGCCAGGATGGGAGGAGCCAACCTTGTATGGTAGAGGTACGTCTCCTTGAAGGGGCAACCGGGGGAAGATAAGGCGGCACCCTCCATTAGGGAGGCGATAAGTGTCTTAAGACGCAAATGTCATGAGGCTTTATTTTCGCAAGAAAATTTAGGCTTGTCATATTTGTGCGACAATCCTGAAGAGGCAATAATACAAAAGAGAAAGATAAGACGAGATCAATGGGTCAATACATGAAAGTGCAAGGACGTCCTGCGATTTCGTCGCAAGACGGCAATGTCATGGGGATTTATTTTCGCAAGAATATTTAGGCCTGTCATATTGTCGCAACAAAAATCACAAGAGAAAAAAGTTAAGGCAAGATCAAGGAGTTTTTGCATGCAAGTGCAAAGACGTCCTGCGATTTTGTCGCAATGACAAGAGGTGGCAAAATAAGACCTTTAAATAGGAAGGCAAAATAAGACCACATAAGAGAAAAATAAAAAATGAAATCTTGGAAGAAACCAAGAAATATCTAATTGCGAAAATTCAGCAGAAACAGCTGCGAGACTGAGGCATGAATATATGTTGCTATTCAAAAGTAACTTGCTTAATCTTTCATTTGAATACAAATAACAGAGGCAAGTATGGGAATGAATAGAATAAGAGCATGTTATTTGTCTCCATATGATATATTTACGCACGCATAAAATGAAAGATTGATAATATATTGATTAACCATATTGCAAAAAAGAATTGCTTTTTTAATATGTGCATAAAGGAACAAAAAAAGGTAGAACTTGCATTTGAAGATTCAAGAAATTCGCAGCAAAAGATTACAAAGATTGGAGATTAAAAGAATGAATGTACAAATATTACAAAAAGAGAAAGAAGGAAATAGAACTATTTCTTGTTTGACTCCTCTTCTTCATCATCTTCATCAAATCCTTCTTCTTCTTCACCTCCATCAGATTCCTCTTCTTCACTAGCATCACTGTCAGAAATATCCAGAGGAGTTGCATTCTTGGGGATTTCTTCTAAGAGGTAAGGATATGTAGAATGAGGGATGTTATTTTAAATGCAGATTGTCTTAATAGTCGATTGCGAAAAAGAATAGCGTTGTTCTTAAAGTTAGCAACAATAATCTTTAGTTGACTCTTGATCTAGAGCATTTATCATTGCGAGAAGAAAGATCCTTTTGCGATTTGCTCCTTTTCGAGACTCAAGTTCTTCAATTTTTTGAGAAACCTCTCTTGACTTAACGAACATATAACAATGAATCAGCAACTTGATGACAATTTATGAAAGACAAACAATTAATAAAGAAGAATAACTAACAACTTTCTTTGTAAGAAATCATATCCCTAACCAAGGCTGTGTGCTCAGCTTGAAGACTAACATTTACACCTAAATTATTTCTGGAGTCATCTAGAACTTTCGCAGCCCAAGCGAATTCATCATCATTATTTATGAGAAGAAGGGAGCGAATTTGGTTCTCTCTTTCGCTAAGTACATCATTTCTGCGGTTAGAATCATCTCGTTCAATTTGAACCTCAAGAAGGGTTTTTTGGAAATTCGCTAACGCTTGAGCACCTTGTCTTGCGATGCGATCTTTATCATCTATGAGATCACTGATCTTGGTTCTTAAAGTATTGATTTTCTCTTTAGAATTAAGATATAAACGCTTAAATTGGTTGGCTAAGCCCAAGCTGGATCTATGGTCAATTTCTAAGAGGCGAAGTTTGGATCTGAGTTTATTTATGGGAAGAGATTTAATCTTGTCATTTGAAAAACTATTTAAGGAATTATTAAGGTGTTCAAGGAGGGTATTATTATCCATAGAATTGGGTAATGTGTGAAGGAGAATGGCTTCATCAGAAAGATTATAGACGTCTGCCAAAATGATAAGTTAGATGAGGGAGGATAATGAGAAAATAAAATAAAGGAAAAATGAAAAGTTTCATACCATAAAGTTGCTTATTGGCATCCACGAAGACTAGATATTTTGTCCTTTTGAGAAGAAGAATCAGCTTCTAATTGTTTGTTCTTCTCGCGAAGATCAACAACTTCAGTTTCCAGTTCTTCGTTTCTCTTGCGAAGTTGAAGATTCTTCTTTTCAATAATACCACGTCTCTTTTCCAAATCTGAGGCAACAACGAAAGAAGCTTTCCCAATCTACGAAGGAAAATAAAGAAATTGTCAAGATATAGTATAACTTTAAATCATAATTATGAAGAAAAAGAGAAATGAAGGCATACCAAGATACCAAGAGAATTCAGAAAGCTAGGAGTCACTGATCTGGAGACCCCATGAAGAGAATCACCACCATATAGTAAAGGGTCATCACAGATGTTCACAAGAGCTCTGCATGTGCCAGTGAGATGATCATCCCCGATCCCTTGCATGGAGTCAGAGAAGATGCTAGACAATTGTGCCATTGAAGATTCAGGTGGAAAATCTTCTCTTACGAAAAAACTATCAAGGTCATTATCATCATCATCAGAACTCTCGCCAGATCGAAGATTTGAAGGAGAAGGAGAATGAAATTTTCGCTTCTTTGAAGGTGGGGCAGCAGATTTCTCCTTGCGAAGAGAACCTTTACCTTTGCCTTTGGTCTTCGCAACCTTAGATCCTTCTTATTCTTCAACAACTACAACACCAAACTTCGCAAACAAATTAAGATAAGAAACAGAGGCAACAATATTGTTAAAAGTATAAAAAATGTTTCTTACTTCATCTGTGATGGAGCGTAGAGCAGATAAAGTGCTAGCCTTCCCAGTCCTATTATAGCTCGATCTCAGCTTTTTAATCTAAAATTTTCGCAAGAATTAGAGAACAAGAAAGTAACCACAAATGAAAGATTATGAAGTGAGCAAGATTTACCTCTTTCGCTTTCTCGGGCCAATTAAATACCCAAGGTTGATAAGTGGCGAGATTCGCAGGAAGCACATTTGAACCTGAAATATAAGGTCCCTTCAAAACCAGTGGAAAGACGCACCATCTGTCGTCTTTAGAGTGACGAGGAATATTATTCTTGCCAAAATGCCAATCAATGTCCTGCATAAGTATTCTATCGCTGGCAACATTTTTTTCCTCTTCAAGCGAGCACCCCAAATGAGTTTTATCATTTTTCATGTTTATTACTTCGTAATTTTAAAAGAAGCTCTCTACTGTGTATTTTTCGGCGAATATTTCTAAATCCTCAAATTCAGGATCCCTGACTTCTTTTGGATAAAGAGATCCTTTACCAGCACCGCGGTTGGCGAATTTAAGCATTAAGAGAATGTAGTTCCCACTCAATTGGTAGATGGCTCGCGAGAATTTCGCATGAGCAAGAATTTCGTAAAACAAGGGAAGATTAGGATCATAGAGAGGAATGGGAAGGCCAGCGAGAATATGACCAAGCGAAATTATGATTTCTTTATCATCACAATAATGATCAGAAAACAATTTAGTAGAAAGAATGGATTTAGCTCCTTGATCGGGAATGGTGGCTAATGTAAAACCTCTCCCTTCGAGATCTTTCTGAATTCCGTCAAGAGAAGTTTCATAATTACGACCAGCAGGAGCCATTTTCAGTATGGGAATGAAGAAGAAATTAAAGATCAAAAGAAGTAGAAACAAGAAAATTTACAGCAGCAAGAGCGGAATTTACGGAGAAACGGTGAAGAAAAATTGCAGAAAAGATAAGAAGGAAAGTAAAAAAGAAGAAGAGAAGAATGAGAAGAATATATATAGAGAGAAGAATTCTCGAGAAGATAAGCACATTTAATGCGAAGAATAGACGTGAATGGTTGAGAAATAGCGGTTGAAAAGGACGTGTCAAGAAATGGATGGAAGAAGAGATACGTGTAATAAATTCTGCGTAAAAGTACAGAATCATGTCAATACTGAGAAGAATATGGAAAAATGAGCAGGCTGCGGCATTTTGAAGTAATAATTCTCATGACATTCTCTCCTTCACAGAGAAGACATGAGAAGAGGCAAGATGTAGGATCGAATATCGCAACATCAATACCTTTGCGAAATCTTTATACAACACACTGCGAGAATATCGCAGTCAAGTTCTGAGAAATGACGCAGAGATGACGACGGCCTAAACACGAGAAAGATGTGGAGACCTAGCGAGATTTAGGAGTGTTGCGAAATTTAACATTTGTATACTTGCGAGAATATCGCAAGTCGGATCCGAAAATAAAGGGCGAACATTTTACCACCCACTATGTAATATCCTATATAAAAGTTCGAACATGCTTGAGAGGAGGGGGAGATCTTTTTAGAGTAGAGAGAAAGTTTGGAGGAGAGAGAAAGTCTAGAGCAATAGTTGTATTTTTTGATTTCATTTCCTTTTTGTAAAGTTCCTTAACTCAATTAATAAAAAGTGTGATTGCTAATCTTAAAGATGGGTTGATTATTATGAATTCTTGTGAGGGATGTATTGTAGGATTTCCTGCAACTACAGTGGGAGATTGTATTTTATCTCTGCAATTCTCGTTCAATCACATACAATATTGCTTCTCAGAGCCGATGAGGAAGACGGTAAATTGATGGGGTCAGGTATTTTTTTCGCCCTAAGTTGAGATTATGATATTTCTTTTCACCCTAAATTCTTATAATTTGATAATTGACGATTACTGTCCGGTTTAATTGAAATGAATTTTTCAATGGGTTTGGTTTATTCTACTTAAATTTGAGAAGATGATGTCCATCACAACCATTTACAATCTCATCATTTTTATTCCACTTTAACCAAAACTCCTTTCAATCTGGATTTTTCGCTAATTCTTTGTTCTTCACTTGGTTTCTTTATCATTGTTACACCCTTTAAACTCTGTAGTTGGTCATCTTTTCTTCCGGCAGCGTTATGCATCTCTAGTCTTTTGGTTTGTTTTTCAAGCTCCGAATTAAAAAAAAAATCGGTCTGGTAGCTAGTCAGCTGGGTTGTTTGTATCACCATGGGTGCTTCTTGACAGCGGTGATGTGGTTCTAATTTTTAATCTCTTATTTCTCATTGAACTTGAGTATTTAGGAAGTTTCTTGTCCCTTTCAGACAAAAATCGTATTTTGGTGTTTTTTTGAAAGTTCAAGATAGTTTTTGTTTTTGGGTATTGCTAATCTTGAGGTGTCTTTTAACCAGATTCAACTAAGATTGAGTTGCATAGAGTTTTTTCTATTTAGTTAGGAGAGTTTTTGGGTAACATCTAATGATTTTTTTCAATTGGAGTCCAGTTGAAGATTTTTTCTTCTCTTGTCTTTATTTTTAAAAAGAAAATCTGGGTCTTAACTCTCTCATTCATCTTATTTTCAGAAATTTTATTTGTTATGGCAATCATCAGATAGAATTCTCTAGCTTCAGTGTTTTTCCAGATTTTGACATTAGGGTGAACTTTGAACTTCATAATCTCATACGTATTTTCCTTCAAGTGGACTCTGTGATTCGTTTCAGTCATAATCTAGATGAGTGATTTATGACAAGCAATGATTTAGACTTCTTATGGAAAGGGCAACAGAGATTAGAGAAGAAATTGGGTTTGAACCGTCAATATCTCTTTGTGATCATGCTCTTTTCTGTTCAAGAGTTCAATTGCATCATCAATTGGTTTAAAGGTTCGGAAATGAAGATACTTTTGGGTGAAACTCTATCACCTAGCAACGTACCTCTACTTGAAGAATCTATTCTATATCCCCATTTTAAGATCTTGGTGTAACGGGAAAAAGTCAGAGCCTATGAGCATCCTCTTTGTTTGATATGTAATTCTTAGCTTAGTATCATTTTGGTAGATTGATTTTAGTAGTCTCTCTATTATTGTTTATTGATAGTTTTTTTAGTAGTCTTTTACCTTTCGATCAGCATTTGACCTAAACATCCATTGTGCTTAATCAGTTTCTATTTAGGCAATTGTGTAAACCTCTTTCCTTTGTCTGTGCATTTTTTTCTCCTACTTGTCCTGAAGTTTTCTCTGCAAACAAAAGTTTTTTTTCTTTTTTTTCCTAGCCTGTGCAAAGCTTTGTCTATCTTAGTTGTGGTTATATTCAGTGTTAGTACCAGTCTTATTGTTCGTTCATCTATCCTTTCGTTTCCCTTCTTCGTTTTCTTTATACTTTCTCTCTTTTTCCTTAGTCCTCATTTATTACTGGACTCCCTGTGTACCCTAGATGTTTGATTTAGGCAGTGCATTTATCATTATGAAGCTGTTATCTTGGAACATTCAGGGTATTGGAACCCTCTTACAAAAGACCATTTTAACTATCTCTGCCAGTTTTACAACCCGATATTATTTTTTTAGCCGAGACAAAAGCTCATTTGTCTCGGATGGAGATATTTTTTAAAAACTCTAGCTTTCATGATTGGTTCATCGTACCTTCCGTTGGAATAGCAAAAGGATTAGCAATAGCCTAGCACAATAATATTCATATGAAGTTATTAACATCAAGATTTAATGTTTGTCATTTTGAAACAAAAGTTTGCGACATTGAGATTCTAATCACGTGTGTATACGGAGCAATTGATGTTGATGACAGAGTTGAACAATGGATTTACATCTCAGATATATCCCAGCAAGTGAACAAACCTTGGATACTGATCGGGGACTTAAACGTCATACTAGACCCAGACGAAAAGCAAGGCGGTAATAAAGCAAGCTCGAGCAGTAAATCTTTCATTGTTCAGACAATTGACTCTTTGGGATTACAAGATGCGGGTTACGATGGAGCCCCGTTCACTTGGTCAAACAACAGAAAAGGAGAAGCGAATATATGTGAAAGAATCGATATAGCGCTGACCTCCTCTCTCTGGACCCAGAATTTCCCGGACACCAAGGTAACTCACTTATCCAGAGTTGGGTCAGATCACACCCTTATTTTACTAGATTCCAACCCTGAAAGCCATAAAACAAAAAAACCGTTTAGGTGTATTAGGTCGTGGCTATCCCATCCCACATTACCTTCGGTTGTAAAAGCGGCTTGGGATTCACATTCCAATGATTTGACAAATAGGAATCTAGCCTTGAAACTTCAACTCCTATCTTCAGATCTTGCTCATTGGAATTCCCACATTTTCGGTAACATTCATAAAAACATTAAGAACTTAAACAACAAAATAGAAAGCATTCATAGTTCTGGAAACATATCCAATGACATCGAGAAGTTGAAAAATCTATAAGCAGAATTAGGAAAATAGTACAAAATTAAAAATGATTTCTATCATCAGCTATCTAGAGATAAATTCTTCAAAGAATATGACCAGAATACTGATGATTGCCAAATAGCGCATATTTATACACCTTTTTATTGGCATTTTACTCATCTTTTGCGCTTAGAATTCAGATATTATCCCAGATTCTGCGTTTTTCTTTGTTTTCAAGAATAAATATTTGTATTAATTAATTTTGTGTTTTTAGGCAATAAATAAAGCTCGGAGAATCTGAGGAGCCAAAAGAGCAGAAGAATTGGAGACAAGCGTCTATGGAGCAGATAGCCCAAGCCCGCGCGCGAATCAGTTGCAACCCAACAAGGAAGACATGGGCTAGAGCTACCAACGACCGGATCCGAACCCGTTCATCCCGAGCCGTTCGGATCGCGTCTAGCTACATCCTACGGTCGCTCCATCGTTCACATCATGTCTTGATACTCCCGCTCCTGACAAATCGCCTCGGTTCTCCCTCGACCGTTCGGATCTTCTCCGGCTAGATCCTACGCTCGCTCGATGCCTTCCCATCGACACTTCTTGTGCCCGCTCAACACCCAAACTACCCTAACCCTATACCCCCATCGACCTAGCCATTTCACCCTCATCTTCTCTTTCTTCTCTTCACCTCTTTCCCACGACCTCTGCGCAGAGAAACCACCCATTCTTCCCAGACCAAACCCTCTCGCAACACCACCTCCGCCGCCATCTCTCCTTCCCCGACACCAACAAGTACCACCACAACCATCTTCGCCGCACCTAGTTCGAGTTATCTTTCATCTAGCCTCTCTCTTAACCCTAGAGGCTATATTAAAGATAATTAGAGCTAGGGTTTGCTCTTACTTCACATCAATTGAGGGAAAACATCAATCGAGCCGATTGTGAGTAGACAAGCAATTCGAGAGGCAATCGAGTATGGGTTCGAATTATTTTGCGTTTACTTTTCAATTTAAAATGAATTAGGGTTTGGGTTTTGTGCATGTATAAATGGAGATGAAGCTGGGGTTGATAGAGTTTATGCCAGGTTAGCCGGTGCGTCAATTAGTTTTACTTGTGTTTAATTTGTATTTCTATCATGTTTAAGTAATTAACTAGGGTGTTGTTGAAACCCTTAATCTTATGTCAAGTAGTTAGCCTTTGGATTTATTTATGCAGCTCTATAACATGATTAGGATTAGTAGTTAATTGTAAGCTTTTGACCTGTGATGGAGTGTCTTTGTAAGAAGACACTCCATACTAGGGGGAGATAGTGAATCGAGTTGATGGATATCCACCTGAGACCTTCATGTGAAGGCTCAAGAGCATAACCATAGGAAAATTGCTTTAGCATAAGGTTGGAGGGTGAATGCAATCACCCTAGTGCCCTTCAATTAGCTATAATCTGTTTTGCTCCTTAGTTTAGAGTCACAGCTAAATCTCAGTCGCATCGACACTCAAACTTTTATGTTACATACTCACTTGAATTCGGTTAGCAAGCCTTGATCAACATAAGCACCACAAGTCCTTGTGGGATCGACCCGTACTTGCCGCGTCTCCGATAGACGCCGTGCACTTGCGGTATTACAAGTAGGTCATAAAATTATACACCTTTAGAGGCCTACCAAGTTTTTGGCGCCGCTGCCGGGGACTTGGCGTGTACCCTGTGATCAATTGCTGCCTTTATTGAGTTCATTTCATCTCTGTATATTCAATTTACATATTTGCTTTGCATTGTTGTCTTAGCTGTAACTTTTCCTTCACTATTTTTCTTAGTCTTTCATTGCTGTTTAGCTGTTTTTCAATCACCCTGTACATAGTTGCTCTGTGTTATTTCTTTTAGTTATGTTTTAGTGCAACTTAGTTTAATTGTGTACATCCCTGCATCATTGCCTCATCTCAGTGCATGTGTTCATTGCACTTTAGCTGGTAACCTAGCAGTTAGTTGGATACACTGCACCATAATCCTATCTCTTTGCTATGCTCTGAAGCTTCAGCTCAGCTGTGCTCTGAAGCTTGATTAAATAAGACCAACATATCTTGTCATCAACTGTCCTTGCAACATCTAAGTCAGCTGTCCTTGCAATCTGACTTGGATTAGCCCCATTGTTTTGTTTCGGCGGCACTTCATATCTTGTCATCAACTGAGACCCTGAGCTTATGCATGCCTTATTACGTGTTGTTTGTGCAATATTGGGAACTAAGATTATTTGTTGAGCCAACAGGTGCTGGCTGTGCTTGCTGTGCTGCTAAGCAAGCCCAAGGAGTGGGAGAAAAAGGTGCAATGCCCTGAGCAACCCCTGCACTTCAGGTGAGTGGCTCCGCCATGTATGTGTGCTGATCTGTATTGTTCATGTGCACAAACCCTGCTCCCTTGCTAGCCCCTGAAGCTACAAGTTGAGCTGCCATCTGTGAAGATTTGCAAACCCCTGTGTAAACCCTGAATCTGTGTGTTGAGCCCGTGAGCCATCTACTCTCCACTGCAAACCTGTGTGTTTTCTATTTTGAGTGTGCTTGGTCAACTTTTGCATCTGCGCAAGATATATCTGTGCACCTTTGAGCTCGAGTTCAACTCCAGCCCTCGAAGTTTGTGAGTTTGAGCACAACTCGAGCATACCTTGATCCTTTCTTTGAGCCATTTCTTATTGCATGAAATTGCTTACTCGCCCCTGTTAACTTTGTCTTTGTGAGTTGCACTTAGAGGCTGTCTTTGTGTTTCTTTTGAGAATCATGTGCATCGGTAGTGTTGTGTCAATCGTTGGAGTTCTTGCTTGTATGCATTGCCCTGTGCACCAACTTAGTGTTGTGACCTGCATAAATTGTGCATAACTTAACCTGAGCTGTGTCATTGTGTGTGGTGTGAATTACCCTGAGCTTAAACCTGGGCTCTGTGCAAGCCTTCTGCCAAACCAAACTGTCAACTGGGCTCAATCCACTTCTGGGCTACACATTTTGCAACAAATTGGGCTTCCCACAAAAACCAAACAACAAGCCCACAACAAACCAAAACCCAACAAACCAAAGAAGCCCACTGGGCTCGGCAAACAAATTGAAACTCTTTTAGGCCTGCTGTGCAGTATCACAAATCCTGGGCTTCAAACAACAAAGCCCGATAAACCAACTTCCCACATAAACCAAAGCTCCCAACAAAACCAAAAATGAGCCCATTTAAACCAAACAAAACCCACATAAACCAAACTAGACTTTGAGTTCAATTTGAGTTATTAAATCATGTCGGGATTTTGGTGCGCATCTGGGATACAAACAAATCCCTTAGAGAGCTTGCTTACGGGCATCTTTCACAGTATGAACACCCTACATACCATAGTGACTTTAGGGAATTTTATGAGCCTTCTCGGGGCCCACGATCTCACATACCCTAATCATTATGATCACATACATCATTCACCACGGTGGGGAGATGAACAATTTTGTACTTCTCAATCGTGGAGGAAAATCTTAGACTCATCGAACAAAATAATGCTAGGAGTGTATTGCATGATAAACCATATAGCATTGATTATGAATTTCCTACTTTTGAAAACTCTCCTTTCATTGAACCACATAATGAAATTCTAGAATTGATTCAAAACCTTGACAAAGGGCTGCGAGCTTAGAACTCAAATTGAGTCAAATCTGTGATGCACTAAATGAGGAAAGGAGGACTTTCAAAATGAAATGTTTATCACCCATAATGAAAATAGTATGCCTAGTCTTACTCGTGCAATTGATATTGCATATGAACCTGTTTCAAATGATGGGACTAGAAATACTATGATTTTTAATAAGGAAATGCATTTTATGATGATGATGATGATGAATATGATATGTTAGAAGAGCATGTGCATGCTTTGAAAATATGATGGAATCTTTTGGTTCGAGAGACGTTAGGCGTCTCTTACGTGAACCCTATGAATGATACTTCTTCTAACATTCATACATGTGATCTTAACTATGAGCTTAGTTTTGTGAAATTCTTCGGTGAATGTGAGCATGCTTCACAACTTGTTTGTGACTTAGGAAAGGATGAATCTTACGTTGACACTAATGTTCTTTTGGATCATGATATTATTGTTGTGTCGATTCCCTTCCCATGTCACAATATGTTGCCTCCTCTGATGAATTTGACATGGAAATTGATGAATTGTCATGTGAAAATGAACATGATTTACCCTCTTTTGACTTTAGGAAAGTGTGTGATGGTACAAATGATTTTATACATGAAAATAACTTGGATGTACCTAATCTCTCTCCTGAGTCACAAATTGAAACTCCTCCACCCAACCTAGGTGTAGTTTGTCACAAAATTGCAAAACCAACTTTTCTAAAAATGCCTAACTTAGGCCTAGAGCTTTGTGCTTCCCAAGTCCTCTTGGACTATTTTGCATCAAAGTATAACACTCTTAAGGAGCCACGGTTGGAATGTGTATGTGCACGCTTGTTATTAGCAAAACTCATTTTGAGTTAGACCTTTTGCATGATGTACCTTTAAAATTGCAAGATTTTGTGCTCCCAAACACACCCGTTCACAAGTTTAGGTTTGGGGAAACTCTTTCACATTTGCAGTCTTACTTGCACTCTCATTTTATATTTGTGTAAGGCTGTTAATGTGTGTACATATTTTCTATTGGGTTGATCCTCAACTCTTTAGTTTGTTGGTTTATGGTGAATTTTCATTGTATATAATCCAGTAGGACTTGTTAAATTTTTTTCTTTTATTGAATCGGTTGAGTCTTCATGCGCATATATTATGCTAATCCGATATGATCTCCGTTGAGAATGTTGGATTCTAGCCTTGACTAAAGAAGCTTAACCGTGCTCCGCCGACATCCAGGTAATCTCTTCCCTTTTTCTCTTATCGGCATAGTTCTCTCGGTATGTGACTGTTTAAAATTTTTCTATATGTCGACACATTGAGGACAATGTTTGATTTAGGTTTGGGGGTGCATTTGCATATTTTTGCATTTAGAGTTTTTAGTCTTTTTAACCTTTTATTTCAATTTAAAAAAAAAAAAAAAAAAAAAAATTCAAAAACTTTTTGCAAATAAAAACCTCCAACTTTTAGAGATTTTAGAGTCACCAGCATGCTTCTAGCTATGTTTACATAGAGAATCGACCGAAATAACGAGAACTTAGAAGTCTTAGGAGAACACAATCGGGTTTCTTAGTTGATTAGAGCGTTAAAGTTGGATTTAACCATACCGGAGGGCGAATTAGGTCTTCATTAGATATTCGGTAGTAGAATTGTGATCACCCATAGTGGAGACTACCCAATTTACATCAAGTGAGGCACCAACCTTCAATTTTTTGCAACTTTCTAGAAAAGTTTGTTAGAGTGTGTGTCACCGTACATCAATTCCGGGTAGGAATGGTGAGCTACCCAACTTCGCACCAATTTAAAGCACTACTTTTGATCTCTTGAGTGCTAGTTTTTGTCAATCATGAGGGTGACGTCTAAAGATGAAAACTCCTTCTAAATACCGATTTGCGGTTAGCATCTCTCTCCCTCTCAATCAGCGAGACCCATAGAAACACATCATCGTCAGCAAACGGAGCATCATCAGAATATGGAAAGAAAAATTGATATAGTCCAAGGTTTACGTAAAACAAAGAAAAGAAAATAGGATGAGAATTAATAAAATTTATAAAATCAAGACAATACAAGTTGTGGAAAAATTGAGTGATAAAGTCCTTTGTCCATGGAGTTAGTTGTGTCATTATTTATATTTTTATTTTCACTTTTTGTAATTAAAAAAAAAAAAAAATCAAAAAAAAAAAATCAAAAAAAAAAAAATAAAAAAATAAAAAAATATTGTAGTTTATTTTTGCTACCACCATGGTAAAGAAGAGTTCAAAAAGAAAAATCCAAACAACAAGGAATTTGAGTAGAAAAGTTAAAAATTGTCAAGTTTTGTGAAGTTTAGAAGTTCGTCATCAACGATTGAAGACCGAAGACCGAAGATTGAAGACGTTTCTATGGTTCTTATGAGAGAGTGATATTAATTGCCGATCGGGTGAGAAGTGAGTGAGTACTCCCACCCTTGCTAATGGTTGATTTCCTTTCTTAGAGATCATCGAGAAAAAGATTCTTTTTGTCCACACCTCCGTGGAGTCTCCGAAATTATTTCGGAAGGTTATCCTTCTTACCTACAACGTGTGCGGGATTTCTCTCTTTATTCCTGCTGCACACATGAGAGACTAAAAAGCGATCTTTTTGAGTGCAATTATCATAAAACCCTAATGGTGAGGCGAAGTTGAGACTTATGATCACAATCGAATCCGAATTCTTTCATATGGTATGGTTACTTCTCGCTCAAAGCACTTAAGGATGAGAAGGCGTTCTTCGATAGTTCTAACCACATTACTAGCATGCGAAACTCTATGTCCTCATAGCTTCTTGGAGGCTTGAGACTCTTTTACATTTCGAAGTTGGAGAAGGTTTTGTGGGTACACCTCTGGTAAACCCTCACGAGACTACAACTCGTCCACTAGGGACACCTAGGGGTTTAAAGGCTTAGTGCATATGCTAAATGCATTCGAGAGACTGCGACAGGGTATAGTTAGGATTTCTTAATTTTGTTTCACTTGAGGACAAGTAAAATTCAGGTTTGGGGGTATTTGATGAGTGCCAAATAGCGCATATTTATACACCTTTTTATTGGCATTTTACTCATCTTTTGCGCTTAGAATTCAGATATTATCCCAGATTCTGTGTTTTTCTTTGTTTTCAAGAATAAATATTTGTATTAATTAATTTTGTGTTTTTAGGCAATAAATAAAGCTCGGAGAATCTGAGGAGCCAAAAGAGCAGAAGAATTGGAGACAAGCGTCTATGGAGCAGATAGCCCAAGCCGCGCGCGAATCAGTTGCAACCCAACAAGGAAGACATGGGCTAGAGCTACCAACGACCCGGATCCGAACCCGTTCATCCCGAGCCGTTCGAGATCGCGTCTAGCTACATCCTACGGTCGCTCCATCGTTCACATCATGTCTTGATACTCCGCTCCTGACAAATCGCCTCAGTTCTCCCTCGACCGTTTAGATCTTCTCCGGCTAGATCCTACGCTCGCTGATGCCTTCCCATCGACACTTCACTGTGCCGCTCAACACCCAAACTACCCTAACCCTATACCCCCATCGACCTAGCCATTTCACCCTCATCTTTGTTTCTTCTCTTCACCTCTTTCCCACGACCTCTGCAGAGAAACCACCCATTCTTCCCGACCAAACCCTCTGCAACACCACCTCCGCCGCCATCTCTCCTTCCCTGACACCAACAGTACCACCACAACCATCTTCGCTGCACCTAGTTCGAGTTATCTTTCATCTAGCCTCTCTCTTAACCCTGGAGGCTATATTAAAGATAATTAGAGCTAGGGTTTGCTCTTACTTCACATCAATTGAGGGAAAACATCAATCAGAGCCGATTGTGAGAGCGAGACAAGCAATTCGAGAGGCAATCGAGTATGGGTTCGAATTATTTTGCGTTTACTTTTCAATTTAAAATGAATTAGGGTTTGGGTTTTGTGCATGTATAAATGGAGATGAACTGGGGTTGATAGAGTTTATGCCTGGGTTAGCCAGTGCGTCAATTAGCTTTACTTGTGTTTAATTTGTATTTCTATCATGTTCTAAGTAATTAACTAGGGTGTTGTTGAAACCCTTAATCTTATGTCAAGTAGTTAGCCTTTGGATTTATTTATGCAGCTCTATAACATGATTAGGATTAGTAGTTAATTGTAAGCTTTTGACCCTGTGATGGAGTGTCTTGTAAGAAGACACTCCATACTAGGGGGGAGATAGTGAATCAGTTGATGGATATCCACCTGAGACCTTCATGTGAAGGCTCAAGAGCATAACCATAGGAAAATTGCTTTAGCATAAGGTTGGAGGGTGAATGCAATCACCCTAGTGCCCTTCAATTAGCTATAATTTGTTTTGCTCCTTAGTTTAGAGTCACAGCTAAATCTCAGTCGCATCGACACTCAAACTTTTATGTTACATACTCACTTGAATTCAGTTAGCAAGCCTTGATCAACATAAGCACCACAAGTCCTTGTGGGATCGACCCGTACTTGCCGCGTCTCCGATAGACGCCGTGCACTTGCGGTATTACAAGTAGGTCATAAAATTATACACCTTTAGAGGCCTACCAAATACATAGTATTTTCATGCCACTGCTTCCAATAGAAAAAGAATAAATTCCATCAGCTCTCTTAGATAACCCTCTGGTCTTTGGCTTTCTGATAGATACCAAATCAACTCTCTCTTAGTCAACCACTTTACACAAATAGGCACATCCCAAATCAACAATTATAACTTTGATCTATCCAATATCATTACACCTTGTATCTCCGAAGTAGAAAATCATACTCTACTACAGATCCCCACAAAAGATGAAATTTGGCTAATTATCAAATATGAATCAATGGGGAGCATCGGGACCTAACGGTTACCAACCAGGATTCTTCAAAGCAAATTGGGAAACTTTTGGGTCAGATATCATTAGCACAGTCCAACAATTCTTTAAATCCGGTGTTCTCAATACAGATCTTAATAATTCCTTTATCACCCTCATACCGAAATTATCCACCCCGTAAACTCCGGGTGACTTTAGGCTCATTAGACTAAGCAATTTGGTCTACAAATTAATCTCAAAAATCCTGGCGAATAGACTAAAACCCATCCTCAAAAAATTAATTTCTCCAAATCAATCTGCCTTTCTGCCGGGGAGACAAATCACATCATAATCGCGCATGAACTTATCCACTCTATGAAAACTTCTAAAGCGACAAAAGGATACCTGGCGCTTAAATTAGATCTCTCTACGGCATTTGATAGAGTGGAGTGGACCTTTATTTCAAAAGCCCTTCTTAGTTTTGGATTTAATGAAAAATGGGTAAACCTCATCTTGCAATGCATATCTACAACATCCTTTTCTATTTTCCTTAACGGTTCTCCCGGTCCAAAATTCCATACCTCGAGGGGTTTAAGACAAGGAGAACCCCTCTCCCCTTACCTTTTTCTCATCTGCGTGGAAATCTTATCCAGACTCCTTGACAAAGCGATTGTTGATAAAAAGATTTCTGGTCTCAAAATCAACAAAAACGTGCCAAACATTTCCCACCTTTTCTTTGCTGACGTCTGTTTTCTATTCACAAAAGTCAATTTAGGAGAGGCAAAGAATATGCTAGATATTTTATCCTTATTTGGAGATATCACCGGTCAAATGATAACCTCCAAAAATCCAGTGTCTATTTTAGTCCTCGGATACACCCCAAACATGGAAAAATCATAGATAAAATTCTTAAAGTCCCTTTGATGACTAAAAATGATAGATATCTCGGTACCCCTGTTTATCGACAAAAATAGGAAAGCAAATTTTGAGCCGCTTCTTCAAAAATACTACTCCACTCTGCAAGGTTGGAAATTGAAACTCCTTTCCAAAGCAGGTAGGACAGTCTTAATAAAATCTATTCTCAAATGCAAGTGGTTGCTCTTCCAAAAGATACCTTAGATCAAATGGATCGAATCAAGAGAAACTTCTAGTGGAAAAAATAAAAGACAGGGAGGGTTCATCAGAGATTGGGCTAGCATATGCAAGCCTATCTCGCAAGGAGGACTAGGAATAAAAAATCCCCACAAATTCAACATAGCTCTCCTCACCAAACTTTCCAGTCGCCTTATTTCAGAACAAGATCAATTATGGGTCAAACTCCTTAGAGAGAAATACTTTCCAAATTCTCACCCTTTAGAAGCCTCTAGAACCTCAAATTTATTGTGGATCTGGACAAGCATACATAAAGGCTTATACCTAATTAAAGAAAATTCTGTTTGGCAAGTTAAAGATGGTAAATCTGCAAAAATCTGGGAAGACAGGTGGATTCCAAATGAGGAAATAATCCCTCAACCAACCAACCTTTAAGAACAGGCCCCAAAAATGGTTCAGGAGTTAATACACGGAAGAAAATAAATGGAATCAGGAAAAACTGAACAAATTCTTCAACCCAAAAGACAGAAGAAAAATACAAGCCATAACTCCGAGGATACAAGAACAAGAAAAAATGAGATGGAAACATCACCATTCTGGAAATTTCTCTTCCAAGAACATCTATAATTTCTTAATCAATCAAGTTCAAGATAACAATACCCCAATTGATTTCCTATGGGAAATTTTTTGGAAAATTCAGACGATTCAAAGAATCAAATTATTTATTTGGAAATTAATTCAGAAAGCTATACTTACCTCTGTGCGTCTTGGATCCCATAACACAGATATTGACCCTCAGCATCGGATGTGTGATGCACAAGTTCATAAACAGACAATCATCTTTTTAGATCATGCCCATTCTCTAGAGCTATTTGGTTTGGTTTCTTGCCTGACAGGCTCAATTCGACAGAAAACACTGACGCGATTGATCATTGGATTAAATGGTGGATTTCGGAAAAAGATTCAATGAACCTAGTGGAAAATATAGCCAACATTCTTTGGTTCATATGGAAATACAGATGCTCGGTAGTCTTCGAGAAAATATCTCCTGACCCAATTATACTGATCGGCCAGATAAACAGATTTCTGCACTATATTCCCTCAAAAACAATTCAAAAGGGAATTAACAACCAAAAGGTGAAGCCGGTCAATTATAAATGGTCTGATCTAAATACAGATTGGATAATATTTGTAGATGCTTTTTTTTAAGAAAGAAGACCTTTCGATGGGTTATGCTTTTATTCTTTACTCAGTGGACCACGAGTCATTTATGCACATTACAGCGGGTTCGGAGAAGGCGTCATCGACTCTTCATGCGGAATCGATAGCCTTGTTAAAGGCAGTTACTTGGCTGAAATAAAATTTATTGTCAAGCGTTTCAATAGTCTCAAATTGCAAAGCTCTAGTTGACAATATAAACATGGTGAGCACAAGCTTCTCTTGGCCAGCCGAAATCACTTTACAGGAGACCAAGGTAATTCTTAAAGAACTCCCTCAAGCGCAGGTAAAGTTTATAATACGGAAGCACAACTCAGCAGCGGACTACTTATCTAAAGAAGCAAGGATAAAAAACCTCCAACATATGTCTTCCAAATTGCAACAAAAAATTCAGAAAACTAGCATTCTTTCTAATGTTTTTAATAACAATGAAATTGTAAATCTCTTGTACTATATTTGCTAGTTAATAAAATTACCTTTACCATCAAAAAAATAAAAATTATAGGTTTGAGTCTTGAAAAATATAAAAAATAACTCAATATTAGAACGACCTAAGACTGGGTCTTATGGAGCTGCCCAAGCTCTTCCCAAGAGCAAAAACCGTGGTTGAAAGTGCGACTTCCCGCAAGGCTTCCCTAGTGTGCGGGAATCCCAGCGGGAAGACTCCGGATACGGCTAACCATTAGCCGTTTTGAAAAAGTGAAAAATGGGTAATGACATACCGTTTTAAGCAAAAAAAAAACGGATTATGATTAACCGTTCCTTGACCTTTCTATAATAGTTTCACAGTATCCAAACCATAGATCACAACCCAGAGATTTCTTCCAATCACAAACCCAATAACCAACAGAAAATTAAGATCGCTGAAATTTTCTTCTAATCAAAATATTTCACAATGAACCATCTCTTCTCTTTGCTTGAATTCCTCTGAAGAAGATGAAGAATTCGTTGATCTTTCTTTGTTAAATATTTAGATTACAGGGTTCACTGATGATGATGCTGTTAAATATTCGTTGATCGACTTTTCCCTAAATGTTCTCACAATTCTTAAGAGAAAATTTTTGAATGGGGCGTTTTTTGAAGGGGGCGTTTTTTGAAGGGGGCATGGGGGACAAATGATATGTTGACACGTGCATTTGATATTAATGAATTATGTTTCCAAAAATACCAACACCAATAAGAAAACAAATTTTCTCTCCAAAATTACACTTCTTTTAAATTTTTAGAAACATAATTCATTAATATCAAATGCACGTGTCAACATTCATTTGTCCCCCATGCCCCCTTCAAAAAACGTCCCATCAAAAAATTTCTCAATTTCTAACCCATTTGGTAAATTACCCAACCCCTGTTTTCGCTTTGTGGATAATGGTGTTTCATTAGTTTCAATCTTTAATGAAGATGATGTAACTACAGACGAATTACTCATTGATCTTGAAGTAGAAAATGAACCACCATCAACGATCAAGCAAGGAAAATTCCAATAATAATAATGTGTAATTTCTGGGACCTAAAGAACCACATTTCCCATAAGCAAAACAAAAGTAATTAAAAACCAAAAATTCCTAACGAAAATTAAGAATCAGGAGGTGAACTTTTAATTATTAAATCCCTAGAAATAAACGAACGTAAGTAGCAATAACAAAATAATAGTGAAACTATTGAGGGAGATAAGGGAGAGAATTAATCTATGAGAATATGACATGAATGATATTAACGATGATGCCTGAGAAAAGGAACATAACACCTAGAGGAAGAACCACATCTGCTGCTGCGATTGCCATGGCTTAGTTCAGTCTCCGAATCTAATCTACCATTTTTTTTTTGTTGACCGGTCAAGATGAATAAACGAACAATGATTATCCGTTTTTTGAAAACGGTTGATGGTTATCCGGTTTTTATGATGAAAACGGCTAACCATTAGCCGTCTCTGAATTTCTCTGGAAAAAACTGCAAGAGCTAGGCCCTTCCCAGGCTGAGGTGTAAAGATATTTGGGAAGAGGCTGGGCATCTCCATAAGACCCGATCTAACAATAAACGGGTCGACTAATACTTTTACCTTCCTCGAAATGCGATCTCTTTCTGATAAAATTCATGGATGACCACCAGTACAATCTTATCCCTTTTGCTTCACCATCTTTAAAATAAGGTGAATATTTTGTCTCTTTTGTGTCGAGTGTATAGAAAATCCCATGTTAACCCAGGCTCGAGCGCACAAAGATCCTAAATCAGTAGTGGATACATTATTCCTAAAAGTTTTGCTTCACCGTCTAAGAAAATAAGCGAATGTTCTGTCTGCTAGCGTAAGTGAATAAGTTAACCCCTCGCGTCAATAATAAGTTAACCCCATGTTAACTCAAGCTCGAGCGTATAAAGTTTCCTGACAAAGTTTGTCTTTTTGCTACCTGCCTAATGAGTTAGAAACAGAGTTAATAGAAAGTACTTGACAAGGAAGTAAAATGACATGCACAAACAACCAAAGGTCCGCCCGCTCTCACGATGACAGGTATCCATCCTATTTGTTTAGCTTCACCGTTTTACAGATATTTCCATTGGTGTACTTGTGCCAAATCCTCTATAAACACAGCCAAAAATCATGTATTTTTTTTTTTTTATCACTTACCCATTCAGTTTCCATTCTCTTCTCAACATATGGATCCTTTACTCCTCAATGCAATTCAGCGTAGACACTCAAACAACAACCCAACTTTGATGCCTTATAACAATAGTGGTGAAAATGGGATTTCCTTTGAGGCATTTTTTACAGGTTGGTTACTCAGGCAGAAAAACTACCTCGACCAGCTCATATCTGCTCAGAAGAACTTCCAAAACATTTCCGAGCTGGAATTAAGATCACTAGTCTCTCAAACCCTCCTTCACTACCAACAATACTATGCCGCCAAAATCGCAGCTGCTCGCACAGACGTGTTTGCGATGTTCGCACCCCCGTGGTTCAGCTCGTACGAGCTTACCTATCTATGGATAACCGGGTTCAAACCAAGTCTAGCTTTCCAAATACTTGATAAATCTGTTGATCAAGATGAGTTCACTGATGGACAACTTGAGGCGTTGTATCGCTTGAGGGTGCAGACGAAAGCCGCTGAGAGAAAACTAAACAATGAGATGGCTAGAGTTCAAGAGAGCGTGGCATTGCCACCGTTGGTAAATCTAGCATCGAAGAATCCTGCTGAAAGACGTGTTGACGGCGAGACAGTGGACGCCGCGATGCAGACATTGACAGAGGAGATGGAAATTTTAGTTGAAACTGCTGATTACGTTAGAATGACGACTACGAGGAAGATCGTTGAGATACTGAGCCCAGTTCAGAGCGTGAGGTTTTTGGCTGCTGCTACTCAACTTCAAGTTAACATTCGTAAGCTGGGTTTGCAAAGAGACGCAGAGAGAGGTCGAGGTATTACGAGGAGTGATCAAGAATGAACAACGAATTAATCCTCCATCTCAAACAAAACAACCTACACGCGTTAGATAGCTTATTTACAGTTTTTCGTACGTTTCATTAATTCGGTAGGAGTGTGAATTCGCGTCTTGGCCATAACTAATGAATGATACACAGTTGGACTTTCATCATATCTATCTTACAAAAACAAATCTGATGGTTTTGGTTCCGTCTTTTTTAATGATCGATGGCTCATATTCTTTCCAAAATGCAAAAGATTTCTTTCCAAAATGCAAAAGATAAATCGTGGTTGAGGTTGCACCCATCTCCTACGCCCTCATCTAACGTCCAAGATTCGATTTCATCTCCATCAAAATTTCCATGCGTTACGCACAGTTGCCAAAGATAAAGCGGCATTCATGCGTTAGTATTTCGGTTCCCAAAAATAAAGTTCTAATTTATGGTTTAGGTGCGACTTATTCACCTTTTTAATTTTCAGACTACATCTATCCCGTCTATTCCAATTGCCAAAGCGGGAGTTTTCCATCAACTTTATCTACATCAATTTTTATGCGTTACGAATTTTTTTTTAACAAAATTCCATCAACAACTCCATTATTTCCGCTAATCAATCCCTGGAGCCTGGGGATATTCAACTATATAAACCTAAAAAGAGGTTATTTCTGTTAAGGTTCTCCTTTTCTTTCTTCACATTACTCTGTCAAGGTTAGTCAGTTAATACTCCTGATTATGGACATTTTTGTTTTTTTTTTTCCTTTGATTTACTCTCTCTGTTCCTAATTAATAGGCTGGTTTTGTTTTTAAAGAAAATTAAGAGAACTAATAATTGAAAGTGGTCTTCATGACACTTGTCAATAAAAGAAGTGAAGTGAAATGATCCACTGATGACATCGTGAAAAAGAAGTAAAATGAAATGGTCGCATGACACTTATCATGAAAAGAAGTTAAGAGAAAAGTGAATTCTAAAACTAAAGTAACATTTGACTTTCCCAATTAGGAAACTAGCATATTTTTTTAAAACATCCATTTATAGAAACCAGCCTATTATTTAGGAACGGAGGGAGTAATTGTTTTGATCGATTGGTTTTTTGTTAAAAATTTAGATGTATTATTGCAGATTTTTGTTGGTTGAAGACATGGTGAGAAAATATCTAGCATCTATGATCTATCTCAGGTAAAACATTTAAATCAACACCGGAATACCCATATTTGACTATTGTGTTTGTCAGATTTAAATGGCCTGTCATTGTTGTACAGTGGTGATAATGTTGCTAAAGAAACACTATTGGATGATTATTGTGGAACACTTTGATAATGATGCTTTCACCAAAGCCTGTTTTTGTTGTGTTTTTTAGTTTAAACATAAAACAAGTGGCTAATATTGTTGTTGAGCTAAGATATACTATTGGCTAATATGTTGATGCATTGCCTTTCAGCAATTCAAACGCAGTTTTCTTGGCTTATTAGTTCTCCTTCATTTTCTTGGCTTTAGATCAATTCTGGAAATGAACTCGATTTAGTCTACTTGGGTAGTGTATCAAGAGAACGGTATTCATTTTTATTTTTACTCAAATGCTTAATGGACCAGTTTTTTGCTACTGGCATGAACTACAATTAATAATTTAATATAATACTAAAAACATTATGAAATGAAACTGGAAAGTGGTTGTCACTCTTCTATGTAAATGTCTGTGTTGATAAATGTCTGTGTTGGGATCCTAGTCCCACATTAGTTAGATGGGGCTTAATTGGTAGTTTATAAGTCAATGGGTTCCCTCATCTAGTCAACCGGTTTTCGAGTTGAGTTCTACCCATGAGCTTATGATGAGTTTAGGGTCGGTACCCTAACATTTGGTATCAGAGCCAACCACCACGACCCATGCCCGCTCCACGGAAGGGGTGACCTATAGGCTAGATTAAAGTGTTGGGGCACCTATGTATGGGCATAGTTGTCACCCGCATTGAATGCGATAGGGAGTGAAGCCGCCATAAGATAAAGGGCTACCTTCGGGTCAGTGTCGATAGAGTGGGCCAACGAGGATGTTGGGTCTGGAAGCGTGGTGGGATTTTGGGATCCTAGTCCCACATTGGTTAGATGGGGCTTAATTGGTAATTTATAAGTCAATGGGTTCCCTCATCTAGTCAACCGGTTTTCAAGTTGAGTTCTACCCATGAGCTTATGATGAGTTTAGGGTCGGTACCCTAACAGTCTGCGATGTTTGTCAGAACACTATGCTATATCCAGATGGTAAAGTAGTTTTCTGTAGGCGGAGTTCACTATGAACTTTGCATTGGTGGTGCAGTTCAGAGCTTCCAGTTCTTTTTTGCGATCAATTAGGTTTCCTACTGTTAGCTGAGATGAACAGAAATTTTGAGGCATCACTTGCTTTGTAATAGGCTCTAATGTGAATCTGCAATCGGGTTATCTTTTGCAATTGTATCTTGCTATCATCACTAATCTCCCATCTGTAAAGCTAGCTACTTTACAATGGCTAACCACTGTTTAGACCGAACTTCCAGTTTTCTTCTACTGTGAGCCAAGTGGGTTATGGTTTTTGTAGTATTTTTCCTTAAACATCTCCACCAAAGATCATTACATAGATTTCAATTACCTTGACTCAAACCGATACCCTAAACTCTCAGTGAAATTGACTCTTTAAAATATTATTTCTTTTAAGTTTTCTCATTTCGGTGTTTTAATCTCTAAAATATTTTCTATCTTATTTTCTTTGCAGAGATTTTTTAATTTCTAGATGTCACGACTTGGATGGAGCAGTCTGTCGTTGGAACTTATTTAAAGATAACGCAAAAGGCACTTGAAATAAATATATATATATATATATATATCCTGCTGCCAAAAGACTTCTGTATTAGTAATTGTAGTCGAGAGAATTGTGTACCATTCTTGCCAACATCTTGGGTGGTGATTAGCTCTGCATCTTTGTACTTTAAGATTACCTTTGCGAGTTTTCCTCATAGTACATAAATTCCACCTGTTTGCTAACAAATTTCTTTCTAACCAGATGAACGGTGCATTTTATGTTCACATCTTTGATGATCATAATAATTTGTGTTTTAATTTGCAATGGTTTGTCAAATTTTCTCTTGAATCAGGAAAATGCAATGGTGATAGAATATTGGGGTTAATCCACGCTACTCGGAGTGCTAGCTGTTGTTATGTTTTATGGAGGTCGCACATAAGCTTTTGTATTTACTGTGAGTTGACATCTTGAAAAATTCTCTCTCAAATTGTATAATTGGCCGTGTTTACGTAGCTGCTTATTGGTTTTGTATTATTGAGCTTGAGAACGTTTTCTCCAGATCAGCGGTATTGGATGGTGTTTATAACGGCTCTAAGAAATAATTTGTGTCATGGCAAAGCAAGGATGCAGAAGTGAGTGCAGCAACTCGGCAGCCGGATGAAAGGCGCAATGGGCAGAGGTTCGTCTAAGTAACAATTAAGAGCTACATTGTATAATTGTATAATTTATCCAATTAAGTGGCAACATAAACTAAAGAAAAAAACTGCATATAAGATGGGTAATTAACAGTTTCATGAGGCCTTTGTGACTTTATTACTGTAATATTACAACCTAGAAACTATTGTTGCCTAAAGCAAAGTTCTGAACTTGAGTGCTTCGTGCCTAATCGTTTGTGATCCCATTTAGAGATAACGTTGATTGCATTAAGACCTTGAAAATATAACTAAACCAACTTTATAAATCCTTAGCAAAAGAGCACTCAGATACAAATTGATTAGCCATTTTACTACTAGAAGAATGCATTAGTGAAACCAAGTATCATTTCGAGGCTAATATTTTACTAGATTTTTGCGTGCATATAATAATTCCATTTACTTTGTATCATGCATTTTTTTTTTCTGTTTTTCATTTACCTATAAGATTACATTTAAACATTTGAGATGTTTATTCTATGAAAGCTTCTTTTAGATTGCTAACTGCAGGGTATCATCATTAGAGCTTTGGTATTCAATTGTATTTTCTATTTGTTGGTGCTTATCAAAAAATTTCCTTCCCAGATCATTCAGAAAGCAAACAGATATCAAGAGGGTATGTTTGTAGGTAGACATTTAGCATTCTACAAGATTTTATTGAGGGTATGTTTGGGAATCCGTAGCATGCTCTATGTGGCAAACATCGATGATTATGCTGTATACACGTCTATAAGTTGTACTTCATATATACAGATTTCTAAAAAATAATTCATTTTTTTTTTACTATGCTACGTTTTTTTAGGATATACTCCCTCCGTTTTAGGAAAAGTGATACTTTCACTTTTTCAATTTGGCCTATTTTTAGGCAAAAATGAAAAAGTGAAAGTATCATTTTTCCTAAAACGGAGGTAGTATTTGTAAAACAACAGGATTACCTTCATATTCAGGTTCTTAAAATTTGGGATTTGGGGTTTTGCTTAGAGTTTTGATTTTGGTTGGAGGATTTTATTAATTGATTATGTAAGAGCAAAAGGGGAGAAATAATCAAATAATAATTCAATTTCTCATATATATAAAAGCTGATAACAGTCAATTACAATAAGTTGGTGGGTAGCCTGGCAACAAACTGGGCACCAACACCCAAAAGTTTATATTTGTTACTTTTCTCAAGTAACCCAGCACTAAGTCTACTTAAGTGAAAAAGTGTAATTTACTTAATAATCAAAAGTTTATATTTTTTACTTTTCTCAAGTACCCAGCACTAAGTCTACTTAAGTGAAAAATTGTAATTTACTTAATTTTTCTCCGCTTTTGTTTTCTTTGTTGTTCACTTTTCATCTTTCTCGATTTAGGTTTAGGTGGATTGCGCATTCTGCTTGAACACCCTCTGTTCAACTTTGTAAGTAACTGTGCCAATCTATCTTTAAGAGTAATTTGGTAAAGAACTCTGATGATGCTTACCTGACTTTAAATCAACCAGTTGGGAATGCTAGAGTGCCCAACCATTCATAGAGGTTATTGCTCCTATTGCAAGGAAGTAACATGCCATAAGCCTTTGTAATACATTTGAGTACGGTAGCATTTGACAAATCTAATATTATAAGTGAATCAATCGCAATAAGATATGATTACGGGGCTCGTTTAACTTCCGTTAGGAAGTGTATGAGACCAAACATTCAGTACTTTTTCAATTTGACTTATTATTAGGCTAAAATGAAAAAATTGATAATATCTCATTTTATGGTTTACAAAACGAAGATAATATAAATAAATCATCATAACCTAAAACTCGGGCCATTACGGCACATGTCATATCCTAGTACTACTAAAGAAAGGATTTGATGGTGTTTTTCTTTTATAGGGAATAAGAATAAAATCCGATCAAGTCAACCAAGTAGTGTACAGTATCAAGATCATACACACTGAATTAATGGCCCCAATCTGTGGCTTATGTCTTGGTTTCCCTCCTGCCTTACATGCGATGGAAAATTCGAAGCTGTCTTGGAATTTCTTTTAGTATATTTTTTAAGTGGAATTTGAACCATTTGGTACATGTGTGAATTACGTATTCAGTTTTTCCATTTGAAGATGCATGATTTTAGACTCCTTCTCAAACATATACTCCGTCCGTACATATTATATAGGCGGAATTTCCATTTTCCCTTGTACCAATATATAGGCAGAGTCCAAATTTCAAAACGGTTTTTTACTTGTATTACCCTTATTAATTTGCTTGGGAATAATCACAATTAAGTATATGTCTCTCACATTGGGAATATAATTAGGGTAAAACAGAAAAAAACATAAAAATGTATAAAATCAATAAAAAATTCTTAATCTAAGAGAATTGGTCCCTCCGCCTATATATGTGGTACGGAGGGAGTAGTTTTAATGATTTTTATTTGTGAGATCTAGAATTTACCCCAAAATTAGGGACGGTTGTATGGAAAGGCTCTTGGACTGCAATACCGAACCAAGTACGTGAACTTTAGCTTGCCGGATTATTCGTGGTTTTGGCGTTCCGAATTGGAAACATAAGCATTCGTTCGGCCCATTAATTCAAACGTAAGCATTCGTTCGGCCCATTAATGTACCACTATATAGGCAGAGTCCAAATTTCAAAACGGTTTTTTACTTGTATTACCCCTATTAATTTGCTTGGGAATAATCACAATTAGTATATGTCTCTCACATTGGGAATATAATTAAGGGTAAAACAGGAAAAAATATAAAAATGTATAAAATCAATAAAAATTTCTTAATCTAAGAGATTGGTCCCTCCGCCTATATACGTGAAATTAGGGAAGGTTGTATGGAAAGGCTCTTGGACTACAATACCGAACCAAGTACGTGAACTTTAGCTTGCCGGATTATTCGTGGTTTTGGCGTTACATGTCTCTTATATTTAATATATATATAAAACATTGTCCATACATTTCCTCCCATATATGTTTAATTCATAACATGTCGAATTTTGTGTCCCGAATTGATATCTCTAAAACGAATTATACACGTATGTATACCGTTCCGAATTATTGCCGCATCACGAACCGTTGACCGGATTTTTGACCGAACTTGATTTTTACAAAACCGACTAATAACTGTACGTATGTCGTTCCGTACGTTTGCCGAACCCCGAACTGCTAACTAGGATCCCATCTTCCATCTTGGCCCAAAGTTTTTAAAGGTTAATATCATGAATAAATTTATTTTTAGCTCATTAAAACAAAAAGGTGGTCATATCCCTATCTTATTTGAAAAATGATATTTAAATTTTGAACGACTTTTCGGGGACCGGTGTTTTCTTTTTTCCAAGGAACAATAAGTGACTTGTGTATGAAGAAAATGAATTTTTAACTAAAATGTTTTTGGTCTTGGTGCGGTTTGATTTTAGGATTTACGGGTTTTATGGATACTCAATCATTTTCTTTGAGTGAATGAATCACTTTAGTTCCATATTTGGCATACTAGAGAAGGATGAACTATATAACCATTCTCTTATGGATATATTGACAAATGATGGTGGAACGGGTGGGCCAGACTATACATATTCCAACCCATGCATATACGCGTATACCACGCACCAAGTCCTTCCTATATTCTACTCAAATTTAGTTTTCCCAAGTTTTTTATTTAGAAAATTATTTCGAAAAATATTTTCTTTTAAGTGTTTATTCGTGGGAGAATCCCTTTTTCGTTTTTGAATTGGTTTTACAAGAAACAAAACTTGTTTTATACGAAAACCAAAACCTAACTTGATTTCCAAGTAATCATCTCCTATAAATACAACTCGAAAATCTGTTTGCAAGATATTTCCAAGCTTAATCTTCTTTTCTTCATCTTCTTACTTTCTTTTAATGTTTACTTCCAATCCTTGTTGCTTAGTTCAAGAGTATGTAACTTGCGTTGTGTAAACTCAAGTTATATCAAACAGTCTTATCCTGGTGTTGATGGTGGCTTTTGGGCTAGGGTTAAAATCGTAAAACCGCACATCTGGCATGACGTCATTATGACCATTAGCACGTTTATCGAATCGATCAGCAAGCTTACGTAAGAATTACCAGGGTACCTTTTTTTTCTTTCTATGTATCATGTTCCACGGCGGAACCCTTAACATTGATTGACATCACTTGTACAAAACCCTCATGCTACCGCGCCAAGGCATGCCAACCATGCCATCCGCACCACTGTTCCAATGGCAAACCGTGCCATCTACATCTACCGCGCCAAGGCATGCCAACCATGCCATCCGCACCACTGTGCCAATGGCAAAACGTTCCAGCCACATCTACCGCGCCAAGGCATGCCAACCATGCCAGCCGCACAACTGTGCCAATGGCAAACCGTGAGGCACATCTAGGCCAAGCCATGTCACCATGCTGTGCAAATGGCAAACCGTGCCAGCCACATCTCTGCGCCAAGGCATGCCAACCATGCCAGCCGCACTACTACGCCAATAGCAAACCATGCCAAGACAAACCGCACCTTGCCTTGGCCCTAGCCATGCTAGCCGCACCATATGCCAAACATCATGCCAAGCCCTTGGCCCCACATGCCAAGCCAAACCGCACCTTGCCTTGGCCCCTAGCCATGCTAGCCGCACCATGTGCCAAACGGCATGCCAAACCATTGGCCTCACCTCGCCAAGCCAAACACACCTTGACTTGGCCCTAGCCATGCTAGCCGCACCATGTGCCAACGGCATGCCAAACCCGCGGCCCCACTATACCATGCCGGCCTTCCCTATGCGGCTACTAAAACGAAGGCCTGCGACAATCAATGGTTGCCCTTCAATCTCATGATCAAATCCTAGCCGTCCAAGGTTACCAGACAACGCAAGGTAACCTTTGGCCCGAAACCCTAGTTTGGCCACGCCAAGCCAACCTAGCCGCGACACCATGCTGGCCTTCCCTATGCGGCTACTAAAATGAAGGCGTGCGACAATCAACGGTCGCCCTTCAATCCCAAGATCAAATCCTATCCGACCAAGGTTACCAGACAACGCATGGTAACCTTTGGCCTGAAACCCTAGTTTGGCCACGCCAAACCGCGCCAAGGCATGCCATGCCAATGGCATGCCGCGCCACCATGCTGGCCTTCCCTATGCGGCTACTAAAACGAAGGCGTGCGACAATCCACGGTCGCCCTTAAATCTCAGGAGCAAATCCTAGCCGTCCAAGGTTACAGGACAACGCAAGGTAACCTTTGGCCCGAAACCCTAGTTTGGCCACGCCAAACCGCGCCAAGGCATGCCATGCCAATGGCATGCCAACCTAGCCGCGCCACCATGCTGTCCTTCCCTATGCGGCTACTAAAACGAAGGCGTGCGACAATAAACGGCCGTCATTCAATCTCAGGAGAAAATCCTAGCCGTCCAAGGTTACCAGACAACGCAAGGTAACCTTTGGACCGAAACCCTAGTTTGGCCACGCCAAACCACACCAAGGCATGCCATGCCCGTGGCATGCCAACCTAGTCGCGCCACCATGCTGGCCTTCCCTATGCGACTACTAAAACGAAGGCGTGCGACAATCAACGGTCGCCCTTCAATCCCAGGATCAAATCCTACCCGTCCAAGATTACCAGACAACGCATGGTAACCTTTAGCCCGGAACCCTAGTTTGGCCACGCCAAACCGCGCCAAGGCATGCCATGTCAACCTAGCTGCGCCACCATGCTGGCCTTCCCTACACGACTATCAAAAACGGAAGCATGCAACGATCAACTGCTACCTTTCCTCTTAAGATGCAAAATCTCGACCGTCGAAGGTCACCAAGCTAGCAAGTCTCCCAAGCTTGACTTGCCAGGCAACAACCATGCTACATGTTTTCCACGAAAACATTCGAGACATTAATACATTTTACAAACTGGGGGATCCACTTTGGGTATTGGTTTGGAGGTTTACAGCGTGCGGCGTACACTACGGCCGTCATAAGGAAGTGCAATAAGGATGAGGCGGTTAGTAAATACAAGGAGTAATGGTGAAACGCTCTTTTTATGGAACATCAATTCCATGCTTTAACGGTTACCACCTCCTCCCATTTACTCACCCATTTTTTCATTCCTTAATGAGACCAGAGTACGTTTAACTTCGACTTGTATAAATAGGTCTTACCTATTTCCACCGAACAACAAGTTCAGTGAGGAGCAATACAACACTCAGAAACATTATGCTAGCTTTCCATCTGTTAGCTTCCCATTTTCTGATACAAGTCGTGAAACAACTACTCTTCCAGAATCAACCTGGTCTCAACACTTTCTTCGCTTCCCTCCCCAAAACCAACCCATTATCCTCCTCTTTGTGACCGAAGCAAGTCTGGAACGACCATTTCTTGGTTGAGGCCGGATTTGTACAGATTAATCTCTCGAATCTAAATTACTCCCTTGCAATACATTGTTTAGGGTTTAAATTCGTTTCTCACCCACACATCCGAAATTACCAAAATCAGCAGAAACCATTTTCACCCTCAAACACCTGGATACATCTTCGCATGTTTGGGTTTAGCATTGCTCTTCTTGAATATACTCGTGAACTAATGTGTTAAGGACAACTTGTTGAACCTGCCATTGTCAAGTTGTTGTGGTAGAGTTGTTATGATTCAGTTCTTTATATATTATCTTTGATATTTCTAACGTGATGTTCATTATTGCAAGATTCCAATAATTTATCTATACGTGGTTGTCTGATGATAAGGAGTGTTATATTGTTCGTAAATGACTAAATTACTCTTACAAAATACATTATTATCGTCATAAATATTTTTTTTTATTTTATTTTTGTTTTTGTTTTTGTATATTTAAATATATTTTTTTACTTGTATAGAGTCTGCTTATGTCAATTTTTATCTAAGACGAACCCAAGTTTGTTTTGTTTTTTCTTTTTCATCAGTCGGAACCTGCTAAAGTGGTTTTTTTTTCCTTAGACGAACCTCAATCCTTTCTTCACATACGAAAAACATATCGAGGTTCATATGAAAAAAAATTTCCTAGTCGAACCTCAATTTTTTCTTCAGATATAAAGAACATATTAAGGTTAGAATGTTCTTTTTTCTTTTTCCTATCTGAACCTCAGTTTGTTCGTAGCAATGAGGCTGGGCTAGAAAAATAAAAAACACAGCCGAACCCAACCAAAACTAACTGGGAAAAAAAAAAAAGGAAAAATAATTTAGAATAAAACATAAGGGCCTTTTAGCAATTACCATGAGTATATGAATAACGAGTTTTCATTTTTACTTATAATATTCCTAAAATCTGGATTGGTCCCCCAAAATCTCAATGGCCCAAAGAAAAATCGTTACAAATTTATATTAAGTAGATTTCTGGCATGAAATTCACTTGAAAATATGTGCCGATTGTAAGCTATGCGTCCGTAATTTCAAAAAAATTCTGGGTTTATTTTTTTTCTTTGAAAAAGAAGGTAGAAAAACCTATTGCTTGACTATCATTATATATAGAAAAATTCGAACAATTATTATTTAGGAGTTTTTACTATAAAAATAAAATCGGGAAACCCCCAGACGTCAAAGAAACCATATAATATATATTCCTAACCGAGACAAAATATGGGTAGCCATTTTTCAAAAAACGTTTCTCTAATTTGACTTAAGAATTAATTAGAGATATAGTTTTCAAATTTTTTGGCGATATTATAGAATTCATCGTTAAGTGTTATAAGACTTCTCATCAAGTTAAAAAAAGTACATATATTAATCCAGCGCCAATGACATATTGTTTTCTTTATTATTAACAAGGTGGTGACACTCATAATTTTCTATCATCTGACAATTAAATTTGACAAAAATACACCTCCCTACTGTTTTAAATGTTTTGTTAGGGAAAAAAATTTGTTAGAGCATCTAGGTTGAACTCGCCAACCGTTGGTATGTCAATATTGGTTGTCATATTTTAGTTTCAAAACTCAAGCTCGGATGATTAGATTGCTAGAGTCAACTTCGTTAAGTTAGATTAGGAAGTTTAAAAATGTTGAGACATACAAGTATTACTCTGAATACCTGTGGAATCCGAAGACGTATCGACATCAACAAACACATCATCCTTCTACTCGAGGTTATTAATACAAGAGTTGACTTGTTTCCATTTCTATCTACGTTACTTCCAAGTTATTTATTTTGAAAACATAATATGATAAGTTATATATATATATATATGAAACTCTAGTATTATGGACTTGATCATCTTATGGTGACCAAAGTGTCAAGGAATAATATACAAGTTGTATCACAAAATAGGTGATATTTTGAGTTTTTTTTTTCTTAAGGATTAAAAAAATAAGTTACAATTAAACCCTTAAAAAATGAAAAAAAAAAAAAGTTTGTATTCCATAACCCAATAAGTTGGTCTTTGTACAGCGACTTCAGTTTGAGAGTAATCAAAACTGGACTAGGTCCGGGTTTTTCTTCATTTACAGTTCCTAGTTAACAAAATCTTGTGTTGTGCTTTTACTTTACTTTCCACATTATAATTATTGTTTTAGTTATAATAAAGTAATTGCACTTGTACGTTAATCAAAACACTTGGGTTGATCCCTATAGTTAAGTTCGGTTCGGGACTAATATTATATACCAAGTGTACACCTTTTGGTTGCCATCTTCTTTACAGTCTATGTCTATATTGGATCACGCAAGGTATCTATCATATAGGTTGATATCGAAAAGATTGTGGTGTACTTGGTCGTCATTTCAATTGGTGTCAGAGCAGGCAAACACAAAAATATTTAACGATCTGTATTTGGTGCGATCCATCTTATAAGAGAATGAACTCGAGTTCACATGAATCGATTTCAGTTAACTTACCGCCAAGATTTGATGGTACTAATTATTTGTGGTGGAAATATCCTATGATATCTTTTCTTCAATCATGCGATTTTAATACTTGGCTATTAGTCGTTAAAGGGTATGATCGTCCGAAAGTAGAAAATTTGGTAATTGAACTTAAATATTAATGCTTAATGTTTTACTCAAATGAAGAAAAGGCTCTCACCAAGCATAATTCAGATGATTTAAATGCCATAATACACGTAGTGAGTCGAGATTTTCAACATCATGTCTCCACGTCTGAAACTTCCAAGGAAAGCTTAGGATACTCTTGAGATTGTATTTGAAGGTAATACATTAGAAAAGGAAGTTCGGCCAAAGTAGACGAAATCGTTCCTCGTTCCTACTCGGTTGGGGAGCGAGGAACAATGAGTTCGGACTTGGAAATCGCCAAAACTCGATCTATCTAATACTCGGAACCAATTTATTATAGATATGTATATTTCTACTCATCAGTCATGACTTGTACCTAATTAACATTAAAATTATAACACTATCATGTAATTAAGTTTGTAACATTATTGTAGTGAACTTATTAATCATAAGTTTAGAGGTTTTTCCATTTGGTAACTTCCATGTGAAAGGTTGCGAAATCTTTTTCTTTTCTGATTTTTGTGCATGCAAGGCCAACTCAGACAAATCACCAACTCTTTTTTCTCAAAAATCGTTTCAAATCAGCAAAATCGGCCGTCTTAATCGCTAAAAATCGGAAATGGCTTGGAACCAAAAATCGTATCGGTCATATAACGAGTAGCGTTTACTCGGCGATGATCCAGGTTAGAGAAAGATTTTAACTAACTGAGCTAGACTTCAAACTCTCACTTTTGATTGGGAAAACATCAAATGGATGATCACGTTTTTTTTTTTTTTTTTTTAGGATTTTCATGTAAAACTCTCTGAGATTGCCAATGCTTTTTTCTCATTTCACTAGTAAAAAAATGATGTTCGGTGATAGTTACGAAATGTTATTGTATTATTTCCGTAACAATTTTAGTTTTTTTACGTTGTTACTTGCGCCTCTGTTACAGAAAGTTTATTAAACCTGTTACAAAATGGCTATTAAAAATGACTCACAAATTCTAAAACTGTCACTACTAGTAGTTTTCGGTGACAGGTTTACATGGATATATGTTACTAAATAATTGTTATGGTAACTGTTTTACATAAAACTATTACCATTAACAATTTATTTTAACATGTTTGACAACAAAATGTTACTCCCTCCGTCCCACTATTAGTTGACCTACTTTATAACTACTATTGTTTGAGTAATCGTAACAGTTTTTACTTAAACTGCCATCAAAATGGTATAAAGTTAGCAGTTTTTACTGAATCTACCACCACCTCCACCACTAGGACTCCTACCACCAGCACCGTCGCAACCATCACCGCCACCAGTGCTATAACAACCATCACCACCATGTCCGTCGCGTCCTCCACTACCAGCACAGTCGCAACCACCACCACGATGTCCGCCGCATCGACCACTAGTCCACCTCGGCTTCTTAGGTTTAAAATATAAATTCTATAAAAATACTCTTCACAAGATTCGACCTTGAGAACTATTGCATCTAACTATAACTCTTGAATCACTCTTCCATTCTTTCTATTTGCTTAATGCATATCCATATAAAATAGTTATTCACATTAAATAGTAAATTATCGACCTCAACCACAACCTCCGCTACCACCACCATTGTCGTCACCGCGTAACTACAACACGATTTATTCTATAGTATTCCTACATATCGTACCACTTGTTTATCATTCTTATTAGATTTGAATTTTTCTTAAACCTTAGGTGACCATTTATACGAGCCATGGCTAGCTCCAGCGCATGAAATTAAATCAAGAAGTAAACTTTTACATGTTTGTCTAGAATTAGGTAATCTTTTGGATTGGATACCCGAGTAAACAATAACAGTTTCTTTATGAAATGTCACGATAATGTCAGCTATGGTGACATATTACATCTATTAAAGTAAAATAGGTATATATATAGTAACAGTTGGTCTAAAAAAATGTCATGATAATGTCAGCTAAGGTGACATATGACATTTGTTACAGTAACATAGGTATATAATAATAGTTGGTCTTTTACACATATCTATATTCTCTCAATTTCAATCAATTTAATTTTTCAACCATGAATCCTTATTTTGATTCTTCTAAGGAAGATATGAAAATGGATGATATCTTGTACAAATAAGAGCAATAAACGTATGTAGAAGTTTTACATCAATTGGATAAAGAGTCAAATAAGGCTAAAAAAATTTATGTTGCAATTACATTTAGGGATGGCACACCTATGCCTTTAGAGCCAAAAGAAGTTCTCACTAGAAGATGGCATGATGGGATTGACATTTTTACCAAACAAGATGATGCATGATTATTTTAGTTATGGATGTGGTTTTTCATTTGCATATTTTCAGCGTCGATTCTGCATGGGCCGCAACTTACAATAGAAACTCTTTTAATTAATACTCTATTATTTAATAAACTCTCTTAAATAATATTTTTGGCCGGTCTCGAGTCGGGGACAACGTGCCAAATTAATAATTCGCTAAAATTATAAGATAATACTTTTTTGATTACCTATGTAGGCCCCATATGAAATATAAATTAATAATTAATTATATATATATATTCAAGACATTAATGATTTACAAAGACTTTTTGAAAAATGATTTAATTATCTTCTGTTTTTTCCTTAAATCAATATCGCATTGAATTTCATCTCTAATTTTTCTTATCATTTCAAGAATTTTTGGTGTTGTTGGATTATCCTTCTTGTGCTTGAATTGCTCTACGAATTTCATCTGTCATTGTTGATTTTTTAACACCTTTAAGATGAGAAGCCATATTTGAGTGTATGATTTGTTTGTGTTAGTAGTATGATTTCATATTGTATTTATATAAAATATTTTTTTATTTGTTAGTAGTATGATTTCATATTGTATTCTTATATGAAATATTTTTTTTTTGATAAAAATTTATTTAGAAAAAAATATGATTTGATATTGTGTTTATAAAATATGATTTGATATTGATATTGTGTTTCTATAAGAAATTAAAAATATGATTGAATATTATGTTTATAAAAATATGATTTGATATTGATATTGTATTTATATAGGAAATATAAAAGATATGATATGGTATCTTGTTTGTATAGAAACTAATTATTTGATATGAAATTTATCTATTAATTAATAAGTATTAATTTATCGGTTAATTAATATCTCGCTTAATTAAAAAATTTTGATGGTCCCGACAGCATTAATTTATAGAGTTTCTACTGTATCTCAAAGCATTATTGCCGAGCTTCGTCAGGTATAACCTTTATTTAATTATTAGTATGATGCACGGCATATACGAGGTTTTAATCCCTAATATAAGATCATTGCATCTTTCAGAATATTATGTTCTGAGGGTACCAGCGGATTCCACGAATAAGTACATCCATATGGGCAAAACAAACGCATTTAGGTACCTCGAGATTTTGGTCCAACTTTCCTACAAAAACCTACTTAGATAGATGCTGATAGAATTGTTGTCGAAACTACAACTAAGGGTTTTCCAAGAATGCTAGGTAGTCTTGATTACATGCATTGAGAGTGGCATGTATGTCCTGTTGAATGGGCAGGTCAACATAAGTGTTAGAGCACTTGTCGGTCGAACTCGAAAACATTGCTATCCCAAGCTTGTTTGTCAAGTTTAGTTGCCAAAACTATAAGTCTTGAAGTCTAATCTACTTATATCTAAGTCTCGGATTAGGATAGAATGTGTAGTTGATCTTTAGACTTCACGGCGTTCATCGATTGAAGACGAAGAACTACTCAAAGGAACTTGTGGAACTTCATCAACAAAAGGTATGTGGAGACTTATTATCACTCAAAAGTCTATCTAATCTATCTCTTATTTGAGACAAAAGTCGTATTGCTATATAGACTTCACTATACACATTTGATATTTCGAGCCGAGTTTATCTCGCTTTTCTATTTCTCGAAATATGTGTTGGTACGCTTTCGCTTTAACCAAGTTCATCTTTTATTCTTGACGAAAGTCAAAAGATGATCATGTGAAAATCGCCTGGTAACATCATACATGATTTGTGTGATGCAATCATTTGGTGTAGACTTGGAATGTTTCATATTGATCATTTGATCACTTGAAAATTGCTTTGAAACTAATAGTTTTGTGGGACATCTATTGTCGTCTTCTAAATAATGATTCAATGATTGAAATGAGAGTTTATAATAAGTAACCATGATTGGATATAAATACAGTATGTGTACTCGCATTTGTGTAGGTCCAAGTTCGGGAACCATAGTATGTGTACCCGTACACGTACTGGCGTAAGTTAAAGTTTCAGAATTCAACTGAGTTCGGTAGTATGCGTACCCGTTTGCGTACTGGCGAATCCAAACTAAGTTCGGCCACTTAAGTATGCGTAACGGTCTGCATACTTAAGTAGGTTATGTTCTAAAATCTGTTTGTTCATGAAATATTACATTTATATATTAATAAATGCAAACCGTGGCTATAATTTTCATGAAATGATTCGAGTGAATCAAAATCGATTTTGCTTTAATTGTGTCTTGTATACTTCTATGAGAATATAAACAATTGAACAACTCTCTAACTAGTTTCATTTGAGTCATTTGAACTAGTTGAGACAAAGATGAATAAGGTTGATATGAAAGTGTTCATATGGCTAACCTCGGTTAACTATTGTTGAACCAACTAAGTGTACACGTTTAGGTACGATTACCTTTAATTATCTAAATGTTAGGACATTTCATTTATGTATGACAAGCTAAGTTCGATCTAACGGTTGAAAGATATTAGCTTGAATCTAATCAGGTTTTCATCTAACGGTGAATATTGAATGAATTGTTACCAAGGTAGCAATGATTGCAAACCCTGATTTGGAGACTATATAAAGAGAACTCTAGCAACTGGGAAACCTAATCCCCATACCTCATGTGTGATACTAGTTGCGACTAGAGTCAATTCTCCTTTAACCTTAGGTTTTTCTAAAACCCTGTAGGTTAACAACTTAAAGACTTCATTGAGATTTGCTCGAGATTTATTCTCCAATAGGCAAGATTGTAAAGTAGTCACAAACATATTCGTATCATCGTTTATGATTCCACAATATCTTGGTTCGTTAATCTATTAAGATTATTGTGAGGTAATTGATATTACTTGGCTGTTCTTCAGGAATATAAGTCCGGTTTATCAATTGGTTCCTGTTCATCTTGATTTATCAAAATACGGAACAAAACTCGTAGGTATATCTGTGGGAGACAAATTTATATATTCCATAGACTTTTCTGTGTGATACAAATTTGTTTATCAAGTCTTCGAATTTGGGTCGTAGCAACTCTTAGTTGTGGGTGAGATCATCTGAGGGAATCAAGTGCGCAAAATCTTGCGTGGTTCTAGAGGAATAAGGAACACAATTGTACCTTGATCAGTGTGATATTGGTTAGGGCTAAACTACATTCCAGTCCGAAGTTAACTTGGAGTAGGCTAGTGTCTGTAGCGGCATAGTGTGGTGTTCAATCGGGACTAGGTCCCGGGGTTTTTCTGCATTTGTGGTTTCCTCGTTAACAAAATTTCTGGTGTCTGTGTTATTTCTTTTCCGCATTATATTTTCCATATAATTGAAATATCACAGGTTGTGCATAGTTCAATCAATTAGATAATCCAACATTTGGTTGTTGATATAAATTGATTGACACATGAACATTGGTCTTTGGTTCCGTTCAAGTTGTTTCACATGATAATCAGGCTCGCGGATTTCTATCTGTTTGATTTGTTGATTACATTATGAAACAGAGATATAACTCTTGGATATATTCCATTGATTGAGTCTGACTGTCTAGTTGATTATCTTGGAATTATATTGGAATTTGTCCATACAGATTGCCTAAACGAAATATTGGGTGAGGTTGTTAGACCCCTGCTTTTTCAATTGGTATCCGTAGATAGTGAAATTCGGATAAGGGGAAAAAGTGTCATTTCAACCCTATAGACAAAATTCAACTCTCACGGGAGAGATTAAGCCCTTGGTCCTCAAGGCACTCATAGCCACGATTTCTAGTATACGTCCCCGCTAGACACTACTGGTCATGATGATGTGATTCCTAGCGCACATCCTTGACGAGATACTACTGGTCACGTAGATTCTGTAGAGCGTAAAACGTCACCGGTAGAATTATGAACCAGAAAAGCCACAATTCCAGCATGTCTTCGCGAGACACAGCTAATTGTGATGCCATGATTCCTATTATACATCCTCGACGAGATACTGCGGGTTATGTAGGCTCCGTAGATGCGTAAAAATGTCCCTGGCAGACTTATGACCCAGAGCGGAGATATGCATGTCTCCTGTAGAACGATTCACCCTATTTAAAATCAAGGAATGATTCCTAGTACATCATCGCGAGATACACTGGTCATGTTTGCTCTAGGCTCAGAATCGACTTACTGAGGTTTCCGAATAACTCCTAGGACATCCCCGCGAGATACTCTCCGGGCCCTT
The DNA here is from genome assembly GCA_023531295.1 of Papaver armeniacum. Lineage (NCBI taxonomy): Eukaryota > Viridiplantae > Streptophyta > Magnoliopsida > Ranunculales > Papaveraceae > Papaver > Papaver armeniacum. Next base: position 93,498 of record JAJJWW010003878.1, read on the forward strand.
TCGACAGACTCCTAGAACATCTTTGAAAAGGAGAGGGTACCCAAATATACCTCAAGTTAAACCTTTTCCTACCTATAAGTCCTTTCTCCGAAAATGATTGTTTATGGACTGAGTCGAGACAATACAACTAATCGGTTCACACTTCGTGTGATCGTCTATGGATACGAGATCGAGACAATACAACAACGAAGTATGTTTACTTGATAAAAAGGTTCGGACTTAACCAAACACAATATGATTGCGTATCAAGTAAATAGGAATTAACGTTTGTGTAATTTACTTTAATTATAATAAAATAATTATAATGCGGAAAATAAAAGTAAATGACACAACAAGATTTTGTTAACGAGGAAACCGCAAATGCAGAAAAACCCCGAGACCTTGTCCAGAATTGAATACTCTCAGGATTTAGCCGCGACACAAAATTAAACCAACTTCGTATAGTTGAGACCAAGCAACTAAACTTATAGTTCACCTAGTTCCGTTTGTATTCCCACGCCTCCAACTTATGAATAAGTCGCGTACTTGGAACAATTCCTTTGGTTCGTATTCCAAACAATAAAGGAACAACAAATCTGTTTGGTAGCAACTCTCTTCAACCAAGTGATGTGAGTTCGACAAAGGCTCTTATGTTTATCTCAATAAACTCCTTCGTCAGGTTCTTAGATCTATCTTATTCTCAACTACCAAAGGTAATTGTTAAGCTTATGCAATCAATACTTTTAATCACAAAGAATTGTATTGATGCCAATCTACACAACTAATCAATCCAATCTACCACAAGGATAAACCGATTATAGTTGGATCCTCTATACCGAAACAAGTATTGTGCACACCAAAGATTATGAACCCCAAATCAGAAATCTTCAATATCTTCTTTGTCTTCAAATCTTCTTAGATCTTCAATAAACGCCTGCACACAACAACTTGAATCTCTTGTGATCAATCACGCACAGAACGGAGTCTGTTAACAATGGATTATCACAAGACATCTTTAGATCTACAAACAGTCTAAAGATCCCTGTCGAAACTTCGATCTAGTTTGAGTGAATCTTATATCAGAAGAGAAGATTCTCAAGCATAAAAAAACTAGGTGCAATCAAAGTTCAACCACCGTTAATCAATCAAATCAATCGAAAACACAAGATAAACCGCAATTATCTAGTTTCCCACCAATGGTACTAATAGAGCTTCTCAATCCCAAAGAAGACTTTAAACTGAGCGGCCGTAAGAGATTTCTCCTAATTAGGTTACTCCCCTCTCCGAATAGGCGGCTTCACCAGTAACAACACAACCGAGGAAGTTTGTTGTCACGAAGGATTAGTTTGCTAGAAATGCAAACTTCAAGTATTTATAGACAAGGAAGTTTGGACACCAATGAATTTACAAAACCGAAAATATTCTCAAGATATGCAATATATTCCAAATTCGGTTTCCATAATTCCTGGAAATGCTCTGTCCAAAATAATGATCGAAAATATCTTTGGAAAATCTTCAACTAGTAAATGCACATTACTAATTCTTGTTTTCCTAAAATAAAATTAAAAACCTTAAATAAAAGATTCTTAACTTATTTATGTTTCGATCCTGGGATTTTCTTCCTTTAGATATTAAGGAATAAATTTGAACAATTAAAGATAAGCGTTACTGCACATGTTCAAAGTATGTCGACATCCTTACTCTGTAAGTCCTCTTTCATACTTACAATCTTGAAACTGCAATTATCTAGTTTCCCACCAACGGGTCACGCTAGAGCTTCTCAATCCCAAAGAAGAGTTTAAACTGAGCGGCCGTAAGAGATTTCGCCTAATTAGGTTACTCTCCTCTCCGAATAGGCGGCTACACCAGTAACAACAACAAAAGAGTAAAATTCGGTTTTCATAATTCCAAATTCGGTTTTCATAATTGCTGGAAATGCTCTGTCCAAAAATAACGATCGAAATCTCTCGGAAAATCTAATTAGTAAATGCACATTACTAATTCTGTAATTTCCCTACAAAATGAAATTAATAACCTTAATTAAAATATTCTTAACTTACTTATTTTTCGATCCTGGGATTCTCTTCCTTTAGCCGTTAAGGAATATCTTTGAACAATTATAGAAATAAACATTCACATCACGTGTTCAAAGTTTGTCGACATCTTAACTTTGTAAGTTCTCTTTCACACTTACAACCTTGAAACCAATTTGCCACACTTCCAAACAAGTTTAGAATTGGTTCATCCGACTTTCAAGAACTATGTGATTGATCAAGAACACTCAATCACCAATCATGGGTTTAACGGTTCTACCAAAACAAGTTTCAGTTCTACCTCCATGTGAGTACTGTGCATAGTCAAACTAGCTTCCCAAAATTCGGTTGACTAGGTACTAGGATCGGTTCCCCACATATATATGGTATCTAACTTGAATGTGTTGCACATGCCCATAGGATCGGTTCCCCTTTGCCTAAAAACGTGTTGTACATGTCCATAGGATCGATTCCCCTTTCTACTAAAACATGTTGCACCTCATACAAGGATCGATTCCCCTTTGTGATGTGTTGCACCTCTTACTAGGATCGGTTCCCCTTTACCCAGAGTCGGTCTTACACAAAATCACAAACTCGATCATACCATCTCAGGTGATTACTTAAGATCGGTTTCACTAATAAAAGTCATACCAATACATAAGTCAGGCCTTTGTGAATAGTTTTACCAAGAATACAAACAAGTCATGAGCGGTTATACTAATCACACATATTGGTTGTTCACAAGATATGCAATGAATAACAATACCAATAACGCCTGGCGATTTCCTTTTCGATTCACAAAACAAGTTCATGAATTTACTTCCTTAAAACACATGTAAAACATTGTTTCCTAGGATTAAATCCTCAACTCATACCCATACATAATCACAATAGCATTTAAACGATTATGTCGATGTCTTATCTACAAAGTTTTATGGTTAAGCAATAAACCTCGTATTGTATTCCTTAATACTATGTCTATCTAGAGTGTTCATGCTTCACAGTTTTGTTTTCAATATGCACGACTTGAAAGATACGTTAGGGAATGAAACAGTTCAAGTCAAATATCACTAACCTCAAGTGGAAGGATGATGTTGTTGTTGTAGCTTCTTACTTCTTCACTTCTTCAAGTCTTCACAATACTTGTAATGTCTCATATCCTAATACTTTCAAGCTAACCTATACGAAGTTGACTCTAGTACATAATCAAGAGACTCTTTAAATGAGTTTTGATTCACTAAAATATGATAACCAAACTTGACATACCAACGCTTGGTGGGTTCAACCGAGCTATGCTCTAACAATCCTTTAGAGATACACTTGTCTTGTCGGCCCATCATATGGACACACAGTTGATTCCTAGCACATCTCTGCAAGATACGCTGGTCAAACACAAGTGAGCCAAAGTCTCGCAAAGGCATTAATCGGGCATACAAAGCCTTTTCTCTCTCTCCAGGATGAGTCCAAACTGACCACAGAGAGATTCAGATCCGTTAAGAAAATCTTCATGGAGATTTTGATCCGTTTGCAAAGTCTCGGAGAGATTCAAATCTCTCTGCAAAATCTCTTCTCAAAATCTCGGAAAGGTTCAAATCTCTCTGCAAAATCTCGGAGAGATTCAAATCTCTCCTCAAAATCTCAAAGATATTCACATCTCTTCTCAAAATCCAGGAGAGGTTCAAATTTCTCTGCAAAATCTCGGAGAGATTCACATATCTCTGCAAAATCTCAAAGAGATTCACATCTCTTCTCAAAATCCCAGAGAGATTCACATCTCTCCACAAAATCTTAACGAGATTCACATCTCCTCAAAATCTCGGAGATATTCAAATCTTTCGGAAAAATTTCAGACAAGGCTAAATATTCCCCATGATAGGCACGAGCCTCATGTAGAAATCGAGTCTCCTTTTCAGACTCTCCACACGAATTTTGAGGCATCTCATGCCTTTTCACGTGACTCATCTTAGTCATTCTTACAAATAAAGAGAATATTTCTCTCTCTCAACACATTATCACAAAGGATGACTCAGCTTCACACAAATGGGGGGATAACAATTAGGGTTTTGGTTGGGAGGTCTATGACATGTGTGAGAAATACCTGGATTATTTCTCACCGCAGAAAGTAAAGGCGGTGGAATAATGAGATAAACTCAACCTATTTTATCTCAATCTAATTATGAAGAGACGGAAAAATTGCTCCGCACGGCACAAAAAACAATCCTTATCTTCACCGACCTGAGATTAAAGAATTCAACTATAAATACATCCTCTATTTATCCAAGCTATCACGAACTTTCTCAAAAACTCTCATAGCAATTATTCTTCAAACCCTAGAATTCTCTGATCTCTATTCATCTGCTTCCCTCCCTAAGACCATCCCTAAATCTCTTCCATGTGCCTGAAGCAGCCTTTGAACGGCCACTGTGCGTGGTTTAGGCAAATACTGTTCGTGCTCAACCTCCCGTAACTCACTTTAAGAAACCCTAAAATCCCACTTCTAACCTCTTTCAGATTTTAGGTAACTAAATTTTGGAGACCACAGTGGGAGGTTGTTCACTCAGTTACAGATCTCAATCATGGTCTCTTAGGAAGGAATCTGATTCCACCAATCCAAATACAAAAACGTTCCATTGATTCAGTCTCCGTAAATCCATTAGAGACTTAGCCGAGAGAGTTATCCCTACAAGCACTTTCTCTCTCTTTCGAGTTTGACCTTAGTAAATAGGTTAGTGTGTCCCGGATCGCCTGAATCTCTCGTTTCATAACAAAAAGCCCTAGTAACCTATTTTCATGAAAATCTACCGTTAATCCTTGGAAACGTTGGGTAAGGACCAAGGCGAGCTCTTGGGGACTCAACAAAATCTTGTAAAATCTTAGATTGACATTTAGAGTTACCAGTAGGGATAAATTTAGTGTATATGTTTCCTAAAGAATGAGTACTAAAACTGATGAGAATAGCACGGACGGGATCTAGTCTGTCTGCAATCGACCTCACCGGAGAAGATGAAGCTCGTTATAAACGCGACAAAGTAAAGAAGCAACCATCCGACTGACCCATATCTCTCCAGGACCAGATGATGATCTAAACTAGGATATTCTGACGAATATTTGCTCCAAATTTTGTTTAGGTCAAGGGACCTCAACCCGATCACAGAGGATTCGGGAAGTTTACCTTACTTTACTATTTTACGTATAATTCTTTCATTCTGTATCCGATTTACCTAGTTCTTTTTCCATCGGATTTTAATTTTCGTTTTCTATAGGATAAACTTAAGGAAAAATTGGAAAGGCTCCATAAAATTCGTGAGATAATCAAAACATTGCAGAGCCGCCTACTTTCGTGGACTACCATATCCGGACAAGATACAACTTGCCGTTCTTCCTACTTTAGAGGATCATTACTAGAAAGAAACAAAGTATAAGACAAGACTATTTTCCAAGATAACGCTCGGCCAAAGATTGTACTTATCCAAAGGTTCAAAACCGCTGGTTGATATGCTATCTCAATATCCGTTTTGTCAGAAATAGGAGGAACTAGCCCCAGCAATTACAACCAGTTTCAACGAGCCTCTAGGTCAACTTCACCAAAAACCATACAACTTTATTTTATTATGGGATCTTAGTTCACCCAAGACGGCAAAGGAGAATATATTCGCACCCACCCGAACCTATCAAGGGAAAAGAAATCTGAAGTGAGGCTAACAATTCAGATAAATCTCCATTACTCGACATACAACTACAACCACCTATTGTCACTAAAGAAAACAAGGGAAGGATCCGAGACCGTTGCTCCAGGCCACATGTTACTCATCCAAATGCTTACTAGCGGTCCCCTCAGTCAAAGCCTATTCTATCGAAAAACTAACTCAACAAACTGCCCCATGTCGGACGTGATGACTGAAGGAAAAGATACATCTCCCCAGTCCTAGAAGGTGTCTACTACTCTCAAATCTGGTTGACCATCTCCTATGAGAATAGATCTCAGCATAAAAAAATTTGCAATGGATGTTTGCATGAGTCCCTATCAAGAAATCTAGCAGAGACTAAACAAATAATTTGTCTCATTCCCGAAGACTCAATATCGAGCAACACAGAGGTTTTGCCAGGACGATTGAACATCTCCAGTAAATGAAAATCCATATTCATGCATGAAACTGAGAACCAACGAAGAACCGTGCACCATGCATCTTTGTGACTAACATGAGGCGGCTCAAACAACCTAGTCCTAGATGAAATACTCTTACACCATTAACCTAGAGATTCCGAGTGCAAAACAAATTGGTAGAATTCAGAACGCTTCAAGTTAGAGACTTCTCACTAGAGGTGTATGAACGAGAATCGGATTTCCTGACCGAGCCTCAGCTCCCACGGTCGACCCTCAGGCACAAGCGCTTTAACCCTTGATATCAAACAAAGAATTGCGAGATGCTATCCCAACGGAATGAACTCAATCCTATGACAAAGATGCCGAAATACTTCTACAAGTCAAAATTGCATCAAACAAGGACTCACCCATTTAGGGTTTCCATCACGATCAAGCAAGCAAGGTTCTACAAAACCCCGTATAAGGATTTCAAAGAGGAAGCATGCAGTGAGATTACCCCCAACGCGTTAGAATCGTTTCTCTGATCAAGATTCACGCACAAGATAAACTAGGGTTTGTGATGGGTGAAAACAAGCCTGCAATATCTCTTATACTAAAACTGCCTCATTTCATCTAGCTAAACAAACTGGGACAAATTGTAGAGAATTTGATGGTGCACCCAAAGATAAATGTATGTATATGTCCTTGCTAGTGCATGTTAAACGGGCCCGACGTTTCGAAATACAATCCAAGAGATATGATCAAAACACTGGAAACCCTATATTTTTCAGTTCAACTTCACATGGACTTATCACCAAAAAATAATGATCTTCGGATCCTAATTTTATATAATAAATGAAAGGCGGGTCTTTTTTGTTCGAAACTTGGGGTCAACCACTGAAATCGGATGTCAAACAAAGTTTTTACAGCCTTTGAAGTGAAGGTCGCGCAAGGGAGGAACTTTTTTTTTACGAATTTAACTTGAGGTTTTCACCTACTCGCATACCCGACGGAGAAATCTAGGGTTTGCATCAATTTCGAAATCATGAGGGTTTCATTCCTTTACCAGATGCATACGGGAAAGGTTCAGAGATAGAAAATATCAACCCTGAAGAAAATCATCCGACAAAGCCCCTATAAAAAATCTATCTCTTCATGTTCCGCTACTTCACTTTGACCTCTGCATCTCGAGCCACTTTCTTAGCATGTTCCAGCTCTTCATCTATCATACGCACCTCCAGATTAAGAACCTCTTTGAACTCAACTCACCCCGACGGACCTTGATATAATTGAGTCATTCTCGCAACCACCTCATATTGAAGCGAAGATTCTCACAATGGTCATAAAGATTTACAAGATCCTCGCAAGCAAGGCCGTTCAGAGTTATCATTTTCATGACGCTAAAATTGCCAACAAGTGGCTTATCTGAAGTTATAGAAGACATAGGTCCCGTGAAATCACCCCAGGCCGGTCAGTTCTCTCTCTGAAATCTCTTTTTGAAGGTCCTATGAAATTGTTGGAGCCAGCTCATCCCCACTCTACCAAGGTCGAACTCATTCTCACCATGAAGAGTACACTACAAATGAGAGAGGAGTTATAAGAAGTAAACTAAGGGAGTAATAGCACACGACTAGGGTTTTCTCTATATGAGGACCGGCCTTCCCGCCTAAAACATTGTCCTCATACAATCCCTTCAAGCCTTGTCTTCTCCTAATCCCTTCAAAACTAACCTCAATGCCTAGATTCCTATTATTATCAATAAATCTATCTCACAGATTCATTCGGGTCCATACTTTCACAAAGGATCAAGGAAAAATACGTTTTTCTTCACAATAAAAGGTACAAACATAAAATAAAAGGATGGGGAATGTCTCTGACCTAGGGAGGAAAAAATCACGGACTATTTTAATCTAAGGAAGGGTAATGAAGTCATAATACTCAAAGGGTCATGCTTGAGGCGTTGGGACATGCTAAGAGTTCAAGGATTGCAAGGATTCCTCTTACAATTAGGATTGATGTACATTACAGCGTGAAGACTTGAAAGCTGGTGATAATCAGTAAGGAATTTCAGGTTACTTCCTTAAGCAAATATGTTCTCCTATATCTTCCCAACAACATATCAAAAGGGCACCTCAGGTGGAGAAACGAGCCAGAAGATGTGGCCCCGACACCAAAGTAAGTGCAATCTGAAAAACTCCTGAAATTTTATACGGGATTACTGAAGTCAAAAGTATACACGTATTTGATTGTCCAAACAAACTCTGAATCGAGTCATTCTTTTTGTGTTAGAAAGCATATCCTATTTTCTTTCAAAGTTGGGGCTGGTTACTTAAATCGGAGTCCATATCAAGATTTTACATTCATTCTCCCTAAGTGTCTCAAATCTCAAGTATTATGACGAACACCTAAACGAAGAGAATCCTTGACAAATACGACTACTTCTATTGATTCTATGGTCGAAGAAGTACGCATAAGAGATGATTGAAGAGAGATGATCAAGTTCTTATCCACTCATGGCATCAGGCCCATACACAAGGTTTTCCAACTAGAGTTCAAGTCAAGCAAAGAAAGAAGTTTCAGGAAAAGACGAAAGAGTTCGGCTCTTAAATGGAATCTTAGTACAAATAGGATTTTTCAAAAGAATGAACCGATCTCACCATACCTAGTACATGCCCAAAAGAGGTGGAAAACAGTTATCTTTTTAGTCCTATCTCGAAAGGAATCTCTCAAGGAAAAGGAAAAGAGCCAAGACCCTTACACGAGCAATGATTTTATAGATTATTGGGACGTCGCATATTCTCTCGGAATTTTTTGTACAAGAAAATTTGAATGAGAATTAGGGTTTTGACGAAAATAACCCATTCTGGAAAGACGGATGAAAATTGGATTCTTCTTCTTATAATAGGGAACCGAGCCTATCCCCATTCTCTTGGAAGATTATCTACACCTCTTTCAACCTTTTTTTTTTGTCTCATCACTATTCAGAAAAAACGAGCTCATAAGGGATTTTGTCCGAAATACCCTTATTTCACAATTTTGAGTATTTTCAATGAAGAATGTCCTAATACTTCCAGGGACCAATAAAGCGCTCATATACTCATTCCAAAGGCCTCATACACGTGATTATTAAGTTCTCTAAGTGTTCAAAGAGGAACAGGATTGAAACAGAATCCAGAGAGGCAGAATTTCAGAGAAAATAAAGGAAATCTAGCTCAAAACGGGAAATTTGAGTTCATGATTTCCAAAAGCAGAACCAGAAACGCGCCGATCTCTCTTTCAAGATGTGACTATGTCTAGGGAATCTTCATGCCTCTCTCATGCCAAAGAAAAATCAAGCTCATAGTGGTTTTTGACGAAAATACCCTTAGTTTCAAGAGTATGTATTTTCTCTAATAAAGAGGAGTCTGATTGGTACAAGGAATTAAACAAGCTCTCATCACAAAAGTTACCGGCCCCACAAGATAGATGCACACATTCCAAGCCTAGTTAAGCTTTTCCAGAGGGTCTGAAGGAGTCAGACGCGAAAAAAAGAGAAATTAGGGTTTAAGTACAGTACAAGCCTGAATTCAGAATTTACATAGGATAGGGACTCCGTCACTTCAAAAGTAAGTGCTTATCTTTTCTCACGACCCTTCACCAACATCAAGTCTAGACAAGAACCATTCGAAAATTCTATCTTCCCCACATACTCGCCTATACAAACTTAGAAGCTCAAGGATGCACAAAGAGAGAAAATTAGGGTTTTGGCCCAGTAAACTCTAATTAACAAATTTCATTCGCTCAAGACGGAAATTTTGTCTCATCAAGACTTCTGTATTATGTCATTAACGTCCAACACAAAATCCCAGGAAGTTCCGAAGTCCAGAATTGATTCCAAGATCAGAGTCATAACAATCGAAGGCTAAACATCAATTCGTGGATTTTGCAAGTCTAAAAGGACGAACGAATCGTAACGAGATTCACATCTCTCCTCAAAATCTCGGAGATATTCAAATCTCTCGAAAAAATCTCAGAAAAGGCTGAATATTCCCCATGATAGGCATGAGCCTCATGTAGGAATCGAGTCTCCTTTTTAGACTCTCCACACGAATTCTGAGGTATCTCATGCCTTTTCACGTGACTCATCATAGTCATTCTTACAGATTGGAGAATATCTCTCTATCTTGGCTAACTCGGCTGAAGATAATATTTCTCTCTCTTAACACGTTACACAAAGGATGACTCAGCTTCACACAAATGTGCGGATAACAATTAGAGTTTTGGTCTGGCGGTCTATGACACGTGTGAGAAATACTCGGCTTATTTCTCACCGCAGAAGAGAGTAAAGGCGGTGGAATAATGAGATAAACTCAACCAAGTTTATCTCTATCTACTCCTGAAGAGACGGAAGAATTTCTCCGCACGACACGGAAAGCAATCCTTATCTTCACCGACCTGAGATTGGAGAATTCAGCTATAAATAGGTCTCTATTTCTCCAAGCTATCACGAACTTTCTCAAAAACTCACAGAGTAATTCTTCTTCAAACTCTAGAATTCTCTGATCTCTCTCTTCATCAGTTCCCTTCCCTAAGACCATCCTTAAATCTCTTCCATGTGACTGAAGCAGCCTTTGAACGACCACTGTGCGTTTTTTAGGCGAAGACTTTTCGTGCTCAACCTCCTGTAACTCACTTTCAGAAACCCTAGAATCCCACTTCTAACCTCTCTCAGATTTTAGGTAACTACAATATCAGAGCAGGCAAACACGCTAAGACCTCATAAATCTGTGTTTGTAGCAATCTGACTCTACGGACAAAAACATTATCTCCATAAACATACCACCAGTCTTCGATGGCTCAAATTACTTATGGTGGAAAATTGCTATGTGTGCCTTTCTTCAAGTGCGTGATTTTCAATCATGGGTTCGTGTTGTGAATGGCTATGATCCTCCGGTTGTTACAGAAGGCGATGTAACTGATCCAAAGGATATTGGTGCATATGATCCCGCCGAGATTCTCGCTACAAAGCAAAATTCTGACGGATTAAATGCTATCATTCATGCCATTACCCCAGATCTTCAGTACCATGTGACTACGTGCACTAAATCTAAAGAATCCTGGGATATCTTAGAAACGGTATTCGAAGGAAACTCCTCTGAGAAAAAAGTTAGGCTTCAAAACCTAAATTCTGATTGGGAAAACCTTCGTATGGCTGATAAAGATTCATTTGATGAGTTTAATCACAAATTGTCTGAAATTTTTAATGCATCTTTTGCATTGGGTAAGACTATTCCTGAAAAGTACATTGTGATGAAAATTCTCAGATCGTTGCCAGCCAAATACGATTCTAAGAAACATGCCATCGTTGAAGTAAATAACCTTAATACTTTATCCAGAAATACTCTGGTTGGGAAGTTAAAGATCTTTTATCACGAGCATACATCCAAATCTGGAAATGATATTTCTTTCAAAGCACAAAAGAACACAAAATTACTTGACAAAAGTAAAAGTTTTGGAAACTCTGTGGATGATCCTTTTGAGACTGATTCGTCAGATGAAGATCTTGATAATTCAGTTTCTCTGATCACAAGACAGTTTAGAGATCTTCTTTTGAAGAGAAGTAAACGATTCGTCAGAGATAAGCCCAGATCATTAGTTAAACCTCATGACCGTGTACCTCCTAAAAAAAGGGATATTGTAACACCCCGTGTTTTTAGCATGGCGCATGCTAAAAGATGCGCCATTTGCTTGTGATGAAGCTTCATCTAAAGCTTCCTTTGCATGGTGATATGCATTTGGCCCCTGGGCCATATCTCAGTGCCAAGTAAGGCACATCGCATATGCATATTGGCTAAGGCCAATATGGCATTGGTTGGAAGCTACATTGGCCAAGAGCCAATCTTGCATCAAATGATGCATTAGGTCATTTGGGTAGATGACCTTGAAAATGTACAGCCAACATGGCTGGACATCGAATTGGATATGTACATCCAACGTGGCTGGACATCGGGTTGGTAGTGGACAGCCAATATGGCTGGAGATCGGGTTGGTAATGTACAACCATCACGGCTGGACATTGGTGTGGCCTATGGGCCAAAGTCGGAAATACATCCATCACGTCCCTTCATCGGGTTTGGCTATGGAAATGTTCAGCCATCCTGGCCGGACAGTGGAACTGGCATGTGAGCAAGGACTGAATGTAAAGCCATCTTGGCCGGTTATTCAGGAAAATACAAGGCAACGGCCATGAATAGTAAACAGGGAGTTGATGAAAGATTTTTGGTCCCCTAATTAGAGTTGTAAAAATGTCAAATTAACATATATAGGGAGGGGTAGTTGGTTGAAGGTGCATATGTGGACTATGTACCAAGTAAGCTTCATAGCTTGGCCGGAACGGTATGAATGATGCTCAGGCCTCATTCTTAGTCGTGCAGCCTTACGAATGGAGCATATGATGCTGAGGCATCACTATGCCATTCCACGGACTCGATGATGCATCACTTGGATGTATTTGACGGAACGACCTATACGGACTAGGACATTACCACTGTTGCTTGGCCACAGCCTAGCAAACGAGTTGGAATGAGTTGCTTGTCCCTTCGTGATAAACTACGCTCTGTGCTTGATCCCTTTAGAGTAGGGAAGGGTACGTAGGCATCCGCAATGAGTTGCAGCATTTCCGGTCCAACACGTTGGCCCCTCATATCATCTAAGCTCGGTAGCTCGACGCAAGAGATGATTGTGGCCAGACTTGATGAGGCTTAGTTGCATGCCAGTAAGTGGATGCTCATACTTCCTATCAAGTTATAAAGAGTTGGTAAGCGAAGTAACGTAGAAAATGGCAAGGGATTGGTGCGGCCTACGCTAATGTCCAAGGCTTATGCCAAGACAAGACACGGTAATATGACGATTGCTCATCTATCTAGGAAATCCAGTGATGAATTCCCTACGTAAAGGCAAAGCCAGAGATGCATGAAAAATGCATTGGCATTGGCCGTATGGCCTTAAACCCTTTTGCGGGACAAGGGTAAGTTGGAACGGTGTAGAAGCTAAGTTAGATGCGTCATTCTCCACGAGCATGCTTGCAAGGGAAAATGGACGTGCATTTGCCTAGCCCTAAGGCCCGGATCGTAGCTTCATCATGGCGCACGAGGGATTTGCGGCCTGCGGGGCGACGCGCCAAAGGCGTCATTTTCCGGTCCGTCACAGTTGGTATCAGAGCAAGTTCCGAGAAAACACTAGGGACTGTGCGGAGTGGACTCGTCAAACGAGTATTTTACCTTCAAAGGGAAATAAAGTTGGAGAGTAGGCCAACTTTTGCGTGGAAAGAGTTTGTAACTCCAATGCCAGTTACTTTTGCGAATCTTGTTGATCTTGTTCATGTGCTGTGAGTTTGCCTGGCCTAAGTGGCACCCCACTTACGAGTGGATATCCGGAAGACCGTCTTGGACGGTGGGTAGACAATGGGACTGATCATCCCCACACGTTGGCATCTGGCCAAGGGTGTGCGTTGTCAGGCCCGGCTAGCATCCCACTTACGAGTGGAAACCTGGATGACCGTCAGAGACGGTGGGCAAATGGATATTGATCCACACAACACTGTGCTAAAATTTTGTCATTTCGATGACATCTTTCAACTTGTGAACCTTAGGGATTCCTGGGTGGTAGTATGGGATGCTATCTAGGATACCTTGTCGAGATATCCTCTTGGCACTGGCCAATTGTGATTCTTGGTTTTGTTGTGGGAACTTTTGGATTCCTGAGCAGGTGGTATGGGACATGTGCTCCGAAGGTCTAAATTGTTGTTAATGACAACTTGAAGAAACCCGTGATTTCTGAGCATCTGGTATGGGACTTTTGCTCAGCAAATCCAAACCAAAGAGATTGTCCACAATAGTTTTGTTTTGAATTTCGAGGACGAAATTCTTTGAAGGGTGTGATAATGTAACACCCCGTGTTTTTAGCATGGCGCATGCTAAAAGATGCGCCATTTGCTTGTGATGAAGCTTCATCCAAAGCTTCCTTTGCATGGTGAGATGCATTTGGCCCTGGGCTATATCTGGTGCCAATTAAGGCACATCGCATATGCATATTGGCTAAGGCCAATATGGCATTGGTTGGAAGCTACATTGGACAATATCCAATCTTGCATATTTATGCATTAGGTCAGTTGGGTAGATGACGTTGAAAATGTACAACTAACATGGCTGGACATGGAATTGGATATGTACAGCCAACGTGGATGGAAATCGGGTTGGCAGTAGACAACCAACATGGATGGAGATCGGGTTGGTAATGTACATCCATCACGGCTGGATATTGATGTTGCCTATGGGCCAAAGTCGGAAATACAACCATCACGTCCTTTCATTGGGTTTGGATCGGGAAATGTTCAGCCATCCTGGCCGGACAGTGAAATTGGCATGTGAGCCAGGACTGAATGTACAGCCATCTTGGCCGGTTATTCAGGAAAATACATGGCAACGACCATGAATAGTAAACGGGGAGTTGATGAAAGATTTTTGGTCCACTAATTAGAGTTGTAAAAATGTCAAATTAACATATATAGGGAGGGGTAGTTGGTTGAAGGTGCATATGCGGACTATGTACCAAGTAAGCTTCATAGCTTGGCCTGAATGGTATGAATGATGCTCAGGCCTCATTCTTAGTCGTGCAGCCTTACGAATGGAGCATATGATGCTGAGGCATCACTATGCCATTCCACGGACTCGATGATGCATCACTTGGATGTATTTGACCGAACGACCTATACGGACTAGGCCATTACCACTGTTGCTTGGCCACGGCCTAGCAAACGAGTTGGAATGAGTTGCAGCATTGCCGGTCCATCACGTTGGCCCCTCATATCATCTAAGCTCGGTATCTCGACGCAAGAGATGATTATGGCCAAACTTGATGAGGCTTAGTTGCATGCCAGTAAGTGGATGCTCATACTTCCTATCAAGTTATAAAGAGTTGGTAAGCGAAGTAACGTAGGAAATGACAAGGGCTTGGTGCGGCCTACGCCAATGTCCAAGGCTTATGTCTGGACAAGACACGGCAATATGACGGTTGCTCAGCTAGTTAGGAAATCCAGTGATGAATTCCCTACGTAAAGGAAAAGCCAGAGATGCATGAAAAATGCATTGGCATTGGTCGTATGGCCTTAAACCCTTTTGCGGGAGAAGGGTAAGTTGGAACGGTGTGGAAGCTAAGTTAAATGCGTCATGCTCCACAAGCATGCTTGCAAGGGCAAATGGACGTCCATTTGCCTAGCCCTAAGGCCCGGATCGTAGCTTCATCATGGCGCACCGGGGGAGTTACGGCCTGCGGGGCGACGCGCTAAAGGCGTAATTTTCCGGTCCGTCATAGATACAGTCGATATTGATGATGAGGATATGCCTCAGTGCTTTAAGTGTTGAGGTTTTGGTCATTTTGCAAATGAGTGTCCAAATCGTAGAAAATACACTGGGAACAAAGGTCTTGCTGCAACTCTTAATGAAATGTCTGATCACTATGATTCAAATGAAGACGAAAAATCAAGTGTTGCACTTCTTGCTGAAAATATTGATTTTGATAATTGTAGCAACACTCACATCAATCTTGATATTTTTCCTGGAGAAACTTCTTCAACCACGCTGGAGAATAAAATGGATTTTTCTATGTCTACTGGAAATCCTATTTCTAATTTTTCAGGTACTACAATATGTCTAGCAGCTTGCTCCGCAGTGATGTCTGAATCATCCTCCATTTTGACATGTTTTTACTGTGCTATTAAGGGTCACAAACTCTCCAAATGTTATAAGTACAAACATAAAGTAAGATATGTCAACAAACTTCAACGGAGAGCAAATCGATTAGCAAATAAGCTTCAACTTGTTCAAAAGCCGTCCGAGGTATGTAAACTCAACTCTTCTCCGAAGAAATTAATTTCTTAAGAAAAAGTTAGACCACTACAGAGAAGAACATGGTCTAATCATTCCGTGAAAGAGGATTTTAGGAATTCTTTTCAAAAGAGTCATGGTGGGCAGATTATTGTTCACCCCAACACAGTTTAATTGTGTTGGTTGTGCATCTTGTCTCAAGTGCGTGATTCCAAAGAGACAAGTGTTAAGCACATTCAGGCCTTAGAAAAGGATTTTTTTTTTTTTGCTTGTTTTTGCTTAAAATTTGGTTGATCCTTTCATATCATAAATTGGTATTGAAATGGTCTTTTCCTTTTTTATTAAAGAAGGGTTATAACCGACAATTCTACCTTCTTTAGGGTTGTGAGTTGTGCATACACTAATCTTCTTACTTTGTATAAAGGTTCCGTAACCCTACATTCCTTTTTTCCCTTCTCTTAAAACTCTTTTTATCACAAGTTTTCTTGTAGAGCTTGTTTTGTGAATTTCTCTCACAAATCTATATTTATATGGAGACTCCAAGCATCATGACTTCTGATGGAAAATATGTTAATATGATTGTTAAGCCGTCAACATGAAGGAAAAAGATAAATCTCCTTTACCCTCAAATTCGAAAGAAAAAGGAGGAATGTGAGAAAACCAAGGACTGTCCCTTCAAATCTTTAGAAGTTTTCTGGTGTTCTTGAAGAGTTGAAGGAAATAAAAAAGGAGATGTAGCAAATAAAGGCTTTTGTTTTTAGGACTCTTGAAATTCAAAAGGCCCTAGTTCGGCATCAGTCAAGAAGGTTTGTTGAAATTGACTCCTATCTTCATGAACATTATGTTCCAATGACTGTTGACGCCAAGGAGTTCGGGGATGATAAAGAATTTTTCAAAGGTCTTAATGTCTAGGAAACTTCTTATGAGAATTTATTCTTGAGTTTTAAGAAGGATAACCAGGGTTTGGAATAACAATTATTGTGAGTACACCTATTGCCAACGTTTTTCATTTTGCAATGTTTATAGATTTATTTATTTAAATTCTAAAAGTTTATTTGGAATATGATTTTGCAGTATTAATCTTTATTGGTTTTACATATTGCAAAATTTTTATGGGATATGTGTGTTTGCGTCCGTGAACTATGATTGTCCCATATACGTCAAAAGTTAAGTCTATTATATATCTTTATGCAAATATTGATGGAAAATAAAATGAACTTTTGATAACAAAGTGTTGATGGTGGATTTTCATTTAAGGCTAAAATTGTAAAAGCCAAAATTATGCGCTAACATCTTGCAAAAGATAAAGCCATTAATGAGTGATGAATACTTCTTCACTTTACTAATTCACCTAGAATGGAGCATGTGGCAACAATCCCAGTGATTCTCGTGAATTAAATACACGAAATTCATCCGAGGTTGGAGCATGTAGCAACAATCCCATATACCCCGTGAATTTACTGACATTATTAATTAATGCATATCCGCCTTGTATTTCCGTATTCATTACCGGTGCGGCATGACGACTGAGTGTTGTTCTCAGCAGAGCAACACGAATCTCCAAGCATTAATAATGAAGCATGTAAGAAATACTCTCGGTGTGTTATACTAGCCCGATTGAGCATATTTGAACCTGGAGTGACCATATCAGTCTCAGAAACGATCACGACCATCCAACTTCACCAGCATGATTGGATGGCTTAGATTAAATCCATGACCCCAAGCGGTATTGGAATATTCACCTCCGACCCAACGCGGCCCCGCATGGTCGGTCTCCCCAAAAAGGGTGGCATAGCTTGCCAAACCGTCCAAGCCAAAAGCGGTATGGACGAAAAACCCTAAATTAGGGTTTATGGCACATTACATGTATCGCAAAACAGTCTCAACCGTCCATCTTCGCAGGCATAGATGGAGGGCGTAGATGTAGATTCAAAGGGCCCAGAGCATGTCAACACAAACACCGTGGGCCAGCCTACATACATGACCGATCGGTCAGGACCAACTATAGTTGGTCGTTCCAGTTCGTGCGCCCAAACAAGGCATGACGCACGGCCGGTGAAACCCTAATTAGGGTTTGAACAATCACGAGCGTCCATTTTCTCCTGCGCGAATGAAGGGTCCAGGATTAGACTAAGCAGGTCTGTTGCAAATTGATCTAGACCAATCAACTTCGCCAGACAAATTGAGTGGCCCAGATCACACTTTCACGAGACAATGAGATATGGGCGCCTACACCGTCATGTCGTCTACACACATGCACGATCGGCCCTGTCAAAATTGTATCCCAAGCTTGGATTCGACCAAGTCGAAGAGTGATGCTTGCGAACCTCTTCAAAAACCCTAATTCCATCAACGGTCGCAGATGAGTGTCTCAAAGATCATCTCGTCCATCCAACTTCAGAAGCTTGGTTATACAACCCCGGTCGAGTTAATTGGTCGGTGAGGCATCATGGTAATCACCACCCGTCACTTTACCACACCATGATGCGCACTGCATAGAATACACACGGTACTTCACAGTATCGACTTCCTAAATAACTTAGTTATTTAATCGAGCATTACATGCTACTTTATGTGGGTCCCACGATCCACACACTCGAGACATCAATCATGTCACAAACTGGGGGATACATACTGGGGTATTGGTCTGGCAATTTATAGCGTGCAACGCGCCATCACAAGAACGTGTCAGGAAGTCATGGACGGTTAGAGATGACAGGAGAAGTGGGCAAGACTGGTCATGTAACACTAACACACAACTCCACTACTCCATCTCTCCACTTACTCCACTTCCCACGAGAGACGTGAATAAGGCTTAAATGACTTGTATAAATAGGTTCTCCTCCCTATTTCCAAAAACAACAGAACAAGTCCAGACAACATAGGCAAGTGTTGATACCATCGTATTCAAACACCGGAATGATAGCTTACATATTGTAAGCCAGTTCAGCTTTATGATACAAGTCATACATAACCAACACATTCACAATCTCAACACCTTCTTCGCTTCCCTCCCTAAGATCAACCCCATCTCCTTCACTTTGTGACCGAAACAAGTCTGGAACGGCCATTTCTTGGTTTAGGCCGGATTTGCACAGATTGATTTCTCGAATCTACAAGCACTCCCGTGTAGTGCATTTGTTTAAGGTTTAGACTCATTTTTCATCCACACACCTCAAATTACCAAAACCGGCAGAAATAGTTTTCACCCATAAACAATTGGCGACCACAGCGGGAGGTTATTCTCTCGGTTGTAAAGTCAATTTCTTCAATACCATTCAATCAATTTCGAGATGGTTGGTCTTAGGACCGCCTCGACAGTCTCAAATCCTGGCGGAGATACCCCTCCTCCTAACGGAGATACCCCTCCTCCTAACGGCGTATCTGACGGCATGATCAGGAGATTTCCAACATTAAGTGAACTAGCACGGGTACATGAGATTCACACGAAGAACATGGAGCTAATCAAAGAAGCGGTGTGAACGGCATACTTGATCTCCTCATCAAGGTGACATCGAGATGAGCGTTAGGAGACCTCTACACCGGTACTAGTTCCCCTCGGATCAACGACTTTACTACGAACCGAGAGACCGGTGGATCGAGAAGCGGCATCTCTAGTGGAAAGCTTGTGTGAACTCTTGCACCTCTCGAAGAATCAACGGGCGAGAGACGTTTTGCTGCAATTAATAAAATAGCTCTGGACGTACACCTGACTCCTTCACGCCCAGAAGTCCTAACTGCATCGGAAACATCTGTAAATAATGTTACATTTACAGAAGACGACATGATGGCGGAGGAAGGTCACAACTAGGCCCTACATGTTACCGCACGCATCAAGGGTTCAGAGTTCAGGAGGGCCCTCGTCGACACAGGAGCATCTTCGATTGTGATTACTCTCAAGACTCTCAGGACAGCCAAGGTTAGCCCATGCAAGATTGTACGGCAGCCCACCACAATGACGGACTTCGAAGGAAACTAGACCAGCACATACGGGTATGTCAATCTGACTTATCAGTAGGACCCATTCATTCAAATGTGAAATTTGAAGTCATAGAAAAGGAGACGGACTACCATATGATACTAGGGATACCGTGGCTTCATGACAATAAGGTCATCCCTTCAACGTATCACCAGTGCCTGAAGACCATGCTAAATGAGGAAGTCATCCGTATTCCTGCATCATTGTCTTCGTACGCACCAATATGCGGAGTGGAACTGTTCGAGCCAAAAGAAACTCCGCATGGAAGGTCAGACAAAGTCCTGTGCACCCCACTACCCACGTGGGATTCAATCTAGGAAGAAGACCGACTTGCATCACTGGGGGCTAAGAACTACGACACACATTTTCTGACGAGGCGTTCATCTTTATCCGGTGAAGCTTCAACCCATGCTCACACCAAAAGGGAACGCACTTTCGAGGAAAGCCGTGATCAGAAGGGGAAGACAATATACCGGCGCCGTTGTTAGCAATTAGCAGGAGAGACCGGCACCCAGTCTCTCCGCCCAGTTGAATGCTGCAAGAACGACGAAACACAAGAGGAGGTATTGGACGCTCCGCAACAGCTACAAGATGGCACCAACTCCACAACTGACGAGCCCGAGACTGTTAACATCGGAAATGAAGAATCTCCTAGGCCTATCTCCATCAGCTCAACCTTGTGTATGGATAAACGCACGAAGCTCGTGGAACTTCTCAAAGAGTACCAGGACATATTCGCTTGGAGATATGAAGAAATGCCGGATTTAGATAAAAATTGGTCACCCATTATCTACATGTCATACCTGGATCCAAGTCGGTTAAACAGTTGTAGTTCGAGACATGAGGAAAATGGATAGATCGATGTCGCATAGACTTGAGAGACTTGAACAAGTGTCTTGCTCCAAAAACGATCCTCCTCTACCTAACATCGACATGTTAGTAGATGCAATCAGCGGACACGACATGTTCTCATGGATGGATGTAGCGGCTACAACCAGATAAGGATGTACGAGCATGATGCAAGTAAGATAGTTTTTCGAACTCCTCTCGGAAAATTTTATTATACCATACTGCCATTTGGTTTAAAGAATGCCGGTGCAACGTATCAACGCTCTATGACGACAATCTTCCACCGATACCTCAAGGGAGCATCCTCAAGAAGATAATGATTTCCACACGTCATATCGAGCAAGATCCGGGCGAGTCACTCTATCAGACAGTGGTCGAACAAGATCCAGGCGAGTCACTTTATCGACACAGTGGTACATGTCTATCATGCTATGTTGGAGAATCCGCGCTTTTGGTCATCCTATGGAGTCGTTGAACGCTCATCTACAACAACATATGCCCCGATAGAAAGAACCAGGCATGCCGTAATGAAGAGCCTCATAATGTTTATAGGGGCATATATCTCACCAACAAAGCGATACAACCTTGACCTTACGTAAGTAGTTCCCGAAGCAAGCAAGAGGAAAACCACCGAGATACAACATCCTGCGCGTCCGTCAACTCCAACTCCGGTACCACATGCACGACTCCCACAATGATGAAACAATGTCCAAGATATTCCATATCTGGCTCGACAACAACCACTACGAACAAACCATGTAAACCACGCTTGGGGACTGAGGCTCAGCATGAATTTCCTTCACCGTTAGTTAAGGAATTCTTCAATATGAGAGAGATGGTCAGTCAAGAAGCATGGAATTCGCAAGGGTAAATCGAACTGAAGAGGGAAACACTTCAATGCTCCCTCTAGCAGAAGATGCTTCAATGGTCTATTCAAGAGCCGCCTCAACGCTCTCTCCGGACCCACGTTCGCTTCAAAATCCTTCTTCAACACTCTCTCCAGATCCACCTCAACGTTCGCACTGTAAACCACTTTAACATCCTCTCGAGCCGTTTCAACACTCAAGCCGCATCAATAATCTGCGCTCTAGTCAAGTTATCTTTGATGTACTCATTGCTCAACATACGTCTCATCCATCCTTCATGAGGGCCCAGCGGAGGATGAAAAACCTTGAAGTCGATAGGAGAAGGGTTATCTTGTGGAACGGATATTTTCATATAGTTGAATGGCGCGGTGAACAACTCATCATCAATGTTCGGCATATCTTTAAAGCTGTCAACACCTCCTAACTTAGTACCAACATTATCCCCAGAAGACATCTCAACAGGAGTTATTTTCTTCATTCTACAATAAAAGACATGAGTTAGTACTTGTATAAAAACGCGTGAGATGTATAGTCACACCCGACAGAACACACATTCATGTTGGAGTACACAAGGCTGGTTTTGGGTACAAACATAAAGTTTCAAGTCCGGTGATGATCAAGTTTCATTGTCCGGTGTTGATCAAGTCACAAGTCCGGTATTGATCTCACAAGTCTCAAGTTTCCGGTGTTAATCAAGTCACAAGTCGGTATTGATCAAGTCACAAGTCCGTAGATTGCTCAAGTTTCAAGTCCGGTGTTGATCAAGTCACAAGTCAAGTCAAGTATTGCTCAAGTTTCAAGTCCGGTATTGATCAAAGTCACAAGGTGGTATTCGAATAAAACAGCGCACGCACGTGAGGGCGGTTTTCATTCGAAACACAGGGTCGACGTTCAGTCAGGCACGCGGCGGGTCCCACTTAATCCCAGTCCCAGATTGGTCGAAGCAGACACAACCGTCCCCAATCAAAGCTCTCTCTCCAGAAGAAGGCGTTTCAGCTCCAAAACTTCAACTCTCTCCCGGGCCTGCTCCAGAAGTTGCTTCAACGCTTTTTACAGGACCCACATTTACATTTGAGCACACAAGGTTCATTTAAAAAAAAAAAAAAACAAGCTTGCTCACATCGGGTCCCACGTTCGAGCAAAGCAAACAGCAAGGCCGGTGTTTTGTCAAAGCATCAAGTCCGGTGTTTAGTCAAGCTAGCTGGGTCGGTGTTTGGTCGAAGTAGCAAGATGACACTCGAGCAAGTACATCAACCGTACGGTCAAAGTAGGCACAAGACATGGCCGACATTTGAAACATGTACACGGTGGTCCCGCGTTTGATCGAAGCATGCACATCTTCCCATGTTCTAATCAAGCATGCTTACATCGGGTCCCATGTTCGATCAAGCAGACGCAGCGGACCCACGATTAACCAAAATAGGCACATCAAGCCCACGTTCGATCAAGCGGGTGCAGTAGCCCCACGAACGAAACAGCGTAATAGTCCATCAGCAAGGCAAGACCGACATCATGCTAGGGGAACACTTGCCTGGACGCCTCTTGAACGTGACATGCTCCAAGGACAGGATGACCCTCTCTCCTGGTAACATCTAACTTTGTCTCATAAGCTTTGTCTTTAACTGTCACCATCTCATGCCTACCCCACAATGGTGTAACCATTACGTGCTAGGAAGGGGACTTAATGTTGATGGTGGATTTTCATTTAAGGCTAAAATTGTAAAAGCCAAAATTATGCGCTAACATCTTGCAAAAGATAATGAGTGATGAATACTTCTTCACTTTATTAATTCACCTAGAATGGAGCATGTGACAACAATCCCGAAGATTTCGTGAATTAAATACACAAAATTCATCCAGGTTGGAGCATGTAGCAACAATCCCATATACCCTGTGAATTTACAACATTATTAATTAATGCATATCCAGCCTTGTATTTCCTGTATTCATTACCGGTGCAGCATGACGACTGAGTGTTGTTCTCAGCAGAGCAACACGAATCTCCAAGCATTAATAATGAAGCATGTAAGAAATACTCTCGGTGTGTTATACTAGCCCGATTGAGCATATTTGAACCTGGACTGACCATATCGGGCCTCGTAAACGATCACGACCATCCAACATCACAAAGCATGATTGGATGGCTTAGATTAAATCCATGACCCCAAGCAGGTATTGGAATATTCACCACCGACCCAACGCGGGCCCCGCATGGTCGGTCTCCCTAAAAGGATGGCATAGCTTGCCAAGCCGTCCAAGCCAAATCAGTATGGACGAAAAACCCTAAATTAGGGTTTGCGGCACATTACATGTATCGCAAAACAGTCTCAACCGTCCATCTTCGCAGGCATAGATGGAGGGTGTAGATATTGATTCAAAGGGCCCAGAGCATGTCAACACAAACACCGTGGGCCCCTACATACATGACCGATCGGTCAGGACCAACTATAGTTGGTCGTTCTAGTTCGTGCGCCCAAACAAGGCATGACGCACGGCCGGTGAAACCCTAATTAGGGTTTGAACAATCACGAGCGTCCATTTTCTCCTGCGCGAATGAATGGCCCATGGTTAGACTAAGCAGGTCCGGTGCATATCAACATGATCACCGTGGGCCCATCTATCTCCACTCCCGATTGGCCAAGATCAAACTTAGTTGTACACCTCGATTCGCACGCCCAAGCTAGGCGTGGTCACACTTCCCGACCACAAACTGATCTCGACCGCTCAAGTTTACCGGACAAATTGAGTGGCTTAGATCATGTTTCTATGGGACGATGAATTACAGGTACATACACCATCCCACCGTATGCACGCCGGGCTGATCGGCCAAAACCGACCAAGCTTGGTCGTCTTGGAACGCGCACACAAAATTGACACGATGCGCGGCTTTTGCGGCACTAAATTTCTGTTGAAAATTGATCTCGACCACTCAACTTCGCCGGACAAATTGAGTGGCCCAGATCACACTTTCACGAGATAATGAGATATGGGCGCCTACACCGTCATGTCGTCTACACACATGCACGATTGGCCCTGTCAAAATTGTATCCCAAGCTTGGATTCGACCAAGCTGAAGAGTGATGCTTGCGCACCTCTTCAAAAACCCTAATTCCATCAACGGTCGCAGATGAGTGTCTCAAATATCATCTCGTCCGTCCAACTTCACCGGCTTGGTTATACAACCCTGGTCAGGAGTTAATTGGTCAGTGAGGCGTCATGGTAATCACCACCCGTCACTTTACCACACCATGATGCATTACCTGCATAGAATACACACGGTACTTCACATGTATCGACTTCCTAAATAACTTAGTTATTTAATCGAGCATTACATGCTACTTTTTGTGGGTCCCACGATCCACACACTCGAGACATCAATCATGTCACAAACTGGGGGATACATACTGGGGTATTGGTCTGGCGGTTTATAGCGTGCATCGTGCAACGCGCCATCACAAGAACGTGTAGGAAGTCATGGACTCGTTAGAGATGACAGGAGAAGTGGGCAAGACCGGTCGTGTAACACTAACACACAACTCCACTACTCCATCTCTCCACTTTCTCCACTTCCCACGAGAGACGTGAATAAGGCTCAAATGACTTGTATAAATAGGTTCTCCTCCCTATTTCCAAAAACAATGTAACAAGTCCAGGAGAACGGAGGCAAGTTGATACCATCGTATTCAAACACTGAATCGATAGCTTACATCCCGTAAGCCGGTTCGGCTTTCGATACAAGTCATACATAGCCAACACCTTCACAATCTCAACACCTTCTTCGCTTCCCTCCCTAAGATCAACCCCATCTCCTTCACTTTGTGACCGAAACAAGTCTGGAACGGCCATTTCTTGGTTTAGGCCGGATTTGCACAGAATGATTTCTCGAATCTACAATCACTCCCGTGTAGTGCATTTGTTTAAGGTTTAGACTTATTTCTCATCCACACACCTCAAATTACCAAAACCGGCAGAAATAGTTTTCACCTATAAACACAAAGATTAAGTCATTATGAAAATATTGATGAAAAATATAATGAATCTTTGAATATTCCGCAGTATTGATCTTTCCCTGATCCACTTCTATGTGAAAGTATTGTGCGGCTCCGTAAGTTCTCTTATGTTGAGCATTTCCGATTAAATTAATCATGGGTTCTCTTGTGGTTAATTTAATTGAGTTTTCTGGATACAAAATCATGTTTCGTGTAATTTTTTAATGTCCAAAGAAATCCTTCTTTTCTCATAAAAGTAAGGTCGCTCTTGTTGTTCCTCTGGGAATGACATCTTGTGGGGGAGAGTTCTTAATTGAACTTGTGCTTAATTGTCAAATATTTGTAGGGAGTGCGGTTGTGGAATATTGTAGGAGTTATCTTGTATCTTTATAAACTCCTTGATGAATACACTAAGTTTCGACGAAACAAAGTTGATATGTTTTCTCTTTTAGTCATGAAGTAATTCTATGAGAAATTCATTATGATCCCACTAATTTTCGTACCTTTGCCAATTTATATTGACAAAAAGGGGGAGAATTATTGTGTAGTTCACACTACAAATACATATGGTTTATGGATCATTATGTAAGGGGGAGTAGTTTTCATTGTGAGATGAAGTATTGACTAAGGGAGAGTGATACATATCACCATAGTATTATTGTCGAAGTTGTGATACAATTGAACTTTGATGCTGTGTAATAATATTATGACACTATATAACAATGATTGAGAGCTACTATTTTTTCATTGTTATAGATACGGATCTTCAACAACTATGATACTGAGTTGAACACGTTTAGAATCACCGGAGTACTTGGAAGTGACGAAGATTTTGTTAATGTTGAAGAACCAAGGAGATCAAGCATTATGATGAGAATCTACAAAGTTTATTTATTTTGTAACCATATGTATTGATAGTTTTATCACTAAAATTTACAAAGGGGGAGATTGTTAGAGCACTACTCGGTCGAACTCGCAAGCGTTGCTATCTCAAGCTTATTTTTCAAGTTTAGTTGCCAAAACTATAATTCTTGATTTATAGTATACTTATAGCTAAGTCTCGGATTAGAATAGAATGTGTAGTTGAGCTTTATACTTCACGGCGTTCATCGATTGAAGACGAAGAACTACTCAAGGGAACTTGTGGAACTTCATCAACAAAAGGTGTGTGGAGACTTGAACTCATCTATCACTCAAAAGTCTATATACTCTATCTCCTATTTGAGACAAAAGTCGTATTGCTATATATACTTCATTATACACATTTGATATTTCGAGTCGAGTTTATCTCGCTTATCTATTTCTCGAAATATGTGCTGCTAAGCTTTCGCTTTAACAAACTTCATCTTTTATTCTTGATGAAAGTCAAAAGATAATCATGTGAAAATCACCTGGTAACATCTTACATGATTTGTGTGATACAATCATTTGGTGTAGACTCGGAATGTTTCGTATTGATCATTTGTCACTTGAAAATTGCGTTGAAGCTAATAGTTGTGTGAGACATCTATTGTCGTCTTCTAAAGAATGTTTCAATGATTGATATGAGAGTTTAGAACAAGTAACCATGATTGGATATAAACACAGTGTGTGTACTCGCATTGTGTAGGTCCAAGTCCGGGAACCATAGCATGCGTACACATACGCGTACTTGTTGGTTAATGAAAGTCTGAGAACTTTGTATGCGTACAAATACGCGTATTGGCGTAAGTTCAAGTTCCGGAATTCAACCGATTTTGGTAGTATGCGTACCCGTTCGCGTACTGGCGAATCCAAACTAAGTCCGTCCACTTAAGTATACGTACCCGTTTGCATACTTGAGTATAAAATCGGTTTGTTCATGAACTAATACATTTATATATTAAGAAATGCAATCTTTTGTAAACCGTGGCTATAATGTTCATGATATGATTCGAGTGAATCAAAATCCATTTTGCTTCAATTGTGTCTTGTATACTTCTATGAGAATATAAACAATTGAACAACTCTCTAACTAGTTTCATTTGAGTCATTTGAACTAGTTGTGATAAAGATGAATAAGGTGGATATGCAAGTGTTCATATGGCTAACCTCGGTTAACCATTGTTGAACCAAATAAGTGTACACGTTTAGGTATGGTTACTTGTATCTAAATGTTGGGACATTTCATTTGTGTATGACAAGCTAAGTTCGATCTAACGGTTGAAAGATATTAGCTTGAATCTAATTAGGTTTTCATCTAATGGGGAATATTGAATGCTTTGTTACCAAGGTAGCATTGATTGCAAACCCTGATTTTAAGACTATATAAAGGAGAACTCTAGCAACTGGGAAACCTAATACCCACACCTCCTGTGTGATACTATAGTTGCGACTAGAGTCGATTCTCCTTTAACGTTAGGTTTTTCTAAAACCCTGTAGGTTAACGACTTAAAGACTTCATTGGGATTGTCAAGCCAGACCCAACTATTTTCTCTGTAGTTGTGTGTTCTGATCTTGTTGTTTTCTATTGTGATTGAGTACTATCTTTTTTAAGATTTTTTCGATATTTATTCTCCGATAGGTAAGATTGAAAATTAGTCACAAACATCTTCGTCTCATCGTTTGTGATTCCACAATAACTTGTTTCGTTAATCGATTAAGATTATTGTGAGGTGATTGATATTACTTGGATGTTCTTCGGGAATATAAGTCCGGTTTATCAATTGGTTCATGTTCACCTTGATTTATCAAAAGACTGAACAAAACTCGTAGGTATATCTGTGGGAGACAGATCATCTAAGGGAATCAAGTGCGCAGAATCCGTTGTGGTTCTAGAGGCGTAAGGAACGCAACTGTACCTTGATCAGTGTGATATTGGTTAGGGATCAACTACATTCCAGTCCGAAGTTAACTTGGAGTAAGCTAGTGTCTGTAGGGGCTTAAGACAGTGTGGCGTTCAATCTAGACTAGGTCCCGGGGTTTTTCTGCATTTGCGGTTTCCTCGTTAACAAAATTTCTGGTGTCTGTGTTATTTCTTTTCTGCATTATATTTTCTATATAATTGAAATATCACAGGTTGTGCGTAGTTCAATCAATTAGATAATCCAACCTTTGGTTGTTGATATAAATTGATTGACACTTAAACATTGGTCTTTGGTACCGTTCAAGTTGTTTCACATAATAATCAGGCTCGCGGATTTCTATCTCTGTTTGATTTGCTGATTACATTGTGAAACAAACATACAACTCTTGGATATATTTCCATTGATTGAGTCTGACTGTCTAGTTGATTCTCTTGGAATTATATTGGAGTTTTTCCATACAGATTGCCTAAACGAAATATTGGGTGAGGTTGTTAGACCCCCGCTTTTTCAATAAGCGTCACTATCCAAACTGTAATATTGGAAGCATTATCTAGTTATGATTGCTGAATTTGGCATGCTATTTTTGGACTTGATATTACCTTCAAACGCGTGTGGATTACATATGTTAAGCTTCCTCGGAATAGTGAAACAACTTTCGTGTTGGAATCTACTTTTGTGGATTATTTTCCACTCTTTTCGACATCTTTGTTCTTGTAATGTTAAGAAAATAATTAATCAGAAAAAATACAAAATCTAAAAATATATTTACCAAAGTGTTTCAAATTTGTTCTTACCACATCTGGTTCACCTTCATCACTTCTTTTGCATCGTTACACTTGAATATCAGAACTATTCACTAGCATCTTTGCTAATAGTATAAAAACAATGAGCAATCCTTCACTGTCACGGTGATGGATGTTACAGGTTTCTTCACAAAATTTATCAAATGTTTTCTACATGACTTGTGGTCAAACCCTATAATCCAAGAAACCACTAACAGATCCATTGCTGAAAAGAGCGAAAATACTTTAGACAAGTGGAATCTTATTACCTCTCTACATACCCCAAAACTTGACACCGCTTATGTGTCAAGTTTTCATTAGCCAACTCTTAAAGCGGACCCCTATTTCTCCAGGTATATAGTGGTGTCAAAGGATGGGGTATAAAGGCGGGGTTCCTAGCACTTTCGCTAAAAGAGCTAACCCCACACCTTGACGTGGCCGTAGGCTGTCAAGATGCTGTGTAAACGCACCGTAAGACTGGTCATAGATTCAAGGAATCACAACTAAAAAGAAAAAGATTCTACGGACACGTACTATTTTCCTAGCCACAAAGTTATTTATCAAGCTGTCAACACGTAGATTTCCTTTTCAAAAAAAAAAAAACACGTAGATTTCAAACGGTCTTCAGTACTTGACACAAGTGCAGTTTTTTTTTTTTTTTTTTTTCAGCTAGACAAGTGCAGTTACTTCGTACTAAACTGAGCTCACCAGCACCACAAACCACCACCGCAAAGTTTCCTAATTAAGCAAAGAAATCCTAACCAATCATTGCCACGTTTCACCATATTAGGGTTCTTTGTCTTTGCATCTCTTTGACACGACACATTACCATCTGAAAATACTTTAATATCCTTAAAAAAACAAAATCCAAACAAAAGTTTTGCTGAAATTAAGATTAAAAAAAAAAATGAAAAATGGGAAAAGGACATCCTAGCTGGAAAACCCAGAAAGAACTGGAAAATACCGCATATATATCTCGTTTTGTTGCTTACTTCAACCCCACCTCTTCTTTTCTTATATTGCAAGAAAAAAATCCTGAACTTTTTCGAATGTATCTGATGAATCGCTGAAATTCATTCAGGGTTTAGGGTTTACGATTTCAGAATTCCAAAAACAACTAAAAATCATCAGATCTAAAGAAAAATATCATTGAAAAATGTCACATAATCAACAACAAAGACAGCAGGAGCAGCAAAATTCATCAGACGAGGATAACAATAGAAGAAGAGAAGGAAATAGTGACGAGATTACATTTGAACAGTTTCTTGATGGATGGTTGGCAAGACAACAGCGTTACTTGGATGAGCTAATGCACGCAAATGCTAATTCTAAAGAAATTCCTGAAGAAGAATTAAAATCTTTAATCTCAAGAGTTCTTGGTCATTATCAACAATACTACGAAGCCAAATCTATCGCATCGCGCAGAGATGTGTTCGTGTTATTCGCACCGCCATGGTTTAGCACTTACGAGCGTACGTTCCTATGGATCGCCGGATTCAAACCGGGGCTACTTCTACGAATCTTAAATAAGGCGGTTAAAGATTTGACTGAGGATCAGTCGAGTAGAGTAAGGAGAATAGATACGGAGACTAAAGTGGCGGAAAGAGAATTAAATCAGGAAATGGCATCTATTCAAGAACGAGTAGTATCGCCGGGGCTAGTTGATTTAGCGAGACGAGGAGGGAGATTAATTGACGGAGAAACATTAGATAGAGATTCGGAATTTCAGAGCTTGAAAGAAGCGATGGAAGCTGTAGTTGTTGCTGCAGATTATTTGAGAGTTACGGTAACTAGAAAACTCGTCGAGGTATTGAATCCTGCTCAAGCAATAAGTTTCTTAACTGCTGCGACTCAACTTCAGGTAAGGATTCGTGTTTGGGGTTCGCAAATGGAACGGCGGAGAACAAATTGATTTTGTTGATTGAGTTTTTGACACTTTCTGCTGAAGGAAAGGAATATATATAGCTGTCGCCAAAATGGTTTTTGGTTTTCTAAGGGTTCAGGGTCCCGAGCTTAATTAGGATTAGTCGAGATTTTATATATAAGCTTCTCTAATTGGTTTTCTTTTCTTTTTAGTTGAGCTTTTTCTTTTGACATCAATGGTCAAGATATCTTATATATATATGGCAGTATCCTACTTGTGGAAATCTGAAAATTGTGATATATTGATTTTGCTACACAGGAATAAGAAAAAGATTATTAATTTGCACCAGTATATTCATGCTTATGTTATGTTTTGATGGTTATGATATTATCACCAATTAACTTGCCACATAGAATTTGATATCTCTCCTGTTTGAGCTGGTAGTGCTGCTGGCAGCTGTACTGGAGGTCGGTAAAGCACTAAGCGCAGCTCCAGATTGCTACGTAATTATGGATGATGAGGTGATTAATAAGGTTTGTTTTCTGTTACTCTTTTCTGCATGCTTTATTTGTTTTTGGTTGCCTACATATAAAATCTTAAAACCATCGGTTCACATGGATATGTAAGGTAGTACGGAATGGGGCTCATCACCATTCTTATGCAGGGTGGTGATAGGATGTTGTCTGATTAGTAATGCTGGGCAATCGCAGTTTTCGTGGGATCATTGAGGTGTAATCTTTTCTCTATACACGAAGAGGTTATATATACGGATGTTAGCTAAGTATGTTTTCCAACCCGATTGTACGAAAGACAATTCACCATGCTCTTTGTCCTGCTATTTGGGTTCTTTTTCTGGCCACTGGTAGGTGTAACAAGCATATAAATGGTGATTGAGATTTTACGTATATGGATGTCCAAAAGTCAAGAAATTCCGTAACCCAAGTGGTTCGCTCATTTGGTTAGATGGGAATCTAGTCATTCAATAGCGAATGAAGTTTTCTACGTAGATGGGAGTCCTTAAAATTATAGTTTGTTAACCATGTTTATTTGTTTGATATCTGGAGGACACTCACAATGGTGACTATACATGGAATGCATGCTCAAAATTGATTTTCCTTGCTGATTTCAGTGTGTAGTTGTTGATGGTGGTTTTCGGTTTAGGGCTAAAATCATGAAATCCTGTATTTTAATACGTTGTCATCCTGCAAAGGAACAAAAGCCATTTGAAAGTGATTAGTGCATAAACCTTTTCACTTACATATGTATATATCAAGCAATTCAATATATTTATGAAGTTTATTCAGAATGGTGCGTGAAGCAATAACCCATGATATTCTGTAAACTTTAACCAATTGCATTATTCACTAA
This sequence comes from Papaver armeniacum, assembly GCA_023531295.1. Classification (NCBI taxonomy): domain Eukaryota; kingdom Viridiplantae; phylum Streptophyta; class Magnoliopsida; order Ranunculales; family Papaveraceae; genus Papaver; species Papaver armeniacum. The sequence continues at coordinate 125,979 of JAJJWW010003878.1, forward strand.
TGTATTCACCTGCCTAGTATTTTCCTATGCTATGTTCCCCAACTGAACTTTCAATGTTGGCATGACATGACGATTAATGTTTACTCGCAGCAGAGTAGCACGAATCTCCCGAAGTGTCAGTATTGAAATCTACATGAAAACACTCGCGTAGGCTACACCACCCTCTGACAAAAAGATTAGCATGTTTACACACCTTTTAATTAAAAGTTAGCGCGACTAAACGCATTTAAATTCCTTAAGGGAAATCTAGACTGTCCATATCAGTCTTAAGAAACGATCACGGTCACACAATTTGGCCACGCAATTTAATAGGCCTAGTCTACTCCTAGCGGAACTAGGCGATCACAGGATGACCACCGGCGGGCCCACTAATACCCCAACCGGTCGGACTCCATCTAGCACACTCCAACGTCGTCGAACGCTAACCCCAAATATGGGTGATCGCGCTGTTGAAGAAGAAAGCTCAAACGAGTTAAGACCGGCCAAAACGGTCTCAGAGACATCACGACCGTCCAACTTGGCTATCTTAGTTGGACGGCTTAGATTTTCCTTCGAACGATCAAGAAGTGCTGGCGCGTTCACCGGCGACCCAGCTACACCCATGGTCGATCGAATTGCTCACGGCAAGCCAAGAGCGTATAGAATCGTTCACCCAAAGTAGGGTGAACACGCTGTTTTAGAAACCCTAAATTGTGTTTGCAGCAACTAGATACTGTCGCAAATCGATCACGATCGTCCATCTTTGCCAGCCAAAGTAAGTGGCTTAGATTCAATTCCAAGCATCCCAAAAGATGTCAGCGCGCTCACTGGCGCCCCGCCTTTGCATAGGGCCGATCGGCCTGATCAAATTAACGCCCAGCGCTTTCAATCGATCAGCCAAAATAGGGTTGGCCGCACAGACCTAAACCCTAAAATTACATTAATGGCAATAAACAACTGCCGCAAATCATCTCGTCCATCCAACTTCGCTAGCCTAGTTGGATGGTGTAGATTTATTTTCAGAAAACCAACAAGGTAACATTGTGATCACCGGCCACCTCTCATCCACATGGAGCGATCGACCAAGTGATAGCTCTCCCATAGGGTCCTCAAATGATCACCCAAAGGTGGCCGGTCGTGCTACGTTTATGACGCTCAATTCGTGACTGATTCGATCGAGCTCTAAAACAACGATGCTTCTAGCACATCGACTATTTTCAGCTGCTTATTTAAAAGCGATGCTTTATACATTGATTATAAGCAATGTTATGCAAAATATTGATTTCACAAATAACTCATCATTTAACCTAAAAGCACTATGTGCTGATTTTAGCGGAAAGTCTCATGACTTGACCCATTCACTTGAGACATCAAACATGTCACAAACTGGGGGATGCTCACTGGGTATTGGTCTGGCGGTTTACAGCGTGCGGCGTGCAACGCGCCCATTACGAGAAAGTGACAAGAAAATACAAACGGTTAAAAGTAATGAGAGTAGTGGGTGAAAGTGGGACCAGTCTTCCCTCATAACGGAATCACAATGATCACCACCTTCCGCACAACTCCACTTCTCCATTACTTAACTTCCTCCACTTCTTATGAGATCAGGGTGCGCTCAATGACTTGTATAAATAGGATTTCAACCTATTTCAACAAAAAAAAGACAAGTGTTATCAACACAAGTATCCACAAACCACATTCATAAATCGGTGAATGTGAGCATGCTTACTTGTTTTGTGACTTAGGAAAAAGCGGTGACACTAATGTTCTTTTGGATCATAATATTATTTATAATGCGATGCCCATGTCACAATATGTTGCCTTACGATGAATTTGATGTGGCAATGTTATGCAAAAAGTGTGTGATGGTACAAATGATTTTAAAATGAAAACAACAATGTACCTAACCTCTCTCTAAGTCACATTTAACCCTAAAAGACGAAATGCCTAACTTAGGCACAGAGCTTTGTCTTCCCAAGTCCTCTTGGACTATTTTTGCATCAAAGTCTCATGATATACTGTAAAAATCTTTTGCATGATGTCTGGATTAAAATTGCAAGAGACATCAAATCCCCATTGTCTTACTTTAAGGCGGGTACACATATCGTCTTTTTGGGTTGATCCTCAACTCTTTATTTGTTAGTTTATGGTGAATTTTCTTTGTATATATCCGGTAGGACTTGTTAAAATTTTTCTTTTCTTGACAGATATGATCTCAGTTGAGAATATTGGATTCTAGCCTTGACGAAGGAAGCTCCCGACCTTGGCGGTAGGTAATCTCTTCCCTTTTAATTTGACATAGTTAACGCGTGCCATTGAGGACAATGTTTGATTTAGGTTTTGCACGTTTTTAGTCTTTTATTTTATCTTTTATTTCAAAAAAAAAAAAAAAAAAAAAAAAAAAAAACTCTTTTGTAAAAACAAAAAAGCTATGACAATCGGGTTTCTTAGTTGAGGCGTTACAGTTGGATTTACGTCTGGGAGCGGGTGGAGTGTTACATTTTAGGGTAGAAATTGTGTGGGAACTACCCATTTTACATCAAGTGAGGCACCAACCTTCAAATTTTTGCAACTTATACAGAAAACTGTTAGAATCTAGGAATCACAATGATCATCTCTCCTAGTTTTTGTCAATCTTCCTAAAGATGAAAACTTCTTCTAAATACTCTGATTAGCATCTCTCTCTCTCTTCTCCATAGAAACACATCATCAACACAATTTCATTATTTGTATTTGTATTTTATTTTCACTTATTATCAAAAAAAAAAAAAAAAAAAAAAAAATCAATCAAAATCAAAAGCAACCTTTTGTTGGCATTTTACTCATCTTTGTAACAGGAAAAACTTTTGCGCCCATTACTGAGAAAGTGACAAGTTAACGAGTAATGAGAGTAGTGGGTAGAAAGTGGGACCAGTCTTCCCTCATAACGGAATCACAATGATCACCACCTTCCGCACAACTCCACTTCTCCATTACTTAACTTCCTCCACCACACCTATTTCAACAAAAAAAAGACAAGTGTTATCAACACAAGTATCCACAAACCACATTCATAAAGCAGCCACACCTTCATAATTGAACATTCTGATCTCAAACACCTTCTTCGCTTCCCTCCCTAAGATCAACCATTCTCCTTCACCTTGTGACCGAATTGAATCTGGAACGACCATTTCTTAGTTTAGGCCAGAGTCTTACAGATTGATCTCTAGAATCTAAAAGTACTCCCGTGCAGTACATTTGTTTAGGGTTTGAATTCGTTTCTCATCAACACGCCCAAATTTACCAAAAACAGCAGAATCAGTTTTTACCCCCAAAACAACTGGCGACCACAGCGGGAGATTAATCTCTCGGTTGCAAGATCAATTTTCAATTTCATTTCAATTTTCTCAAATTCAAGATGGTGGATCTTAGGTCTGGATCAGCGATAAATTCCGATGTTACTGGCGCTGACAACACCCCTGGTATCAACGTTGTTTCCGGTGACACCAATGTACCACCTACTAGCACAATCAACGCGTCTCGTGGCACTACATCCTCAATCACCAACACCAGCGGCGCAGGAAACATTCCCTTAGGCGTGACACCTCCAATCACCAGAGCCAGAGCCGCTGCTGCTACCCCCAATGTTTCTTCAAGCGTAACGCCCCCGGTTGTTACTAGAGTTATTTCCACTTCCCCACCAGGACGAGAGACCGGAGGAGCCAGAGGAGGCCAACCCCCTATTACCATTGTCAATATAATGGAAAGACAAGAAGTTATCGCTAAGGCTCATACAGACATGGCTACAACTCAGAAAGAGGTACTCACTTTCCTCAAGATGCTAACAGAACGACTACCACAAGAGGTGCGTCAGCCCACGGAACCAATAAGGAGTACTTTCAACACTCTTGGCGCAAGCACTTCAACAGGGCGTGCATTCATAGATGAGGAAGTTCGTGTTTCTCCTGAGCGCTCAAGAGAAAGGAATCAGCCATCTAATTTCATCACGCGTGAGGATCTAGAACGAATTCTCCAAAATCGAGGCAAGGAAAACCCGGTAGACCTGCACCAGCACCAATCTCTGTATCCTCCTGATGTGCAAAGAGTTCCTCTCCCGAGAGGATACTCCTCTCCTGAGTTTTCCCTTTATGATGGTACTGATAATGCTCGCGAACATATTTCTCGTTTTCTGGAATCCTTGGGAGAGCATGAATACAATCACGTCCTTCGCCTGAAAGAGTTCTAAAAGTCGCTTAGTGGAAAAGCGTATACCTGGTACAACAACATCGCACCAAACAGCATATTGAACTGGTGTGAGATGGTCACCGCTTTCTATAAGAAGTATTTCTTCGTGTCTGAGCAAATCACTTTCTCAGACTTGGGAAGAATGTTTCAACGAAACAACGAGCATCCAAACGATTACGTCAAGAGATTCAGAATTCAAGCTTTGGATTGTCATGAACCAAATATGACCGAACAACAGCTGGTGGAGTCATGCATTAATGGTATGGTTCCCATCTATCGTGCTTTACTGGAAAACCTGCGCTTCCAGACGTTCTCCGAACTCCATGAAGTTGTTAAGCGATCGGCTACGACCGCACCAGCGCTTTTAGAAAGAACCAGACCGGTCAGGGGTGAAGATGCTCGCGAAACTCGAGGAAACAGACGTCTCATCAACAAGCAATATAACACCGGTCCTTCTGTAAGCGTGGTAGGTGAAGGAGGGAAAAGAAAATCTCCAACAACTAAGCAACAACCCAAGCGCGCAGCGCCGGCGCAGGCGACTCCATCCCGGAAAGCCGCGGCTAAGACTTCTGTACAAGAAGTTGGAGATGCTGCTCTAGACTTCCCATTTACAATAGATTAAGTCATTGAACTCCTGGAAGCTTGGATTCAAGATGATGCCATCAAGCTACCTCCCCTCAGACGTCCGCCAACTGAAGAAGAGATGGCGAATCCCAAATATTGTCGTTACCACGGGTTTTTCAATCACCCAACCAGTGACTGCAACAAATTGAAGCGCATTTTCAAAGAGAAGGTGGATGCGGGAGAACTTCAATTAGGAAACGAAGGGGTCCACAGAGACCCTCTTCCTGTCAGGAGCTGCATGATTTCTGGGGACTCCGTCCACAAAACTGTGCAGTCTATGATGGAGCATTTATGTGAAATTCTGTATTTCTCTAAGGCGCAGCGTCAAGACATGTTTGGAGCCCTCAACCGTGTCGTATCAGGCAAGCGTCTGTTTCCAGTTAAGGAGGCGGCTCCCAAACCCCAATATTTCCTGGGAAACGCGAGATGTAACTGGGGACTCCTAACCATCACTCACTTGAAGGATGTCGAGTTTGACAACACACTGATTGATGTAGCATCTGATTTCAATATTGTCACTGTCAAGACCCTGAAAGCAGCAAAGATTTCAAAGCAAGAAGTTGTTCACTACCCAACCATAATTAAAAATTCTGAAGGAGAGGCTAGAGACGCATATGGGTACATCGACCTCGAAATCAAGGTGGGAGACGCTCTAACACATGGCAAATATCATATTGTGAAAGACTACCAGAACTATGATATGATTCTGGGGCGCTCGTGGGTGCATGACAACAAAGCAAAGCTGGGAGTGTGTCCTTTTCCAGTGTATATACCTGCAAGGATTTCCAACAAGCCGTCCAACCCCGAAGATTATCTGTTGCCGTATCAACAACTTGCCAATGTGACGCAGCTACCTTTAGAGAGCCCATCGACATACATTCGAAGGTTCCGAACCCAAGTAAGTCTTATTGAACAACCCTTTTTGCAACCAGTCATTCCTCCTCCTTCCGCTAAGGCTCGGGCTCGCTCCGATCAACAAACAAGTCACTACTAGGAGATGTGAATGGGATACTGGTCCTTTCAAATGCTTTATCAAAAATTTAGAAGTCGTCTCAATCAAAGATAACGAGTCTAAAATCAAGTAGCTATGCAACACCCAAACCCATTCCAAATTGGATATATGGTAGTGAAGGTAACCGTGTTTCAAGTTGGAGATGTGGCAGTGAAGGTGACCGCTAAGTCTGATTCGCCTACAGAAAAGGAAGACGAGCCATACATGGTGGCAGATGTTATATTAGGCGGTTACTACAAGCTCATTAATGCCGACAAACTGGAAGGCGTGACAATTCACTCATGATGGCTCAATCCTTTCAATACCTAAAACGCTGTGCTACTTTTTTTTCCCTCCAGCGTTCTCTTTAGTATTTTCTCCAGTAATTTCCCTTTTCATGTAATATTTGTAATTCCTCCAAAATGATTGCACTGCTTGCATTCATAATTAGGGTTTCAATTAGTCAGTTAATCAAAATATTATTTCCTTTTAGAAATCTCTTTACTCCTGAATTTTGACACAAAGTCTTGAGCAAGCCTAAACCCTCATCATTACCCATCAGTTCAAACCAGAAAGACAAAACCCCAAAAAGAAAAATCTCATATCTTTCGAGAAACATTGAAGGAATACATGCAGAAAGAAAATGGGGAAAGGAATCGTATGACTATTAGAGCAAGCGCTTCGTACTCTGAAGGGCAGTCTACTCCAACAATAAAGCGGTCTCTCGATCACCACATAATTAGACGGATTGCAACACGTTATCAATTGGAGGACAGACAGGCACTAGTGGAAAATGGGTTTTTAACCACTTCCTGGGATTCACTAAAACCACTGCTACTGGGCTTTATTTGATTATAGTGTCGTGACCCACAGTGGTTTTAGCAGAAAAACTAAAACTCGTCTCTTTCATAGTGGTTCTTCTGAGAGGTATTTTTGTAAATAATTAGAGCTTAATAATTCTTTCTCTTTTTCATTTCTTTCGGTTCCTCTCTCCCATTTCCAATCTCATTTTCCTCTCTATCTGCTTCTTCTTCTTCCTCTCCGATCTCTAACCTAAGAAATCCCAAACAAAAAAAAAACAAAAAATTCCTCTCTATCTTTTATTTCTTCCTCCTCTTCGATCTATGGAACCAGAAAAACCAGCAAACCCTTCTCGATCTTGATTGTCTTTCTGAAATACCTCATCTTAATTCTCAAGTTTTAGATCTGAAGCTCCAACTAATCAGGTAAAGATATGATTTTACTACTTCACTAGGGTTTAATTTCTGTTATCAATCTATTTTCGTTAAAATTCTTCTTTTCTGTTTACTTTTTCGATTTCATTGATGTTAGGTTTTAATTATTTTTTTTGTTTTATTTTTATTTTTATTTTTATATAGAACACTTTCAGGTGCATCTGGGTTTATTCTTCAACGATTCTCGTTTTCAGACTTCATCAGGTAAAGTTATGGTTTTTACGAAATTTCTTTTATCAATTTCTTTGATGTTATGGTTTTAATTATTTTGGAATTTCTAGTTAAGTTGGATCTGCAGGTAGATAACATCTCTATCACTTCTATCTGATTTGATTTGTAATTATTAATATTGGGTATCTAATATTCCATGTTCTAATTTTTGTTCAGATTTTTGTTCTTAAGATAAGGTTTTATGTTTTTATGGAGTCATGATGTTATGTTTTACTAGGATATCTGGATTGATCTCATTTGGAGAAATTTTTGTAGAAATTTTTTTCTAAATGCAGAACTGTCCAACTTGAATGTAATAGCAAGTCATGTTTTACACCTTACTCCCTTTAAACTTTAAACCGTCACTCACATTTGTTATCAAGTGCTGGCCGTTTTTAGGCATTGGGGGAGTGTTCTAATTCAATTCCTTTAGCCTACTACAATTGATTTTTAATTTTCTTACTCTTTAATTTTCTCTGTATGATTTTTATTATGTGATGCATGTCAATATCCGATTTGAGTTGTCCTTGAGTATATAACTGTTATGTTTTGATCTCTTTGATGTAGGATTGCGCGGGTGTTGGATACGTTGAATTCAGTGATTTGTAGTAGTAATGAGCAGGAAATGTAGATGGTGGTGGTAATGATTTGTTTTAGTATGGGGCGAGTACTAGGTAGTGGTGGTCGTGGTTTTTAGGATTATGGCTGGTACTTATGAGGTTGGTACGAGTAATATGGGTGGTAGTATTGTCGGTGATAGTGGTGGTGTAGTAGTACTGGTGACACTGCTGGTGGAAATTTGTAGTAGTAGTAGTACTGAAGGTGTTGGTGGTGACTTGTAGTTGAAAGGGATAGTACCTGAGATGGCGGTGGTGGTGCTTTTGTAGTAATATGGAAGGTGTATGAGATGGTGGTGTTGTTACTTGTAGTAGCATATATAGAGCTGATGCTGGAGATGGTGGAGGCGCGGAGGTAGAGATTCATAGTACTATAGGTGGGTGGATATGAACTGGAGATAAATAAGACGAATATTTTATGTACACGACCTGTCAAATAACATATCTTGTGAATTTTCAGGTAAACCCTCGGCAAACCGTTTATTTTGTTCCTTTTGCTCATAGTACTGTTACTAATATTTCTTACTTGATCAGTTCCTACTGAATTTGAAGCTGCAACTCAAGATGAAGAAAAGACCTCTAAGTTACTGAACTCAGTTGTGTGATAAAAAAATCTCAAGAATTCAGGAATGTCAAGCTTATAACAAGTATGTACCATTGGCTTTATTTTCTAGCAGTTAATGAGATTGAAATGATGTTTACTTTATGTCCTTGTTGTCTTGAACAGATCTGAGAATGATAGAGAAATGTTGAGCTTCTTGAAGGTTATGTTTGAAGATGATGGGACATCAACGACAAAGCTTCTCAGTCACCTGGGTTTTATTGCACAGATTTGTGAGAAACTTTCTATATCAGTTTATTTCCGCATGGTGAATAACGATCTCATGAGCCTTCTAAACCACAGACCTCTGGACTCTGAGAAAATAAACACACTTGCTCTTCCCTGCAATGTAAGTTCTTCTATTTGCTCGTCTTATTAATTCTGTACTTCAGTATATTTAGTCTATGTACACCTCAATGGAGTCCGGAAAATCGGCTTTATCTTTGATATACTATGTGTAACTCGCATAAAATAACCCTTGTTCTTGCATTTGTTTTTTATAAATCTATGCTAGGACAATGAAAGATAAGCCACAACAACATTCCTGGAGACTCAAGACCGGAAAAATAGCAAGTTTGATATAAGTTTGTGTAACTCAGTTAATGTACGGAAGATTGAAATGATGTTTACTTTAACAGATCTGAGAATGATAGAGAAATGTTGAGCTTCTTGCAATGGTTATGTTTGAAGATGATGGGACATCATGACGGGAATGAAGTTACAAAGCTTCTCAGTCACCTGGGTTTTATTGCACAGATTTGTGAGAAACTTTCTATATCAGTTTATTTCCGCATGGTGAATAACGATCTCACGAGCCTTGTAAACCACAGACCTCTGGACTCTGAGAAAAGAAACACACTTGCTCTTCCCTGCAATGTAAGTTCTTCTAATTAATTGATATATTTGCCTGATGGAGTTATCTTGTATAAGTGAGATTGCTAGAGTATAAAAGATATGTATTATGTTGGCTAACTCATTACTTGTTTTATTGCAGATGGTTTCCCCCACTTCTCTGCTAGAACAAGAGCTTTGATCATGTGTAAGTGGATTATTTTTATTATTAATGTTTTTATTGGTACTACTTTCTTAGCACAGATGATTTGTCTTGTGTGTTTCTACTGGAGGAGTAAGTACTGTATTTGAAACTTGAAATGCATAGGAATATATTATTGCACTTGAACTTCTAGTTTAGAAAGTAATTGAATTGTAAGAATATGGGAGGGATAAGCAAATGTACTGTTATGCTTTACATTTACAAATTTCCAACCTCAGTTTGTCATCTTAACTCATCAAAACTTAAAATTCGGTTTCACTTCTTGTCTATATGATTTTTAGAAATAGCTACCACTTGTGTTGGAAAAATAAAAATTTATCTCAGAACCCTTCTATGAGAAACGTTCTATTTAAACCAATCAAGTATCTTGCTAATTTCCCCAAGTAGTTATATTGTTGTTCAGACTTTAAACCTGCAACATCTTCTCACGTCACTTGGATATATTGTAGTCTCCTTCCAAGCTAGGTTACAGAGGAATCTCCATGCAATATGAATATTTAGGTGACTTTAGAGTAACTATGCAGTATGACTTGTTATGTTTTGATTTCCAGTCACCATGGGAGCTCCTAAGACTGAGAATAATTTGAATGCCTTTATTATCCTCTAGTTTGTCTTTGGTTAGAGAAAACCAACTTTATTATTGCATGATATTCATTCTAATGGTGTTTACTCCCGATGCATTTTTTTGTTGGTTTGTGTATTTTGTAGTGATTTCTCTAATTTAGTTCCTATTAGTTTTTACTTGATAAAATCTGCCAAAGTGAGAGTCAAATTCCCTGACTTAGCTGAAACAATCATGCCATATTTATCCTAATGGATTCTTTTTCTTACTCTGTAGATGCAATGAATGCAAATGGTGAGATTTAATCACAGGAAAGTACTTCATCAAGCGTCTCACTTGCGATGTACTCATAGGTGTCAGCATCTTCCTCTAGTAAAAGAAGCAGCATCAAAGGCATCAAAAGAATTTATGTGATAGTTTTTAGGTAGTCTTGTTGTTTTCTCAAATTTGAATCATGAGTGGTTCTAGTTTGTTAAAGTTGTATAATAATTTTGGTTTTTTATATAATGTTGATTAAAGTTAGTGTTCAGTTCTATCATATATTTGGTTCTAGTTTAAGATTCATTTTGGTTTTACTTATATCCCATCCATACTTTCCCTAAATCCAATCTCAACCACCCATATCAGATTTTTTAAAACCTATTGAGATTGGGTAAACAAAACCCGCTCTACTGTTTTCCATTTATAATCTGAACAGTGCACCCACCAAATTGATTAGGTCTGAAAATTAATTTCCAAAATTCTCAAATCATCGTATATGAAGATCGAATAGCGGAACCTACTTTTGCTTCAATCCGTTCGTATAAAATTGTTCATTTCGAGAACAATTGAATACATTGAAAACCTAATTCGAAATAGTGATATGTCGGTGAAAATTTTATGTTTCCTTGATGATTGGTAAATCAATTTGGGTTCATGTACGTTTTGTTTGAACTGCATCAATACAAAAATTAAATGTTTAATAAGAAAGTAAAGTTAATTATCTATTTTGCCATTAACTATAGTTCTAATCGTTCTAATTTTGTGTACAAAACCACCATTAGGTCACGTCTATGATCAATCCAGGGGGCTACTATGTTGGCAATATATACAGTAGTAGACTATTAGATTTTTTAGATTTTTTTTTTTTTTTTTTTTTTTTTTTTTAATGGACGACTTTGAATTAGATTAGAAAAAGAGGAAGAAAGAAGATGGTGGTGGAAGAAGACGATGGTTAATTGGTTATCCATAAAGAGAGTGAGTATTAATTACCCAACATAAAAGAAAGTTAAACAAAAACTAACATATCTAGTTTGGATGGGATTTAGGAGAAGTGGGGATGGGAAATAGGTAAAATCTTCATTTTTTTGTTCTGGTTTCAGATTCAGTTGAATCAGCTTCAGATTCACCTGAATCAAATCCTTTTTTTTTTAAATGTAATAAAATTAAACTACTGTGTCTATCAGTGTTATCGATTTACTGTTAATAGCAGTGGTTTTTTTAAAGGATTCAACGTTTGCGAGACACAGTCGTTTTGGAAAAAACCACTTCTAAATTACAGCTGATGAACACAGTCGTTTTTTCCGATATTACCTCTCGTCCTGACAGTGGTTTAACTTCCATTTTCCACTATTGATGTTCTTCGTCAATCTATGGTTTCCATTATTGCATCCCCTTCATTGTTTTTAGGTTTACGTGCAATCATCACGAAGATAGTGCGCGGTCACATAAAAATGTATCATCGCTTATGAATGTCGCGTTCTCTTTGGATGTACGATGGAATGGAGAGATTATATTACAACCCTACTGGAGAGTACTACAATAAGGCTCCCAGATATCGTGAATAATAATTAAAAAAAAAAAAAAAAAACAACATTCAATGAAAACCAGGCTCAGCCACAAAACTACTGAGTATAAGAAGAAAGTGTCTACAAACTATGAGAAGTGCTAAACTATGAATGAAAGCAACATAGGAAAGTCTAGTCATTAGAGGGATCAGCGGTGTGTTCACTGGAGCCGTCATTGGAAGCTGCTTCAACACCTTCATCATAAGCCACTACTACATACTCCCTGGAATCCGCCTCGACTTCCCCTTTTGATGTCGTTTCAACGCCTCTCTCAACAGCTGCTTCAATATTCCCTCCAGGAGACGCGCCAACATCTTCCTGGGAAGCTATTTCAACATCTTCTCCCGATGCCGCTCCCATGTTCTCCTCAGCAGCCACTTCAGTGTTCCCTCCAACAGTCGCTTCAGTACCCTCCACGGAAGCTACTTTGACCTTTTCCTCAGGAACTGCCCCAACATCCTTCTGAGGATTCTCCGGTTCGTCCACGTCATAATTGAGAATTATGATTACGTTGCGGATAGGGTAATCATGCATATTTTCGCGGGGAGGCCGCTCGTGCTCGATCATTCACCTCTTTAGCCAAGATGCAAACCTTTCAGCTCTCGCGCTTGTCGGCTGAGACGCTTCGTCATGCCTCCATCTCTCCTCCATGATGACTGAAGCCAAAAAGTCCTGATTACGCTCTCGAATGATACGTAGGTGAAGAAGAGACATACCCTATATGACATGACCAGCTTTGCGAAATGGAGAATCTATTTTTGCCATCACCTCCTCGAACGCATTAGCCTCGGGTTTGTCAACTTCAAAGCTCTTTTCTGGAGAACTAAAAGAGTAATCATCACCAGCAGTTCCCATCATATACTGCAAAAAGGCGTTATGATTATATCAACAGCTGGTATATATATATATAAAAAAATCATCAGCGTCAATCAAAAATCAAATCGCATGATGAATATGGAGCAATACCTGGAACGAAGAAGAAAAGCAATTCTGCGATGAGAGAAAAGGCTCCAACGTCTTCTTTATATTCCACAAATTAGCAAGTGATAGGTGTGTAAAACACCATAATATTTATCTATTATCTATGCTTTCTTTGCTAAGTTTTCTTGTAAAATATGTATCTTATGTTTGCTTTTGAGTGTTTATGTACTTTGGAGTCATTTGGAACAAAAGAAGAAGAAACGTCGCTTGAAAGGCAAAGACGATTGTTGTTGAGCAAAAGCATTCATTTGGATCAAGGAGGGCGAAAGCGTTCAACGGCGAGTGCTATGCGGAGTCAAGTCAAAGATAAGGGGCTGCTAGCTCTGGTTCAAATGAGAGCTAATGGGCTGCCATCAGGTGGCCCATATCCATCAGTGGGTGCATGTGTCTTTTTCCACTCCTACACAACCCCTAAAAGTCAGAGAAGTTTATCTTCTCTCTTATCATTTGTTTTGCCTAAATTTGAGAAATGAGAGAGGCGCTGATGGCTGCTGTCTCAGAGTTGGTGATAGAGATTCAGAGGAATCAGGGAGATGAGAAGATGATGCTGCTAAGTCGAGAGCTTCTATTGGTGGAGGAATTGATGAGGGGTTAGTGGTGAAATAGCTGTTAGGGTTTGTGGTTTGAAGCAAGAAGAGGGGTTTTGAATCTGATGTTGTACTCTTGAAGAATTTGTGGTGATTGTTTGAATTGAGAAGAAGATGAATTTTCTGCCATGGTGTTTGATTGAGAGCCAGATGAACGCAGTGTGAATCTAGAAATTCAAGGGGAATTATAAGGGATAATGGTTGATTGTGTTGAAACTTAAAAATAGGTTTCTGATGGTTCTTGTTGTTGTTGATTGGAGATACAACAAGGAGTATGCTCAAGATTCAAGCTGATTAAAGAACTGAAAGTGAAATTAGAGTCCTGATCTTCAATCATGAAGACAAGAAGATGATGGATCTGCTGTTGTTATGAGGATGGATAGCACCCAATGAATCGATTTTCGATGGGCCAGTGCGATGTGATGCGTTTTGATCTTTGAGACAAGGGTGTGCAAGAATGAATGCGAATTGTGTTGTGAAAGACTTACGGGACACAAGAAGTTGGTCTTTGAGATGGGTTTGCAAACAGTGGAGTTTTTTTTTACTCAGAAAGATGTGAAGCTGCTTTATGAATGTTAGGCTTACAGGGTTGGTGGTTATGGCATGGATAGAGACCCATAGATGTTGTGATGATGTTGGTGAAGTGCAGGTGCAGTAGCTGGTGGCATCGCAGGTGATTTAGTAGTTGGAACTGATGTCGTGCATTCAATGGAGTCATGGGAGAGTGCTGGGCTGTTAACTGCAATGAACTGCAATTGAGAGCTGAATCTGTGGTGTTTCTGAGATGGAATTGCAAATGAAGTTGGAGATGGTGTGTTGAGTTGATGAAGCTGAGAAGAACAAGATTGAAAAATGAGATGTCACTGAGGCTGTTGCAGTGAAGAATTGAGTTGGTTGTGCATGCATTGGAGCTGAAGTGCTGGTAGCAGCCATTATGGCTGGATGTGTAATGTTATTGCACAATGATATGCAACTGAGTGTAGGCCTATGCAAATGGCTCAGGCCTTAGCAAGTCAGCCCACTCAGCCTAGAGATCTCAGCTGATTCATGGTCTGACTCTCTGAATCACTTTACCCAGTTGACTCGGTGAGACTCACTGAGCTTGACCGATTTGAATCGTTGACCGGTGACCGGGTGGACTTAGCCGGTCACCTGAGCTATTTTCCGACCACTTTGCCGGCCAGTTTTCCAGTTTTCCGGCGGCCACTTTTGAGCAGAGTTTCTACATGGGTATTCCTCACACATGGGCTTGGTGGACTTCTATCTATTGGACCTTTGAGACTTGACCTAGTTTTGGAAGAGAGGAAAAGCTATAAAAAGAAGATTTTTACAACTTTTAGAGTATCACGTTTTATTCTTGGAACTTGGGGAGAGCCGCTTTTGTTTACGCTACTAGGGTTTGCTTTTGTTTCATCCTCTTTATTCAATTAATATTTTTATGATGAACTCCATAGCTATGAGTAGCTAATTTAATATTATTGGTTAAGGATGTAGTCCTATTTCTACAACTTGTGCTTGTGTTATGTATTAGTTTTCTCTCTTGATTATCGCTCACATCTCTACTGTTTTAATAATCACATGATTGATGTATTGTAATAGGACTTAGATGTTTGGTTTGTTAAGTGGCCAATTAATTGAACTTGCATCCTTGCCCATAGCTATTTTAGGGTTTTTCATCGAGCGATAACCCCGAATACAAGTAGCATAATATGTTTACGGTTTGTAGTGATACACTCTTGTAATCATATGTAGAGTTTGACCATTGTCCGAATTGTTATGCGCAATATATGACAATTGCATTGATTAGCCTATTTCTGAAACTTAATGCTCCTAGGAATTGAACTTAATTAGCGCAAGGCGTAGGTTATTCTTTAGGTAGAATTCACATACGCAGCTCTAATGTGTGTGTTGATGAACTTAGGAAATTAATAGATTATCTTGCTCTCTTGGTACTCTAGGCTTTTGATGATAAAGAGATAAAATTGTAATT
The DNA here is from genome assembly GCA_023531295.1 of Papaver armeniacum. Classification (NCBI taxonomy): domain Eukaryota; kingdom Viridiplantae; phylum Streptophyta; class Magnoliopsida; order Ranunculales; family Papaveraceae; genus Papaver; species Papaver armeniacum. The sequence goes on from JAJJWW010003878.1 coordinate 141,460, forward strand.
ATAATCATATATGCAAGCACATGTTTAAGATTGAAGATGAACTCCTTTACCAATATCTTTCTCTCATTGAATACTTTCTCCAATTACTTTGCTTTTTATTTACTTCTATTGTTGCTTAAAATTAGAAATCCCCCCCCAACCAATTGGTTACTTTAAGAAATTGAATACATAATAACTACAATTGCCTCTCTGTGGAAACAAACTCTTTCTTATTATTTACTTTAGGAAAGTGAAATTATCTTTGACGCATACGACAGCGATCAAATTTTGGCGCAGTCGCCGGGGAGGCATACAGCTAGTTATTAAGTTTTTAGTTTCTTTTTATAAATTTCTGCTTTTATCTTTGCTTTTTGTTTTCTTGTCTTGTTTCTCACTTGTTTGCGAGAATTGTTTTCAGGTACCTAATCCCTGGCTTCTAAAGATTGGAATTATCCAAGGTGCATGATAGCTACTCGAAGAGGAACAATACTCCAACCAAGTCAAGACACAACGAAAGAACAAGAGTTGGAAGTATAAGAAGAGACTTTCCAGCAAGAAGAAGAAGTTTTAGAACAAGAGGTTCCGGGTGAACAAGAACCACCTTTTGAAGAAGAAGAAGAAGCAATGGGTGATGTAAATCGTTCACTCAAGGACTTGGCTTCTCATAGCCTTGATACACAACAGGGGTGTATTCAAACGAACTCTACTTTTGAGATCAAGCCGGGGTTGCTTAGAGAATTACCAAAGTTCCATGGCATGGTGAATGAAGACCCAAACAAGCATCTTATGGACTTCCATACCATTGTCATGGCCATGCTTCCAGCGGATATTGAGGCGGATGTTGCAATGTTGAAAGTTTTTCGTTTCTCTTTGATGGATAGTGCTAAGGATTGGTTGTACTATTTGCCTTCCGGAAGTGTCACGACATGGAATGGGCTGAAGAAACTCTTTTTAGAGAGATATTTTCCTGCATCAAAGGCTACTCAAATTCGAAAGGAGATTTGTGGGATGAAGCAAAATGTGGGATAATCCTTATATGAATGTTGGGAACGATACCAGAGATTGGTGGCAAGCTTCCCTCACCACCAATTCAGTGACGTTATGATCATCCAATACTTCTATGAAGGACTCCAATCAAGTGATAGGAATCTTCTTGACGCTGCGGGTGGTGGTGCACTAGTGAGCAAGATGGTGGCACAAGCTAGAGAGTTGATTGAAAACATGGCAGCAAACTCCCAACAGTTCTTGAGTCGTGGTTCGGATGTGCTTCTTAGGAAAGTAAATGAAGTGAGCGAGGTCGAGGAACTTCGTCAACAAATGGGTAACATGACCGCAATGATGCAACAAGTTGCATCCGCGGTGATACCAAGTTCCTGTCAAGCTTATGAAGACGAGCAAGCTAATGCGGTCTTTCCAAATTAACAAAGACGGTATGATCCCTACTCTAACACTTACAATCCGGGATGGAGAGATCACCCCAATTTTAGCTATGCCAACAAGCAAGGAGCGGTTAAACAACCTACCTTCAACTATCCGAGTGGATTTCAACCTCAACAACAACAATTCCAGCCGAGACAACAATTTTATCATAAAAAACAACAACAACAACCTCAAAATATGGGGTCCAATATGGAAGAGTTCTTTGAAATCTTTTATGTAAAGAACGGAGAGTACGGTTAAGGATTTGCAAACTCAAGTTGGTTCTATGGCTATTGAGTTGACTCAATTGAAGGACAAAATGGTGGGGAACTCCCTTCTCAACCTATCAACCCAAAAGGGGACGTCAATGCTATTATGTTGAGAAGTGGTACACAACTTGTGCAAACTGAAGTTACTGATTCGGGCACGGTGGAAACACCAAAGGAACCTGTTTTGGAAGAGAAAAATGAGGATTCTCCCCAAACTTCTGAGGTACCTATTTCTAACTCTAAAACTCCGGTTTCTACTTATGTTCCTCCTTTACCTTTCCCTCGCAGATTTGCAAATTCCAAGAAGGCGGAACTAGAAAAGGAGATTTTAGACATTCTTAAGAAGATCCATGTGAACATACCACTCATTGATGCGATCAATCAAGTTCCCAAGTATGCAAAGGTGTTGAAGGACTTGTGTACCAATAAGCAAAGGCTCTAAGGTAATGAAGTGCTTAGTGTGGGGGAGAATGCTTCTGCAATCTTACAACACAAGCTCCCACTTAAGTGCAAGGATACCGGTAGCTTTGACATTCCCGTCACAATTGGTAACACTGCATTTAACAAAGCAATGTTAGACTTAGGTGCATCCGTAAATGTTATGCTTGCATCTATGTATAACTCACTTGATTTAGGTCCTCTTAAAAAGGCTGGAATTGTGTTGCAATTAGCCAATCGTTCTAATGTCTACCCAATGGGTATTTTTGAGGATGTTCTTGTGCAGGTTAATCAACTTGTATTTCCAGCTGACTTTTGTGTGTTAGAGATGGATGAAGGTTCATCGGACTCGTCTCTTCCATTGCTACTTGGGCGTCCCTTCATGAAAACGGCGAAAACCATTATTGACGTTGACAAGGGAACGCTGACTATGGAATTCGATGGAGAAATAATACGTTTCAACATTTTCGAGACGATGAGATATCCTAGTGATGTCCACTCTTGTTTCTCCATTGATGTGATGGACACATTGGCGTAACAAATATTTTAGTTGAATGGTGTTGATACTTTGGAAACCGTGCTCACTACACATATTGATAATGGTTTGGAGTATAGTGATGAGATTAAAGAAACCATTGGTTCTCTTGACTCATTACCAGAAAAATCTGCACTTAAAAATATTTTATATGCTTCTTTACCTCGCAGTGATGAAAAACTTGTGCCTTCTATTGTTAAATCTCCAAAGTTAGAATTGAAACCTCTTCCAAGTCACTTAAAGTACTTGTACTTGGGTGACAATTGATCGGTTGTCAATCCGTCAAAAATAATTTCACTTTCTTACACACTAAATTTAAATGAAGCACAAGGTAAGGAAGAGTTCGTATCCCTGAGAGAGGCAATTGTTGTTATGCAATTTTCAGTTTCTAAGGTAACCAAGGGGGGATGTTTGTTGTTTAAGCGAAATACTAAAGTAAAAACAAAATAGAGCAAAGCAAATAGTTGGAATAATCAATAAGGAGAAGATATTGGTCACGGGATAGTATCATTCACAAACATGTATTTTCATCAATGATTAGAATTGGTATTTTAATCTCTCATCTACTAATAGTCCTAGGATACCTTGATCGCAAGAATAACCCGCTAATTCCCTGATTTCATCACAACCACATTAAAAGATGCATATGTGAATTCTTCCTAGAAAGCAACCTAAAGTGTAAAGGCACAATTAGATTTAACTCCCTACGAGCAATAAGTTATATGGAATAAGACTAATCAATGCAAACGAATGTGTAAAAGCACTAAACGTTTTAACAAAAGTTATGATTCACTTGTGACTAGTAGGATATATCACTACAAGCACTACCCACAATTATGCTACTTAGAATCAGGGATAAACAACTTTTTCGTATTGAAAACCCTAATATAGCTCTAGAGATGAATGCAAATCGGATTGATTCCGGACTCAACCAAACAAACTATCAAATCATATAACTCTATTAATTGTGAATCACAAACAATAAAATATTGAGACAAAACTAATTCATAGATTCAAAAACATGTTAAGAAATCAACTTTTATCCCATAACCAATAATATGTTTAGCTACTCATAGCTATGGAGTTCATCATAAAAAGATTAATTGAAAAGAAGAAGATGAACAAAAGCAAACCCTAGAAGCGTAAACAAAACCGGCTCTCCCAAAAGTTCCAAGAAAAATAAGATATATGATAGATGTAGAAGACCTTCCCTTTTATAACTTTTCTCCAACTTCTAAAATTAGGTCTAGTCTTCAAAGTCCATTAGATGAAAATCCACCAAGCCCATAAGAGAGAAAAACCCATGTAGAAAATATGTCCCAAAAGTGGTCGCCGGAAATCTGGTATTTTGGCCGGAAATTGGCCGGAAGGGTCGCCGGAAAATAGCTCAGGTGACCGGCAAAGTCCGCCCGGTCACCGGTCAAATGGGTCAACGATCCAACTCGGCGGGTCAACTCGGTCAAGCACCGAGTCAGTTCACTGAATCAGGGAGAGTCAGTGAGTCAGATAACTAGTCATAAGTCGAAAACCGAGTCACTGTGTCGGTGTGTGTGTAGCGGTCTGACTGAGCTTGGCATGAGCCCAGGCCTGAACTTCTGCGGCACAATCATTGTGCATCACCATCTCACATTCAGCCAAAATGGCTATGCATTCTACACTTCAGCTCTGCAACCTGAGCACATTACACCCTGCAATTTCAGCTCCTATTGCAACAACACTTGTATCAAGCTGCATCTTAACCTCCATCTGCTTCGCAGCTCCAATCCACCACTGCCACAGGCCAAATTCTACAGCAGCATCGCCACATTGCCTCACCACCACCAGCATCTCCCTGTCACATTTAAGCTGCAACCTAACATCCATCTACTTGAGCAACACCATCAGTTCAAATTCCACCATCTTGCAAATTCAGTTCCAATAACAATATAAAGCCAACAACCTGAGCCACCATAAGCTCAAACCCATTCAGCCCAGTTGCACCTGCAATTTTGTCTCAAACAATGCCACCTACAACCTCATGAGCAAACCATCACCATCTTCATTTGGCTGGTGCAAGCCTGCAATCACCAGCTCTTCTTCCTGCCAAACTGAAGCAACAAGCTATCTCAGCGCCATAGCATCTGAGTCATTCGACTGCCATCACTAGTATCTCCCAGTTCAGTTCCAGCTGCAATTGTTTCTCTGCAACACCAACAGCTTTTGTAGCTCATTGCACCAGCTGCCACTGCTTCAACTCCAGCTGCAGCAGCATTTTGACAATTTCCTGCATTTGAGCTTCAACTGGCATTTCTTGACCCAGGCACCTGTTGCAATCTCACAAGACCACCACCATATTCTGCATCACAACAAGCCAGTCGACTAAACTCAAATCTGAGCTTTTAATCCATGGCAAACCCTAATTTCAGATTTTTCCTTCACTGAGTTCTCAACACAAAATCTGGTGCCACCTTTTCTGCTTCATGTTCTAGCCATTACAACCACACAATTTCTTCATTGCCACTGCCAATTCCATATCACAAATTCAGCTGTAACTTCCCAGGCAGAAATCTGAGCAAAAATCTCCACTCCAACATCAGAACCATCTCCTAATTCTCCGTCCATCTATCTCCTTAACTAATACCAGATTGCATCCTTGATAATAACAGCAGCTTCAAAGCAAACCCTGAATCCATGGACGACAACAACACACACTCACTGCACCAACCATTGATTCAACCAACAATCTCTTCATCGAGCTCAAGACACCACATACAGCACCAACAGAATCTCCACCTTCATCTGTGTCTCATCAATTTGTCGATCAAATCCCTAAATGTGTTCTTCAAGAGCACCAACACAGCAAATTCCCATCTTAATTCCACCATCATTGCCGTCAAATCTTTGCTTCAGATTTATCATTTCCATCAAACCCATAACACTTTTGTTCTTGATTTGACAGAAACACCAAAAGTATCAGAACCCAGTAATTCAACAATCCTTCTCTCGGCCTCTGTTGTTTCTTTGTAAACCAACTCTTCCATCTGCAATCAATATCTCTACAGCCCAATTTCTCGATTCAATTCAACAAACTCTTCTGTATATCCTGGCTCATCATCTCTCGATCTCTCTTTTCATCGATCTGGTATTATTAGCAGCGGCTGCTACCTCCATTTCACTTCTCTCAGTTTCAGGCATAACAAGTGAATGAGAGGAAATGATTGAGAGAAGTCACTCTTCTCGATTTAGGTTTGGAGTTGGATCAGTCCACCCCAGGATATGTGCACCCGATAATTACACCCACTCATAAGTGATAAGGGTTACCTTGAATGACAGCCCCTTAACCTTGGGTCGGCTCTCGATAGTGTTCGTCCTGTGAAATGACTATTTTACAATTTTGACTCAATTTGAATGATTTCCGCTTCTTTTCCTCCGTGTGACTCCAGAGTACCTAATAACTCAAAAACACACATAAGATACACAATTCACACGAAAAATAGCAAAGAAAGCATAAACTCTAGATAGTAAATACGGTGTATTCTACACCTATCAAATTCCCCCACACTTAGACTTTGCTAGTCCTCGAGCAAATCAAACACAACTTATTCTAAAACATACATACAACTCCGTGTCGTCGAGGCTACGGTCACTTTTAGCATAAATAACAAGCCTTTAAACCCCTAGGTGTCCCTAGTGGACGAGTTATAGTCTCGTGAGGGTTTACTAGAGATATACCCACAAAACCTATTTTTCCAACTTACTAGTTCTCCGTAATGATAGCATCCAACGCGCTAAGAAGACATAGAGATTCTGCACACTGGTCATAAGAAGTTAGACACATAAATAAACACAATCTCATTCTTAAAAGTTGAGAGAGAGATAACCATCCCTTCTCGACAAAAATTCGGGTTCGGAGTGATCAAAAGTCTCGACTCGCCTCACAAGAAAGGGTTTTATGATATTGCTCTCAATAATAAACAGCTCTTTATGGGTCACACATGTGTCCAGGTAGGAATGAAGAGAGAATCCTGCGACACGTTGAATGGTAGGAAGGCAAAACCCTCCGAATGTTTTGAAAAACCCACATCTTTTATTCATTTTTGAAAACCCATTTTCTGACGATCTCTAAGAAAGGAAATCAACCTTTTAACGAAGGTGGGAATATGCTTACTTACCTCGTATCCGTTCGGCGTGCATCTAGCACCACTCTCACAGCATCCATAGAAACGTCTTCGGTCTTCTATCGGTGTCTTCGTCTTCATCTTCGTCTTCGGTCTTCAACTCTTGATGATAACTCTTGAACTTCGTAGAATCTTGACAATATGATTCTTTCCTCTAATTTCTTGTTGCTTGAAACTTCATTGTAGATATTCCTTCTTCCCTTGGCTTTATTGAAAGAATACAAAACTAAAAACGAACTATACAAACCCAAAATAAATTTTTTTTTCTTTCTTTTTTCTTTCTTTTTTTTTTTTTTTTTTTTGAGAAATAAAACAAATACAAAACAAAAACAAAACAAAATAATAAAAACTATTAACAAACCTAAAAATTTTCTCTTGTCTTTTTTTTTTTTTTTTTTTTTTTGAGACAAGAGAAAGAAACACAAACTGAAAATACAAATAAAAATGCAAGTACAAAGGCCATGGTGTAAGTACTTTACCGCTTGATTCTTCACAACTTATATGTCTTGATATCATAAACTTCTCGAACTCTCATCTTTGATAATTTTCACTCTTGTACTATATTCTTCAACTTATAAAAATTCTGCCCCTTGTTTTGTTGCTATACTTGAATCTGAAATCTGCTCAATTCTGTACCGTTGCTTGTAAACCATGAACGTGTTCAACTTTCCTTCAAATTTGTGATGCTCCTCTTGTTGATGATGATGGTGTTTCTATGGACCTGTTGGTGTAGAGAGATAAGGTGGATGGTGCTAACTGCGAACAAGATTACAAGTGGTATGTAAGTTAGCAATTCGATGTCACCATCATGGTTGATAAAAATTGCACTCAAGAGATCAAAATAGTGCTTCTATGGTGGGAAGTTGGGCAGCTCACCATTCTGCCCGGAATTTACGTACGGTGACACACACTCAAAAAGCACAAATTTAGACAGGTTCAAAGAATTGAAGGTTGGTGCCTCACATTATGTAACTTGGGTAGTCTCCACTATAGGGGATCACTACTCTAATACCGAATTTCAGTCTGCACCTTATTTGCCACTGGCATGGTTAAATCCAACTTTAACTCTCATACAATTAAGAAACCCGATCATGTTCTCTGTCATCTCTAAGTTCAGTCACTATTATGAGATTCTCGATGTAATCTTAGCGACATGTATACTATGTGACTCTAAACTAACCATAAGTTGGAGTTTTCTTATTCACTAGTTTACACAAAAGTTGAAAATTCAAAAAGTTACAACACAAACCACTCCCCCACACTTAAACTTTACATTGTCCTCAATGTAATTGAATCGTCCAAAGTAAGTCAAGGTGGTAAATTCTAACAAGAATCAGAAAAAATAAAAAACAAGACACGAAAAAGCTAAAAACAAGACAAGAAATAAATACAAGACAAGAAATACTCATCCTTTGGGTTGCCTCCCAATTAGCGCTTGGTTTAAAATCGTCAGCCCGACTATCTCCTTGCTTTCTACGACTCCTCCAGAGGGAGTACATCCACAAAGTTAACTCCTTCCACCACTTCGGAAGTGAAATTCTCATAATATGGTTTCAACCGGTGCCCATTAACTTTAAGTTCTTTCCCTGTAGCTATGCTACGAATTTCCACTGCACCATGAGAAAACACATTAGTAACAATAAAAGGTCCGATCCATCGTGACCTTAATTTACCCGGAAACAAATGCAAGCGAGAATTAAACAAAAGCACTTTCTGCCCAATGCAAAATTGTTTCCTAGAAATCATGTTATCATGGAATGCTTTCGTCTTTTCCTTATAAATGCGCGAGATTTCAAATGCATCATTGCGAAGCTCCTCTAGATCTTGGAGTTGTAACTTCCTTTGCTTTCCAGCCCCATCCATCTCCATGTTGCATTGTTTAATAGCCCAAAACGCCTTATGCTCAATTTCCACGGGTAAGTGACAAGGTTTACCATACACAAGACTAAAAGGAGACATCCCAATAGGTGTTTTATATGCGGTTCTATACGCCCACAAAGCATCATTGAGTCGCATGCTCCAATCTTTCCTTGTTGGGTTCACCGTCTTTTCTAGAATGGATTTCACCTCCCGATTAGACACCTCGGCTTGTCCATTGGTTTGGGGATGATAAGGTGTTGCAATCTTGTGCGACACATTGTACTTCGTCAACAAGCTTTGCAAAATCCTGTTTTTGAAGTGAGAACCCCCATCGCTAATTATCGCCCTTGGAATGCCAAACCTTGCAAATATATTAGCTTGCACGAAATCGAAACAACTTTAGAATCATTAGTTGGGGTGGCTTTAGCTTCCACCCATTTCGAGACATAATCAACCGCAAGTAAGATATAAAAATTCCCATGGGAGTTGACAAAAGGCCCCATAAAATCAATACCCCATAAATCAAAAACTTCAATAAATTGAATTAAAGTTTGTGGCATTTGATTTCGGACACCTAGATTGCCGGTTCTTTGGCACCTATCACAAGTTGTACAAAATATATGTGCATCCTTAAACAAAGTTGGCCAATAAAAACCACTTTCAAGTACCTTGTGAGCGGTTCTCTTACTCCCAAAATGTCCTCGCAAGCATAAGAGTGACAAAAAGACAAGATATAATTAAATTCAGATTCGGGAACACACCTTCGTATTACTTGGTCACTACCATGTTTCCATAAGTATGGATCATCCCATATGTATTGGTTACCTAACCTCTTAAGTTTGTCCCTCTCAGCACGAGACAAGTTCTTTGGGATTTGTTTAAAAACTAAGTAATTGACAATATCGGCATACCATGGTTCTCCAAAGTCAATTGAGAATAGTTGCTCATCAGGGAAACTTTCACGCAACGGGATAGTCTCCTTGTCCACAGCAAGTCGGCTCAAGTGATCCGCAACGGTGTTCTCAATTCCTTTCTTGTCTTTGATTTCAATATCAAACTCTTGCAAGAGTAAAATCCACCGTATGAGCCTCGGTTTCGCCTCTTTCTTTGTAAGCAAGTACTTAAGCGCTGCATGATCAGAAAAGACAACAACTTTTGTACCAATTAGATAAGAGCGAAACTTTTCTAAAGCAAAAACAATGGCTAATAACTCTTTTTCAGTTGTTGTGTAGTTTTGTTGAGCCTCATTTAACGTTTTAGAAGCATAATAAATAGCATGAGGAAGCTTCCCCACACGTTGCCCAAGCACCGCACCAACCGCATAATCACTAGCATCACACATGAGCTCAAAAGGCTTACTCCAATCCGGTGGTTTAATGATAGGGGCTGAAATCAAAAGCTCTTTCAAACGATTGAATGCCACCATACATTTTTCATCAAAGTTAAAAACCACATCTTTTTGCAATAAGTTACAAAGTGGTGATGCTATCTTGGAAAAGTCCTTTATGAATCTACGATAGAAACCTGCATGACCAAGAAAAGAACGTATTTCCCTCACCGTAGTGGGAGGGGTTAGAGCACGAATAAGGTCTATCTTAGATTTATCAACTTCCAAGCCTTTTGAAGATATTATATGGCCTAAAACTATGCCATGAGTTACCATGAAATGGCACTTCTCCCAATTCAAAGACAAGATTTGTTTCAACACATCGTTCAAGGATTAGAGACAAATTGTTCAAGCAAAGGTCAAATGAATCACCAAAGACACTAAAGTCATCCATGAACACTTCGATTATGTTTCAACATATTCCGAAAAGATACTTACCATACACCTTTGAAAGGTAGCTGGAGCATTGCATAAGCCAAAAGGCATCCTTCTATAAGCAAAAGTACCGAAAGGACAAGTGAAAGTGGTTTTCTCTTGGTCCTCCGGCGCTATCACAATCTGATTATAACCTGAATAGCCATCAAGAAAGCAATAGTAAGAGTGTCCAGCTAAACGTTCAAGCATTTGATCAATAAAAGGCAATGGAAAATGATCTTTTCTAGTGGTGGCATTCAATTTTCTATAATCAATACAAACCCTCCAACCGGTTTGCACACGAGTTGGGACAAGTTCATTCTTATCATTCTCCACCACTGTCACACCCGATTTCTTTGGTACTACTTGTACCGGGCTTACCCACTTGCTATCGGATATGGGGTAGATAACACCCACTTCCAAAAGCTTGAGTATCTCCTTTTTCACAACTTCCATCATGGGAGGATTCAAACGATGTTGCGCTTCCCTAGTAGGCTTTGCATCATCCTCCAAACGAATTTTGTGCATACAAACGACAGGGCTTATACCCTTGATATCGGCAATTGTCCATCCTATGGCCGTTTTGTACTTCCTTAGCACCCTTAGAAGTTTTTGCTCCTGTAAATCATTAAGCTCATTAGAAACAATCACAGGTAACTCTTCATTATCACCCAAGTACAAGTACTTAAGGTGGTCGGGAAGAGGTTTCAATTCTAACTTTGGAGATTTAACAATTGAAGGTACAAGCTTTTCATCACTGCATGGTAAAGAAATAAAAGAGATATTATGAGTTTTAGGGCATCCTTGTAGTGAATTAAGATCACCAAGGGCTTCCTTGACTTCATTACCACACTCTACACCATTATCCATGGATGTAGTTAACACGGTTTCCAAAGCATCATCACCGTTTAATTCAAACATTTGTTGTGCCAATGAATCCATAACATCAATGGAGAAACAAGAGTGGACATCGCTAGGATATCTCATCGTCTCGAAAATGTTGAAAAGTATTGTTTCTCCATCAAACTCCATGGTCAACGTTCCCTTATCCACATCAATTATGGTTTTCTCCGTTTTCATGAAAGGACGCCCAAGTAGCAATGGAAGAGACGAGTCCGGTGAACCTTCATCCATCTCTAACACACAAAAGTCCATTTGGAAATACAAGTTGATTAACTTTGCACAAGAACATCCTCAACAATACCCATTGGGTAGACATTAGAGCGATCAGCTAATTGCAATACAATTTCAGCCTTTTTAAGAGGACCAAGATCAAGTGAATTATACATTGACGCAGGCATAACATTAACGGATGCACCTAAATCCAACATAGCTTTGTTAAATGTTGTGTTACCAATTTTGACGAAAATGTCGAAACTACCCGGATCCTTGCACTTAAGATGGAGTTTGTGTTGTAAGATTGCCGAAGCATTCTCCCCCACACTAAGCACTTCATTACCTTTGAGCCTTTGTTTGTTGGTACACAAGTCCTTCAACACCTTTGCATACTTTGGAACTTGCTTGATAGCATCAATGAGTGGTATGTTCACATGGATCTTTTTAAGAACGTCTAAAATCTCCTTTTCTAGTTCCGCCTTCTTAGAACTTGCAAATCTGCGAGGAAAAGGTAAAGGAGGAACATAAGTAGAAACCGAAGTTTTAGAGTTAGGAATAGGTACCTCAGAAGTTTGGGGAGAATCCTCATTATTCTCCTCCAAAACAGGTTCCTTGGGTGTTTCCACCTTGCCCGAATCAGTAATTTCGGGTTACACAAGTTGTGTACCACTTCTCAACGTAATAGCATTGACACCCTCTTTTGGGTTGATAGGTTGAGAAGGGAGTTTCCCACTATTTTGTGCCTTCAATTGGTTCAACTCAATAGCCATGGAACCCATTTGTGTTTGCAATTCCTTGATAGCACTTTTAGTTTCTTGTTGACTCTCTTTAAACATGGTAGAAATACCTTGCATCATTGTTTGAAGCTTTGAATCAATATCGGATCCTTGATTTTGCATCGATTGTTGTGCTTGTGGTTGCTGAAATTGTTGTCTCGGCTGGAATTGTTGTTGTTGAGGTTGAAATCCACTTGAAAAGTTGAAGGTAGGTTGTTGAACCGCTCCTTCCTTGTTGGCATAGCTAAAATTGGGGTGATTTCTCCATCCCGGATTGTAAGTGTTTGAGTAGGGATCATACCATCTTTGTTGATTTGGAAAGATCGCATTAGCTTGCTCGTCCTCATAAGTTTGAGAGGAACTTGGTATCACCGCGGCTGCAACTTGTTGCATCATTGCCGACATGTTACCCAATTGTTGACGAAGTTCCTCAACCTCGCTCACTTCATTAACCTTTCTTAGAATCACATCCGAACCACGACTCAAGAATTGTTGTGAGTTCGCCGCCATATTTTCAATTAACTCTCTAGCTTGTGCCACCGTCTTGCTAACTAGTGCACCACCACCCGCAGCGTCAATAAGATTCCTATCACTTGATTGGAGTCCTTCATAGAAGTATTGGATGATCATAGCGTCACTGAATTGGTGGTGAGGGCAGCTTGCCACCAATCTCTTGTATCGTTCCCAACATTCATATAAGGATTCTCCCACGTTTTGCTTCATCCCACAAATCTCCTTGCAAATTTGAGTAGCCTTTGATGCGGAAAATATCTCTCCAAAAGAGTTTCTTCAACCCATTCCATGTTGTGACACTTCCGGAGGTAAATAGTACAACCAATCCTTAGCACTATCCATTAAAGAGAAACGGAAAACTTTCAACATTGCACCATCCGCCTCAACATTCGCTGGAAGCATAGCCGTGACAATGGTGTGGAAGTCCATAAGATGTTTGTTTGGGTCTTCATTCACCATGCCATGGAATTTTGGTAATTCTCTAAGCAACCCCGGCTTTATCTCAAAAGTAGAGTTCGTTTGGATACACCCTTGTTGTGTATCAAGCCTATGAGAAGCCAAGTCCTTGAGTGAAAGATTTGCATCACCCATTGTTTCTTCTTCTTCAACTTGTGGTTCGTCTACGATTGGAACCTCTTGTTCTCCTTCTATTTGTACTTCTCCTTCCACTTTTAACTCTAGATTTTACATTTGCGTCTTGACTTGGTTGGAATATTGTGCCTCTTCGAGTAGCTATCCCGCACCTTGGATAATTCCAATCTTTAGAAGCCAGGGATTAGGTACCTGAAAACAATTCTCCCAAACAAGTGAGAAACAAGACAAGAACCGAAAAGCAAAGATAAAAGCAGAAATTGTAAAAAGAAACTAAAAACTCAATAACAAGCCGTATGCCTCCCCGGCAACGGCGCCAAAATTTGATCAATGATTAGAATTGGTATTTTAATCTCTTATTTTACTAATAGTCCTAGGATACCTTGATCGCAAGAATAACCCGCTAATTCCCTGATTTCATCACAACCACATTAAAAGATGCATATGTGACTAGTAGGATATATCACTACAAGCACTACCCACAATTATGCTACTTAGAATCAGGGATAAACAACTTTTTCGTATTGAAAACCCTAATATAGCTCTAGAGATGAATGCAAATCGGATTGATTCCGGACTCAACCAAACAAACTATCAAATCATATAACTCTATTAATTGTGAATCACAAACAATAAAATATTGAGACAAAACTAATTCATAGATTCAAAAACATGTTGAGAAATCAACTTTTATCCCATAACCAATAATATGTTTAGATACTCATAGCTATGGAGTTCATCTTAAAAAGATTAATTGAAAAGAAGAAGATGAACAAAAGCAAACCCTAGAAGCGTAAACAAAACCGGCTCTCCCAAAAGTTCCAAGAAAAATAAGATATATGATAGATGTAGAAGACCTTCCCTTTTATAGCTTTTCTCCAACTTCTAAATTAGGTCTAGTCTTCAAAGTCCATTAGATGAAAATCCACCAAGCCCATAAGAGAGAAAAACCCATGTAGAAAATATGTCCCAAAAGTGGTCACCGGAAATCTGGTATTGTGGCCGGAAATTGGCCGGAAGGGTCGCCGGAAAATAGCTCAGGTGACCGGCAAAGTCCGCCCGGTCACCGGTCAACTGGGTCAACTCGGTCAACTCGGTCAACGATCCAACTCGGCGGGTCAACTCGGTCAAGCACCGAGTCAGTTCACTGAATCAGGGAGAGTCAGTGAGTCAGATAACTAGTCATGAGTCAGAAAAGCCGAGTGTTTGTGTAGTCGAGTGTAGTAGTGTGGGCGGACCTGAGCTTGGCATGAGCCCGGGCTCGAACTTCGTCACAATCATTGTGCATCACCATCTCACATTCAGCCAAAATGGCTGTGCATTCTACACTTCAGATCTGCAACCTGAGCATATTACACCCTGCAATTTCAGCTCCTATTGCAACAAAACTTGTATCAAGCTGCATCTTAACCTCCATTCGCTCGCGGCTCAATCCACTTGCGCCACAGGCCAAATTCTACAGCAGCATCGCCACATTGCCTCACCACCACCAGCATCTCCCTGTCATATTTAAGCTGCAACCTAACATCCATCTACTTGAGCAACACCATCAGTTCAAATTCCACTATCTTGCAAATTCAGTTCCAATAACAATATAAAGCCAACAACCTGAGCCACCATGAGGTCAAACCCATTCAGCCCAGTTGCACCTGCAATTTTGTCTCAAACAATGCCACCTAGAACCTCATGAGCAAACCATCACCATCTTCATTTGGTGGTGCAAGCCTCGCAATCACCGCTCTTCTTCCGCCTATGGCGAAGCAACAAGCTATCTCGGCGCCATAGTATCTCGAGTCATTTGACCGCCATCACTAGTATCTCCCGGTTCAGTTCATTTTGCAATTGTTTCTCGCAACACCAATGACTTTTGTAGCTCATTGCACCAGCTGCCACATTGCTTCAACTCATTGCGACATTTTGACAATTTCACGCATTTGAGCTTCAACGGCATTTCTTGACCTGTGCACTGTTGCAATCTCACAAGACCACCACCATATTCTGCATCACAACAAGCCAGTCGACTAAACTCAAATCTGAGCTTTTAATCCATGGCAAACCCTAATTTCAGATTTTTCCTTCACTGAGTTCTCAACACAAAATCTGGTGCCACCTTTTCTGCTTCATGTTCTAGCCATTACAACCACACAATTTCTTCATTGCCACTGCCAATTCCATATCACAAATTCAGCTGTAACTTCCCAGGAAGAAATCTGAGCAAAAATCTCCACTCCAACATCAGAACCATCTCCTAATTCTCCGTCCATCTATCTCCTTAACTAATACCAGATTGCATCCTTGATAATAACAGCAGCTTCAAAGAAAACCCTGAATCCATGGACGACAACAACACACACTCACTGCACCAACCATTGATTCAACCAACAATCTCTTCATCGAGCTCAAGACACCACATACAGCACCAACAGAATCTCCACCTTCATCTGTGTCTCATCAATTTGTCGATCAAATCCCTAAATGTGTTCTTCAAGAGCACCAACACAGCAAATTCCCATCTTAATTCCACCATCATTGCCGTCAAATCTTTGCTTCAGATTTATCATTTCCATCAAACCCATAACACTTTTGTTCTTGATTTGACAGAAACACCAATTCAGTGACGTTATGATCATCCAATACTTCTATGAAGGACTCCAATCAAGTGATAGGAATCTTCTTGACGCTGCGGGTGGTGGTGCACTAGTGAGCAAGATGGTGGCACAAGCTAGAGAGTTGATTGAAAACATGGCAGCAAACTCCCAACAGTTCTTGAGTCGTGGTTCGGATGTTCTTCTTAGGAAAGTAAATGAAGTGAGCGAGGTCGAGGAACTTCGTCTACAAATGGGTAACATGACCGCAATGATGCAACAAGTTGCATCCGCGGTGATACCAAGTTCCTGTCAAGCTTATGAAGACGAGCAAGCTAATGCGGTCTTTCCAAATTAACAAAGACGGTATGATCCCTACTCTAACACTTACAATCCGGGATGGAGAGATCACCCCAATTTTAGCTATGCCAACAAGCAAGGAGCGGTTCAACAACCTACCTTCAACTATCCGAGTGGATTTCAACCTCAACAACAACAATTCCAGCCGAGACAACAATTTTATCATAAAAAACAACAACAACAACCTCAAAATATGGGGTCCAATATGGAAGAGTTGCTGAAATCTTTTATGTAAAGAACGGAGAGTACGGTTAAGGATTTGCAAACTCAAGTTGGTTCTATGGCTATTGAGTTGAATCAATTGAAGGACAAAATGGTGGGGAACTCCCTTCTCAACCTATCAACCCAAAAGGGGACGTCAATGCTATTATGTTGAGAAGTGGTACACAACTTGTGCAAACTGAAGTTACTGATTCGGGCACGGTGGAAACACCAAAGGAACCTGTTTTGGAAGAGAAAATGAGGATTCTCCCCAAACTTCGAGGTACCTATTTCTAACTCTAAAACTCCGGTTTCTACTTATGTTCCTCCTTTACCTTTCCCTCGCAGATTTGCAAATTCCAAGAAGGCGGAACTAGAAAAGGAGATTTTAGACATTCTTAAGAAGATCCATGTGAACATACCACTCATTGATGCGATCAATCAAGTTCCCAAGTATGCAAAGGTGTTGAAGGACTTGTGTACCAATAAGCAAAGGCTCTAAGGTAATGAAGTGCTTAGTGTGGGGGAGAATGCTTCTGCAATCTTACAACACAAACTCCCACTTAAGTGCAAGGATACCGTAGCTTTGACATTCCCGTCACAATTGGTAACACTGCATTTAACAAAGCAATGTTAGACTTAGGTGCATCCGTAAATGTTATGCTTGCATCTATGTATAACTCACTTGATTTAGGTCCTCTTAAAAAGGCTGGAATTGTGTTGCAATTAGCCAATCGTTCTAATGTCTACCCAATGGGTATTTTTGAGGATGTTCTTGTGCAGGTTAATCAACTTGTATTTCCAGCTGACTTTTGTGTGTTAGAGATGGATGAAGGTTCATCGGACTCGTCTCTTCCATTGCTACTTGGGCGTCCCTTCATGAAAACGGCGAAAACCATTATTGACGTTGACAAGGGAACGCTGACTATGGAATTCGATGGAGAAATAATACGTTTCAACATTTTCGAGACGATGAGATATCATAGTGATGTCCAATCTTGTTTCTCCATTGATGTGATGGACACATTGGCGCAACAAATATTTTAGTTGAATGGTGTTGATACTTTGGAAACCGTGCTCACTACACATATTGATAATGGTTTGGAGTATAGTGATGAGATTAAAGAAACCATTGGTTCTCTTGACTCATTACCAGAAAAATCTGCACTTAAAAATATTTTATATGCTTCTTTACCTACATGATGATGAAAAACTTGTGCCTTCTATTGTTAAATCTCCAAAGTTAGAATTGAAACCTCTTCCAAGTCACTTAAAGTACTTGTACTTGGGTGACAATTGATCGGTTGTCAATCCGTCAAAAATAATTTCACTTTCTTACACACTAAATTTAAATGAAGCACAAGGTAAGGAAGAGTTCGTATCCACAGAGAGGCAATTGTTGTTATGCAATTTTCAGTTTCTAAGGTAACCAAGGGGGGATGTTTGTTGTTTAAGCGAAATACTAAAGTAAAAACAAAATAGAGCAAAGAAAATAGTTGGAATAATCAATAAGGAGAAGATATTGGTCACGGGATAGTATCATTCACAAACATGTATTTTCATCAATGATTAGAATTGGTATTTTAATCTCTCATCTACTAATAGTCCTAGGATACCTTGATCGCAAGAATAACCCGCTAATTCCCTGATTTCATCACAACCACATTAAAAGATGCATATGTGAATTCTTCCTAGAAAGCAACCTAAAGTGTAAAGGCACAATTAGATTTAACTCCCTACGAGCAATAAGTTATATGGAATAAGACTAATCAATGCAAACGAATGTGTAAAAGCACTAAACGTTTTAACAAAAGTTATGATTCACTTGTGACTAGTAGGATATATCACTACAAGCACTACCCACAATTATGCTACTTAGAATCGGGGATAAACAACTTTTTCGTATTGAAAACCTAATATAGCTCTAGAGATGAATGCAAATCGGATTGATTAGGACTCAACCAAACAAACTATCAAATCATATAACTCTATTAATTGTGAATCACAAACAATAAAATATTGAGACAAAACTAATTCATAGATTCAAAAACATGTTAAGAAATCAACTTTTATCCCATAACCAATAATATGTTTAGCTACTCATAGCTATGGAGTTCATCATAAAAAGATTAATTGAAAAGAAGAAGATGAACAAAAGCAAACCCTAGAAGCGTAAACAAAACCGGCTCTCCCAAAAGTTCCAAGAAAAATAAGATATATGATAGATGTAGAAGACCTTCCCTTTTATAGCTTTTCTCCAACTTCTAAAATTAGGTCTAGTCTTCAAAGTCCATTAGATGAAAATCCACCAAGCCCATAAGAGAGAAAAACCCATGTAGAAAATATGTCCCAAAAGTGGTCACTAGGAAATCTAGTATTTTGGCCGGAATTGGCCGGAAGGGTCGCTAGGAAAATAGCTCGGGTGGCCAGGCAAAGTCCGCCCGGTCACGGTCAATCGGTCCAAGGCTCGGGTCAACGATCCAACTCGGCGGGTCAACTCGGTCAAGCACCGAGTCAGTTCACTGAATCAGGGAGAGTCAGTGAGTCAGATAACTAGTCATGAGTCAGAAAAACTGAGTCAGCTGTGTCAGGTGTAGTCAGGTGTAGCTGGTCTGACTGAGCTTGGCATGAGCCCAGGCCTGAACTTCTGCGGCACAATCATTGTGCATCACCATCTCACATTCAGCCAAAATGGCTATGCATTCTACACTTGACTCGCAACTTTGAGCACATTACACCCTGCAATTTCGGCTCCTATTGCAACAACACTTGTATCAAGCCGCATCTTAACCTCCATTCGCCGCGGCTCCAATCCACCACTGCCACAGGCCAAATTCTACAGCAGCATCGCCACATTGCCTCACCACCACCAGCATCTCCCTGTCACATTTAAGCTGCAACCTAACATCCATCTACTTGAGCAACACCATCAGTTCAAATTCCACCATCTTGCAAATTCAGTTCCAATAACAATATAAAGCCAACAACCTGAGCCACCATGAGCTCAAACCCATTCAGCCCAGTTGCACCTGCAATTTTGTCTCAAACAATGCCACCTACAACCTCATGAGCAAACCATCACCATCTTCATTTGGCTGGTGCAAGCCTGCAATCACCAGCTCTTCTTCCTGCCAAACTGAAGCAACAAGCTATCTCAGCGCCATAGTATCTGAGTCATTCGACTGCCATCACTAGTATCTCCCAGTTCAGTTCATTTGTAATTGTTTCTCGCAACACCAACAGACTTTTGTAGCTCATTGCACCAGCTGCCCGCTTCAACTCCAAATTGCAGCAGCATTTTGACAATTTCCTGCATTTGAGCTTCAACTGGCATTTCTTGACCCAGGCACCTGTTGCAATCTCACAAGACCACCACCATATTCTGCATCACAACAAGCCAGTCGACTAAACTCAAATCTGAGCTTTTAATCCATGGCAAACCCTAATTTCAGATTTTTCCTTCACTGAGTTCTCAACACAAAATCTGGTGCCACCTTTTCTGCTTCATGTTCTAGCCATTACAACCACACAATTTCTTCATTGCCACTGCCAATTCCATATCACAAATTCAGCTGTAACTTCCCGAGGAAGAAATAACGAGCAAAAATCTCCACTCCAACATCGAGAACCATCTCCTAATTCTCCGTCCATCTATCTCCTTAACTAATACCCGATTGCATCCTTGATAATAAAATGACTTCAAAGCAAACCCCGAATCCATGGACGACAACAACACACACTTTTGCACCAACCATTGATTCAACCAACAATCTCTTCATCGAGCTCAAGACACCACATACAACACCAACAGAATCTCCACCTTCATCTGTGTCTCATCAATTTGTCGATCAAATCCCTAAATGTGTTCTTCAAGAGCACCAACACAGCAAATTCCCATCTTAATTCCACCATCATTGCCGTCAAATCTTTGCTTCAGATTTATCATTTCCATCAAACCCATAACACTTTTGTTCTTGATTTGACAGAAACACCAAAAATATCAGAACCCAGTAATTCAACAATCCTTCTCTCGGCCTCTGTTGTTTCTTTGTAAACCAACTCTTCCATCTACAATCAATATCTCTACAGCCCAATTTCTCGATTCAATTCAACAAACTCTTCTGTATATCCTGGCTCATCATCTCTCGATCTCTCTTTTCATTGATCTGGTATTATTAGCAATGATCTTGCTACCTCCATTTCACTTCTCTCAGTTTCAGGCATAACAAGTGAATGAGAGGAAATGATTGAGAGAAGTCACTCTTCTCGATTTAGGTTTGGAGTTGGATCAGTCCACCCCAGGATATGTGCACCGATAATTACACCCACTCATAAGTGATAAGGGTTACCTTGAATGACAGACCCCTTAACCTTGGGTCGGCTCTCGATAGTGTTCGATCTGTGAAATGACTATTTTACAATTTTGACTCAATTTGAATGATTTCCGCTTCTTTTCCTCGGTGTGACTCCAGAGTACCTAATAACTCAAAAACACACATAAGATACACAATTCACACGAAAAATAGCAAAGAAAGCATAAACTCTAGATAGTAAATACGGTGTATTCTACACCTATCAAATTCCCCACACTTAGACTTTGCTAGTCCTCGAGCAAATCAAACACAACTTATTCTAAAACATACATACAACTCCGTGTCGTCGAGGCTAAGGTCACTTTTAGCATAAATAACAAGCCTTTAAACCCCTAGGTGTCCCTAGTGGACGAGTTATAGTCTCGTGAGGGTTTACTAGAGATATACCCACAAAACCTATTTTTCCAACTTACTAGTTCTCCGTAATGATAGCATCCAACGCGCTAAGAAGACATAGAGATTCTGCACACTGGTCATAAGAAGTTAGACACATAAATGAACACAATCTCATTCTTAAAAGTTGAGAGAGAGATAACCATCCCTTCTCGACAAAAATTCGGGTTCGGAGTGATCAAAAGTCTCGACTCTGCCTCACAAGAAAGGGTTTTATGATATTGCTCTCAATAATAAACAGCTCTTTATGGGTCACACATGTGTCCAGGTAGGAATGAAGAGAGAATCCTGCGACACGTTGAATGGTAGGAAGGCAAAACCCTCCGAATGTTTTGAAAAACCCACATCTTTTATTCATTTTTGAAAACCCATTTTCTGACGATCTCTAAGAAAGGAAATCAACCATTTAACGAAGGTGGGAATATGCTTACTTACCTCGTATCCGTTCGGCGTGCAGCTAGCACCACTCTCACAGCATCCATAGAAACGTCTTCGGTCTTGTATCGGTGTCTTCATCTTCGTCTTCGGTCTTCAACTCTTGATGATAACTCTTGAACTTCGTAGAATCTTGACAATATGATTCTTTCCTCTAATTTCTTGTTGCTTGAAACTTCATTGTAGATATTCCTTCTTCCCTTGGCTTTATTGAAAGAATACAAAACTAAAAACGAACTATACAAACCCAAAATAATTTTTTTTTTCTTTTTTTTTTTTTTTTTTTTTTTTTTTTTTGAGAAATAAAACAAATACAAAATAAAAACAAAACAAAATAATAAAAACTATTAACAAACCTAAAAATTTTCTCTTGTCTTTTTTTTTTCTTTTTTTTTAAATTTTTTTTTTAAATTTTTTTTTTTTTTTTTTTTTTAGACAAGAGAAAGAAACACAAACTGAAAATACAAATAAAAATGCAAGTACAAAGGCCATGGTGTAAGTACTTTACCGCTTGATTCTTCACAACTTATATGTCTTGATATCATAAACTTCTCGAACTCTCATCTTTGATAATTTTCACTCTTGTACTATATTCTTCAACTTATAAAAATTCTGCCCCTTGTTTTGTTGCTATACTTGAATCGAAATCTGCTCAATTGCATCACCGTTGCTTGTAAACCATGAACGTGTTCAACTTTCCTTCAAATTTGTGATGCTCCTCTTGTTGATGATGATGGTGTTTCTATGGACTGTTGGTGTAGAGAGAGATAAGGTGGATGGTGCTAACTGCGAACAAGATTACAAGTGGTATGTAAGTTAGCAATTCGATGTCACCATCATGGTTGATAAAAATTGCACTCAAGAGATCAAAATAGTGCTTCTATGGTGGGAAGTTGGGCAGCTCACCATTCTTCCCGGAATTTACGTACGGTGACACACACTCAAAAAGCACAAATTTAGACAGGTTCAAAGAATTGAAGGTTGGTGCCTCACATTATGTAACTTGGGTAGTCTCCACTATAGGGGATCACTACTCTAATACCGAATTTCAGTCTACACCTTATTTGCCACTGGCATGGTTAAATCCAACTTTAACTCTCATACAATTAAGAAACCCGATCATGTTCTCTGTCATCTCTAAGTTCAGTCACTATTATGAGATTCTCGATGTAATCTTAGCGACATGTATACTATGTGACTCTAAACTAACCATAAGTTGGAGTTTTCTTATTCACTAGTTTACACAAAAGTTGAAAATTCAAAAAGTTACAACACAAACCACTCCCCCACACTTAAACTTTACATTGTCCTCAATGTAATTGAATCGTCCAAAGTAAGTCAAGGTGGGAAATTCTAACAAGAATCAGAAAAAATAAAAAACAAGACACGAAAAAGCTAAAAACAAGACAAGAAATAAATACAAGACAAGAAATACTCATCCTTTGGGTTGCCTCCCAATTAGCGCTTGGTTTAAAATCGTCAGCCCGACTATCTCCTTGCTTTCTACGACTCCTCCAGAGGGAGTACATCCACAAAGTTAACTCCTTCCACCACTTCGGAAGTGAAATTCTCATAATATGGTTTCAACCGGTGCCCATTAACTTTAAGTTCTTTCCCATGTAGCTATGCTACGAATTTCCACTGCACCATGAGAAAACACATTAGTAACAATAAAAGGTCCGATCCATCGTGACCTTAATTTACCAGGAAACAAATGCAAGCGAGAATTAAACAAAAGCACTTTCTGCCCAATGCAAAATTGTTTCCTAGAAATCATGTTATCATGGAATGCTTTCGTCTTTTCCTTATAAATGCGCGAGATTTCAAATGCATCATTGCGAAGCTCCTCTAGATCTTGGAGTTGTAACTTCCTTTGCTTTCCAGCCCCATCCATCTCCATGTTGCATTGTTTAATAGCCCAAAACGCCTTATGCTCAATTTCCACGGGTAAGTGACAAGGTTTACCATACACAAGACTAAAAGGAGACATCCCAATAGGTGTTTTATATGCGGTTCTATACGCCCACAAAGCATCATTGAGTCGCATGCTCCAATCTTTCCTTGTTGGGTTCACCGTCTTTTCTAGAATGGATTTCACCTCCCGATTAGACACCTCGGCTTGTCCATTGGTTTGGGGATGATAAGGTGTTGCAATCTTGTGCGACACATTGTACTTCGTCAACAAGCTTTGCAAAATCCTGTTTTTGAAGTGAGAACCCCCATCGCTAATTATCGCCCTTGGAATGCCAAACCTTGCAAATATATTAGCTTGCACGAAATCGAAACAACTTTAGAATCATTAGTTGGGGTGGCTTTAGCTTCCACCCATTTCGAGACATAATCAACCGCAAGTAAGATATAAAAATTCCCATGGGAGTTGACAAAAGGCCCCATAAAATCAATACCCCATACATCAAAAACTTCAATAAATTGAATAAAAGTTTGTGGCATTTGATTTCGGACACCTAGATTGCCGGTTCTTTGAGACCTATCACAAGTTGTACAAAATATATGTGCATCCTTAAACAAAGTTGGCCAATAAAAACCACTTTCAAGTACCTTGTGAGCGGTTCTCTTACTCCCAAAATGTCCTCCGCAAGCATAAGAGTGACAAAAAGACAAGATAGAATTAAATTCAGATTCGGGAACACACCTTCGTATTACTTGGTCACTACCATGTTTCCATAAGTATGGATCATCCCATATGTATTGGTTACCTAACCTCTTAAGTTTGTCCCTCTCAGCACGAGACAAGTTCTTTGGGATTTGTTTAAAAACTAAGTAATTGACAATATCGGCATACCATGGTTCTCCAAAGTCAATTGAGAATAGTTGCTCATCAGGGAAACTTTCACGCAACGGGATAGTCTCCTTGTCCACAGCAAGTCGGCTCAAGTGATCCGCAACGGTGTTCTCAATTCCTTTCTTGTCTTTGATTTCAATATCAAACTCTTGCAAGAGTAAAATCCACCGTATGAGCCTCGGTTTCGCCTCTTTCTTTGTAAGCAAGTACTTAAGCGCTCGCATGATCAGAAAAGACAACAACTTTTGTACCAATTAGATAAGAGCGAAACTTTTCTAAAGCAAAAACAATGGCTAATAACTCTTTTTCAGTGGTTGTGTAGTTTTGTCGAGTCTCATTTAACGTTCATCATCTCTCGATCTCTCTTTTCATCGATCTGGTATTATTAGCAGCGGCTGCTACCTCCATTTCACTTCTCTCAGTTTTAGGCATAACAAGTGAATGAGAGGAAATGATTAAGAGAAGTCACTCTTCTCGATTTAGGTTTGGAGTTGGATCAGTCCACCCCAGGATATGTGCACCCGATAATTACACCCACTCATAAGTGATAAGGGTTACCTTGAATGACAGCCCCTTAACCTTGGGTCGGCTCTCGATAGTGTTCGTCCTGTGAAATGACTATTTTACCATTTTGACTCAATTTGAATGATTTCCGCTTCTTTTCCTCCGTGTGACTCCAGAGTACCTAATAACTCAAAAAAACACATAAGATACACAATTCACACGAAAAATAGCAAAGAAAGCATAAACTCTAGATAGTAAATACGGTGTATTCTACACCTATCAACAATGAAGAGTTACCTGTGATTGTTTCTAACGAGCTTAGTAAATTACAGGAGCAAAAACTTCTAAGGGTGCTAAGGACGTACAAGACGGCCATAGGATGTACAATCGCCGATATCAAGGGGTATAAGCGTATAAGCCGTTTGTATGCACAAGATCCGTGTGGAGGACGATGCAAAACCTACAAGGGAAGCGCAACGTCGTTTGAACCCTCCCATGATGGAAGTTGTGAAAAAGGAGATACTCAAGCTTTTGGACGTGGGTGTTATCTATCACATATCCGATAGCAAGTGGGTAAGCCCGTTACAAGTGGTACCAAAGAAATCAGGTGTGACGGTGGTGGAAAATGATAAGAACGAACTTGTCCCAACTCGTGTGCAAACCGGTTGGAGGGTTTGTATTGATTATAGAAAATTGAATGCCACTACTAGAAAAGATCACTTTCCTTTACCATTTATTGATCAAATGCTTGAACGTTTAGCTAGACACTCTTACTATTGTTTCCTTGATGGCTATTCAGGTTACAATCAGATTGTGATAGCGCCGGAGGATCAAGAGAAAACCACTTTCACTTGTCTGTTCGGTATTTTTGCTTATAGAAGGATGCCTTTTGGCCTGTGCAATGCTCCAGCTACCTTTCAAAGGTGTATGGTGATACGTGTCTAAAACACCTTGATATTTATCTATTGTTCATGCTTTATTTGTTATGTTTTCTTGTAAATTATGTATCTTTTATTTGATTTTGAATTTCAGGTACTTTGGAGCAAAAGACGAGGAAACGTCGCTTAAAAGGGGCTAAAGTGTCATTTCATGTGCAACTACTGTTGGAGGAAAATTATTTCTCAGACATGTCGACTTTAGTGATGCGATAAAAATTGAAGAAAAGAAGTGAATATGAGAAGTAAGAGATGGCTGCTCGAGAAACTACTAAAAACACCCAGAAAAGTGTTAAAGGCACCCCCAGAAATATCCCGGAAGAGTCGATAAAGTCACCCAGAAGTTTTTCACTATATACAGCCCAAAAGTCATCTTTGTACCCCACAAATTGCTATTCGCAACCCCAAGAATTGCTAAATGTAGCCAAAATTGCTAAAGGGACACCGCTGCTGGATAAGGGGAAGGTCATCTTCTCCATTCAAATTTTGAATTTTGGCGGGAAAAGAAGAACAGATTTAGGGTTTGGATTTTGATGGAGTTAGGAAGAGATTAAATTGCTGGAATTGAATGGGTTTGTTCCTAAGGTCTAAACAGGGCTGGTGATGGTTTTTGTTTCGATCAGAATTGGATAGGAAATCCACAGAAGGTGAATCAGTTATCAAAAATTTTGGCGGGAAAATATTGTTCTTCATGGCAATATTAGGATTCGATAATTAAAGTTGTTTGAGAGAGATTCAATGGCTCAAATCGTTTGGGCTGACTTGTATCAGCTAAACAGGGATGATATGGTGGTTTTATTCGATCCAGATGGGCTAGATAATCGGGTTTGGAGGAAAACAGGGGACGGAAAGAATATCCAATGACTACGTGAATTCCAGGCAAGATTTTGACGTATTTTTGGAAGAGTTAAACACAAGATTATGTAGTTACCTTATTAGAAGAAAGAATGACGTGTTTTGAGAGCTAAAGCAAGAAGCAAATCCTCGTATATTTGGTGGTTTCATTAAAACAGACCGCGACTTGCTATAGAAGGAAAGGAGAGATTTTCACGAGATTTTTCAGGCCTGTGGTGTATAAAAGGGGCTGTATAAGTTCTAGGAAAGAAGTCAGAGGGAGGGATACCTTGGAGAAGAAATAGAGAGCTTAGAATCGAGAAAATCAGAAGTTAGAAAAGTTACCTGCTGCTGCAAAAACACTCAAGAACACCAAGAACATTGAACCACCAAAAGCGGTCGCGAAGTATGAGTCTTAAAAACAACGACGTGAGTTAACCCTCTATCGTTCTTCAAGCAGTCGAAAAACAAAGACCCTCAGTGACGGTCGTTTATTACTGAAAATCATTGTAAGCACTTTTATTATTATTTTTCAATACAATGATTAATGAAATTTTCTCCAATCTTCGTTCTATGAGTAGCTAAATTTCTTTTCTAGGGTTTTGGAGGAAACTATTTTTGATGGGTAATATTTAGTAATTAATTTCTTTGGCATATTTACTCCAAAATTGTGTTTTAATTCGTTAAAAAAATTCTCTCTTCTTTACATGCTTCGTAAAAACCGTTTTGGGTAGTTTCTACCGTTCTTTTATAAGCGAAGGAGGATTAGGCCTTAGAATAGCGACGAAAGTCATAAAAAAGAGCTTGTAGTGTTATATTTTCCAAAGCATGAGATTGAGTTCAAAACTATTTTGAGTAAAATAGGAGTATTATGCCAAAGTTTTAATTATTGAGTTTACCATCATTTGAAGTAGCGGAATCCAAAGCCCTAGACTCATCTCTCCTTGGTAACAAAAATCAATTTTATTTAGTTTGTCTTAGTATTTTCTTTTAATAATCAAAAAACCAAATCTTTAAAAAGAGTCCGAGCAACGAATCTTTCTTACCACTGTAAAAACTACATCAGTTTTTGGCGCCGCTGCCGGGGACTTGCCTTTAGGTTAGGTTTTAGATTTTTAGTTTCTTTTTTTTGTTCAGTTTTTGTGTAATTTAATTTAATTTAATTTTTATTTCTTTGATTTTACTTGGGTATTTTTCTTGTTTTTATTGTGCAGGTAATATTCTATATTTATTGTGGAATTTCCTACCAAAAGAGGTAAGTAACAAAACCCAAAAAAAATTTAGGTTTTATTTCCTTTTTGTGTATATTCGTTTCTTTTTTTTATTATTTAAAAAAAAAAATCAAAAAAAATACACGTTGCACACACCAATTGCATCGTCAGATTACCGAATTTAGGAAACCTGTGGAAAAGTACGTTGAACCCGTGCCTTGGGCCATTTGGGAGTTACCAGCCGAAATTCCACAAGCCTCAGCCTTGTACCTTTAGGTATATTTTGCTGAGGTAACCCAAGCTTACCTAATTTAGTAAACCCTGCATTTGCATGTGCACGATTTTCTTGCTTCACTAGTATTCTTGCTTGTGTATGCGACGTTGGAAACGGGTAGGAGATAGACTTGAGGAGAACGAACTTTTTAATTTGACACCAACCCGCTACACAGATATATGTGATACTTCGATTTTTGCCAAGATGGCTAATGAAAATGATGAGGGTGAAGTCCCGCCAATCAAGACCCTTAGGGACCATTTGAACCCATCTAGAGTGATACGTGAACCTGGGGTTGTTCTACCATCCATTACCGTTAAGTTTGATATTAAACCTGGGACATTTGGCATGTTGCGTAAGTTTAGGGGGATAGAGAATGAAAACCCGTATACCCACGTAAGAGACTTTGAAATGATCTGTGACACAATGAGTTACCCGAATGTCTCTAAAGATGTGGTTAGGTTGCGTTTGTTTCCTTTTTCCCTAGAAGAGAGAGCCAATGAGTGGTACCATTTGATTCCTTCTAAAACAATCACCACCTGGGATGGCCTTATAGAGGCCTTTGTTAAGAATTTCTACCCACACCACAAGGCTGCTGGCACATTGGCAGATCTATCCAAACCTTTAAGCGAGAAAATAGGTGAGAGCCTACATGATTACGTAGAAAGGTTTAATGAATTGTTATACCAATGCCCGCACCATGGCTATGATAAAGGACACATGGCCCAAATCTTATATGAGGGCCTTGATAGTGAAACCCGAATGCAGGTAGAAACAATGAGTGGTGGAGAATTCACCCATCAAGACCCAGATGAATGTTTTGACAAGTTCATCGAGTTGTCTGAAAAGACTCGTCAATGGGCTTCAATGAGGGAGCCCGAAATAACTAGGAATCCTATCCATAGGGTCAATAGGGTTGATAATGGGTCTGATATCCTTAGGCATTTAGAGGCCTTAGAGATGAACCAAGGGTCAAACCAGACTATGAGCTGTAATAGTGAGCCTAAAACATACCCATGTACCATTTGTGGTGATCAAAGTCATATAGGACCTCATTGTCCCCTGTTTTACCCTAGTGAAACTACCCAAGACCAGGTTAGTGTCCTACACGGTGGTATGAACTCTAAATATGAGGGTCGACCCAAGTTTGACCCATACTCTAATACCTATAACCCTGGTTGGAGACATAACCCTAATTTTTCGTGGTCCAAAGGTAACCATCAAGGTAGCCCATCTAGCAACCCACCACCAGGTTTTTCTAGGAACCAAGCTCAAGTACAAGAACCGAACCCAGTTGATAAAAAGGTGTCATCTCTAGAAGAAAGTCTAAAGCTCTTTATTGACCGTAGTGTGATAAACCAGGCCGAGACTACCCAAAATATCAACCATATACGTCAAAAGCTCGATGACTTTGTCCTGACGAGTCAGCATACCCAACAAAGTAGTGACCGGGCTATTGCCAACCTAGAGACTCAAATAAGACAACTTTCGAACCCGGTTGAATGATAGGGAGAATGGGAAATTTCCTAGCCAAACAACTCCAAATCCGAAAGGATTAAACCAGGTTAATGGGTCGGATGGTTCTATACACAATGAACATGTCAAAGCAGTTATCACCCTTAGGAGTGGTAAAATTCTAGAAAACTCGGTAGAATCACCTAAGGATAGTAGTCCAGCTGAAGATACTGAGGTTGACCAAACTTCGTCAAAAGACCCTAATGGGCCTGAATGTGCTAAGAGTCCAAGTGAGGAAGATATCCCTGAGAGAGTGTATGTACCACCTGCACCATTTCCTCAAAGACTCACTAAGAAAAAGCCTAGTACATATCTTTGAAATCCTAGACATCTTTAAGCAAGTTAAGATCAACTCCGCCTTTATTAGATGCAATTAAACATGTACCGGCTATGGCCAAGTTCCTAAAAGAGATGTGCACTGTCAAGAGAGATGTGAGTGTCCATAAAAAGGCATTCTTAACCCAACAAGTTAGTTCCATAATCTCACAAAAGTACCCAGTCAAATTTAAAGATCCTGGTTGTCCTACTGTCACATGTGTCATAGGTACCCAAACGATAAACAATGCGCTATTAGATCTTGGGGCTAGTGTGAATCTTTACCGTTCTCGGTATATGAACAACTTGGGCTAGGGGAGATGAAACCAACTAGGATAACACTACAGTTAGCCGATAGGTCAGTCAAAATCCCGCGTGGAATTATTGAGGACGTTTTGGTTCAAGTAGAAAACTTTATCTATCCAGTTGACTTTGTGATTTTAGACACTCAACGTGTCTCTAGTCAAGATATTAATATCCCAATCATCCTAGGTCGTCCGTTCCTAGCCACTGCAAATGCAGTCATACATTGTCAAACTGGCCTAGTAGAATTTTCCTTTGGGAATCGAAAGTCTTTGTGAACGTTTTTAAGGCGTTACAAGCCCCACCGGACCCCGAACACTATGAGTCTATATGCATGATTGATTCTCTAGTTGAGAATACTTTTACCACAAATAGTGTTAGTGATCCTTTAGAGGCGTGCTTGGCCCACTTTGGAGCCTACTATGATGAGGATAGTCTTTTTGAAGAAGTTAATGCGTTGTTAGACTCTGTGCCAGTAATGGATTATGGAAAATGGCAGCGTAAACCAGAACCTCTTCTGCCAACCATAGATAAACCCCTCCCATCATCGGTTAAAGCACCCACCCTTGAATTAAAAACCGCTACCGGATACATCGAAATATGTATTTCTTGGTAATGAGAATACTCTTCCTGCCATAATTGCCTCGACTTAGAGCCCGATCGGGAAAGTAGACTAGTTATTGTTCTCCGTAAGCACAAGATCTGCAATAGGGTGGACTATAGCAGATTTGAAAGGAATTAGTCCTCGCTGATTGTATGCACCACATCTACCTAGAAGAAGGTGCCAAAACCTCTAGAGAAATGCACAGACGTTTGAATCCTAATATGAAGGAAGTTGTTCGTACTGAGATGCTTAAGTTATTAGATACGGGTATCATATACCCCATATCTGATAGTAAATGGGTCAGTCCTGTCCGGGTTGTCCCAAAGAAGTCCTGGGATTACCGTAGTTGCGAATGAGAATAATGAACGATCCCTACCCATGTCACTACCTGGGTGGAGAGTTTGTATAGACTACCGTAAGTGAACTCAGCAACTAGGAAAGACCACTTTCCTCTACCATTCATCGACGAGATGTTAGAAACATTAGTGGCCACAGCCATTATTGTTTCCTAGATGGATACTCCGGTTATAACCAAATCCCTATAGCAGGAGGACCAGGAGAAAACAACCTTCACATGTCCATTTGGTACTTTTTCTTACAGCGTATGCCTTTTGGGTTGTGTAATGCACCCGCAACATTCCAACGTTGCATGCTAAGTATCTTTTCGGACATGGTTGAGCGATTTCTCGAGGTCTTTATGGACGATTTTTCGGTTTTTGGATCTTCATTTGATGAATGCTTGCACCACCTTACACTAGTTCTAGAACGTTTTAAAGAAAAGAACTTAGTCCTTAATTGGGAAAAGTGTCATTTTATGGTTAAACGGAATAGTGTTAGGACATGTGGTGTCCTCTAAGGGAATAGAAGTTGATAAAGCCAAGGTTGAGCTAATTTCTAAATTAAGACCACCTAAGAATGTAACGAGATGTTAGATCTTTCCTTGGCCATCTTGGATTTTATCGTCGTTTCATCAAAGACTTTAGCAAGATTGCCTTACCTCTGTCGAACCTACTTGCTAAAGATAATGCCTTTGTATTTGATGAAGCCTGTGTTGCAGCTTTTGAGAAGCTAAAATCATTGTTGACTTCTGCCCCTATCATCCAACCACCCGATTGGGACCTCCCATTTGAACTTATGTGTGATGCGTCCGGTTATGCGGTTGGTGCTGTCCTTGGCCAACGACGTGATAAAGCACATAGTGTGATTTATTATGCTAGTAGGACCCTAAACGATGCTTGATTGAACTACACAACCACCGAGAAAGAAATGTTAGCCATCGTTTTTGCTTTGGAGAAATTTAGATCATATCTCCTAGGGTCTAAGGTCATAGTCTATTCTGATCATGCCGCACTCAAATATCTCCTTTCCAAGAAGGACTCCAAACCTCGGCTGATTAAATGGGTATTATTGTTCCAAGAATTTACTCTAGATATTCGTGATAAGAAAGGGTCCGAAAATGTAGTAGCTGACCATTTATCCCGTATCCTTGATGAGACTAGAGATGATGAGAAACCGATCCTTGACACGTTTCCTGATGAACAATTATTTTCCATCTCTTTGTTACCCTGGTTTGTAGACATTGTCAATTATTTGGTAGCTGGTCAAATGCCCGACCATTGGTCTAAACAGGATAGAGTTAAATTCTTGTCTGAGGTAAAATACTTTTTCTGGGATGATCCGTACTTATTCAAATATTGCCCTGATCAGATCATCCGTCGTTGTATTCCTGACAACGAAATCTCCAGTGTCCTGACTTTTTGTCATTCTGGAGCCTGTGGGGGTCACTTTAGTTCTAAGAAAACAGCTGCGAAGGTTTTGCAATCCGGTCTTTATTGGCCAACTCTGTTTAAGGACTCCCACCTATTTTGTCAAAGTTGTTATAGATGTCAAAAGTTAGGAAAGATGACCCGACATAATATGATGCCACTTAGTCCTATCCTAATAATAGAAATATTTGATGTGTGGGGTATAGATTTTATGGGTCCTTTTGTCAATTCCTATGGCAACTTTTACATCTTATTAGCAGTCGATTATGTGTCTAAGTGGGTTGAAGCAATCGCTACCAAGACAAATGATCGCCACGTTGTGATCAAGTTTGTTAGAGACAATATTTTCTCTCGATTTGGTATGCCTAGAGCAATCATTAGTGATGGAGGTTCCCATTTTTGCAACCGATCTTTCGAGGCGCTCATGAAGAAATACTCCATTACCCATAAGGTTTCTACACCTTATCACCCACAAACTTGCGGCCAAGTTGAAGTGTCTAATAGGCAAATTAAACAGATTTTAGAAAAGACCGTAAACCCTACCCGAAAAGATTGGTATTTGCGCTTAGTAGAAGCTTTGTGGGCTTACCGAACTGCTTTTAAGACTCCACTTGGGATGTCTCCGTATAGACTTGTCTTCGGTAAATCCCGCCATTTGCCTGTAGAATTAGAACACCGAGCTTATTGGGCCATTAAACGGCTAAAATTTGACCTACCAACTGCTGGTGATAACCGTAGACTGCAACTCAATGAGTTAGAAGAAATTCGTAATGATTCTTACCAGAGTGCGAAAATTTACAAGGATAAAACAAAAATATTTCATGATAAATCGATTATTCGAAAGACATTTGAACCAGGTCAAAAATTTCTCCTTTACAATTCTCGTTTACATCTTTTCCCTGGTAAATTGAGGTCTCGGTGGACCGGACCTTATTTTGTCAAAATTGTTTTTCCTCATGGTACAGTTGAAGTTGAAAATCCGAAGAACGGAGAAACTTTCAAGGTTAACGGTCAACGGTCAACGGTTGAAACCATTCTTGGAGTTACCCAGTCATGCAATAGAAGAATCGGAGCTGAGAGATCCTGTCTACCAGGATTAATTTGAACGGGTCACAACGTCTGGATGAAGACATTAAACTTAGTACTTATTGGGAGGCAACCCATACATGGTGATGTTAAGGTCCCTCTGGAGGATCCTACTGTTGTACATTAGTTTTGTTTTTGTGTTTTTATTTTTCTTGCTCCCATGGAAGGATTGCTATGCTTCATCCAGGTACTATCTTTCTGACTTACCTTTTTATTCCTCTTGTTACTTATATTTTTGGTACTGCACTTTATTTTGAAACATTGAGGACAATGTTAGGTTTAAGTGTGGGGGTGAGGGAAAAACTTTTAGTTAGTTTTCAAAAAAAAAAAAAAAAAAAAAAAAAAAAAAAAAAAAAAAAAACTCCAAAACCTAGAAATTTATGCTTATTGAGGATGGCACTAACCAATCTAAGTGGATGGAAGCATTTTGGTTGTAGGAGTTGAGGAACCAATCTGATTAGATGGCAACATCTAAAGAGTCTAATCATAAAAGCACATATCTCAGGTGTTAGAATTAAAGAAAAAAAAATGGTAGTTTCGCCATATCTCGTTGAATCCTTTTCACTTCTATTTTTTGTTTGTTTTCTTCAAAATATGTTTGTCTAAGTGATTAGGTGGGGCTCACGATTCAAGTTGTTACCACTGCTAGGGTGAAATAGAGTGATTGAGATAAAAAAAAAAAAAAAAAAAAAAAAAAAAAATTGAGACCAGACCACCGGACCAACCGGAATAAATTCAATAAAGTCGACCACTGATTCCCTTGTATATGCCAGTTGTGTTGACCTAGAGTTAGGATTATCGACCACTGGTTCCCTTGTATATGCCAGTGTGTTGATATTAGTCCAAGACCAGTATCTCAATCTATTAGGATAGGTTCGTTTTGGCAGTGGCCTTTGACAGAGATATGAGAAACACCGATCACCTTAGTCAACATCAAAACCATCTACGTTTTTCTATATCCATTTATTACTCTATCCATGTGATTGGTTGACTCCGGTTATGATGTTCAGAAACTATCTGAGTAGAGCTCTGTGACTTATATATGGATTTTAGTATGTTGAGTGCAAACTCGTGTACATCAATTGGAATTTCGCATCAGGGTACTTCCTCCTGTAGTCAATAAGTATGCCAACCAAGGAGATTCTTTAGTGCCTTCCAAAGTTCTGCAGGGATAGCTAGAGTCTGGAGTATAAAAGGTTTTGTGGGTACACCTCTGATAAACCCTCCCGAGACTATAACTCGGCCACTAGGGCCACCTAGGGGTTTAAAGGCTTGTTATACGTGCTAAGTGTGACCGTATCCTCAACGTGATGGAGTTGTATGTATTTAGTTTGATTTGCTCGAGGACTAGCAAAGTCTAAGTGTGGGGGAATTTGATAGGTGTCTAAAATACCTTGATATTTATCTATTGTTCATGCTTTCTTTGTTATGTTTTCTTGTAAATTATGTATCTTTTATTTGATTTTGAATTTCAGGTACTTTGGAGCAAAAGAAGAGGAAACGTCGCTTAAAAGGGGCTAAAGTGTCATTTCATGTGCAACTACTGTTGGAGGCGAATTATTTCTCAGACATGTCGACTTTAGTGATGCGATAAAAATTGAAGAAAAGAAGTGAATATGAGAAGTAAGAGATGGCTGCTCGAGAAACTACTAAAAGCACCCAGAAAAGTGTTAAAGGCACCCCTAGAAATATCCCGGAAAAGTCGATAAAGTCACCTAGAAGTTTTTCACTATATACAGCCCAAAAGTCATCTTTGTACCCAACAAATTGCTATTCGCAACCCCAATAATTGCTAAATGTAGCCCAAATTGCTAAAGGGACACCGCTGCTGGATAAGGGGAAGGTCATCTTCTCCATTCAAATTTTGAATTTTGGCGGGAAAAGAAGAACAAATTTAGGGTTTGGATTTTGAAGGAGTTAGGAAGAGATTAAATTGCTGGAATTGAATGGGTTTGTTCCTAAGGTCTAAACAGGGCTGGTGATGGTTTTTGTTTCGATCAGAATTGGCTAGGAAATCCACAGAAGGTGAATCAGTGATCAAAAATTTTGGCGGGAAAATATTGTTCTTCATGGCAATATTAGGATTCGATAATTAAAGTTGTTTGAGAGAGATTCAATGGCTCAAATCGTTTGGGCCGACTTGTATCAGCTAAACAGGGATGATATGGTGGTTTTATTCGATCCAGATGGGCTGGATAATCGGGTTTGGAGCAAAACAGGGGACGGGAAGAATATCCAATGACTACGTGAATTCCAGGCAAGATTTTGACGTATTTTTGGAAGAGTTAAACACAGGATTATGTAGTTACCTTATTAGAAGAAAGAATGACGTGTTTTGAGAGCTAAAACGAGAAGCAAATCCTCGTATATTTGGTGGTTTCATTAAAACATGCCGCGACTTGCTGTAGAAGGAAAGGAGAGATTTTCACAAGATTTTTCAGGCCTGTGGTGTATAAAAGGGGCTGTACAAGTTCTAGGAAAGAAGTCAGAGGGAGGGATACCTTGGAGAAGAAATAGAGAGCTTAGAATCGAGAAAATCAGAAGTTAGAAAAGTTACCTGCTGCTGCAAAAACACTCAAGAACACCAAGAACATTGAACCACCAAAAGCGGTCGCAGAAGGAGTCTTAAAAACAACGACAGAGTTAACCCTCTATCGTTCTTCAAGCAGTCGAAAAACAAAGACCCTCAGTGACGGTCGTTTATTACTGAAAACCATTGTAAGCACTTTTATTATTATTTTTCAATACAATGATTAATGAAATTTTCTCCAATCTTCGTTCTATGAGTAGCTAAATTTCTTTTCTAGGGTTTTGGAGGAAACTATTTTTGATGGGTAATATTTAGTAATTAATTTCTTTGGCATATTTACTCCAAAATTGTGTTTTAATTCGTTAAAAAAATCTCTCTTCTTTACATGCTTCGTAAAAACCGTTTTGGGTAGTTTCTACCGTTCTTTTATAAGCGAAGGAGGATTAGGCCTTAGAATAGCGACGAAAGTCATAAAAAAAAGCTTGTAGTGTTATATTTTCCAAAGCATGAGATTGAGTTCGAAACTGCTTTGAGTAAAATAGGAGTATTATGCCAAAGTTTTAATTATTGAGTTTACCATCATTAGAAGTAGCGGAATCCAAAGCCCTAGACTCATCTCTCCTTGGTAACAAAAATCAATTTTATTTAGTTTGTCTTAGTATTTTCTTTTAATAATCAAAAAACCAAATCTTTAAAAAGAGTCCGAGCAACGAATCTTTCTTACCACTGTAAAAACTACATCTTATGGTAAGTATCTTTTCAGAATATGTTGAAAACATAATCGAAGTGTTCATGGACGATTTTAGTGTCTTTGGTGATTCATTTGACCTTTGCTTGAACAGTTTATCACTAATCCTTGAACGATATGTTGAAACAAACCTTGTGCTGAATTGGGAGAAGTGCCATTTCATGGTAACTCATGGCATAGTTTTAGGCCATATAATATCTTCTAAAGGCTTGGAAGTCGATAAATCTAAGATAGACCTTATTCGTGCTTTAACCCCTCCCACTACGGTAAGGGAGATACGCTCTTTTCTTGGTCATGCAGGTTTTTATCGTAGATTCATCAAGGACTTTTCCAAGATAGCATCACCACTTTGTAATTTATTGCAAAAATATGTGATTTTTAACTTTGATGAAAAGTGTGTGGCGGCATTCAATCATTTGAAAGAACTTTTGATTTCAGCCCCTATCATTAAACCACCGGATTGGAGCAAGCCTTTTGAGCTTATGTGTGATGCTAGTGATTATGCGGTTGGTGCGGTGCTTGGGCAGCGTGTGGGGAAGATACCTCATGCCATTTATTATGCTTCTAGAGCGTTAAATGAGGCCCAACAAAACTACACAACCACTGAAAAAGAGTTGTTAGCCATTGTTTTTGCTTTGGAAAAGTTTCGCTCTTATCTAATTGGTACAAAAGTTGTTGTCTTTTCTGATCATGCAACACTTAGGTACTTGCTTACAAAGAAAGAGGCGAAACCGAGGCTCATACGATGAATATTACTCTTGCAAGAGTTTGATATTGAGATCAAAGACAAGAAAGGAATTGAGAACACCGTTGCGGATCACTTGAGACGTCTTGCTGTGGACAAGGAAACTATCCCGTTGCGTGAAAGTTTCCCGGATGAGCAACTATTCTCAATTGCCTTAGGAGAACCATGGTACGCTGATATTGTTAATTACTTAGTTTCTAAACAAATCCCAAAGAACTGTCTCGTGCTGAGAGGGACAAACTTAAGAAGTTAGGAAACCAATACATATGGGATGATCCATACCTATGGAAACATTGTAGTGACCAAGTAATACGAAGGTGCGTTCCCGAATCAGAATTTAATTCTATCTTGTCTTTTTGCCACTCATATGCTTGTGGAGGAAACTTTGGGAGCAAGAGAACCGCTCTCAAAGTATTAGAATGTGGTTTCTTTTGGCCAACTTTGTTTAAGGATACACATGCATTTTGTACCACATATGATAGGTGCCAAAGAACAGGCAATCTAGGAGCTCGAAATCAAATGCCACAAACTATTATTCAATTTGTTGAGATTTTTGATGTATGGGGAATTGATTTTATGGGCCCTTTTGTCAATTCTAGTGGGAATTATTATATCTTGCTTACTGTGGATTATGTCTCGAAATGGGTGGAAGCTAAGGCCACCCCAACTAATGATTCTAAAGTTGTTTCAGATTTTATGCAAGCTAATATATTTGCAAGGTTTGGAATTCCAAGGGCTATAATTAGCGATGGAGGTTCACACTTCAAAAACAGGTTCTTGCAAACCTTGTTAAGGAAGTACAATGTGTCGCATAGGATTGCAACACCTTACCATCCACAAACAAATGGACAAGCCGAGGTTTCCAAGCGAGAGGTGAAATCCATTCTTGAGAAGACGGTTAATCCAACAAGGAAAGATTGGAGTATGCGACTCAATGATGCTTTGTGAGCGTATAGAACCGCATACAAGACACCTATTGGGATGTCTCCCTTTAGGCTTGTTTACGGTAAACCTTGTCACTTACCCGTTGAAATTGAGCATAAGGCGTTTTGGGTTATTAAGCAATGCAATATGGAGTTGGATGGTGCTGGAAGGAAAAGGAAGTTGCAACTTCAAGAGTTAGAGGAGATTCGCAATGATGCATTTGAAAGCTCACGGATTTACAAGGAAAAGACGAAGGGATTTCATGATAGTATGATTACTAAGAAACAATTTTGCATTGGGCAGAAAGTGCTTTTGTTTAATTCTCGCTTGCAATTATTTCCGGGTAAATTAAGGTCACGTTGGATTGGACCTTTTATTGTGACTAATGTGTTTTCTCATGGTGCAGTGGAAATTCGTAGTTTAGCTACAGGAAATGAACTTAAAGTAAATGGTCACCGGTTGAAACCATATTATGAGAACTTCTCTTCGGATGTCGTGGAAGGAGTTAACCTTGTGGAAGTGCTCCCTCTGGAGGAGTCGTAGAAAGCAAGGAGATAGTCGGGCTGACGACTTTAAACCAAGCGCTAAATGGGAGGCAACCCATAGGATGAGTATTTCTTGTCTTGATTTTACTTTTTCTAGTCTTGTTTTTAATTTTCGATTTTTTGTCGCATATCATTAGAAGATTTCCTACCTTGACTTTCTTTGGACGATTCAATTTACATTGCGGACAATGTAAGGTTTAAGTGTGGTGGAGTGGTTAAGCATTTGCATTGTAAATTTTTCATAAATTTTCAACTTTTGTGTAAAATTTTGAATAAAAAACTCCAACTTGTGGTTAGTTTAGAGTCACATAGTATACATGTCGCTAAGATTACATCGAGATTCTCATAAGAGTGACCTGAACTTAGAGATGACGAGAGAACATGATCGGGTTTCTTACTTGTATGAGAGTTAAAGTTGGATTTAACCATGCCAGTGGCAAATAAGGTGCAGACTGAATTCGGTATTAGAGTAGTGGTCCCCTATAGTGGAGACTACCCATGTTACATAATGTGAGGCACCGACCTTCAATTCTTTGTACCTGTCTAAATTTGTGCTTTTAGAGTGTGTGTCATCGTACGTAAATTCCGGGCATAATGGTGAGCTGCCCAACCTCCCACCAATAGAAGCGCTACTTTGATCTCTTGAGTGCTATTTTTATCAATCATGATGGTGACATCGAATTGCTAACTTACATACCACTTGTAATCTTGTTCGCAGTTAGCACCATCCACTTTATCTCTCTCTACACCAACAGGTCCATAGAAACACCATCATCATCAACAAGAGGAGCATCACAAATTCAAAGGAAAGTTGAAGATCAAGGTTTACAAGCAACAATACAGAAATGAGCAGATTTCAGATTCAAGTAAAGCAACAATACAAGGAGCAGAATTTTTACAAGTTGAAGACTTATATACAAGAGCGAAGATTATAAAGATGAGAGTTCGAGAAGTTTATGATATCGAGACATACAAGTTGTGAAGAATCAAGTGGTAAAGTACTTACACCATGGCCTTTGTACTTACATTTTTATTTTATATGTATTTTATTTTCTCTTGTCTCCAAAAGAAAAGAAAAAAAAAGACAAGAGAAAATTTCTTTAGGTTCATTACTAGTTTTATTGTTTTGTTTCGTTTTGTTTTCATTTTGTATTTGTTTTATTTTTCTTGTCTCATATTAAAAAAAAAAAAGAGAGAGAGACAAGAAAAATTCATTATATCATATTTTGGGTTTGTATAGTTCGTTTTTAGTTTTGTATTCTTTCAATAAAGCCAATGGAAGAAAAAATATCTACAATGAAGTTTCAAGCAATAAGGATTTAGAGGAAAAGATTTACATTGTCAAGATTCTACGAAGTTCAAGAGTTATCATCAAGAGTTGAAGACCGAAGACGAAGATGAAGAAAAAGATTGAAGACCGAAGACGTTTCTATGGATGCTGTGAGAGTGGTGCTAGCTGCACGTCGAACGGATAACGATGTAAGTAAGCATATTCCCACCTTCGTTAAGTGGTTGATTTCCTTTCTTAGAGATCGTCAGATAAAAGGGTTTTCAAAATGAATAAAAGATGTGGGTTTTCAAAACAATTCGGAGGGCTTTGCCTTCCTGCCATTCAACGTGTCGTAGGATTCTCTCTTTACTCCTACCTGGACACATGTGTGACCCATAAAAAGTTGTTTATTATTGAGAGAAACTTCATAAAACCCTTTCTTGTGAGGCAGAGTCGAGAATTTCGATCACTCCGAACCCGAATTTCTTTCGATAAGGGATGGTTATTTCTCTCTCAACTTTTAAGGATGAGATTGTGTTCAAATATGTGTCTAACTTCTTATGACTAGTGTGCAGAATCTCTATGTCGTCTTAGCGCGTTGGATGCTATCATTACGGAGAACTAGTAAGTTGGAAAAATAGGTTTTGTGGGTATATCTCTAGTAAGCCCTCACGAGACTATAACTCGTCAACTAGGGACACCTAGGGGTTTAAAGGCTTGTTACACGTGCTAAGTGTGACCGTAGCCTCGACGACACGGAGTTGTATGTATGTTTTAAAATTATTTTGTTTGATTTTCTCGAGGACTAGCAAAGTCTAAGTGTGGGGGAGTTTGACAGGTGTCTAAAACACCATAATATTTATCTATTTTTATGCTTTCTTTGCTAAGTTTTCTTGTAAAATATGTATCTTATGTTTGCTTTTGAGTGTTTAGGTATTTTGGAGTCATTTGGAACAAAATAAGAAGAAATGTCGCTTGAAAGGCAAAGATGGCTGTTGTTGAGCGAAAGCATTCATTTGGAGCAAGGAGGGCGAAAACGTTCAACGTCGAGTGCTATGCGGAGTCAAGTCAAATATAAGGGGCTGCTAGCTCTGGTTCAAAGGAGAGTTAATGGGCTGCCATCAGGTGGCCCGTATCCATCAGTGGGTGCCTGTGTCTTTTTCCACTCCTACACAACCCTAAAAATCAGAGAAGTTTATCTTCTCTCTTATCATTTGTTTTGCCTGAATTTGAGAAATGAGAGAGGCGCCGATGGCTGCTGTCTCAGAGTTGGTAAAAGAGATTCAGAGGAATCAGGGAGATGAGAAGATGATGCTGCTAAGTCGAGAGCTTCTGTTGGTGGAGGAATTGATGAGGGGTTAGTGGTGAAATAATTTGTTAGGGTTTGTGGTTTGAAGCAAGAAGAGGGTTTTGAATCTGATGTTGTACTCTTGAAGAATTTGTGGTGATTGTTTGAATTGAGAAGAAGATGAATTTTCTGCCATGGGGTTTGATTGAGAGCCAGATGAACGCAGTGTGAATCTAGAAATTCAAGGGGAATTATAAGGGATAATGGTTGATTTATTGAAACTGAAAAGTGGGTTTCTGATGGTTCTTGTTGTTGTTGATTGGAGATACAACAAGGAGTATGCTCGAGATTCAAGATGATTTAAGAAATAAAAGTGAAATTAGAGTCCTGAGCTTCAATCAAGAATACAAGAATATGATGGATCTGTTGTTCTTATGAGGATGGAGAGCACCCAATGAATCGATTTGCGATGGACAGGTCTGATGTGATGCAGTTTTGATGCTGAGACAAGGGTGTGCAAGAATGAATGCCTGAATTGTGTTGTGAAAGACTTACAGGACACAAGAAGTTGGTGCTGAGATGGGTTTGCAACATTGGAGTTTTTTTTACTCAGAAAGATGTGAAGCTGATTTATGAATGTTAGGCTTACAGGGTTGGTGGTTATGGCATGGATAGAGACCCATAGATGCTATGATGATGTTGGTGAAGAGCAAGTGCAGTAGCTGGTGGCATCGCAGGTGATTTAGTAGTTGGAACTGATGTCGTGCATTCAATGGAGTCATGGGAGAGTGCTGGGCTGTTAACTGCAATGAACTGCAATTGAGAGCTGAATCTGTGGTGTTTCTGAGATGGAATTTCAAATGAAGTTGGAGATGGTGTGTTAAGTTGATGAAGCTGAGAAGAACAAGATTGAAAAATGAGATGTCACCGAGGTTTGTTGCGGTGAAGAATTGAGTTGGTTGTGCATGCATTGAGTGAAGTCTTTGGTAGTGACCATTATCTTTGGATGTGTAATGTTATTGCACAATGATATGCAAGCGAGTGTAGGCCTATGCAAATGGCTCGGGCCTTAGCAAGTCACCCACTCGGCTAGAGATCTCGGTGATTCATGGTCCGACTCTCGAATCACTTTACCAGTTGACTCGGTGAGACTCACCGAGCTTGACCGATTTGAATCGTTGACCGGTGGAGGGTGGACTTAGCCGGTCACCGAGCTATTTTCCGACCACTTTGCGGCCAACTTAGGCCAGTTTTCCGATTTTCGGCGGCCACTTTTGAGCAGAGTTTCTACATGGGTATTCCTCACACATGGGCTTGGTGGACTTCTATCTATTGGACCTTTGAGCCTTGACCTAGTTTTGGAAGAGAGGAAAAGCTATAAAAAGAATATTTTTACAACTTTTAGAGTATCACGTTTTATTCTTGGAACTTGGGGAGAGCCGCTTTTGTTTACGCTACTAGGGTTTGCTTTTGTTTCATCCTCTTTATTCAATTAATATTTTTATGATGAACTCCATAGCTATGAGTAGCTAATTTAATATTATTGGTTAAGGATGTAGTCCTATTTCTACAACTTGTGCTTGTGTTATGTATTAGTTTTCTCTCTTGATTATCGCTCACATCTCTACTGTTTTAATAATCTCATGATTGATGTATTGTAATAGGACTTAGATGTTTGGTTTGTTAAGTGGCCAATTAATTGAACTTGCATCCTTTCCCATAGCTATTTTAGGGTTTTTCATCGAGCGATAACCCCGAATACAAGTAGCATAATATGTTTACGGTTTGTAGTGATACACTCTTGTAATCATATGTAGAGTTTGACCATTGTCCGAATTGTTATGCGCAATATATGACAATTGCATTGATTAGCCTATTAAAACTTAATGCTCCTAGGAATTGAACTTAATTAGCGCAAGGCGTAGGTTATTCTTTAGGTAGAATTCACATACGCAACTCTAATGTGTGTGTTGATGAACTTAGGAAATTAATAGATTATCTTGCTCTCTTGATACTCTAGGCTTTTGATGATAAAGAGATAAAATTGTAATTATAATCATATATGCAAGCACATGTTTAAGATTGAAGATGAACTCCTTTACCAATATCTTTCTCTCATTGAATACTTTCTCCAATTACTTTGCTTTTTATTTACTTCTATTGTTGCTTAAAATTAGAAATCCCCCCCCCCAACCAATTGGTTACTTTAAGAAATTGAATACATAATAACTACAATTGCCTCTCTGTGGAAACGAACTCTTTCTTATCATATACTTTAGGAAAGTGAAATTATTTTTGACGCATACGACAGCGATCAACAAGATCCCGGGAAGAAAATGAGTCTCTGCCTGCCGTGAATAAAGGCTTCAGATGCGGGATAACAATCAAATAGATACTTATATACCTGAAGATAGGCGACGTATGCTGAAAAGAAACGTATCATGCTCAAAGAACCGAGCCAGCCTCTATCATGGTAATGTACGCCGAAATTCTCTTGTGAATTTCTTCGTCTGTCACCATCTAGTGCTTACCCCACAATAGGATCGTTATTACGTGCTAAGCAGGGGACTTAATGTTGATGGTGGTTTTCGGTTTAGGGCTAAAATCATGAAACCCTGTATTTTAATATGCTGTCATCCTGCAAAGGAACAGAAGCCATTTGAAAGTGATGAGTGATAGGTGTTGAAAACACCTCTCTAAG
The DNA here is from genome assembly GCA_023531295.1 of Papaver armeniacum. Classification (NCBI taxonomy): domain Eukaryota; kingdom Viridiplantae; phylum Streptophyta; class Magnoliopsida; order Ranunculales; family Papaveraceae; genus Papaver; species Papaver armeniacum. The sequence continues at coordinate 186,162 of JAJJWW010003878.1, forward strand.
TATCGATTGATTATGCTTTCTTAGCTAGTTTTCATGTGAAATTGTATTATTAGCTTTGTTTTATATTTTATGGGAATTTTGGAGCTTAATCCCAAAAAGAACAAGAAATCGTCCAATTGGCCACAAAAGATACAGAATTATCTAGGAGTCCTTGATATCATCTCGAATAGCACGAAAAGACGAAGCCAATGGCGAAAGAATGGAGTCAATCCGACGTCGTATGAAGAATCTGGAAGCATATGAAGCAAGCCGAAGTTGTCGAAAACTAGAGAACCTACAGAACTGTTATAGGCACCCGATCAATTTACTAAGGGCCACCTGCTTCTACTTCCTAGAACTACAAAAGTTGGTCGAGATTTTCATAACTCAGTATTCCCGTTCCAGCTCAATCATGAAGACCACCTCTGCACCAAGTCCTTCTCGCCGGAAAGCTTTATGTCACGATGGCTCATCAGTTAAGGCAAAGGCATTGTGTGTTATATTGAGAACCTGGAGAAGATTCAGATATGGTTATTAACCGAAGACAGGGATAAAGAAGATCTCGTTGCCATTGAAACAGATAATGAATGAAGGAGATAATGAAGTTTTTAGAGTTCTCATAGAGCCAGGAGTTATGGGTTTGTGTTGATGTGTGATTGAGTGTAGGGAAGGAGGTATAATGGTGTTAGAAACCACCAGCAGTTTCATGTTTGAATTACCATCAGTTCTGCTCATATGGTGTTTGCAAAATTGCATGAACCAAGGAGATGGAAGAGTTTATCATGGGTTTGATCAAGTTCTTGAGCTGTGGATATGGGATTATGATGGTTGCAATGGAGCAGAGTCTGTGGTGGTGATCGAATACTGAGGTTAACAACAACTCATGGTAAGGGAAATGATCACTACGAGTTTATTATGGGACTGTTAAGAGCTGGTAGTTTGATAGCCGATGAGACGACGCTGTAGTGGTGATGATCGGTGATTTTCTGGTGCTGGTACCTGATAGGTGTCTAAAACACCCAATTTTGATAATGATTTCTTTCACTTTTCTTATTAGTTCTCTTAAAATTTTGTATATTACGTATCTTTTCTATGTTTTCAGGTACAATGGCTTGAAGTTGCGAAAAGGAAGGAAAAACGCCACTAAATTTATTTATTTTAAATGTTTTATATCATGAAAATTCCCAAGACATATCCTCCATCATAGTTTCAATTTGGTTACACCAAAATTGAACTTGTGTGGCGGTCATGTGGCCATTTTATGGAGTGCTTTTTATTTATAAAAAAAAAAAAAAAAAAAGGAAAAAAAAAATGATTCAGAATTATGAGTGAATGTCACACAAGGGCATTACACATGTGTGCTGATGGAGGAAACAAAGAAAAGGGAAATTAGGTCTCATTTACCTTGCATTTTTAGGGGCGACCCCGAAAGAATTAGGGGCGACACTAAAAGACAAAAAAGGTCACCCAAACGTAAATCTAAGCTACCCCTTATCTTTGATTTTTCGAAATGGCCAATATGCCCTTATATAATCGGTAGCCAACACCATAATCGGTAGGTAAACATGCAATCGGTAGGTTAAAATGAAACTATACCTACCGATTGTTGTGTTGATACTTCGGCCAATAATCCCTTTTATAATCGGTAGCTTATCCAACTTGTAAGACTACCGATTATAAGGAGCCCCGTATTCAACCTTGGCCAAATTCCATAGGTTTTGAGGGTGCGGAGCCAACCATAACCACTTTGCTTGAGCTGTGGATGTAGCCATAATCGGAAGCCTAATAGGTTACATAAACTACCGATTATAAGTTGCCCCAAATTTAGTTTTTCTAAAATCCTTCACGTAATGAATTTTGAAATATACCATAATCGGTAGGGTATATAATTATATAGCCCACCGATTATAACGAGCCCCAGATCCAACCTTTGCCATATTTCATGGGTTTTGAGTGCACACACGACCATAACCACTTGGTTCGTGTTTTGTATGCGGCGTTAATCGGGAGTTAAATATATTACCAAACCATCCGATTATGGGTCGCCCCAAAATGAGTTTTTCTAAAATCCTTCATGTGATGAATTTTGAAATATACCATAATCGGTAGTCTATCCAACTCAACAACCTACCGATTATAAGGAGCCCCGGATCGAACCCTTGCCAAATTCCATTGGTTCCGAGGGTGCAGGGGCCATGCATAACCATGTGGTTCGTGATTTGGATGTAGCCATAATCGTAAGCCAAATAGGTTCCACAACCTACCGATTATAGGTTGCCCCAAAATGAGTTTTTTCTAAAATCCTTATTTGCTTTAATTTGCAATCGACATAATCGGTAGATAATAAAACTTATACACTACCGATTATAAGTGGTCGGGGATTCAACCTCGACAAAAACTATAATATTCGGTAGCCAAAACAATAATCGGTAGTTTCACTCAATAATCGGAAGCAAACTCGTAATCGGTAGATTTGGGGTCTATATATTAGTGTTTGGAAAAAAAAATTTGACTCATCGTGAGGTAATTCCCGATTGAGTGAGAGTAGAAGAAGAAAAAAGAAGAAGAAAGTGGGTATATGTTGCCAACTTCCCATTTTTGCCAACTTCCATAAACATGGATGGGTACGAAGAAGGAGGACGTGAAGTTGTTGAATTTCAAGGTTCACTACCGTTTAGAGATGACGATTTGGGGTATATGTTGAATGATCCAAACTTTGATGGAGATGAAACCCTAGACGACGCTTTCATGGAAGAAAATGGAGAATCACCCGAGATCGAAGCTAACGATTCATCAAACATACGGGTATGTTGTTAACAAACTCTAATACCCATGTTATCCATGTTACATGTGTTTGTGTGTGTTTTCGAACGTGAAAATTCGATTTCTGCATGCATTGAATGACATGAACGACATATATTCGGTAGTTAATTTAGTAACATATCTACCGATTATCAATAATCGGGTATATTTTGATGTATTAATATGCCGAATATGAAAAAATCCCCAAATTGAAAGCTTCAATTTCTCATAATCGGAAGTTCTCTACATGAATAAACGTCCGATTATCGGTATATAATAATCGGTTGGTTCATGAATTTATAGTCCCCCCGATTATTGAAGGTTTTTACACAGAAGAATTGTTCATTTCCGTATGTCGTTAATCGGTAGAGTATATGCGTACATGACTACCGATTTATTATAATCGGTTACGTTGTATAGTATTAAATCACCGATTGTGTTACAATCGTTTACTTATTATCCAAACTTCCTTCCGATTGCTAATGCATAACTTGTTGTTGTTGTGCGTAGGCTGTTGTAGCGGTTGATGACGATTATTATTTGAGGCCTGATACTTCCCTACACTATGCAAACGATTTGGTATGGTCATGAATTATCTTTTCTTTTTCCAATCGTGCATGTTAGATGGTTATGCTTATTATTTTTGTTTTGTAATATGCCCATTTAGATATTTGGAAGTAAGAAGGAGGCCAAGGAATGGCTTATGAACAAGGCAAAAGAGAAGATGTGCGTGGTAGTTCGTGAACCGTTGCGTTAAGAATATTCGGTTTGAAATGGTATGTGAGCGAGGTGGGAGAAGAAGAGTCACGAGGGAAAGAATAATAAGTATATATGGAAGATGGAGAGGAAGAAGTACCGAACTCATACGAAGAAGATTGGATGCCCATTTAAGATTGTCTTCTATAAGCCCGATGGTAAGGAAAGTAAAGATTGGAAAATGTCTAAAGTTGTTAATGGTTGTCACAACCACGATGATCCGGATACTCTTATTGGACATGTAATGGTTGCGAAGTTAAAACCACGTGAAATGGAGACGGTGAGGTCTATGCGTATCCAAAAGGCGAGTGCGATCTTAAGTAAAATAAAGGCGGACGACCCCGACAACTTGTCTTCTTTATCTACAATTAAGTCGGCCTAGCTACGATCAAAAGGACGGAATGGGATGGTAGAACGGTCATGCAACAATCGCAGTGGTTAGCTGAGTTACACGACTACACGTTGAGAACGGAAGAAAAGGATGGTAAAGTGGTACGTATTTTCTTGGCACATCCCGAAATGATAAAATTGGCTCAGTGTTTTCATCAAATTGTGTTGATAGATGCCACTTACAAGACAAACAAATATAACATGCCGTTGTTGAACATTGCTTGTCACACTTCGGACAAAAACACGTTTACGATTGCATGGGGTTTAATGGATCATGAGAACAACGTGAGTTTCATTTGGATCTTGGAGACGGCGAGGTCCATTTACAATGGGGATGATTTTCCAAGGGTTATTGTAACGGATAACGATCAAGCCTTAATGCATGCAATAGCGGTAGTGTTTCTGAAGCCCGAAACTTGCGGTGTACGTGGCACATTCAATGCAACCTCGGACACAATTGCCATCGCCATTTCCAAGCTAAAAAACCAAGGAAGGGTACCAAGAGGTCGAAGGAAGAGGATGAGCGCATTAGTAAATTAACCGAGGAAGAACGAGAGGAAGAGAAGAGGTTATTTGATGAAAAATGGAAGGAGGATGGGATAATTTGGAGATCGTTCATGAAAGCATGGGACAAGATCGTTTGGTCAATGACCGAGGAAATTTCTGAAAGGAACTTGAAGAAATTTGAGGAAGAATATTACAAGGACTACCCAAAACCCGTTGAGTATTGTAAAACACAATGGTTACCGATTAAGGAGAGGTTTGTGTATGCATGGACATATGAATATCATAACTTCAAGAACGAGGCGACAAGCATTGCGGAGGGGTCTCATGGCCGATTAAATAAAATACTTCTAGGTAGTCAAAATGGAGTTGTGTCGATCCAAGAAGCAATCCATGAATTCACCAATCGTGATCTCATAAAGATTAAGGCTTCTATGCAATTTAGTGTACATAAATTCCCTACGGAACACGAAGGGGAAAGATTGCTTCTAAGGGGCATTGTTCATAAAGTTTCACGTTGGGCAATAAATCACATGATAGAACAATTGAAGTTGTATAAAGCTAACGATGACGAGAATACGGTTTGTGTTTGCAAGGATATGATAGGTATTGGTCTCCCATGTCGTCATAAAATGGGTAGGTACGTCGATGTGATTGACATCAATGATATTCATCCATTTTGGAAGCAATTAAATTTCACTCCAAGCACACCCGTAGTCAATGGTCCGTCGTTCATGGAGTCGGAATTGTGTGCAAGAATAGCCGAGCGTTATGCTACAACAAATGGCGCCAAGAAGCAAATATTGATGCATGATTTGGAACAAGCTCTTCACCCTCGTTTAAAAGAGGTTGATGAACCTATTAAGCAAAAGGGGGCGGGTAGGCCAAACACCGAAGTGTCGAGGACCATTGAAAGAAAAGAATTAAAGGATCATTTGTCTAATAAAAAGAATATTGTGTCGGCATGAGCGTTCGGAAGCCGAATTTGAAGATGAGCCGCAACCCAAGAAAAGAGGTCGTCCAAGAAAAGATCAAAATGGAAGTCTAAGGGTATCTAAGAAGCCTTTTCAAGTAAGTCAAGTCGATCTTTGTGGAACAAGTTGTGTTAGTGGAGACCCAAACTAGCTCCGTAGTTATTGATCAAATGAGCGACTCGCCACAAACACATTCAACGGAAATGGTGACTATAAAGAGAAGTATGGTACTCTTCGTTGTCCTAGGGATTTTCATGGAAGACCAACACGATCAAGGTATACGATTATAGAAGAGTATATGAAACAACTCCCTCCACTCATTGTTCCATTTGTTTTGTCCACCGACGAGGTTGATGGGGATGGCAATTGCGGGTTTCACGTCGCCTCGGAACAAATTGGTTACTTTGGAGAGGCGGTGAACGAAGATGTCACCCAATGGCAAAATTTAAGAACTAAGATGGCGGTACAACTAATAAAGGACAAGGATTTCTATATGGAGATGATGAAGGAAGGAGATAGGCACGACAAAGAACTAGAGTTCAAAGACTTTGTTGCGCGTGTAAAGTGCGAAAAGGGATTGAAGACAATTGGATCCAAGTATTGGATGACAATGCCTAAATGTGGATATCTCTTAGCGGACGCTTTGAATTGCGTGGTACATTTCTTTGTTCCTCCTAGGTATGGACATTCTTATACGTTTACACCTACAAGGACGGTTTGCGAAGAATCGGTTAAAGATAGAAGAATTGTTATGGCATTTGTGAATGAGATGCATTTTATCGGTTTAAGAGTAAAGAGGGATTGCCCATTACCTCCGTTGGATGGTTGGAACGATTACTTCCCAGCGAATCATTGTAACGATTGGTTGAAACAATATGAGACCAACATGTTGGATTGGGATCGCGTCATGAAGGTGGATTTCCCGGAAGGCGTACTGGAATTGGTTTCCTCGGATGATGAAGATCAATGATTGTTATGTTTGAAAGATGTATTTTGGAAAGCCCTATTTGTACATGTTTTTTTTTGGAATTTTGTGGAAAATACTGTGAAGTCTAAAGCTATAATCGGTAGTTATATTTTTAATATATCAACCGATTATACAAGCTTTTGTAAACAGACTCAATCAATATTATAATCGGTTATTAACTTTTTGAATTTATCTTCCGATTAAAAGGCTGATAAAACAACTGAAATTTTTTCCCAGAATCGGTAGATTACATATTATATAAACATCCGATTGACACCAAACTCTGACAAAAAATAAACTGTAAATTTTCCCAAGAATCGGTAGACAACATATTGAATAAACTTCCGATTGTCACCATAGTCTGACAAAAAGCTGAAAATCTTCCCAGAATCGGTAGACAACATACTGCATAAACTTCCGATTGTCACCAAATTCTGACAAAATAGGTGAAAATCTTCCCAGAATCGGTAGACAATATAAAATAATACCTTCCGATTGTAACCATCAATCAACATTTATACTGTTACGACAGACTTCAGGAATTCATAACTTCCATCATAAGTGAATTCTTCACCCTTTTCCACTAAGTACTGTCTTTTTGCGAGTGTCTCCTATATAAACAAACATAAAATAATGTCAACTTCGTTTTAGTAAGAAAGATTAAACACCCGGTATTATTTAAAAAGAATAACCGAGCGTTATACTTACAAATTGTTGGATCGACAAGCTTAAGTGGCTAGTGTTAAACATCCTCTTTTGTATCGTTATGTAATCATTTACCCCTTTTTGGACAAGTCGGAAACGATCATGAACTTGTTGGAGTGATCTTTGCTTTGGATTTCCATACTCTCGCACAAATTGGCTATACCCTCGCCCAAAAGACTTCGGGTGTTAACCTTCCTGCTATGACATCTTCACGTCTTGTTTCACGATACCATGTTTTCACAATGACCAAATCTTCATCTGCGTCAAACGTTGCCATGCTTGTAAGTTGAGATATAGAATGAATTCACAAGAGTAGACGATGGAAAATATATTTGTAGAATACACAATGCTATATATGTGTTGTTTGGTGCATACATAAGAAGAGTTTACCCTCCTTATATAGATGAGAGTCCCAACGTCTTTTTTTTTTGAAAATATGGCCGTTGATGCGTACTTTTACAAGACTGTACTGAAATTGCGTACAATTATTACACACAATCGGTAGTAAATGTTTGAACAAAGAATCCGATTATTTGTAATCGGTAAATATGTATTGTTATATGCTTCCGATTATAGGATGTTTTGTCAACAGAGTTCCCAGTTTCATTAGAGTAGTATAATCGGAGGTTTATAAATATGTATTATCAACCGATTGTGTTTGGTTTTCGAGGCACGGCTAGTTTCTTTTGAACGAACTAGCCGTTGGAGTATAATCGGTAGTTATATCAACAATTAAAACTTCCGATTTTCATAAATATTTTGAAATTCATAACAATATCACCTACACATCATCATAATTTTACATTGAACTCCCGCAATTCTATTACGAGGTATTGCGATTAGCGTCGCGGACGTGTTGGACGAGTCCTAAACGGATTAAATCTTTCCATCTCCTAAGGATTCTAAAATGAGCTTCATAACTAAGCTTGATCTTTTCCATCTCCGCCATTCCCCGAGAGATCGTTCTATAACCTCATCATTGGTTTCACCCCTCAATCGATATTGATTCACAAGATAAGTTAAATGGACGAATTCTTGGACGTGTCCATTTATTGAACCAACTCGGTAAAAGATCGGCGGAGTGACGGTTGTTTGGGTTACGGTGTCGTCGCAGAATTTTTCGTGAATTTTCCCAAATAACTCATACTCATTATGCCTCCTTGCTGCGTTCTTCTCCTCGTCTCGGATAGAATTGAACATAGCGCCTACATAAAGATAAATCTTCTTCGATCGTGAACTCAGTAGGATTAATGAATGGTTGGGCCATTATGTTGAAGATGATGTTGGAGAGAGTTTAAAGGTATTTGTGTTCCATAGAGAGTAAAAGGATACAACTTATATAGAGTTTAGAGTTCCAACAATTTGTATTTTGTTGGGGCAAATCAGATAATCGGTAGTCAAATGAAGTATTTTAACTTCCGATTATACGGTTCTAAATTTTGTTTTTGCGAAATGTCATTTTTTTCGAATTTTGGAACTATATTAATCGGTAGCTAATAACCTACCGATTATACAGTTGCCCCAAATTTTGTTTTTGCAGAAATGTCATTTTTTTCGAATTTGGGAACTATAATAATCGGTAGTTAATAAGGCTTCCGATTATACAGTTGCCCCAAATTTCTTTCTTGGCGAAATCACCAATTTTGGGAATTTATGAGCTACTATAATCGGTAGTCTCGTGAGGTTATTTCCTTCCGATTGTCATAGAAGCCGATGCGAGTTTGGCACATAATCGATAATAATCGGTAGTATAACATAGTTACTAAGCTTCCGATTGCGTTGTTATAATCGGGAACAAAATAGCTTCCGATTGTGTAAGGGCATTAACGTATTCTCCGCGTTTTTGGACATCCCTTAACGGTGTATATGGGTTGGGAATAAAAAAGTCGCCCCTAATTCTTTCGGGGTCGCCCCTAAAAGTGCCAGGCTCATTTAGGCCTAAATCCAAATCCAATTTTCATCCAGCAGAGAAAGGAAAGTGAAGACCAACTGCCGGAGATGTTGTTACCCGATTCATTGCCGTCAGTTCTAGCCAAGGGCCAAGGTCCTTATTTCATTCAGAGAAGCAAGGAAATGGAGCTGGTGTGATATGGATGGATTTGGGTGAAGTTGTGTGTGAAAAATCAAGCCAAAGAAGGAGATCTGAGGCTATTGAATAAGTGGGTTTTGTTGGCTGTTTTCAGAAGCTGTAAGGAGGCGGAGTATGCTGGTACATATACAGTTTGTATTGGGTTGCGGTTGACAGAGACTTAGTTTAGAAAGCAGTCATGAAGATGGTGCTACTTCCATTGAGAACAGATGTTGTTGCTGTAATGAAGATTGAATGAATGTGGAGATTATGAATGATTCACTGATTTCTGAGATATGGGTTTGAGCTAATTGGTATTGTGCGGAAATGGAGAACTATAGAAGAGGAATTGTTGATCTCTAACAGCACCATCAGCCCGCTTATAGGGTGTCTGGGAAATTGTCTGAACCAGGAGATGGAAGAGTTTATCATGGGTTTTGATCAAGTCTCGACTGTAAAGTTCAGAGAAGAAGCAAGGATTGCGAAAACACAGCGATGCTGCCCCATGGTTATTGTGGTTGCGTGGATGAACTAGATGAAGAAAATGCTTACAAGCAAGTCGTACAGGGCATAGAATGGAGGTTGGTACAGGCAGTAAGGTGAAGTATTGAGCTGAGGTGTTGTTGTTCATAATTTTTTTTTTTTTTTTTTTTTTTTAGCTAAGTCATAATATTAAAGCCAAAACAGAATTACAAGTAATTACCGAGGGGACCCTAGATCCTGCACCCTTTAGAGAACTAAAGGGCGAGACAAAACCTCGAAAAATCTAAGGAATATAAATGGGCAAAGGCCCTTACATGAAAACGTAAAAACCTATAACACCCGTTAAACTTCAATCATTAATATCACACTAACTCCAAGGACCCTGGCTGGAATACTCATGTCCGTAGCAATCATCGTTCTAGCAACATAACTTCATTTAAAATTGCGTTTATGCGATTGTAAAGGTCCACGCACTTTACTACTCCTCGATGTATTACCATTAATTGATGCAGTAGCCAATTTCATATTTATAAAATTCAAGACTCTCTGAGCTTCTTCCTCCGCAATAGGGTCAAACCCTTTATCTTTGTTAGGGGAGTTTATTATAGACCCCCCCGGAATATAAGGTACAATCGCCGATTGATTAATATCAGCATCCATCCCTTCATTATAATCAGTTCCAACTTGTTCCACATCCTCATTGGCTACCTTCTCTGCTAATTCATCAATAAGATTATTTGCTGCGACATCTATAATTTCTTGAGCGAAATTTGACATACGTATTTCCTCTTCCGAGAGATTCTCTTTAGATTTATTTGTACGTTTACGTCTTTTATTGTTACCAACAACAATCCCCTGTCTAATTTCAGTAATAGTGGGATCATCAACTACTATTACTGAGTTTTGAGTAGTAGGGGCGACAACTAAGTCTTGCTCTCCGATACAATAGTTTTGGTATGGTTTCATTCACAACAACTCCATCATCTCCAAGAACCGGGGTGAGATTATTCTCAATTGTCGACTACGAGATATCAACTTCGGGAGTTATAGGTTTATCCCCAACATCTTTAGATGACTCATCATAAACATTTTCCACTTCTTCACCCTCATCTTCTTGGTTGTCGCATCCATCATATCATCCGCCTCGGCCTGGTCCATATTTTTAAAAACATCAAACTTCCCGGTGTTTACGTTACTCGAATTTTCAAGACCGTTGTCACTGAATTTAGTTTTTGTACCCTTAGCTAATTCGAATACGATTGTCTTCTCTTCGTAACGATTTATTATTGTTGTTGACTTCTTCAGTTGTTGGGGAACAAAGTCTCTATTCCTGTTACCTCTTCTACGATCTCTATAATTATTATCTGCTACATTACCTGACTTGGTAGCAACAATTTTCTCGGCTACAGGCCGTGATTTAGCTTTACATTGATCAATAAGCCATGGCCAAAATAGGTTTTCTGCAATGGGTTTTAGTGGCTTGTGAAGTTCAGGTGGTGGACATAATTAAGAAGCAAACATGGTGAGAGTATGCTGGTGTTTGTTAAGACGAGCAGAAACAATGGTTAATCTGCCAGATTTCTCGTCATTATAATGAAGGTTTCTGCTGTTATAACCATGTCTACAATGGGGTTGTTTCAGTGGTATGTTTGACCAGGAAATTTCAGTCTTGTCTCAATCTTGTGCATTTTGTTTACTATGAGCCTTAGGGCTATGTATGAGGTTTATTTGAAGCTGTCAAGAATGGGACCAATGGCCAGGGTTGTTTGCTGAGTCGAATTCAGGGATGAAGTGGGTCGAATCTGTGATGGTCATGGTTAGTTTTCTTGATCTGAAATGCAGTTCAAGACGTGTGTTGCTGGTTGGAAGTCGAGAAAGTACATCAAGGAAGCGGTTTGTTGGGTCAAGTTTGTGTTGGTTTGCCATGGGCCCTGGTGCAGGTGGAATTGATGAAGTTCAGGTCAAGTTTCGGCAAGCAAGACCATTACCAGTTGCAGCTGCTCAACTGCACTATCTCTCTGCTGTAACCGTGGGTTCGATGGATGTATTTGCACGTTTGGCAGAAGCCCGTGACTCGAGTTAGAAGCTTGGCAAGGTTTGGCAGACGCTGAGAAGAACAAGGCTACAAGTGATGCAAGTCTGGGGATTGTTTGGGTTGTATCTTGAGATGAAATAGATGTGTTGTGAATGAGCTTACAAGGGTTCAGTTTGGTTGTACTTATATTATATGCACTGGCTAGCCATGGCTTGATGGCCGTGTATACAGGGTACTGGCACCAGCTAGATGATGTTTTCAACACCGACAGGAGAGTTTGTTTCAGTTTTGGAAGAAGTTTCCTGCAGAGAAGTCAGCTAAGAAAAGGGTTTACAGCCTTGGATTAACTGTGAATGAATGGATGTTCTGGTGTTTGTATTAAATATGGAAACTTGGGTACTTGCCCAATACGTTTTTCCAGGAGAAGAAAGCTATAAGAGGAGGTGCAGAATACAACAGAACGCTACCTCTTTTTCACCAGTTTTCCTGCACACCAGCTGCTCGACGAAAGTTTTGAAAGAAAAGCTTCACCACCAGTTCGCGCAAGGAAGCAGCAACCTGAACCTGTTTTCTCCAGCTGCTTAAGTTCTTCACAGTGGTTTGCTTTCGCAATTGTTTAAGCCTTAAAACCTTATTTATTTTCAATATATTTTTGTGCTTAAACCAAAACTATGAGTAGCTAATAACCTTATTGATTGGGGAGGATTTCAAAACTCCGAACATGTTTTATTAATCAATTTCAAGCAAGTTATTCTTTCATAAATATCTTTTGTTGATTATCTTTTGCCGTTTATATGACCATGAGATGTATGCTTGGTATCTAAGTGCGCGATTATGTAACTCGTTTGCAACTCTAATGCTAGTATTGCGAGCTTTGATCCGTAATTGTTAGAGTAATCTTTACATAAGTAGCGGTGCACTATTTGTTTCAAAGGGATTTTGTATGCAATAGTGTGTAAAAGATAACCCTAGGTTAATGTGTCGAACTTACGAGCATGTGACTAGGAACAACTTGATTCATAAATCTTAATGCAATTGTTTGAATTACACCTAGAGAGCTTATTTTGGGTGGTTCACTTAATTAGAATCCGCTAGAGAACTTATTCTATGCGGTGATTTTTGGAGTCTAAAGATTAGTTGAACTTATAACTACTTTTCTTAAAGTTGTTAACAATCGAAATTTATTGAAAGTGAAACTTGTGTGATTAATAATATCTTGTTTGGTAGTGGAGAATGAATCTCTAGTCAATTCCATCTCATAATTTGAATTACAAACTTTGCAATTTTCCAGAATTTGTGTCTTTCAACAATATCAATTTGTTACAAGTAATAACTTAAAACTCACCTCCTCGTGGACTTGAACTCGACTTGCCTCACTACTTCTTTATAGAATTGTGTAGCATAAGAGAATTATTATTGATAGGTTGGCAACCTCATATGTACCTGATGGAGGAGGAAGTTGTTATGAGACCGAGAGATATGGAAGGAGAGGAACACGGCAGTAACAAGAATGAGGAAACGCTGTTGATGCTAGAGATTGCAGGGTGTACGAATAGCAGGAAGTATGAAGAGCTCGAGAGAAGATCGATGTTATTATGTTCGAGTATGGGAGCAGAAGAGAACTCGAGACCAAATAGAATACATGGCAAAGGATGATCAGAGCTATGGACTGAGCTTGGCAATGGATGGAGCTGATGCGGTGCTTATATGCAAGAGATGCTCGGTTCGTGATGGTTTTGTCGGTAGTTGAGGAAGTGAACTGGACTTGTATGTGCAGCTGGCGATACAAGAGTTATGTGGTATGTTTCAGTGAGATGGACCTGATGATATTGTTGCCGTGACACCGATGGACTGTGATGTTGTGCTGCAAGATGAGGAGTTGAAGCTGGAGGCTTAAGTTGGATAATAGGTTGCAAAGCGTTTGAGGCAAGGCCTGGTGACCATTTGTTGAAGCTGCAGTCGACTGCACTATTTGTTGTTGTGGATTGCCATGGGTTTGTTGATGTTGGTTGTTGCTGAGATAGAAGATAATGAGTGTGCTAATGGATACTGGTGCTATTGAACAGAAATGGGAAGTGGTGTTGATACTGCTGGTCGAGAATTAATGTTTTGCAGGGAATGGTGATACAGAGGACTTGGAGTCCGAGTTTGTTGTGCTGCCATTATCGGATGATGTTGTTCGAGAAAAGAAGATGCAGGGAGATCTTGAGAAGTCCATGTTCGAGTATGATAATAAAGGTGATGGTTACTAATGGGCAGTGGCTGTGATGATTGGAACCGAGAAAAGATGATCGATTGAGTTGCTGCCAGTGAGATGAATTTGGCTGCTGCCATTGTCAGCGACAGATGGAGGAGGAGTTGATGGGATGTCAGTTTCAAAAAACTGATAAGCCAAGAACGTAAGATGGGTTGGGCTTCTACAGCTACTTCACTTCATGGGACCTTGAGGTCGTGTCTATGCGATTCCTTTGCATGGCCAGACTTGGCCGTGACTTTGGAAATTTGGCCAGAGTTTGGCAATCCACTTTGCATAAGATGTGACGCACGGGACACAATTTTTAAGGAGGTGCACTTTCCTATCTTAGCTAGGTTTCCTAGTTTTCTTCAAGAAGAGGTTATAAAACTCTATATATATGGAAGCTTAGATACAATTTGATATCTTCTATTCACTGTTTTTCTCCCGCTAAGGGGGGAGAACTATCTCTTTTCTATATTCTTTTTATTGTTAAGGATGAATTCAAAGTTCTAATTGTGAAGCTCAATTATTTACAAGTTTGTTTCTAGTTTTAAAGTTAATCATTGTGGATTATTTTTACTATATCGAAGGTTTATGATTGATTCTTAGATTGGTTTGGGTGCGCAACTAGATTAGTCTAGTTATCATTCTAATGCTAGCAGAGATTTGGGCAATCCGTAATTGTCGTTTATCTCCTACAAAAGTAGAAATCGCAAGACCTTGTGGAGGGATTCTGTGGAGCAATTGCGAGTAAAGACAACACTAGTAAGTGGACCGAGCGTACCGAGTTTAACTGCTGGGATCAAACCTAAATTCATAAATCTTAATGCGTTCGGGGAATTATATCTGGTAAGCGAACCTCAAGGTGGTTCTTTTGAATAGAATCCGGTAGTCGAGCGCTTCCGTATCCGGTGATACAAGGAGTTTTGGGGATAGCTAAGCGTACCTGCTATTCTACGGTTGGTGACAATTGATTTTAACAAGAGATAAACGGGTACAATGTTGAGTTAACAGTTAGTAACGGCGAAGGATTTCTTCATCATCTTTATCTTATTATCCTTTTTATCCTTCTTTTATATTTTTGCTGATTTAGATAACATATCAATTGCATTACTCTTCGTGGGAACGATCCTTACTACCGCTTTATTACTTGTTAATTAGTGGGAAACATCTTATTATTTTGTTGAGTAAACGACGCTCACCAATGAGTGCATAAACCTTTTCACTTACATAGGTATTGAGCAATTCAACATATTTATGAAGTTTATTCAGAATGGTGCGTGAAGCAATAACCCCCGATATTCTGTAAACTTTAACCCATTGCATTATTCACCAATGCATTCACCTGCCGAGTATTTTCCTATGCTATGTTCCCCAGCTGAACTTTCAATGTTGGCATGACATGACGATTAATGTTCACTCGCAGCAGAGTAGCACGAATCTCCCGAAGTGTCAGTATTGAAATCTGTATGAAAACACTCGCGTAGGCTACACCACCCTCTGACAAAGAGATTAGCATGTTTACACACCTTTTAATTAAAAGTTAGCGTGACCGAACGCGTTGAAATTCCTTAAGGGAAATCTAGACTGTCCATATCAGTCTTAAGAAATGATCACGACCACACAATTTGGCCACACAATTTAATAGGCCTAGTCTACTCCTATCGGAACTAGGCGATCACATGATGACCATCGGAGGGCCCACTAATACCCCAATCGGTCGGACTCCATCTAGCACACTCCAACGTCGTCGAACGCTAACCCCAAATATGGGTGATCGCGCTGTTGAAGAATAAAGCTCAAACGAGCTAAGACCGGCCAAAACGGTCTCAGAAACCGTCCAACTTGGATAGCTTAGTTGGATGGCTTAGATTTTCCTTCGAACGATCAAAGAAGTGTTGGCGCGTTCACCGACGACCCAACTACACCCATGGTCAATCGACTTGCTCACAGCAAGCCAAGAGCTTATAGAATCGTTCACCCAAAGTAGGGTGAACACGCTGCTTTAGAAACCTTAAATTGCGTTTGCAGCAACGAGATACTATCGCAAATCGATCACGATCGTCCATCTTTGCCGGCTAAAGTAAGTGGCTTAGATTCAATTCCAGGCGGCCCAAAAGATGTCAGCGCGCTCACTGGCGCCCCGCCTTTGCATAGGGCCGATCGGCCTGATCAAATTAACGCCAGCGCTTTCAATCGATTAGCGAAAATAGGGTTGTCCGCACGACCCCTAAACCCTAAAATTACATTAATGGCAATAAACAACTGCCGCAAATTATCTCGTCCATCCAACTTCGCTAGCCTAGTTGGACGGTGTAGATTTATTTTCAGAAAACCAACAAGGTAGCATTGTGATCACCGGCCACCTCCCATCCACATTGAGCGATCGACCAAGTGATAGCTCGCCCATATGGTCCCCAAACGATCACCCAAAGGTGGCCGGGCAGGCTACGTTTAAGACGCTCAATTCGTGACTGATTCGATCGAGCTCTAAAACAACGATGCTTCTAGCACATCGACTATTTTCAGCTGCTTATTTAAAAGCGATGCTTTATACATTGATTATAAACACTGTTATGCAAAATATTGATTTCACGAATAACTCATCATTTAACCTAAAAGCACTATGTGCTGATTTTAGCGGCAAGTCTCATGACTTGAACCATTCACTCGAGACATCAAACATGTCACAAACTGGGGGATGATCACTGGGTATTGGTCTGGCGGTTTACAGCGTGCGGCGTGCAACGTGCCCATTACGAGAAAGTGACAAGAAAGGACGGACGGTTAACAATAATGAGAGTAGTGGGTGAAAGTGTGACCAGTCTTCCCTCATAACGGAAACACGATGATCACCACCTTCCGCACAACTCCACTTCTTCATTACTTAACTTCCTCCACTTCCTATGAGATCAGGGTGCACTCAATGACCTGTATAAATAGGATTTCAACCTATTTCAACAAAAAAAAGACAAGTGTTATCAACACAAGTATCCATAAACCACATTCTGATACGAGTCATAAAGCAGCCACGCCTTCATAATTCAACATTCTGATCTCAAACACCTTCTTCGCTTCCCTCCCTAAGATCAACCCTTCTCCTTCACCTTGTGACCAAATTGAATCTAGAACGGCCATTTCTTGGTTTAGGCCAGAGTCTTGCAGATTGATCTCTCGAATCTAAAAGTACTCTCGTGCAGTGCATTTGTTTAGGGTTTGAATTCGTTTCTCATCAACATGCTCAAATTTACCAAAAACCGCAGAATCAATTTTTACCCAAAAACAGTAGTTTTTAGGCATTCGCCAAAATATGTCATCAATTTGGTCCTTAAGATGGATGGCTCTAGTGTGGGAATGGCTTCCCATAAGAATCATACTCGAGATGGATACGCAGTGCCCAATTCAGTTGGTTATCCTTCCCCTTGGCTAGTATTTAGGAGGTGAAATATTGGTACTTTCACCCCTGATTACAAACAGGGAAGGGCGGCTTCTCATAATCTGCTCGACGTCCAAGTCTTTATTTTATTTTTTTGATCAGAAAAATATTTGGTTTTCTTTCTAGGATGAACCTTACTGCATGCACCGGGGAAGTTGCCAGCCAGAGACATGGCCCTATGCCCCACCACAGAGACTTGAGGAGGCTCATAAGGCTGTGTCATAGCCCGGTAGGCCCTATCATGGAGACTTGCAGGGGTCCCATAAGGGCCAAGGCTGTCTTTCCAGGATTTTCCACTGGTGACTCACGGTAACAGTGTTTACTTTACAAACCCAGAAGGTTAACTTAGTAACAGTGGGACTCAACGGGAAATTTGAGGGTTGCGTTGTGTTTACTTTACACACTATCTAGAGGTTCTTGAAGATAATTAGAGGCCGCCGAGCTTCAAATGAAATGGGCACTTCCTAAGCAGGTCATAGGTACTTAAATATGGAATCCCAAAGTCTAAAGGGATCCGAAAACACTACTTTTTCTACGGTTGAAGTGCTTTGATAACGTATCCAAGTCCTAATAGCCTTAGCTAATCTTGAAGACCGGCTTACAATGTTGGGCTATCATCAATCATCTTTCTTTTTTCTTCTTTTAGCGTAGTCCGTATTTCTAATGATGAGTTTTTTTTTGTTGGTTAAACATACTCTCTCTGTCCCAAATTACTTGAGCTAATTGGTTTTAAATTTTGTCCCACGGATAATTGAGCTATCTCACTAATCTGGGGGATATTTCTAAAACTACCCATTTAATTGATTATTGTTACTATAAAAAATATGTATAATTTGATAGCCATGTTTATATTCGTTACGTATGAGTTTTAAAATACTTTTCAATTGTATAATAAAATTTACGAAAAACTGTAGTATAATTTAAGAGATAAATCATTTTTAAGTTTTACTAGTTATTATCTATAAGGGTATATTATGTGATTCCACATGCATATGTGATTTGTTTGATTCCACATGCATATGTGATTTGTTTGGTTTTGGGAAGAAAATTGTCTGGTTAGTATTTTGATCCGCATAAATTTGTCAGATTTTGGCCGAAATACAGAGCTAAAGAAAGAGAGATAGCAAATAAGGAAAGAAAATATGCAGAGAGACAGCAGCAGGTTTAGTAGTCAAGAGTCATCAAATAAGACGCACAAGAACATGCCAGGTCATTGGTGTTTTTGGTAGTTTAGCCTGCCCAAAATCCCTTAAAAGGCGGTAACAAATTAAAGACATATACCAGCATTGGATGCGGCATAGTGCGTACTCGTGACACTCATACTTGCCTAGTTACCAGAAGCAGCTGCATCATTGTACTTGCCTAGTTACCAGAAGCAGCTGCATCATCGTACCTGATTCTCAGCCACATAAAAATTTGGGATTTGTTGTTGTCCGAAGAAAAACTCACACGCAGTATACTAACTCTGCTTTGCTTACGTATGCCCGACGTTGGTGACTGCATAACAGAATTATCCTGTTATGACATTCAAAATAAGATTTTTCACAAAGACGCTATGGTAGCTGGTGGGTCTTAGGCTAGAGGAGATAAGATATACTTCTTTGTTTTTGTTCGATGGGAAGGAGACTCATTATGGCACTGTAACCTTTCTTTTTGATTGGTCAAAGAGAATATAATAAAAAAGAGAATACAATAAATAAAATTTGTATTTTTAAGGGTCACTCAAAAAGAATCGGGCCAACAATAAAATAAAATAGGATCACCCAAATCTAAATTGAGTTCACCCCTTATCTCGCATATTTCTTAATGGCAAAATTGCCCTTATATAATCGGGAGATAAGTACACAATCGCACGTTTCACCTCCTTTTGTAAAGATGAAATTTTCAGGAAGAAGTTTGAGTAACATTCGGAAGATAAGGAGACAATCGGAAGTTTGAGTAGCATTCGTAAAGAAGAAATTTTTAGGAAGAAGATTGAGTAGCATTCGAGAGATAAACTTACAATCGGAAGTTTTAGTAGTTAACCAGACTTCCGAATATAGAGTGGCTCAAAAATCAAATTTTGGAAAAAAGTGAAATTTTTTGAATTTTGGACTTGACATAATCGGAAGCAATAGTAGTTAACCAGACCTCCTAATATAGAGTGGCTCAAAAATCAGATTTTGAAAAAAAAAATGAAATTTTTCGAATTTTGGACTTAACATAATCGGAAGCAGTAGTAGTTAACCAGATTTCCGAATATAGAGTGGCTCAAAAATCAGATTTTGGAAAAAAAATGAATTTTTTCGAATTTTGTACTAGTCATAATCGGAAGACCAAGTAATTAATTTGACTTACGAATATGTGTTGGCTCCCAAATGAGAACCGCCATGAGCCTTGGCATATAGAGCTTTGGAACCACCATGAGCCTCGGCATATAGAGCCTTGGCACTACTATATTCGGAGGTTTATATTGTCACTCGAACCTTCGAATATAGAGTGGCCCAAAAATCAGATTTTGGAAAAAAAAACTCAAATTTTCGAGTTTTGTACTAGTCATAATCGGAAGACCAAGTAATTCATTTGACTTCCGAATATGTGTTGGCTCCCAAATGAGAACCACCATGAGCCTTGGCATATAGGGCTTTGGAACCACCATGAGCCTCGGCATATAGAGCCTTGGCACTACTATATTTGGAGGTTTATATTGTTACTCGAACCTCCGAATATATAGTGGCTCAAAAATCATATTTTGGAAAAAAAAAATGAAATTTTTCGAATTTTGGACTTGACATAATCGGAAGCAGTAGTAGTTAACCAGATTTCCGAATATAGAGTGGCTCAAAAATCAGATTTTGGAAAAAAAATGAATTTTTTCGAATTTTGTACTAGTCATAATCGGAAGACCAAGTAATTCATTTGACTTACGAATATGTGTTGGCTCCCAAATGAGAACCGCCATGAGCCTTGGCATATAGAGCTTTGGAACCACCATGAGCCTCGGCATATAGAGCCTTGGCACTACTATATTCGGAGGTTTATATTGTCACTCGAACCTTCGAATATAGAGTGGCCCAAAAATCAGATTTTGGAAAAAAACTCAAATTTTCGAGTTTTGTACTAGTCATAATCGGAAGACCAAGTAATTCATTTGACTTTCGAATATGTGTTGGCTCCCAAATGAGAACCACCATGAGCCTTGGCATATAGGGCTTTGGAACCACCATGAGCCTCGGCATATAGAGCCTTGGCACTACTATATTTGGAGGTTTATATTGTTACTCGAACCTCTGAATATATAGTGGCTCAAAAATCATATTTTGGAAAAAAAAATGAAATTTTTCGAATTTTGGACTTGACATAATCTAAGTGTGAGTAGTTAACCAGATTTCCGAATATAGAGTGGCTCAAAAATCAGATTTTGGAAAAAAATGAAAATTTTCGAATTTTGTACTAGTCATAATCGGAAGACCAAGTAATTCATTTGACTTCCGAATATGTGTTGGCTCCCAAATGAGAACCACCATGAGCCTTGGCATATAGGGCTTTGGAACCACCATGAGCCTCGGCATATAGAGCCTTGGCACTACTATATTCGGAGGTTTATATTGTTACTCGAACCTCCGAATATAGAGTGGCCCAAAAATCAGATTTGAAAAAAAAAACTCAAATTTTCGAGTTTTGTACTAGTCATAATCGGTAGTAAATTGTATTACATTAACTTCGAATATATTCGATTTTCGAATTTTGGTACTACTATAATCGCAGTAAATTATGTTCATATCTACCGATTGTGTTTAATTTTTAGTACAAAAAAATTAAAGCAGTAGCAGGAACATAATCGGTAGATAACAATCAATTTACCTACCGATTATGGTTGATGTTCTTTGGAAAATAGATTATTATCTACCGATTATGTTTCTGCTACTGTAAATCCTAGAAAAAATTCTGATCAAATTTTTGATTTCAAGCAATAAAATCCTAATTTTGGATCACTATTATACTATCATCTATCCGTTTTGTTTGTTTAACTAGTTTTTTTTTTTATGTTCTAAGTTTCATAGGCACGTAGGTCGTGTGCAGTCGTTTTTTTTTTTCTTTCTTTTAGGCTTTTCTCTGTCCAACATCTACTTTGATATTTCTCCTTCTTCTTCTTCTTCTTCTTCTTTTAACATTGCCAATCTGCAAATTTTCATTGCTCCCCTGATTATTTGCTTGCGTTCAACTTGAATCACCTCCCTACTAGTTCTGCACTCCGTAACTAAATGCTCAATGATTCTGCAATAGGTACAGAACTTTGGAGATTTAGGATTCTCCACTTTCTGAAAGAAACTTAATAATTTTAATTCAATCCAAATCTTTTTAGGTATATGGGCTTTGCAAAGTCCACCTCCACCAACACATTTGCATAAAAACCAATTTTTTTCTTCAAAGTAGCATCATCCACTTGCACAGGCCTTCCAACTCCCTTTCCAATAGCCATCAGTATCCTCTCATCCCAAAATTCCAAGAATGAACCAGGAAACCTATAGTCCAGCAGTAGAAATTCTTTAATTCCCAGGTTTGAAATTAGCAGGCTCCAAATCCATAATCTTTAGATATTTCTCCTCCACCTTCCACGGACCTTTGCTACAAATATGCATCTAATTTTCTTCATTTTCCAGCTTGATAACAAAGAACCCATTCCCTAAAGGCACCGGTTGATGTGCCCCTTCAGTTTCCACTGATATTTCATCATTTTCATCGCAACTTCATAGCTTAATTTCTGAATATCTAATCTCTCAATGAGACTGAAGTCCCAAGCAGCCAGACATTCATCAGTTAATTCATCTTGAAGTGATATAGAAGGTTCATCACCTCTCTTTAACACAATAGGTCATGAGGATACGCCAATAGAACAAAACTGGAAAATTTAATCCATAGTTACGATTAGAGGTGTAAATTGGGCTGTGCCAACACGAGCACTGAAAATTTGACCTCAAAGACGTTAAAATTTGAGCACAAACCAGCCAAAGACGTGACTTAACCAAAGACGGCACAACACGTTAGTTAAATGGGACGTCTTTGGGTTTGACTAATTGGCACAAGAGAGCACAAAGACAAAGACGTGGCACGGATAAGCACGTGGCCTGGCCCAAAGACAAAGACGTTAAGAGAGCACGTCATAACATGTACAAATACACCATATAACAAGGCATAATACATCACATTTTTTGTATATTTCACAAAAGAGTCACTATTCTAGCTAGTTTTTAACATTTTATGTTGGCTTATTTATAACAACACATACAATACCTTAATATTTGGAAAATATATTTCAATATATGTCGTCACCTATATTTAACTAGAACATTAATTTACATGACAATAATCCAATTTTATATTTGATGGGCTATTTATTTTTATTGAATAAACTTGTTAATTTTACTTGAAATAATTTCAAATGATATGTTGTCTAATTAAATTTTTGTGATAATGTCCGGACTTAATGTATACATTAAGTGATTTCAAATTGTTTATAGCACGTACGTGGCCACGGCACAACACACGACACGTTTATTCGTGGTTTGTGTTGTGCCTAGCTTTTGACTAGTAAAGCACAAAGACGGCACAAAGACGTTTAAATCGCTGGCACAAAGACAAAGACGCAAGACACATGGCACGTGAAGCACGCGACTTCGTGTGCCGGGCTGTGCTGGGCCGGCACGTTTTACACCTCTAGTTACGATTCTCATTCATAACTGTATTACCACCACCGCTCGAAGCTATGGCATATATTACTGAATTTCTATAAGACTTTTCCATTTATACATAAGAATTACCTTCTTTGAAAGGTACGTTGCTCAAAGTAGTCTACATAAACCATCTAAAATGAGTAAACACTACGGAAGGAAATGAAACAAATTTACAAACATAAAAGGCCAATTCGAGAGACTAAAGAGCAGTAGACAAACACTTGCAAAGTTATGGATAAAACAAAACCTAAAAGTAAAATAAAAAACAGAAATTATAAAGACGATTGCTAGAGAAGATGGGGATTCTAATGACCCGTCCCTCTACTGATATTGTCCCCATTTAGCCATTGCGGTCATCCAGCAGTGTGGGGTTTTCAACATGAACTGTTGTGGTCATCCAACAACAAGTTCCCAGGAGGTCACCTATCCCTGGATTATTTCCGCCTGAGCACGCTTAATTGCAGAGTCTTCAGCCAACTCTGAAGTCAATTATGTTGAAAATTCCTCAGTGTTACGAAAGGACAAATCAAAACTGTGACATTTTGTTTTATAAAAATTATATAAAATCACTCACAACTCAAAATTGTATTAAGCTCATCATTTTAAAAAGATAAAAGACAAATGTTGATTTTCTCATAAGGCACTAAGGTCATTTTAAAAAGATAAAGATAAATGTTGATTTTCTCACAAGGCACTAAGGTCTAAAAATCAGTGGATCATAATTTTAAAATAGAATATTTACGAGACATTTACAATTGTTAAATATTTTATGGATTTAACACTGGTAAAAAGAATTATTTTAAAATATTTTAAAAATATGTATACAACTCATAAAATTCTACAATTTTTATCAAATGTCCCTTAAGATGTTTTACATTTATTACAAAAAGAATCATACAAAATGTATTAGGAATTTAAAATGGTAAATAGTCAACTCAACATCATACAATATTTTCCAGTTTTAAATCTAAGAATAATTACATCTTAAAATAATTTTTGAGGCATAAACAACAACTTTAAGCATCTAAAATCATTCTCTAGGCTCCACGTTGATCAACTCCTTGTCATGCATCAAACTGAATTTTGTCATAATATGACGTGAGTTTTGACACTCAGTAGGCAAACATGCAACAAAACATTTTTCAACTCTTTTAATTAAAACAATAATGATTTTAACCACAACATTCAAATCTCACATCATGTCATCCATATTGCAACAACAATATAATCAAAAATCAATTTTCACCGCTTGCTCCAGAGAGCCAATATCAGTACAAAGAATCAATTCAATTAATCGCTCGCCCCAGGGAGCCAATATCAACAAAAGAATTAAATAAATTAACCGTTCGCCCCAGGGAGCCAATATCAATAAAAATAATCAAATCAATTAACCGCTTGCCCCAGGAAGCCCCACGTGGGTTTAGGGAATCAAATCCATTCCCAAGGATATCCCGTATCCCGTCAAAATATGTTAAAGATAATCATGCTCACAATAGTAATCACACCAAAATCATGAATCAATAATTATAAAAGCATTTAATCAAAACAGTTTTAAGAGTTGGTGTTGCGCCTACCTCAAATCGCAAATCCAAGAATTATCAACGATATATCAAATAACTTTAACCGCGGAAGCTTCAATAATAATCTCCAACCATTTCTCCTAGTTAAGGTTTCATTTTTATTTTTCACGTCTAGTCGCCTTGAAGTGGAAGAAGGCAAGGAAAGAAGACTTCTTCTTTTCCTTTTTTGTTTACTGTAACCTAAGAGCATCTCCAATGGAGTATGAGTATTTATCATATGTGGAGACCCAAAGAAAAAGGTATTTAACAACATAAAATCCATATACAAATCTTGTTTTGATAAGCATCTCCAGTGGTAGTTGTATCCATATCTATTTTTATATACTTGTCGCTTAATTATAGAAACAAAATCTAAAAAATTAATTAAAATAATAAAAAATTGATGACATGGGTATGGATGGGAGTCTCCAAAAACCATACTCTCCTCCAAACTCAAACTTCCACGTCATATTAAATTTTGATTATCCAACCACCACTGGAGAGGTTTTTTTTGTTGAGAGTTTCTAAAATCCTAGGTGGCATCAATATTTTTAAAATCCATACTCCATTGGAGATGCTCTAATCACCAGTGAAATTTTCTTAACCAACCGGCTAAGGAAACTTTGATATTTATAGGCAAATTGATTAAAACCCTAAAAACTATAACTAATAATGTCGCGACACTTGGCACAAACAAAAGATACATTACAAAACTAATTTTGTTGGCAATTAAATTGGTGAAAGTTTTGTAAGTGCGTCGGAGTTAAAAATGCCAACAAATCATGATATGCTGAGGCCCTCACAAATACCTGTTCTAACGTAAGGGGGTAACCTCTTATGGAAACAATCGTCCCTACCGTTGTAAAATAAGTAACCGTTTTTTCCAATTTCTGATCTCCAAATCTTCCCTAAATATTATCATTGTGATCCAAATCTATTGGATTTGATCTGAATTTTTCAGATCTTCTTCACAGATTTGGTTGCAAGTAGTATATGTATATATTCTTAGTATTAAATAAAACATCGCTGATTCAAGCGATATTTAGGGTTTTCTATTAACCCGTTTATATTTTATTTTCTACAGGCTTTCTTCTCTAATGGCTTATATGTATGCTTGTTAGATGTTTGTAAAGCAGTTTCTCATAGCCGTGAAGGTGTTTCAATCAATTGGTACAATCGTTTCATATATATCAATAGGGGCAATTCATTCTGGCAGAAAGTGATTCTCCATTTTTGTGTTGGTATGTCAAGTTTGGTTGTCATATTTTAGTGAACCAAAACTCATTTGAAGAGTCGCTTGATTATTTACAAGAGTCAACTTCGTATAGGTTATCTAGAAAGTTATTAGGATATGAGACATACAAGTATTACTTGAAGAATGAAAAGAAGTAAAGAGCTACAACGGCGTCATCATCCTTCCTCTTGAGGTTAGTAATATTTTGACTTGAACGGTTTCATTCCTAACATATCTTTCAAGTCGTGATATATTGAAAACATAACTGCGAAGCTGTGAATGATTATACTCTAGTTAGACGTAGTATTAAGGAATTATATAATACGAAGTATAACGCCTATCTTTTGAACTTCATATATAAGACATCGACATAATCGTGTGAATGCTATTGTGATTATGTATGGGTATGGGTGAATATTTTGTCCTAGGAAACAATGTTTTACATTCGGTGAATTCGATCCTACCGATGTTTACCCACCAGAACAACTTTAGTCTTTTTTCGTAAGATTTCGAATGAACTTTCATTATGTAAGAAACTTGGTTGCAATCCTATGATTTCTAGATTTTAAAATTAAGAAATATTAAGATTTTCATTGTATTATTTATGGTTTTCATTGTTTTCAAAAGAGAAGAAAAAAAAAATAAGTATGGAACTTGAGGAATTGGCTTAGGTTCTGGATGTTTTTCAAGAAAAGCGCTAATAAGAATAGCGTTTGGCGCTATTAAGAATAGCGTTTCATTTATAACCATTAGATCTTTAACGGCTCCTTCTAATCAACGACTCACAAAAAAAACGCTATTAACAATAGCGTTTCAACGACTATTTTTTTGAATTCGAAATTTTCCCTATAAATTGATCACTTCTCAGCTCAGACCAAAACCTTTCAATCTCTAGATTTTTTTCTCCATCTTCTTAAAATTCATTGCAATTCAGACTTTTTTTTTAACCATGGCAAAATATGCTACACCCGAAGATGTTGCAATCACCAAAGCTTGGATAAGCATTACACTTGATGGTGTTGCCGAAGTTGATCAAAAATCTAACCAGTTTTGGGAGCGGGTATCCGATACCTATGTAAGCAGCTTTGGGAATAAGTATGATAGGACCGTTCATAAGTTGCAGAATAGACGTGGTACCTTGAAAAAAGATGTCAAAAAGTGGGTTGGTATCTTAAGAAATTTGCATAGAAACAATGCAAGCGGATGTGGAATTGATGATCTTGTAAGTTTTATTTTAAGATTTCTTAATGTATATCATTTTGTTTTATTGAAGGATTTCTAACTTGGGTTTTTGTTTGTTTTTTGTAGGAAAGAAAAGCTAGATTGGAATATAGTAAGGTTAGCAAGGGAAAACCTTTTAGAAATGAATAGGTGTACCAACTTTTCAAATCCCATGTTCCCGGATTCAATCCCGAAGAATTTGATCCTACCCAAAATGAGGAAGATGAATCGGAGGCTCCTGGTGTTAATGCTTCAACAAGTAGTGCTCCGGCAAGAAGCAACCCAAGATGGCATGAAGAGGATGGCCCTCGTCGACCAACGGGAAAAAGGGATCAACAAAGGGAAGCTTCGGAGCTATTGGCCATCAACGACGGAACCGACCGTATTTTGAAACATTTAAGTGAAGATAATGCAAAGAAGATGGCAAGGTTGGATGTACAAGAAGAATATTTATTAACTGTTGCAGAGACAAACAAGAAATCCTTGGATTTAGCTTTGGAAAAACATGAACTCGAAGTGTTGGATGTGGTGGTTGAGACCTTGCCGGAATGGAAACAGCAATTTATGTTGGATAAACAAAATAAGATTTTGGAAAAACATGGTTATCCTCCTAGAACACTTGGTGCAAACTATGGTTATCCTAGCACTAGCAATGTTCGTCATTTCAATATATGAAACCATGTAGCTTATGGAACTATGTAGCTTCAATTATGTTTTTTTTTTTTTTTTTTTAAATTTTATGTAGTGGAATCAATGTAGTTGAAGTATTTTTAGTATCAATCGAGTTTCAATTTCATTCAATTTTATCTTCTTTTTGATTCAATTTCATTCAATTGTATATTAAACCAAAAAACTAGTTTGTTCAAGAGGAAAAAATGAGGAAAAAATGATAAAAAAAAAACTAAGTATACGAGTGGCTCCTGGATGTTTTTTGTGATTAGCGCTATTAAGATTGGCGTTTGGCGCAAATAAGAATGGCGCTTAATGCTATTCTCAATTGCGTTTTGTTCTACATCATTACCGGAAGCAATTGTAATGATGTTGTGTGCGTATTACTCCCTTTTGGGACAATTCTATCTTAATGAAGAAAATAGTGAAGAAGACGGTTTCTTCAAATCCTCCAAATGGCCGAATCTTAATTCAATGGCCATCCCTCAAAAATCATCAGATTTCTCTTTGAAATTCATGTTCTTAATATATATGTTGGTGTATTACAATGTACAAGACATTTGTATTTTATCATGTATTTCACTTTTGATGTATCTGGGATTGTTGTATTCAATTTTATCTTATCAATGAAACGGCAAGAAATTTCAAGCATTAGTGACCCTATCCAATGATGACACGTGGCAAAAGAATACATATAAAATCTTCAAATTTTCCATGTCCATCTTAAATATAAGAATCCAGCTTCTCATGATTGTCCTTTCTCTAAGGTAAAACTTAATTTAATATATATTCATGTCAACAACCAATGGCAAGTCGACATTTATAGTGAAATTATGCTAAAATCGAAGTTGAATGATCCATTGTTGTATCAGAATAAACTCAGGACTGTCGTTAATGGTTTTTAGTTTTTTACTTCACCCCTAAGAGCAACTGCAGTGGGACGAGTAAAACTAAAGACTAAAAACCAAAAAGAAAATTAAAAGAAATGGGTTTAGTCCGTGGTGAGACGCTACGTTGGTGGAGTAAATTTGGTGGAGCGGAGTCATAGAGGTTCGTCTGAAATGGGGCGTAGATGTTAAATGCGTTTGGGTTGGACGTAACTTTAATGTACGCCTGATGTCGGGCGGAGTCTAAAGTTGCGTTTGGTGTGGAACGTAATTTGTAAAACCGCCCCATGGAGAGACGTAATCCAAAACTACGCCCGACGGGGCGCAAACACAAAATACGCCTGGTGGGACGCAATTATTACATTACGCCTGATGGGGCGTAACTTGGAACTACGCCTGATGGGGCGTGACTTGTAACTACGCCTGATGGGGCGTAATGTTTAAACTACGCCTGATAAGGCGTAACTTGGATCTACGCCTGATGGGGCGTGACTTTTAACTACGCCTGATGGGGCGTAATGTTTAAACTACGTGTATTTCTGTGAGACGTAGCTCCTAATTGCGCCCCACCGCACACTCGTCCCGCACGTTTGTAAAACCCTTTTCATCTCCTCGTTTTCATCGATAGGGCAGAATTAGTAAACCCTTCCATCGTTTTCATCGTTTCACTTCTTTTGTTTTCATCTCAGGCCTTCTTCTCTTCCTTGCGTCAATTTCTTCTCTACTGTTAGATTCACTATCCAACAACAACAACGTACAAAAGAAAGATTCACTTTAATTTTGTCGTGCGATGAGGTATGTGATCTCAATCTTTTGTTAATTCAATTTCAGCAAATAAAGATCAAAATATTGAATTATTATCACCCTTTAATCGTATTATTTTTTGATTAGAGATCAACCCAAGTCCTAAAATTTTGTATTGGGTTGAGATCGAATCTGAATTTAGAGGGAAAAATAAATAAATTTTAACCCTAAACGTAGACATATGGTGAATATAATTGCATTTGAGAATTTTTTTATGCCCCACTCTGTGATTCATTATGTCTAGTTTTAGGATGATTACTGTTTTGGGGTGATTATTGTTTGGTTAATTTGACTATTGTTTTGATTGTTTTGATTAGGATTATTACTGTTTTGAAATGATTAATGTTTGGTTAATTTGACTATTGTTTTGATTATTACTGTTTTGGGGTGATTTATTGTATGTGTACAGATGTCGATTTCCCGGTTCAATAATCGCATAAAGACGAACAAGAAACGAAAAACTGTAGATGATTATAATTTAATCTCTAGTGGTCAAATTAAGGAGATTGATGTTCCCGGGTTAGGGAGGTTTCCTGCCGTGGAAGATGATAAACCACACGCTTCTAGGGATATCATAGTTGCAGACAACAATAACTCTTAGTATACACATCGTGGTAACCTGCATTCGATCATTACTCACTATAAGGTTATTTCTAGACTTAGTCCTAGAGTCAAATATATTATTGAAAGAGCGGGATGGGATAGACTATTGAACATGGAATTGGCCGAAACCCTCCATGCCATGGTCGAATATATTGTGGAGAGGTTTTGGGATACGACGAATACTTTTCACTTCCCTTTTGGTGAGATGGGGTTCACACCTCTTGATTGGGTCATGTTGATGAGGGAGTGATTATTGGAGATGGGGTTGATGTTCTGTATGATTCTGAAAAGTACCAATTTAAATATGTCCGTGATAATATTTTTCCAGATATCCAAGATGACTCGCTTTGTGCAAAAGGCGCGTCATGGAAATCTAATTCAATTACAGTTAAATTTTTGAGTTCATATTTCGTACCAGAAAAATTACTTGCGGCTGAAAATGATAAAGCCATTACTCAAAGAGTAGTAACTGCTTTTTTTATGTATGTTTTGGGACAATTTTTCTTTTCTAATGCAAAGAACTATATTGATGCGGGATGGTTAGCTTCTTTTGACGATCTTGATGCAGTTTCCACCTATGATTGAGGTGGTGCCGCTTTTTCGAGATTGTATGCGGCACTCCGTATAGCTGGTAGGAAGCAGAAGACACTAAGCGGGCCCTTCCAAGTATTAGAGGTAAATTGTTTTCATATACTTCTTTTTCCTTTCAATGTTTAATTTATTTGGTTGAGAAAGATTCATTTTTTTGCTTGCTATTTTGATTTAGTTTTGGGGCTACGAATATTTGGGCATATGTGCACCCGAGATAGTCCAGCCTAAGGATGATCAACCAATATGGCCTAGAAGTAGTAGGTGGAAACCAAAGAAGAAGATAGTTGATATTGTTCGTTGTATAACTTTACTTAATAAGTTGACCGCGGACCAAGTTACATGGCAACCTTGGGAATCATGCAGACAAATCCTTGAATCTGATATTGGAATCAAAACTTGCGTGAACCAACTGCTGGTGATGTTGAACTGCTGCTTAAGCAAAACAGAAGCAGGGGATTTCCAGGGATGATGGGTAGTCTAGATTGCATGTATTGGAAATGGGATAAATGTCCGTCGGCAGAATCAGGGGCTTATACCGCGTATAAAGGGAGCGAAAGTATTGTGTTGGAGGCAGTGGTGTCGTATGATCTCTGGTTTTGGCACGTATTTTTTGGTATGCATGGCAAACAATGATATTAATGTGATGAATCGTTCGTATGTTTTTCAAAGTCTTGTCACAGGAAAAGCACCACTAGTGAACTTTGTGGTAAACGGACATTCATATGATATGCCGTATTATCTCGGTGATGGCATATACCCAAAGATTGCTACTATTATTATGTCCATTAAACATCTAGAGGGGGAAAAAAATTAAATTTTCAGGGATGCAAGAGGGTGCACGGAAAGATGTAGAGCGAGGATTTGGTGTTCTGCAACAACAATTTGGAATCATCAAACAACCTGCAAGAATGTGGGATCCAGATGTGCTTTCCTATATCATGAAAACCTGTATTATTTTACATAATATGATAGTCGAGGATGAGCGTTTACCCGGTGACTGGCCACATATATATGAACAGTGCAGGAACCCATCACCAGTTGCTATATCAAGAGAAAATAGTGAAGCACTTTCCCAAATTAGAGCCGAGCAACGTGGTCGTGCAATGCGTAACAAACAAACGCATATTAACTTGCGTGATGACTTGATCGAACACATATGGTCAGAATACGGGGATAGTTAAATAATTGGGCACAAGGATAGGTATAACTTTTTGATTTGTTTTTATTAAAAATTTATGCTTGTCATTTTTTTTTTTACTTTAAATGTATTATCTCTTCTCTATGTACTCATCGTCATATTTTAATTAATTACTGCTAAGTAGTTTAAAAGGGTTTTAAAGTTAATTCAATCGAACGAAAATAATATTAAAATCCAAAAAATACATAATAAACTGGCAAGAATAAAAATTAATATTAAAACACAATTAAACTACTAAACCTATTAGACATAATACGCATATGCTCAAGATTGGTTTCTCTTATTCCGCACAATGTCCGCCTTTAGAAGTTCGAAATACTCTCTTTGTAAGGGATCCAATTTATCGAGATCCTCCATTATGATGCGTAAGTCTTCAGCTGCCGCTGCCTTAGCTTGTTTTGCCGCAAACTCAGCTTGTTTTGCGGAAAACTCGGCTGCTCTTTGTTCCATCTTGAATTTTGATTGTGCTTCGTAATGGGAATTAAAATGTTGTTGTTCTTGAATAAGTTGTCGCATCATTTCCTCTTGGGCCGTTGATTTTTCTCTCCCTGTTTTCTTTAGTCGTTTCGCTTCTTTCTTTCCCAAATACTTACCGCGTTGTCTTTTCTCTATGTCTCCTATCTCACTGTCATTAACGCACTCGGCTTGAGTTCCTTGATCATGTTCTTCCCCATCCTCTTCGTCATTCTCATAATTTTCCTCATCGTGCGTTGTGTCAAACACAAATGTTGAGCGTCGGTTATATTTTATATTTTCCAACATAATTGGGTAGCACAATTCGTGCTTAAATGGCTTCCCATCATTACAATCCTTGAACCGCAGCCTTGCTTCTTCGAGGTATTATTGTTTTCGGTAACAGTTTAGTTCATGTGCAAGTAAACAATACAAAATAAGTGTTACAAAAATTGTAGAAAACTTACCGCCCTTTCAGGACCCCATCCAGTATGATGTTCACGTTTTATTTCCCCCTCTTTTGCAGAGAACAAAGCCACATCTTTGCTTATTCCCTGATATCGTTTTTTCCACGAGGTCCAAGGCCGCTTCGGCTTCTTAGGTAATATTTGTTCAATATCATGTTTGATGCGACTCCATAATTCCACTTCGGATTGATCAGTTCCAACACCGGGATCTTGAGATATGAGTAAATGAATTTTAGACATCGTTAAATCTTCGATTGTTGAAAAATTAAGACCTCAAGGAATTTTTGGTGCCATTAACCTGAGTTCAATGAAAAAACTCGGAAACTAATTTGAAAGACAATGGAATGAGTTCAATGAAAAAACTATTAAACTGGTTTGAAATACAATGCAATGAATCTGTTCTTGTTGTGATAGATAGATTGAATAACTCGTCTGTATTTATAGGCCGCAGCAGTTTTAGTTTCTAACGGTCTTAAATGGCCAACGTTCTAAATTTCCAACGTTCCAAATTTCCCAACGGTATTACGAATAATTTTAAATTTCGAAAATACATGAAAATGGTGGAAGGATTTATTACAAATAATTTGAAAATTCGAAAATACATCAAAACGGTGGAAGGATGGGGCGTAGATTTAAAATGCGCCCCATGTAGTAACAAAGTAAACAAATAACTTGCGCCGAGTCAAAGCGGACTTTAAATGTACGCCTAGTCGACATAACTTGTAACTACGCCTGGATGAGGCGTAATATAAAAATACAGCTTGGTATCAGGCGCAAATGTAAACTACGTCCCATCGGGCGTAGATTAAAGTTGCGTTTCAAGCAGGCGTAGATTAAACTTGCGTCTCATTACCAAACGCAAATTAGAGTTCCGCCCCAATCAGGCGTACTGTCAAATTACGCCAGACCAAAACTAAACCAAAGACCAAATATAGTTTGGTTTTTGATTTTAGTTTGATATTTGGTCTTTACTCCTCTTCGTAGTGTCTGCGTTTTCGACCAAAAATTTGGTTTTAGTGGACGACTGTGGATGCTCTAAGTATCATTTCAGTAACTTTTGAGCACCATGTGGGCTCGCAGCAGCGAGGAATCTAATGGTTTTTACTCCTTTTAATCAATCTCCTTGTGCGCTCTCGCGTGGTACAGTAGGTTTTGGTTTTTATCGTATCAACAAATTTTTCGGAGTCTCCGTTCGGAGATGTGCGCTCCTTTCGATCAACACAGTTTTAACTCTTTTTAATTGATAGGATGTAATTGTCGGTGTCACTGTAGTACAGTGATAATAAGTCGCTCGGTGATGATACCAGTGACATGAGTTCGAAACTCGCCAGCACCAAATTCTTTACCAATCAAAAAAAATAAAAAATGTCAGGATGTAGTTAATCCTCTTTAACTCTTTGATCGAGCTCCTTGTGGGCTGGGGGCAAGACAACGACAGACCAGTTAGTTGAATTGTCGCGACACGTACTATAGTGATTTCAACGTCTCTACCATACTATAGGGACTACTGTACCATATAGCCTTTCATCATGTTTAGATTAGAAATGAGCACAAACGGTCCTTATTGACACTCGACATCCACTTGTCAAGCAGGCTGATGACAAAATCTTCACTCCCAAAGATAATTCACAATAGAGAAGCCAAAGATTCTAGTGACGTGTCACTTCACTTCTTGTAGTAATCTGAGTACTAGAATCTAAATGTTTTGACACTAGACATGCACTTGTCAAGCTGATTTGTAATCACAAGATTTCAGTGATGCGTCACTCTAGTTTCTCCCCACAACAAAACCGAACAACTAAGCAAACCTCACCCCACCACCACCATTTCCCTCCCCCTTCCTTGCTCTTCTTCTTCTTCACTCACACTCCCAAATCTGTTTCTTGCAGCATATATTTCAGATTTCTTGACACGTTACATAACATAGCTTCACCACTTAATCCCTTCTTGACACTAAATCCCCATAATCAGAGTTTGTTACCTCTTGCTTCAAAATATGCCGCCACCACAAGAAATAGATGGGTACGAGAATGCAAACCGGTCATCATTTCAAATGTTCTTTCAAGGTTGGGTACATAGACAACAACACTATCTTGAGCAGCTCGTATCATCAACAAACAGACCAGAAGAAGAATTGAGCACATTGGTTTCACAAGTATTATCACATTACCAACAGTATTATGAAGCTAAATCCATGGTGATTCGTCAAGATGTTTACATTGTGTTTACACCACCATGGTTTAGCCCCTTCGAGAGAACTTTCTTGTGGATTGCTGGTTTCAAACCTGGTTTAGCTTTCAAAATACTCAACAATTCAGTTCGGGATAGCCTAAGTGAAGATCAGAGGGAAAGAGTTAGGGAATTGATGGCTGAAACTAGAGTAGCTGAGAAAGAACTCAGTGATGAAATGGCTAGGGTTCAAGAAAGTATTGTTGCACCACCTATCGTAGATATGGCGAGGTTAATGCATCATAACAACAATATGCCAAGTGATCGAGATCATCGCAACGAAATTGATACTGGACTTCGGAGTTTGAGAGAAACAATGGAAACTTTAGTCGAGAGTGCTGATTTCTTAAGGATGACAACCGCAAGGAAAGTAGTGGAGATTTTGAGCCCTGGTCAAGCTGTTACGTTCTTAGCTGCTGCAACTCAGCTTCAACTTAAGGTTAGAGAAATGGGTTATCAGAGAGATGCTGAGCTTAGGAGAAGAGCTAGGAGCAGCAGAGCCACCACCCGGAGAACTTAAGAGACTATGCTTTTTTTTTTTTTGGTTTCTTTTTATGCCTTTTCAAGACTATGTACATAAGATTGTGATTTTCCTTTTTCTTAGTGGAAATGTGTAAACTTTCATTTGGTTGATTTACAGACTATGCATTTAGGTTCTTTAATTGAGGTGATTGAAGTCCAATGTCATCCCATTTTAAGTGTTATGCCTTCAATTTATAATGCACAGACTACAAATTCTAAAATTGGTGAAGTCTGTAAGCGGCTTCAGATTTAATGAGCTATTTTTATTTATTCAGAGCTAGCTTGAGTCCTAGAACACATACTGATCTCATTCTCAAATACACCGGACTAACATTAAGTACACATTCTTTTGCATTCTTTTGAAACAAAGAAGACTTCACAACATACAACACGATTTATTAATTTTGTCCATGGATGAGGCAAGGAAATTCAACGACGTGGGAAATTTTGCAAGAGGTTTTCTTACATTCGGCTATGTTTTATAACAGGCTTGATACTTGCAATACCAGTTATTTCTCTTCCAGTTACCAAACAGTTGATATCGTAAGTACCTTCGTATGTGTATATAGGCTCTATATCACAGAATGCCTGCAAAATTCCCCCCAAAATAGTCAGTAGGTACTGATTTTTCAACACTTCAAGCTAAACAAATAATTGGAAAAGAGCTTCAGAAGCAAGGAGGAAGCATACCTTCGCAACTAAGAAATCAGCCAAAATTCCATTTCCACCAAGTAACTCTCTACCGAGGGCAACAGTCTCCCTTGCCCTCAAGCTAATCCATGCCTGAACATAAGAAATTTGTCATGAATTGGAGCGTTTCTGGAGTAAGTGTAAGAACCACATTTTTCTTGCGGCGCCACGGCAACGAAATAAGATATTTACCTTTCCCATGCCGGCTTGACCGATTGTCATTTTTTCTGACTCATACAATTTGCATAGGCGCCACCCAACAAGAAACATGGCTTGAACATTACCCAACATACGAACAAGTTTCTCTTGGTTGAGTTGCAATGCTGCCAATGGTGCTCCAAACTGTTTTCTCTCCTTCAAATATCTAATTTGCATATTTTGTTACGTTTTAGAACACAGAAATGCCACGATAAAGCATACTAGGAAAAGGTATAGGTCCTGCAGGATATCTTGCATTACCTGAGGCACATATCATAGACACCCATGCATATGCCAATTGGTTGCCAAGCAACCATAACACGTGAAGCAGCAAGCACCTGTTACAAGTAAGTGTTATGGTATAAACGTATTTATCTCTAGAGAATGTTGAATCACTGGCTTGCAAGTAAACATGATTTTAGATACTCCAATTCAAGGCCAAGCACTTTCTCATTACCTTGTTTGTATCCTGGAAAGAATTGACACCAGGTAACCTGTCTTCATCAGGGACAAAGACATCCTTCATTACAATATCCCCGTTTTGTACCATCCTCAAACCAATTTTGTTTTCTATTTTAGTAGCCGACAGGCCAGGAGATCCCTTTTTAAGGATGAACCTGAAAGCAGTAGACAGGGATAAGTTACCGATTATCCTACAGCAAAAGAACGTACCACTAGATATCCAGGCTGAACTCAACACACACAAATACTGACAGAAATTCAGTTGATAATCATATACTCTGATTACAGATCCGGACCCAAAAATAGAAATGGTGTTTTCCCTGATATTACAAGGAAGGGTACATAACGTCATAGGTACAAAACTAAGAATCTTCAATGTAAACTGTTTACCCAATCAAATCACTCACCAAGTGCTGGAAACATAGTTTCTGGATCCAACATCAAATTTCTCTAGGTATCTATATGAAAAGCATGAATAGCTCTATAGTTTCTTTAACTGTAAAAGAGTAAGCGTGGAAGAACTATGCTGATACACTTACGCGTTTACTTGCTTCGTAGTTGTGTTCTTCGCAAAAATAACCAATACGTCAGCAAAAGTACTATTTCCTATCCATCGTTTTTGTCCATTGATTAACCAACCTCCAGCTACCTGTACCCATCAATCATATTGCCATAAATTGAAAATTGCTATAGTAAGAAACTTTGAAGTGACATATACAAAAGAAGGTACATAAAAATAGTAAAGGATTACATATCACCTTTTTCGCCGTTGTTTTTAAAGCACTTGCATCACTTCCATTATCAGGTTCTGTTAATCCCTATGGAGCAATATACATGTGCATCATCAAAAAGACAAGAATTTTTTCTTATGATTAATATTTCAAATTATATCCAAGCAATGCACCTTACCCAGCAGCCAATGAGACGTAAATCAGCCATAGAGGGTAAATACTTCTCCTTTTGTTCCTCCGAACCTAGCAAACCTATTACAAGGAATAGAAAGTCACTAGACTTATAACACAATGACCAGCATCCAGTCTTCCCGGTTACCAAATAACCCCAACGATAAGCATGGTACAAATAACATAAACAACCAAATACGTAGATATTACCAATTGTGAGCATCGCCAAAGAAGAATGCACCAAAATAAAAGTAGAACAGCTGGCATCAACTCTAGCAATTTCTGCAGTTGCAATAGCACTTGCAGTAATAGATAGTCCTGGACACCCATAACCCTTCATAACCATAAACGATTAGTATATATCCCACTGCAAAACATCATCCACCTCAAAATAGACATGAGACACACTATATACTTCTACTACCTTAATGCTGCTACCTGCCACTTTCAATGTAGCAAGCTTTGGAATAAGGTGATATGGGAACTCAGCTTTCTCCCAGTACTGAAAGAACAACCAAATTTAACCATAAATTTCACATACAAGATAGGTAGAAAAATGCAACTAACTTGATCAACAGTCTAACAAACCAGTTCTAGTAAAAAAAAATAAACAAATACCTCGGTCATGACAGGAGCGATTTCTGTTTCCATAACATCTCTGATCCTTCTCCTGAGAGCTTGTTCCTCGGGAGTCAATAGATCATCGGATAAATAATAGTCCCAAGCTACAAAATTCAGTAAATGTACAACAAAATGATCAAAAAACTATAACAATTGAATTAATTGTTAGATATCGTATGCATAATTGAAAGAAAAAATCGTACCAGTTGGAGGAAAGACTGATGCTGCAGTTGCCTGTGGAAATGCAAGAGAGACATCTAGTGCTGGTAATCCAACACCTACAAATGAAATGCAATTGGAATTAGACAAAAATCCAATGAATTTTCTTAAATTGTCAAAGAGAATTAACAAACCTTGCTTCTTGGATGACGAAGAAGAAACAGTCATGGCTCCACAGAGATTTCGAAAGAGATGAGGTCCGTCTGGTTTTAGGGATTCCTGATTGATAGAAGACGTCAGTGGAGTTTTTTAGTGTTTTAAAAAAAAAAATTCAGAAAAACAGAGAAGTGTGACTTTGGAACTTCTCCTCTTGAGAAGAAATCAATGAGGTGGTTGGACCCATATTGATGATGTGCAACTTTGGATATTGGGGTGTGGATGCATGACAACCGTTGGATTTCCAGTTACTTAATTTAAATGATAATTATGAGATCAGTAAATTCAAATGGTGTTTATCTGGATTAGTTATGGATAGATACAACACAGGATACAGCTCAATAGTTCTCTGCTTCTGTTGAGAGTGCGACTTCATCCTAAATTCATCAAGGCACGCAGTTCAAGAAGTTACCTGGATCTCGCCCAGTCTCTGTCATGTGGCAATAAAGACAAATATTAAAGGTCCATGGAAAATCTTAAATGAAAAAGAGCAAAAAATTCATTGGAGAAGTGGGGCATCGATCCCCATACCTCTCGCATGCGCTCTACCATCTGAGCTACATCCCTGCTATTATTTGAAAACATTTAAACTTAATCATTACTTGTCCTTGCATGGTTTACCCCAAGTAGCATCGCAATCCATCTTTTAATATTTTCTTATATTTTGTTTTCCAACGGTTTCAACTTAACTAACCATTGCTTCAAAGAAAACAAAACAAAAAAAACAAATTATGTCAAAACTTTACCATACTCGTATAATGATAATCATGCATTTTAGTGATTGCTTCAAAAGAAAGAAAAAGAATGTATTTTAGTGATGTCACACGTTAACCTACGCATACATATTTCAAAACCCAACACAGAACATGTATTTTTGGCCTCCACCCTTTTTGTTGAGTTTTTTTTTATATTAATAAAATCTTTATCTTCGCTGAGCTAAAAAAAAAAAAAAATCAAAACCCAACACGGAAAAAGTTATTAATTCATTTTTCTTTCTTTTCTTTCTTGGATATATGAAAGTTAATGCAACATACCAAACGTAGATTACCTGGCTTAAGGGAGGAAGGTGTCATGTATCCCTTATATAGTCGGTCGTTAGCTTATTATATCTTTTTACAGTTAGCAGTATTTTTTTTTATACGAAAAATAGACTTGCAAACTCGAAAGAGATTAAGTGTTATGATAATACAGAGGTCGTATTAGATCTTCTCGCATATAAATGAGGTTGATCAAATCTGTGAGGTTTTCATTTATCCACTTATCATTAATGATGGATTTGTTACATAAGCTGGAAATTGCAGCAGGCATAATATTATCAAATCTACTAACTAAATTGAAAGCCATTGCTTTAAAGTTTGCTGGAGTTTTGTAGTGTTTCATAAAGAGGCACTCTTCTTGAATCTTTCCTCTTTAGCTTGAGCATACAGTTCCATAAGCTTTAGAAGAGTTGGTTCAGAATCGCTTTGAAATTCAATGTTGTGTCCCGTTAATTCTGTAGCCCATTGGAAAGCACTTTCAGCAGCATTGAGTTCAAGTTGTTCCCTTGTTCTCCATCCTGAAGACTGCCCTTTAGCTTCTCTACAATAACCTACATCATCGACAAGAGTAAGACCAATTGCAGAGTCATAAACATCAGGAATCATTGATATGGCAATGCTAATTCGATATCTCATGAATCCTAGATAGTTCCAAGTGTCTAAATTAGTTATTCATAGGTTTTCATCTTTCATTAGATCATAGTAGAGAGTCTGAGTCAGATTGTAACTCGGATTCGAAACATTGAGGTATTCATTTATATGTTTTACTATTTGAATAGCAGTATTTCTACTGTTTTGATCTATTTTCTCGAAAATTTTGTCACATCTAGCTTTCCATAGATGCCAGGTTATAGTACTACATAACTCGCTTTCAACCCATTTTGATACCATTCCTATATATTGACGTAAACCCATTTATTAATCCATTCATGACAAGTATGAAAGTTATTTTTCACATTATTCATACTGAAATTAAGATGATTCCATACTTGACATGCAAAGTTGCAATCTAGGAACAAATGTGTAAGGGATTCATCATGCTCATTGCAAAGTAAACATGTAGTATTTATATATGGAAGGATCATGACCACTCTCATACTATTGGGAAGTATAGAGTGGGACATTTTCCAGTAAAAAATTTAATAGAATGAGAGACTTTCATATTCCAGATCTTGTTCCAAAGCGGGTGGTGGTATTTGTGTTACCATTAAGATTATTATACAGAGAGTTTACAGTGAACTTACCATTTCTATTTAGAGTACAAGTGATTGTATCTTCTCTATCATCCAGAGGGATTTGAATCTGTTTTATCTTAATAATTGTATCTCTATCAAAACAGGTATTCAATTTAGTTTCGTCCCAGGTTTTTGCCTGGGTGATTAGATCACATACCTGATTGAAGTTGTCGGTTCCTGCTGATGGTTTCGGAAGACGAGGTCTCTTGTCTGGTATCCAAAAGTCAGTCCAAATGTTTATTTTATCACCTTTTCCTACAACCCAAAGGCTGTGATTTTGAATTTCTTCAATACCTGATTTAATACCTTTCCATATCCAACTATCAGTTTGTTTTGGTTTAGGATCTAAATGCATGAAATCAGTGTTTGGAAAATACATGGCCTTTAGAATTGAAGAGCAAAGAGAGGTTGGATTTTCATTCAATCTCCAACACATTCTCGCAATCATAGCAGAGTTGAAATGAGTAATATTTTGGAAGCCTAATTATCCATCAAAAATAGACTTACTAAAGAAATCCCAAGCTTTGAGGTAAACACCCTTAGGGGTGTCTATATCTTTTCCCCACTAAAAGTCTCTCTAGATTTTTTTAAGATCCTTGCAAGTCTTTTTCGGTAACCTAAAACAATTCATTTGATATATAGACATAGAGGAGGTCACATATTTAATCAAAGTAGTTTTACCAGAAGGGTTAAGTTGTATGTTCTTCCATCCCACTAGTCTAGTTTTCATGTTCAGCACTAATGGTTCAAAGCACTTAATTTTAGATCTATTAGTGAAGAGAGGTGATCCTAAATATTTGTCATCGAGGGGTATTGGTTTAACATTAAGGATGGCTATAATATCTCTTTCCTTGTCTGGGTTATGTGCGGGTAAAGAAAACACCTGACTTGCTTAGGTTTATTAGTTGGCTGTAAGCTTCACCAAAATCCTTGAAAATTTTGATAAGGTTTTCACTTGCATCAGTAGTAGCATCACAGAAAAGGAGGCAGTCATCTGCAAATAATAGATGACTGACATAGGGTGCATGTGTGACAATTTTGTGACCATGGATGAGATTGATGTTTTCAGCATGTGAAACAGTTCTAGATAATGCTTCCATGCAAAAGAGGAATAGGTAATGAGACAACGGATCTCCCTGCCTAAGACCTCTAGAAGGTTTGAAGAATCCACAAGGGGGTCCATTTAACATTATAGACAAATTGGTGGTAGATATGCACTGTATTATAATGTTACACCATTTTTGGGAGAATCCCATTTTCCTCATTATTTTGATCAAGAAATTCCACTCTACCCTATCAAAGGCCTTGGACATGTCAATTTTGAGGCCTATAAGATTTTTGTTTTTGCTTTTCCTATTTCTCATGTTATGAATTAGTTCATGTGCCACTGTTATATTGTTTGAGATCTGCCTTCCAGGAATGAAGGCAGATTAGTAAGGAGAAATGATTTGGTTTAAAAGAGGTTTCATTCTATTTGCTATGAGTTTAGAAATAATTTTATAGGATGTGTTGCATAGGGCTATTGGTCTGAATTCAGTGGCAGTTAGGGGTTTTGCAGTTTTTGGTATGACCGAGATAAAAGTAGAGTTAATCTCTTTCAACATGTGACCTGTAGATAAAAAAGGTTGAATCATTTGCACTAAATCATTACTTATAGTTTCCCAGTTTTTTTGAAAAAAAAACTAGGTGGGAAACCATCAAGTCCAGGACTCTTGTTTGGTTCCATGCTAAAGAGAGTATTCTTAATTTCAGTATAAGAGGGTATCATTTCAAGCAACGCATTTTCACTGTCATTTATGCAAGTAGGAATTAAAGCTATCAAGTTTTCATCTATTGTAGGTGTTGATGGTGGTTTTTAGACAAAGGGTAAAATCGTAAAACCCCAAATAACCTAATGTCACCAGTGACACATTTATTAGAACATTTAATGCATGTAGTCAGTAATTAATAGGGGGTATTTTTTCAAATTAGGGTTACAACGAACAAAACCCTAATTCACCTCCGTGCCAATGGCAAATCATGCCAGCCACACCTAGCCCAAGCTAGCCGCATCTCTATGCCAATGGCAAATCATGCCAGCCATACCAAACGCGCCGAAGCATGCCAACCATGCTAGCCGCACCTCCGTGCTAATGGCAAATCATGCCAGCCACACCTAGCCCAAGCTAGCCGCATCTCTATGTCAATGGAAAATCATGTCAGCCATACCAAACGCGCCGAAGCATGCCAACCATGCTAGCCGCACCTCCATGCCAATGGCAAATCATGCCAGCCACACCTAGCCCAAGCTAGCCGCATCTCTATGCCAATGGCAAATCATGCCAGCCATACCAAACGCGCCGAATCATGCCAACCATGCTAGCCGCACCTCCGTGCCAATGGCAAATCATGCCAGCCACACCTAGCCCAATCTAGCCGTATCTCTATCCCGATTGAAAATCATGCCAGCCATACCAACGCGCCAAGCATGCCAACCATGCTAGCCGCACATCCGTGCCAATGGTAAATCATGCCAGCCACACTTAACCCGAGCTAGCCGCGCCATGCCAAACACACTCTGCCTTGGCCCTAGCTACACTGGTCACGCCACGCCAAGCCAAACACCCTTACCTTGGCCCTAGTTGCGCCATGCCAAAGTAGCGCCCGCACCTAGGCATGCAAACCATGCAACCTAGGCCAAATTGGCCACGCATGCCATTGGCACATGCCAACACGCTCGCCGGTAGCTTTTCCTACCAAGGCGCGACCGGATTGGCCACGCATGCCATTGGCACATGCCAACATGCTCGCCGGTAGTTTTTCCTAAGCGTGACCCAAATTGGCCACGCATGCCATTGGCACATGCCAACACGCCGCCGATAGCTTTTCCTACCAAGGCGCGATCCAAATTGGCCACGCATGCCATTGGCACATGCCAACACGCCGCCGGGTAGCTTTTCCTACCAAGGCGCGACCCAAATTGGCCACGCATGCCATTGGCACATGCCAACACGCCGCCGGTAGCTTTTCCTACCAAGGCGCGACCGGATTAGCCACGCATGCCATTGGCACATGCCAACATGCTCGCCGGGTAGCTTTTCCTACCAAGGCGTGACCCAAATTGGCCACGCATGCCATTGGCACATGCCAACACGCTCATTGGGTAGCTTTTCCTACCAAGGCGCGACCCAAATTGGCCACGCATGCCATTGGTACATGCCAACACGCTCGCTGGTAGCTTTTCCTACCAAGGCGCGACCCAAATTGGCCACGCATGCCATTGGCACATGCCAACACACTCATTTGGTAGCTTTTCCT
This sequence comes from Papaver armeniacum, assembly GCA_023531295.1. Lineage (NCBI taxonomy): Eukaryota > Viridiplantae > Streptophyta > Magnoliopsida > Ranunculales > Papaveraceae > Papaver > Papaver armeniacum. Next base: position 230,465 of record JAJJWW010003878.1, read on the forward strand.
ACCAAGGCGCGACCCAAATTGGCCACGCATGCCATTGGCACATGCCAACACGCTCGCCGGTAGCTTTTCCTACCAAGGCGCGACCCAAATTGGCCACGCATGCCATTGGAACATGCCAACACGCTCATGCCATTGGTAGCTTTTTCTACCAAGGCGCGACCCAAATTGGCCACGCATGCCATTGGCACATGCCAACACGCTCGCTGGTAGCTTTTCTCACCATGACGTGGCCCTAATGGCCAAGCATACCGTCGGCACATGCCAACATGCGTCACTGGTAGCTTTTCTACTGTGCCGTGACCCTATTGGCCACGCATGTCATTGGCACATGCCAACACGCTCGCTGGTAGCTTTTCTCACCATGACGTGGCCCTAATGGCCAAGCATGCCATTGGCACATTCCAACATGCGTCACTGGTAGCTTTTCTTACTGTGCCGTGACCCTATTGGCCACGCATGCCATTGGCACATGCCAACACGCTCGCTGGTAGCTTCCATTACCTAGCCGTGGCCCTAATACACGCTGGTAGTCACTTACACTCAACGTACAACCTACCACCAAGGCATTCCACACATGCCATTGGCACACGCCACACACGCCACTAGCAGCTCTGGCATTGCCACTTGCGCTCGAGGTGCAACTCGCAACAAAGGCATTCCGCACATGCCATTGGCACATGCCACATGTGCCCCTAGCAGCACCACTTGCACTCAAGATGCAACCAACACTCGAGACATCAACACAAACCGGGGATGCTTTCCGGGGTCTTGGTTTGGCGGTCACAAAGATGCGGCGTACACTACGCTCACATTAAGAAAGCGTGAATAGGAATAAAGCGGTCAAATAAAAGAGGAAATAATGGTGAAAACGTTTTCACCCATTAACACCATGCGGTTACCACCTCCTCCCATTATTTCACCCTTTACTCTCTTCCTTCATGAGGCCAGGGTACGTTTCAATATCGACTTGTATAAATAGGTCTTACCTATTTCCACCAGACAACAAGTCTCGGTCAGGAGAAAAATACTACACTCTCAGAAAAGGCAACTTTGCAAGCTCTCCAAAAGCTTTCATCTCTTGCAAGCTTACGAAGCTTCCACTTTCCGATACAAGTCGAGACACTACTCTCCCGCACTATTCTGGGTCTCAACACCTTTCTTTGCTTCCCTCCCCAAATCAACCCTTCTCCTCCACTTTGTGACCGAAGCAAGTCCGGAACGGCCATTTCTTGGTTTAGGTAGGACTTGTACAGATTGATCTCTCGAATCTATAAAGTGCTCACGTGCAGCACATTTGTTTAGGGTTTGAACCAAGTTTCTCACTCACCTACCGAATTTACCGAAATCGCGTAAACGATTTTTACCCATAAACAATTGGCGACCACAGCGGGAGGATTGATCTATCTCGCTACAATGTCGATCCATCGATCTCGTTCTTCGACCCAGATGTCAAGATGGTAGGGAAGGCGACTCAATCCGACGCAACTACCGTGACAACCCTAATTTACCAGTTGTAAAAACTACACAAGAAAACCTGGGACTCGCCGAAGATGCTACCCGATTGGGGACTTCTTGGCGATGCTACCAAAGAAACCGCCTTTTACATGGAGAGGGGCATGTTCGCAAAACCTATGAAGTGAGTAAATTCGATCGCAAGATATACGATTTGCTTTTAGGTTCTTAGTAAAACCATTATACTATCGAGTATTGTGCCTATTGCTAGCACACACTTTCATAAAAGCAATATTCCTTTCCCAAAACATAATCGAGTCATATTATCAAAACCATTCATCCCGTAAATAATCCAATATCCTCAAAAGCTACCACTGTCTACCAAAACGGGTCAAACATTGAACCAGACATCCAGTATGTCTTTCAAAAAAAAAAAAAAAAAAACCTAAATGAAAGTTTAACAGAGAAACATTCAAGGAAAATCATCCAATGAGGTCTGTTCTTCTTGGAGAAAGTCAACTTTGCATCTTCAAGAGCCGCTCTCTTCATAGTCAACATCTTGGAAAGCTTTTCGAATTCTACCTCCGTCGTGCAATCTCCTCGGCGGAAAGGCTTTCGGTTCTTCGCATCTTTCAACTTTTGGATCTCAAAGAAGGCCTTAGACAAACCACGAAGTGTTGAACTCCTTTTCTACGCACACATCGCGATGGTGCTCCCCGATCGGCAATAACGTCTTGAAACGGTGTGACCAGTCACCTCACGCATATCCTCGATGGAAGATAAAGCCTCTTCCACACGCTTAACCAGCGAAAATCGACTAGTGACTTTCTTGGTTGTTGCCATATGTCCGTACTTCTCCCAGATTCTGGTGTACAACGCCTCATACTTAGCAAAGACGCCGAAGCCGCCAACCAAGACATGACTCGGGATAAGGAACCAAGTATGGGGATCGAAAATGGCGCCCGCAACTAGCCCTACGACTCGCAAAGGGTCTTCTTCCATGTCTACGGCAACAACCATCGAGAATCATCCACCGTTTGAACCACATCCTGTGCCGGCGATTGGCTAACTCCCATCTCCAAGTCACCGCGGTGGTCACCAAAGGCAAGTTTTCGTGTGACTCCACCTTTGAGTAATCGTCCTCCGAACCGGGATTCCTCCTACGAACTTGAGTTAGACATTTTTCAAAAGAAGAAATGAAGAAGAAGAAAGAAAAGAAGCGTGAAACTCACCGAACCACTTCCCTAAAAAAGAACCAGTGTTGCCGGAGGAATCACTCTCACTTGTTGAACTTTCTTCTTTCTCCGACTCATCACCGCTATGAGTAGGCTCGGTCGCCGTAATTCTTCGAAGAAATTGCCGTCTCCCGGCAACGTGCAAGGGCAGCGAAAGCATTAACACTACCGAAGCCCTGGAAGAAACAAGACAGATGTTTTCGGCGAGAAATTCACGTGTTTTGAGACAAACCAACAAGGAGATGACACATACCTGATTATTGGAAGAACTGAAAGACACGAGAGTTGCGGGAGGATCTTTTGAAACCGCTTAGGAACCCACCAAAGACGATTCTTCGTTCGTCGTTCCTTGGCCTGGGGACTTTCCGAGTTACTAGGCAACTTTCGCTTGAGATCTCTCAACATTGGGTACTTCTTTAAAATTGCTGGGGAAGGTTTACAACGAACATTCTCCACCACGCTGCTTACAAAATCTTGGATCATAATAAACTCATCGCTTTTGTAACTCTTTATAGCCAAAGGTCGTCGAAGTTACTCTTCCCATTTGAAAGAAGGGAAGGCGGATACCCGGCTCGAGGGCACTGGCATTGAGGGCGGCACGCAATGGATCCTTAGGAATCACCGGTTGGTAAGCAAGAGGCACCCCTTGATCGAAACCCATGTGACGAGCCGCACGGTCAATATTATAAGCACTATCGGGAAAGACCCCATGAAGAAAGACGGCATATCTTAGGACATGCAGCTTTGAATGAACAAGTTTTCACCAAAGCTCAAATCGCCATCAGAAGATAAAGACATGATCGGAGCAGAAGCAAAGGTGTCAATTTGAGTCACCAACTGATAGGTGTCTAAAACACCTAATTTAATATCTAGTATTTATGCTTTCTTTGCGAATTTTCGTGTGAATTATGTATCTTATGTGTGCTTTTGAGTTTATTAGGTGCTTTGGAGTCGCACGGAGGAAAAGAAGGAGAAACTACTCATTTAGAGCGGAAAGGGCAGAATTGTCATTTCACGGGCGAGCACTATCTGGAGACCAGTCAATGTTAAGGGGCATCTCTGTTTTGGGGGTTTTTTAAAATACAACCAGCAATTGTTAAGGGGCTGCCAATTTGGCTATCCCTTATCGCCATTGCATATCAATAACTCCGTCCCATTCCTTTTGACCTAAACCTAATCGAGGAGAAATCGGTTTCTCATATTCAATTATTCCCCAAATGCAAAGATTCGAGAGAAGGGGAAAAATGGAGATAAAATGGGTTTCATAGTTGATTTGTGAAGAATTTGAATCTGGAAAAGGCAGCAAAGAGATTGAATGGGTTTTGGTTTGAGAAATTGAGATGAAGATCAGACAGAAATGGAATTAAGGGTTGATGGAATTGTTGAGCCGATGAAGAGAGATTAACGATGCAGCCAAGATCGAGAAATTGCTATAATTCGAGAATTGAGATCGAGAAGATGGATCTGGTACTGCTGTGGAGGATTCAATTCAGAAGAACTGAGTTGCTGTTGGGTTTGAGTTAGATTTCGAATTGGCAGTGGTAAATTAGATCGAATGTGTAACTCAGAAGTTAGGGTTTCTGCTGACTAATGAGATGAAGCTGTCGTGGTTGCTGCTGTTGTGTTAAAAGGCTTGAGGCAAAGATTGTGCCGTTGGTTGCATTCTTGAGTTCAAGGTTTATATGGTTCTGTCAAAGAGATTGAAGAATGGATTGATCGAATCTGTGATGGGCTGAGCAAGGTTAAAGGGTATTGAGCTAGTGGATTTGTGGAGGTGGTACTGAGATAGAGAAGCAATGGCAGTGTTGTTGTTATTTGCCAGGGAGGAGATGGAATTGCCGAGGCTGGTCATGAGGCTAACAAAGAGTGGTGCAATGATTGAATCTGAAACTGCATTGGATTACAAGGCAAAGATGGTGGAGCAAAGGAATCTTTGGTGTTGGAGCGTGCAACCGAGGTGAAGGAAGTCGCATTTGGTAGTGACATTACTGGTACCGGTGTATTGAGGTTGATGTGGATTGAAGCAATGAAACACAGCTGAATTGAATTCTGGTGGTTTGTAGAGGTTGAACTGGTTTGCAAACTGAAGTGATTTGGCAATGGTCCAAAGCTGGTGTTGCACCAAGAACTGGTGGAGGTCTCAGGTGTAAAGGTGCAAGACCCGAGATGAACTGTGGTTGATGTTTGTGCTGTAGCAGGTGGCGATGAATGGTGCTGGTAAATTGTGCTGTTGCACTTATTTGGTGTTGAGTTCAGGTTAAGGCTCAAGTAATTGGCAGAGCTGTAAGAGGTGGAGTTGCTGGTGCAGGGTGAGCTAATGGGTCAGAATTGGAGTTGAGATGTGCAGTTTGAATGGAGATTTCAAGGCTCAGATGGTGTTGGTAGTGCATTGGTTGAAATCAAGATAGTGAGATGCACAGATGGGAGAAGTGGAACTGCTGCAGGTTGAGGAATTTAAATGGTTGTGGATGTTGGCTGCTGTGAATGTGGCCCTATTGGTGAGAGCTTGTGTAAATGCAAATGGAGAATGAGGAGTTGCAGCTGCAATGTAGGAGTGTCATTGCAAGGGATGTGCATTGCAGGGGAAGACACAGTGGCTGGTGTGGAGCTATGGAATGCTTGTTATGGATGCAGCTCAAATGGCCAAGAACAAAAGGGAAGTGATTACAGGGGACTGGTGATGTTGGGTCTGTGAAAGAAGAGTTTTGCCGAGATGGAATGGAACAGTGTGGTATTCGTGTGGTGTGAAGGTCGGGTGGTTTTGCAGCCCATGGTCGTGTGGATGCATTGTCCGAGTCCGAGACGGATTTGATGGCTAGAAGTGAAATAGGGGTTGTTAGTGAGTCTGAGATGGAATGTGGATTCTGCAAACAATAGGATTTGAGTTCTGGGCTTGGAGATGCTGAACTTGGTCTGTACTGAATGCTGAGAATATTGCAGAGCAGAGGTGAAGCTGAGGGCTAGGAATGAACTGAGCTGAAGTGATGATTACACGGAGCAGGTCAAGTTGGCAGAAAGTTGTAGTCGCAGCAGCTGGAGTTGAACTGGGAGTTGCAGATGTTGAATGCAATTGCAGGTGGTAATGAGGAGCAAAAGTGAGATGTGGCATGATTGGTTGTGCAGCTGGACTGAGCTGGTACTGCAGTGGAGTTGAAGTTGTATTGCAGGCCAAAGTTATAAAACTCAGAGCCATCATGGCTGAAGTAAACTGATGAAGTGCAATCACAGTGCAAAGAAACTTAAGGCTTGTGCAAAATGGCATTGGCCCACTGAGTTAGCACCGACTCGGATCCGACTGAAGCCGACTCACATCCGAGTCATGACTCGACTCTCCCTCGGCTCGGTACTTGACCGAGTTAACCCACCGATCGGGACCGATTTGAACCGGCTGTTCGACCCGTTGACCTCCGGTGACCGGTTTGACTTTGCTTGGCCACCCGAGACATTTTAAGGCGACTTTTCCCGCCAAATTCGCCGCAATCCCGATTTTCCGGCGAACGTTTTTGGGACATAATTTCTACACGGGTTTCTCTCCATGGTGGGCCGGGTGAATTTCCAACTAATGGACTTTGAAGACAAAACCTAGTTTTGGAAGGAGAAAAAGACTACAAAAGGGAAGACTTCTACAATTTGGAGACCACGTTTTAATTATTATCTCTTCTACTTTATTCTAGGGTTTAGAACCATGAAGTCTTTTCTCTTTCTTCTTGTGATGAACTCCATGAATATGAACTAAGTTTTTATTATTGGTTGAAGATGTAGTTGGATTTTGCAACCAAGTTATGATTTTTATGAATTAGTTTTCTCTCAATATTATCGTTTGATTTCTACGGGTTACAATAATTGCATGATTGATGGATTGCAATATGATTGAATGTTTGTTTAGTCGAGTCTAGAATTGATTGAACTCACATCCATATCTATAGCTATTTTAGGGTTTTCATCGAGCGATAACCTTGGATACGAGTAGCATGATATGATTAGGGTTTGTAGTGATACATCCTCGTAGTCATATGTAGATATTGACCTTTGTTCGAATTGTTTGCGCAATGTATTACAATTGCATTGATTAGCCTATTTCGAAACTTAATGCTCCTAGGAATTGAACTTGATTAGCGCAAGGCGTTAGGTTATTCTTTAGGTAGATTTCACATACGTGACCCTAATGTGTGTGTTGATAACTTTGGAAATTACGAGAGTATTCTTGCAATAAGGTATTCTATGGCTTTTGATGATAGCGAGATTAAATACGAATTCTATTCATATATTCATAAACTTGTTTACAATTGAAGATGAAACCTTTATCCAATATTTTACATTCTTGATTTGCGTGCTTTGTTTATTTGCTTTTTGTTTATTTTTACTTACACAATCAGAAATTCTTAGGTGTTTTATATAGGAAACCATAACAATTTGACAACCTAGACCTCTCTGTGGGATCGATCCTTTCTTGCCCTTGCTATATTTATATTTTGAGTAGTAAGAAAGTGTAATTATATTTGTGTCGCTTACGACAGCGGTCACCAACCTATGGACCGGCTCCCATGGGCGAAAACTGATTTCATACGACTTATCTAGGAGACTAACCAAGCTCACGCCAATTCTTGGACGCCTGTTCACCCATCGAAGAATTCGAGAGCCGCCCCAACTCGCGGGAATAGAAGGCATCGGTTTCGGAGCATACTTCTCAAAGTGCTCCCATAGCCAGACTTGCAGAAAAGCAACGTGCACATATGAATCCACTTTCATGAAACCATTCGAAACTCGCATGTTCGCAACTAGGTGATCCAGATGCATATACAGGGAACCGAGGAATAGCTTGCCAATGGGAAGAACTTCACCTTTTGCTAACTTCACAGCAATCACTAGCAACTCTGGTCTTATCTCCTTCTTACTACCGAACTGTCGTCAAAAATGTCTCTAGACAACAGAGAGCCAAAATGCCGCAACGTGAAGATCATTTGCTTTTCTGTTTAGGTTCCAGCTCGTCGGGGAACCATTGAGATATCCACCAGTTGTAAAGGCACCTTTCATCCTCTTTAGGACAGAATCCTTCGACTTCTCGCGGTGGAGTCTTTCCGAGAGAAATCTTCCAACTTAGCGGCAAGGTCATCTCGCATCTTCCCCTCGCTTTCGAGATAATTGGATGTTAAGATTCCCGATTCTGGAAGATTCAAGAAGAGAGCCACACTCTCCAAGGAGAAAGTTATCTTACCCCATCTACATATGATCGTATGGGTGTCCGAACACCATCTGAGATGAAAGCAACCAAGCCCGGATATCCTTCCTAATCGGAGATTTCATCAAGCTCGACAACATCAATAACTGTGCTCAAGTCAAGTTGGTATTTATATGCTCCTTACTCACCATGAACTCAAACCATCTATCAAAAGAACGCAATGGGCTTTGACACATCCTGAAATCAATGTTGGAAGAGGAATTTATGAAGACAGTATCGTATGGTGTTCTCTGGGCGAACTGAACGTGTCTTCTTTTCATCTTCACCACCGGTTAACAAAATTGGCACGAAACCTGGGTGATTTTTCCGAGCAGAGGCAAGTTTTTTTGGTGAAGAATTCATCATCCGTGTGTTCGGTTTGGAACTATGGACATCCTTCGATGAGGCGAAATTCTGTTCAGGTAACATCTTGCCGGATTTCTTCATAACAACTTAGTAACAAGATATCTGCACACGGAGAAAGATAAAATTATCTCCCTGACACATAACCGCGCCCAACAAAGGAAAACTCGAAATACAAAAAAAAAAAAAAAAAAGAAAGGGCGTATTCTTTTATCGGCTCAAAACCGCACATTTGTATTTTCTTCTGTGTTTCAAAATTATATACGCAATATTTTATACGGGCTCAAGTGCGTCATAAAGTATCATTCTTCGGGTTCAAAATTATATATGGAGCATTCTCTACGGGTTCAAAAATACACACGCAGATATTTTCTTGTGGTTCAAAATTATATACGCAGATATTTTATACGGCTCAAGTGCGTCTGGTATCATTCTTCGGGTTCAAAATTATATATGGACCATTTTCTACGGGTTCAAATCGCACGCGATATTTCTTTCAGGACCGAAATTCATATATGCAATATTTCCAACGGGTTCGAAGTCATATGAAGCACATATACGAGTATTCTTCTTCGGGATTCATATACGGTATTCTCTACGGGTTCGAAACCGCACACGAGATTTTCTTCAGTGGTTCAAAATTATACGCAGATTTATATACGGCTGAAGTGCGTCTCGCAATATCCTTCTTCGGGTTCAAAATTATATGGAGCACTTTCCTACGGGTTCGAATAATATATGCAGTATTTCCCTTGGGTGCATACATACAATATTTTCTACAAGAGGCACGCCAAGAAATTATATGCGCGATATCATTGCAAGGATTATAAAAACGTCTACTCTTAGGGTTTGCACCTACATGAAAAGGAAAACAAGGGAAGTCTTGGAAGACATACCTGAAACTGGTTTTTTCTTTGTAACTCGCCGCTAGTAGGAAAGGATGAAAGGAATAAGGTGCAAGATGAGAGGAAGGGGTTTTATATATGGGCGTGAAGATTCGAAATAGGGAAGGATTTCCTTTGCCAACTTCCCAATGCCGCCCAAGTTGCACCGGTCCCACCAGTTGCGCCCAACTTCCCAATGCCGCCCAAGTTGCACAGGTCCCACCAGTTGCGCCCAACTTCCCAATGCCGCCCAAGTTGCACCGGTCCCACCAGTTGCGCCCAACTTCCCAATGACCGCCCAAGTCACGCCAGCAAGAACGCACAGCTTCCCCACCTTGTGCCGGTCCCACCAGCTAGCACGCTCAGTTTCCCAACTCACGCCAACTTCTCAATAACCGCCCAAGTCCCGCCAGCAAGCACGCATGACTTCCCTACCTTGCGCCGGTCCCACCCGCCTAGCACGCTCGGTTTCTAACTCGCGTCAACTTCTCAACGCCGCCTGCCTTCCTGTCTCTCACGACGCTAAACTTCCCAATTGTGCCGCCTCACGATTTGCGCAAAACGCGAGAGGCAAGGATTCCAAATCCTATTTATAAAAGGTCGACAAGCCTCCTCAATTCTCTTTGCTTTCTTTGATAGTTTGTCACCATCTTATGCTTACCCCGCAACAAAGCTCATGTTCCGAGCTAAGCGGGGGACTTAATGTTGATGGTGGTTTTTAGACAAAGGGTAAAATCGTAAAACCCCAAATAACCTAATGTCACCAGTGAAACATTTATTAGAACATTTAATGCATGTAGTCATTAATTAATAGGGGGTATTTTTTCAAATTAGGGTTACAACGAACAAAACCCTAATTCACCTCCGTGCCAATGGCAAATCATGCCAGCCACACCTAGCCCAAGCTAGCCGCATCTCTATGCCAATGGCAAATCATGCCACCCATACCAAACGCGCCGAACCATGCCAACCATGCTAGCCGCACCTCCGTGCCAATGGAAAATCATGCCAGCCACACCTAGCCCAAGCTAACCGCATCTCTATGCCAATGGCAAATCATGCCAGCCATACCAAACGCGCCGAAGCATGCCAACCATGCTAGTCGCACCTCCGTGCCAATGAAAAATCATGCCACCACACCTAGCCCAAGCTAGCCGCATCTCTATGCCAATGGCAAATCATGCCAGCCATACCAAACGCGCAAGCATGCCAACCATGCTAGCCGCACCTCCGTGCCAATGGCAAATCATGCCAGCCACACCTAGCCCAAGCTAGCCGCATCTCTATGCCAATGGCAAATCATGCCAGCCATACCAAACGCGCCGAAGCATGCCAACCATGCTAGCCGCACCTCCGTCCCAACGGAAAATCATGCCAGCCACACCTAGCCCAATCTAGCCGCATCTCTATGCCGATGGCAAATCATGCCAGCCATACCAAACGCACCGAAGCATGCCAACCATGCTAGCCGCACCTCCGTGCCAATGGTAAATCATGCCGGCCACACTTAACCCGAGCTAGCCGCGCCATGCCAAACACACTCGGCCTTGGCCCTAGCTACACTGGTCACGCCACGCCAAGCCAAACACCCTTACCTTGGCCCTAGTCATGCCACGCCAAGCCAAACACCCTTACCTTGGCCCTAGCCGCGCCATGCCAAAGTAGCGCTCGCACCTAGGCTTGCAAACCATGCAACCTAGGCCAAATTGGCCACGCAAGCCATTGGCACATGCCAACACGCTCGCTGGTAGCTTTTCCTACCAAGGCGCGACCCGGATTGGCCACGCATGCCATTGGCACATGCCAACATGCTCGCTGGTAGCTTTTCCTACCAAGGCGCGACCCAAATTGGCCACGCATGCCATTGGCACATGCCAACACGCTCGCTGGTAGCTTTTCCTACCAAGGCGCGACCCAAATTGGCCACGCATGCCATTGGCACATGCCAACACGCTCGCTGGTAGGTTTTCCTACCAAGGCGCGACCCAAATTGGCCACGCATGCCATTGGCACATGCCAACACGCCGCCGGTAGCTTTTTCTACTAAGGCGCGACCCAAATTGGCCACGCATGCCATTGGCACATGCCAACACGCTCGCTGGTAGCTTTTTCTACCAAGGTGCGACCCAAATTGGCCACGCATGCCATTGGCACATGCCAACATGCGTCACTGGTAGCCTTTCTTACCAAACCGTGGCCCTAATGGCCGAGCATGCCATTGGCACATGCCAACACGCTCGCTGGTAGCTTTTTCTACCAAGGCGTAGCCCTAATGACCAAGCATGCCATTGGCACATGCCAACATGCGTCACTGGTAGCCTTTCTTACCAAACCGTGGCCCTAATGGCCGAGCATGCCATTGGCACATGCCAACACGCTCGCTGGTAGCTTTTCTCACCATGACGTGGCCCTAATGGCCAAGCATACCGTCGGCACATGCCAACATGCGTCACTGGTAGCTTTTCTTACTGTGCCGTGACCCTATTGGCCACGCATGCCATTGGCATGCCAACACGCTCATTTGGTAGCTTTTTCTCACCATGACGTGGCCCTAATGGCCAAGCATGCCATTGGCACATGCCAACATGCGTCACCGGTAGCTTTTTTACTGGGCCGTGACCCTATTGGCCACGCATGCCATTGGCACATGCCAACACGCTCGCTGGTAGCTTTCATTACCTAGTCGTGGTGGCCCTAATACACGCTGGTAGTCACTTACATTCAACGTACAACCTACCACCAAGGCATTCCACACATGCCATTGGCACATGCCACACACGCCACTAGCAGCTCTGGCATTGCCACTTGCGCTCGAGGTGCAACTCGCAACAAAGGCATTCTCGCACATTCCATTGGCACATGCCACATGCGCCCCTAGCAAAGCACCACTTGCACTCAAGATGCAACCAACACTCGAGACAAGCAACACAAACCGGGGGATGCTTTCCGTGGTCTTGGTTTGGCGGTCTGAGCATGCAGCGTACACTACGCTCACATTAAGAAAGCGTGAATAGGAATAAAGCGGTCAAATAAAAGAGGAAATAATGGTAAAAACGTTTTCACCCATTAACACCATGCGGTTACCACCTCTCCTCCCATTATTTCACCCTTTACTCTCTTCCTTCATGAGGCCAGGTACGTTTCAATCTCGACTTGTATAAATAGGTCTTACCTATTTCCACCCGTACAACAAGTCTCGGTCGGGAGAAAAATACTACACTCTCGAAAAGGCAACTTTGCAAGCTCTCCAAAAGCTTTCATCTCTTGCAAGCTTACGAAGCTTCCACTTTACGATACAAGTCGAGACACTACTCTCCTGCACTATTCTCGGTCTCAACACCTTTCTTTGCTTCCTCCCCAAATCAACCCTTCTCCTCCACTTTGTGACCGAAGCAAGTCCGGAACGGCCATTTCTTGGTTTAGGCCGGACTTGCAGATTGATCTCTCGAATCTATAAAGTGCTCACGTGCAGCACATTTGTTTAGGGTTTGAACCAGTTTCTCACTCACCTACCGAATTTACCGAAATCGGCAGAAACGATTTTTACCCATAAACAGTAGGGTTAACAGTGGTTGCTATATGTTGGAAGTGATTTGTAAGGAAATCAGATATATTATTCTTAGAGTTTAACCAGTTACCATTGCCATCACTTAGGGTATCAATCCTATTTCTTCTATATCTTATTCTGGCTAAGTCATGGAAGTACTGCGTATTTATATCTCCTAATGCTATATGTTGCTCCTTGCTTTTAATTTTCCAGAATTCTTCTTTAACCTTGTACCAGTTTGTTAACTCAAAAGTAATCTTGGCAAGCTCCCTAGACTTAATATTAGAATGCAAGTTCTTATTTGCATCATCCAGTTTATCCTTAGTTTTTTGGATATTGGTGTTAATGTTGCCATAAATTTCTCTGTTTCATTTTCTAAGGTCATGTTTAACATTTACTAGTCTTTTAGTAAAGCAGAAAGCAGGAGAGCCAGAAATGTGCATATTCCAAGCTTTTTCAATCAGAGGTCTACATTGAGGATGATCTATCCATGGGCCAAAGTATTTAAATAGTTTAGCACCATCGTTCCAAATAACATGATTGTTGAGGCTAATAGGAACATGGTCAGAAAGCAAAGGCGGCAGGTGAGTTATGCTAGAGGTAGGATAATTATTAAGCCAAGCATTGTTAAAAATTCCTCTGTGTAGCCTTTGTTCAGTGAAGTCTGGTCCTATTCTTCTATTATTCCAAGTAAAAGGATAACCTGTAAAATCTAAATCATGCAGCCCTAATGAAGTTAACATGTCAAGGAGTTATCAGCTTCCACTTGGTTAAAAAGAAATCTATTTTTTCTCATTTTCATAAAGAACAACATTGCAATCTCCCAGAATGATCCAGGGTTCAGTTATAAATCTAGCCATGTGTCTAATCATTTGCCAGGAACTGAATTTGAGGGGTCTATAAGGACTACCATAAAACCAAGACAGGATTCAGTTAGAATTGGTAGTTTGGTCTAGGATCTTGGCATTAATTTGATTTTCAGAGTAGTCTATAATGGTAAGGTTCACATTGTTTTTCCACGCTAGAATTAACCCGCCAGCAGAGCCTACTGGTGGAACAATCCAATAATTTAGAATGTTAATATTTCTAAGTACGATTTCTACATTTTTGGTCTGTTGTTTAGTTTCGGATAAGAAAAGAATGTCCGGGTTTTCATGGTTAAGCAAATCATTTAAAATATTATAAGTTTCCGGTTTATTAGGATTCCTTGAGCCTTGGCAATTCCAAGCTATAGTCTTAACAAAGTGCCAGAAATAAGAGACTAGAGGATATGAGAGTTTTTCTAGATTACTTTTGTTATGTACTACAAAAGTGAGGAGATCATAATTTTCTAATCCAAAGTCTCTACCATAGAAGCAAGCTAGAAAAAGGCAGTAGTTGAGTTGTTTAGCGTTAATTCTATCACATTAGAGTAAAATACAATGATCAACAAAGCAATTGTAAAGGTAAATGATGGTGCTAAACACAAAATAAGAGATTAAAGAATAGATAAAATTTACCAGTACACTATAATTTTCGTCAAACAAACCCCAGATGGATGCAAATCACAGTATATATTTTACTCATGTTTTCTATTGATATGAAATTTATCAAATTTTCTGTTAGCCAATCAACAAGCATTTCAAAGGCACTTTTGAGATGTGTAGATAATAGAGTAAGGTGGTAGTTGTTAACACACACATCCAGAATGAGAAATTCCTTAATGGTAATCTTATCTATGTGGTCATAATATAACACATTATCTTTAATCAAATCAATATGCGGTATCTTTAATCAAATCAATATCCAGAATGAGAAAAATAAAAGAGTTTCAAGGTTCAGGGGTACCTCATTTGCATCCGAAACAACTGTCTTGATTAGAATAAAATCTATTGAACCATCAGGACCAAACATTGAAGAATCGTAATTGATTGACGAAGTAAGATGCCCATAAAAATTAGCAGATGTCGTATTACCAATTATGCCAAAAAACTTCATAGTCTTCCAAGTTTAAAATAGGGCTTCTGGAAAATTTATTTTCCCAATTTTTTTTCCTGTAAATCATTGCTTGATACCCATATATTTTCAACCATATCGATTCCAGAAAGAGAAAGCGGGATTAAATTTTTGTAACGATTATACTTGGTAGTAGAAATTTTCTTTGATTTGTAATAGATCGGGAGATAGATGATAAAATGGTTCGGGTATTTAATATTTTGGATGTTAAAGTTTTTTTTTCTTGAAAATGTTGTGAAGCGGTGGGTATAGAAAAGAGAAATAGAGATCTAATCTTTTGTTGCTGCGCAAATAACTTTTTGGTTTTTTCCCCAACACGTGTCTCGTTCTTTTGGTCCAGGCATAGCAGGAGATGAGGTAATTTCTAAGGGGGGACATTTGATCTCCTGAGTCAACACACCTGGGAGGATAGGAAAAGAAATAGAAGTTAAAAACAGAGATAATTTAGTGAAACAAAAATAGATGAGAGAAAATTTCTAGATCTAAAGAAACCCGGCGAACGGATTCAAGGGAAAACAGATTAAAGAAACTGAAACAGAGTAGAAGATTTAATCTACGGAACAAAACAAGAATTCACAGACCAAATTGAAAGGAGACTTTTAAATTGGTTCTAAAATAGAAAAAATTGAAGGAAATAAAGATAATAGAGAGGGGTTTGAAAAGATCAGCTTCAATACAAGCACAGTAAAAATTAGAGCAATTGAAGTTTGGTGACAGATAAAGCAATGAGTATCAAATTAAAATTAAAAAACAGGAAGGTCAAACTAATTAAAGCAAAAAGATATAAAAAAAAAGGTAGAAAAGAAAGAATCCGGTGAAAATGATGTTTAGAGAGGTGATAATACGCTAATGTCGTCGAACACTTCCTGAGACTTGATTCTTTGTGTCTAAAGTAGCTTGTGTCTGTGGTATCAAGTAACAACAGTGGCTTAGTGTCTAAGAATCTTAGTAACAATGGAGGCTAAGTGTCTTTGAATATTGGTAATTTTAGTGTGACTTCGTATCAATGATGTTTTAATAACTAGGGACCTTTGAATCTTAGAATTTTAGCATCTGCAGTAACAATAATGGCTTGAAGATTTCAAATCATTATAGTTTTCAATAAACTCCGATGAAATTCTGATCAAAATTTACCGTTAAAGTAGGGTAACAGATTAATAACGGACTAATAACGGTAAGAAAGATAGATTTTAGGTTAACATTTTTCCGATTCCGAAGAAGGTAACGGATTATTACAGTTAGCAGTAATAGAACGAGTCAGTTTGCTTAATCGGGTAATTAGTGGTTAATGTTAGTTATAATTTTTAGGGCACTACTCGGTTGAACCCATAAGTTTTGTATCTCAAGTTTGTTGTCAATGTTAGTTGATCAAAACTATACCTTGATTTCTAATCTACTAGGTTAAGTCTCGGACTAGGTATAAAAATTAGTAATTGAGTATCAGAACGGGATATCTGAGTTTCTGGAATACAGAGAGGGTTGGCGAACCAGTTCGCAAACCGAAAGTTCATAATGGGACAGTTCACGAACCGTAGAGATCTGAATTTTCTATATTGGTAAAAAAAGCTAACAGTTAGCGAACCCAATTAGAGAAATATGTCCATCTGTGTTCACGAGCGGAGTAGGGTATTGCACCCTAACTCGTGAACTGTGCCTTACGGTTCACGAACCGTTTCACCAACGGTCCTAGTAAACTTCAGCAGATGCTCAAAGACTTATTTTTTAAATACGTTTAGCATTGCTACGTCTCTCATAAACACCTATAAGATATCATAGATCACTAAAATACTTGTATATGCGGATAATGATTAAACTCTTAAGTGTTTAAATGAACATCAAATTTCTTTAGTTCATAACGCATATTTGCCAAAAAATGTCATTGTACACGGTACCGTTACCATACCATTATGTATATTCTTTTATGTAAGTTTCAAGAATAATTATCAAATGCTTACTTGAAACCCTAATTATAGTTTCATCTAAACGGAGAAAGTGTATACTTGAATCTCAAGTTATCTTAGCTTGAATTCAAATCAACCCTGAGTCTTGAACATCTATAAATAGAGATGTTTTTTCAACTAGGAAATTTAATCCCCGACACTTTGTGTCCTAGTTTATAGCTAGAGTGGTCCTCTATTGACCTAGGTTTCCTATGAGAAACATAATTAGGTCTATGATTTAAAAACTTCACTTGGGGATTCTTGAAGCCAGGTCCGACTATCTTTACCCTAATAGTTCGTGAATCCTGATCTTGTTTTTTCTGTTATCCAGGTTTTTGTAATCTCTTTCAGGCAAGATAGATAGAAATCACAAAGTTCTCTTCATCTCAGATTTTGTGGCTCCTCAAGATAGATATCTGAAAACTTCTCTTAATTGATTAGTTCAAGATTATTTTTGATAGGTGGTTGAAGATCCAGGCTTCAACTAACTGAGTGTAAGTGTTCTGGATTGTGAGGTTTCCTAGATAGCTTTGTGTATTACAAAAAGATTTCCAAGCCTTGATTTTTGATATAAAGGGAAATCAAATAGGCTTATCTATTAGAGGCAAATTGGTATCAAAAGTCTTCACTTAGGTTGAAGCAACTCTTATGCTGTAAAGAATGCCATCTAAGGGAATCAATTGCGTAGAGCCTTGCGAGGTTCAAGAGACATAAGGAGCGACTGTAACTGAATCGCTTGGAGGGTGGATTCAGTCTCAACTACATTCCAATGCAAAGTATGATAGTACGCTAGTGTCTGTAGTGGCTTAATACAGTTTGGTGTTCCAATCTGGACGACGTCCCTGGGTTTTTTTCTGTCACGGTTTCCTCGTTAACAAAACTTATGGTGTCTTGAATTTTTCCCTTTCCTCGTTATATTGTTTATCTTCATAATAGGTACACAAGTAATACGTATTCAATTCTAGTAGATAATTCCACATGATTAAGATTGATTGCGATACTTTTTTTTTTGTAGAATTCATATCTTAAAAGATAGATAAGAAGTTCACACTTGGCAGAATTCCGATTTGAATATTTGGATAAGACTAGATTGATCATGGATATTGATTTTTGAGATCATTCAAATACTCTTCTTAACAATCAGGTTCACAGACTCTATTGTCTATACATATTGATTCAAAAGAGATAGAGATATAAACTCTATATAGATATTGTCATAGATCATTGAGGGGATCTACTTGCTATATAATATATAAGTATGTAACTGAAAGTTTATCCAAAGTCAAATCACTTAATCGATTTAGGATGTTGTTAAGCACTGCTCGGCTGAATCCGACCAAGACTGGTATGTCAAGTTTGGTTGTCAAGTTTATTTACAAACTCAGTCGCTTGAATTGTATATTAAAGTCAACCTCTTCAGGTTAGAATTCGAATATAAAAATGTTGAGACAATCACTAATTACTCGATGAAAAGCTGAAGTCTTATTGAATTATCCTTCATATTGAGGTTAGTAGCTATTTACTTTGACTTGTTTCATTTATATCAAAGTTCTTTAAGTCGTATTGATTGAAAACATAACACGCAAATTTTATTTACATGGCTTTAGTTGATTAAATGAATGGATCATTCTTATGATCTAAATATCAAAGGAAAGATATTTTAGAGCACTGCTCGGTCGAACTCGCAAGCGTTGCTACTTGTTTGTCAAGTTTAGTTGTCAAAACTATAATTCTTGATTTCTACTCTACTTATAGATAAGTCTCGGATTAGGATAGAATGTGTAGTTGAGATTTAGACTTCACGGCGTTCATCGAATGAAGACGAAGAACTACTCAAGGGAACTTGTGGAACTTCATCAACAAAAGGTATGTGGAGACTTGAACTCATCTATCACTCAAAAGTCTATCTACTCTATCTCCTATTTGAGACAAAAGTCGTATTGCTATATAGACTTCAATTATATACATTTGGTATTTCGAGCTGAGTTTATCTCGCTTATCTATTTCTCGAAATATATGTTGGTAAGCTTTCGCTTTAACCAAGTTCATCTTTTATTCTTGACTAAAGTCAAAATATGATCATGTGAAAATCGCCTTGTAGCATCTTACATGATTTGTGTGATGCAATCATTTGGTGTAGACTCAGAATGTTTTGCATTGATCATTCGATCACTTGAAAATTGCTTTGGAGCTAATAGTTGTGTGAGACATCTATTTTCGTCTTCTAAGAATGTTTCAATAATTGAAATAAGAGTTTATAACATGTAACCATGATTGGATATAAACATAGTGTGTGTATTCACATTTGTGTAAGTTCCAAGTCCGAGAACCATAGTATGCGTACATATACGCGTACTGGTTGGTTAATGGAAGTCCGGGAACTAAGTATGCGTACACGTACCCGTACCTGCACGCATACTGGCGTAAGTCCAAGTTAGGAATTCAATTTGAGGTTGGAAGTATGCGTGCCGTTCGCGTCGCGAAACCAAACTCGGTCAGGAAGCCTACTTAAGTACGCGTACTCGTTTGCGTACTTGAGTAGGTTATATTCTAAAATCGGTTTGTTCATGAACTAATACATTTATAAATTAAGAAATGCAATCTTTTGCAAACCGTGGCTATATATAATGTTCATGGAATGATTCGAGTGAATTAAAATTGATTTTTCTTCAATTGTGTTTTGTATACTTCTATGAGAATATAAACAATTGAACAACTCTCTAACTAGTTTCATTTGAGTCATTTGAACTAGTTTTGATAAAGATGAATAAGGTTGATATGGAAGTGTTCATATGGCTAACCTCGGTTAACTATTGTTGAACCAACTAAGTGTACACGTTTAGGTACGGTTAACTTTATCTAAATGTTGGTACATTTCATTTGTGTATGACAAGCTAAGTTCGATGTAACGGTTGAAAGATATTAGCTTGAATCTAATCAAGTTTTCATCTAACGGTGAATATTGAATGCTTTGTTACCAAGGTAGAATTGATTGTAAACCCTGATTTGGAGACTATATAAAGGAGAACTCTAGCAACTGGGAAACCTAATCCCCACACCTCATGTGTGATAATAGTTGCGACTAGAGTCGATTCTCCTTTAACCTTAGGTTTTTCTAAAACCCAGTAGGTTAACGACTTAAAGACTTCATTGGGATTGTGAAGCCAGACCCAACTATTTTCTATGTAGTTGTGTTTTCTGATCTTGTTGTTTTCTATTATGACCGAGTACTATCTTCTTTAAGATTTGCTTGAGATTTATTATCCGATAGGAAAGATTGAAAAGTCGTCACAAACACCTTCGTCTCATCGTTTGTGACTCCACAATATCATATTTCGTTAATCGATTAAGCTTATTGTGAGGTGATTGATATTACTTGGTTGATCTTCGGGACTATAAGTCCGGTTTATCAATTGGTTCCTGTTCACCTTGATTTATCAAAAGAAGGAACAAAACTCGTAGGTATATCTGTGGGAGACATATTTATCTATTCAATAGACTTTTCTGTGTGATACAGATTTGTTTATCAAGTCTTCGAATTTGGGTCGTAGCAACTCTTAGTTGTGAGTGAGATTAGCTAAGGGAATCAAGTGCGCAGAATCCGGCATGGTTCTAGAGGTGTAAGGAACGCAATTGTACCTTGATCAGTGTGAGATTGGTTAGGGCTGAACTACATTCCAGTTCGAAGTTAACTTGGAGTAGGCTAGTGTCTGTAGCGGCTTAATACAGTGTGGTATTCAATCCGGACTAGGTCCCGGGGGTTTTCTGCATTTACGATTTCCTCGTTAACAAATTTTCTGGTGTCTGTGTTATTTCTTTTCCGCATTATATTTGTTTATATAATTAAAATATCACAGGTTGTGCGTAATTCAATCAATTAGATAATCCAACCTTTGGTTGTTGATATAAATTGGTTGACACTTGAACATTGGTCTTTGGTACCGTTCAAGTTTTTTCACATATATAATAATCAGGCTCATGGATTTCTATCTGTTTGATTTGTTGATTACATTGTGAAACAGAGATACAACTCTTGGATATATTTCTTGATTGAGCTCGCTTTATTAATTAGTTGGTGCTCTCAGAAGTATATTGGAGTTTATCCATACAGATTGCCTAAACGAAATATTGGGTGAGGTTGTTAGACCCCCGCTTTTTTAGGATATATATGTACATTAGTTGTTTTTACAGCTTATTGTATAGAGTTACGTAGTATATATAGTTGTATATTTTTCGTGGTTTTTATAGAAAAATTTTGACTATCGTCATGGATTAACGTTGAACGTTCGGAAAACTAGATATATCTATCTAGTGATCAATCCAAACTTTGATTTCATGTTAAGAATATTTCTTCTATGACATGAGTTAAAGTTTGTTTAGAAAATAATTAACTTTCGATGTTTAATAGGATTCGTGACCAATTCTACGACTGATCCTAGACTTGTATTTTCTAAACCTCCATCTTAACATATATCTTTAGGATTTCGAAATAGAGGAAAGTCTGAATAGAAAGTTTTTCCTTAGGAATCATTGAACACATTTTTAAAACTCTAATATATAATTATTCATATATATTCCTTTGTTACTCAAGACTAAGATCCCACTCATACTATGAGAAACATACTCTAATATATCTTTAGAATCGAAATCAGTATGTTTATCTTTCGAATTTTCCATATAACTAGGTGATTATATTTGGAAAGTATAAGTTATGTGATGGATAAATATTAGTTGTCATACTAGTAGGATTTCTCATATATGAGTTGGAAATATATTTTAATATTTTATGACAATATTATGCGTCTATAATATCGAAAGAATATAAGAATATTTGATTTCCGAAATTGGTTTTGGAAAGAATATATTTTATTTGAAATTAGGGTTTTTCTTTTTCCAAACAAGCCTTGGTCATTACACCATAAATTGTGGAGCTTGTATTCTTGCAGACTTATCCCAGGTTGACACTTTGTGTAATATTATTGATTTGATCAACATAGTTGCCAGTAAGTTCGATTTGGCTTTGGACAAAAGCATTTTGCATTTTAAATCTTTTTTTTTGGATCAAAGAATTAATAGAAGTATCATTGGTGGGAAACTAGATTGTAATTTAGTTTTTGGATGACATTACTTGTTATTGAACTAACTCGTATAATTATCTTTCTATTATGCTATAAGTGCACTCACGACTTTGAAGATTTGACAGTTGCAAATCTAAGTGATTCTAGATATGTTGGGATAAAACCATTGAATCTCCAAAGTTAACAGACTACGTTCAGTGAAACAATCATTAGTGGAGTCAAATGCACATTGTTACTATTCAAGATTAAAAAGATTAACACTTTGAAGACTTAATTATTATTTTTTTTATGTTTCCGATCTTGCGTGATTATCTGCTAGGCTTGATTGTCTTGGAAAAAAAGTTGTTTATCTTTTATAACCGTGAAACCTTATAAAATACTGATCAGGTGTTTGTAATTCTATCATAAACATAAGTATTATAATTGAGTGGATTACTTTTGTAATCGTAAAGCTTGATTGATCTTGTTGATCAAGTATTTTTGGATATGCTATATCTTGTTGATCTTGATATTGAACATCTAAACAGAAGATACTTGACTCCGATAATGATCATTAATATCTTTGGTATTGTGATTGGATTAGTTAATGTCTCCACAAACATTTGATGATTGCTTTATGTTTGTAATATGTACCAAAGGAATTGGAAGCAGAAGTCTTTGCAGGGGTAAAACAACATTTGGAAATGTATTCTGTTAGGATGTTCACGTGTGTTGTCCATATTGGTTGTAGGCGCAGAGATACTGAAGGAATAGAGTAATTAGTGGTAGTTTATTCAGTCTCAACTATAAGAGTTGCGCGCGGAAGTCAATTTGTACAACTGCTTACTTTTGAGATTATTTAAAATTGGACTAGGTCCAGGATTTTTCTGTATGCCATTTTTCATTAGAAAAATCTTTTTGTTTCATGTGATTTACTTTACCTTTCCGCATTACAATTGTTATAGCTATAATTAAAGTAAATACGCTTGTATGTTAATATACATCTTGGATCGATCCCATAATCTATGCCTTAAGTGGTTTCGTACATTATATCCATCATCTTTTTGTTGAAATAATTTTGAGTCGTTATTATTATGACGTAAGATTATACAAGTGTTGATGGGTGAAAACTACTCCTGCAGAATTTGGTAATTTGGGGTGTGGATGAGGAATGAATCTAAACCTTCAACAAATGCACTGCGCGGTGAGTGCTTGTAGATTCGAGAGATCAATCAGTGCAAGTCCGGCCTAAACCAAGAAATGGCCGTTCCAGACTTGTTTCGGTCACAAAGTGAAGGAGATGGGGTTGATCTTAGGGAGGGAAGCGAAGAAGGTGTTGAGATTGTGAAGGTGTTGGCTTGCTTATGACTTGTAACGTAAAAGATGAGCAAGCTTACGGTTGATGCAAGCAGGCTCTGAGTGTTTGAATACGGTTTTGTATTAACACTTGGTTTCTGTCGTCTGAACTTGTGTTGTTCTCCGTTATTCCCTTGTTGTCTTGGAAATAGGGCGGAGACCCTATTTATACAAGTCATTGAGCCTCATTCGCGTTTCTCGTGGGAAGTGGAGGTAGTGGAATGATGGAGTAGTGGAGTTGTGTGTCGGTAACACACGACCGGTCTTGCCCACTTTTCTGTTCATCTCTAACCGTCCATGACTTCCTAACACGTTCTTGTGATGGCGCGTTGCACGCCGCACGCCGTAAACCGCCGACCAATACCCCAAAGTATGCATCCCCCATTTGTGACATGATTGATAACGGAATGTGGATCGTGGATCCACGAAAGATAGCATGTAATGCTGAATTGAATAATGCGTTATTCGAAAGTCGATACTTGTGAAGTACCGTGTGTATTTTATGTGTCACGCATTACGGTGTGGTACAAAGTGATGGGTAATGACTCCTCACTAACCAAATAACTCGACCGGGGTTGTATAACCAAGTCTGGTGAGGTCGGACGGACGAGATGATGTTTGAGACACTCATCCGCGACCGTTGATGAAATTAGGGTTTTTAAAGAGGTGCGCAAGCATCACTCTTTAGCTTGGTCGAAACCAAGCGTGGGAAGGATTTTGAGAGGACCGACCATACATGCGTGTTGGCGGCATGATGGTGTAGGTGCACGTATTCCGTTCCCTCATGAAAGTGCGATCTGGGCCACTCGATTTGACCGTCAAAGAGGAGTGGTCGAGATTGATTTTGCGATAAGAGTTTGATACCGCAAGAAGCCGCGCGCCATACCCTTTTCCTGCGCGTTTTCCAAGACGACCTAGCTTGGTCGGTCTTGGCGGTTGGTTTGGCGTCTAGACGGTAGGCTGATGTTCACGCCTATGTCTTACCGTCTCATGAAACGTGATCTAAGCCACCCAATTCGTCCGGTGAAGTTGAGTGGTCGAGATCGATTTGCAATTTGGGAGGTGCGACCACACAAGTTTGGTCGGGCGTTTTGGATTAGCCGGGCATGATATGCCTTGGCCGACCGCAAGAGGAGGTAGATGAGCTCACGGTGGTCATCTTTGGTGTGACCGACCCTTGCTCAATCTAATCTGTGACCCTCCATTCGTGCTTAGGAGAAGATGGACGCGCGTGATGGCTTGAACCCTAATTTTGGCTTGCAAAGCCGTGCGACCATGCTCTTTCTCAAAGGGACGAATTTGTTGTAACCAATCATGGTTGGTTTTGACCGACCGGTCATGTATGTAGGCGGTCACATGGTGATTGTGTCGACATGCTCCGGGCCCTTTGAGTCGCATCTACACCCTCCATCTATACCTGCGAAGATGGATGGTTGAGACCGATTTTGCGGCACATGTAATATGCCGCAAACCCTAATTTAGGTTTTCCGCCCATAATGCTTGGTATGGACGGTTTCTTGGCAAGCAAAGGCCAATGGTCGACCATGCGGGGTCGGCCGTGTGTATTCCATACCGCTTGGGGTGATGGAATTGATACGTGGTCATCCAATCATGCTTGTGGAGTTGGATGGCTGCGATCGAATCATATCGCAAGCTAAGGCCGTGTGTATTCCATACCTGCTTGGGGGTGATGGAATTGATCCGTGGTCATCCAATCATGCTTGTGGAGTTGGATGAGGGGCTGCGATCGGATCATATCTAGTATAACACATCAAGAGGGATGCTCAATCGGGCTAGTATAACACACCGAGAGGGGCTCAATCGGGCTAGTATAACACACCGAGAGGGCTCGGGCTAGTATAACACACCGAGAATCGGCCCGTACGGGTATTTCGTACATGGATTCATTATAGTGCTTGGAGGTTCGTGTTACTCGTAAGAGTAACACTATCGTCATGCCACACCGATAATGGGTACAGGAAATACAAGGCCGATATGAAATTCACAGGAAGGGATTGTTGCTTGCATGCTCCAACCTCGGGAGGAATTTCATGTATTCACAGAATGGGATTGTTGCTACATGCTCCATTCTTGGCGAATTAAGTGAGGAGTATCCGTCACTTATAAACGGCTTTATCTTTTACAAGATGTCGGCGCATGATTTTTTCAGGTTACTTACAAATTTAACCTTAAACGAAAATCCACCATCAACATTAAGTCCCCTGCCTAGCACATAATGGTTGCACTATTGTGTGGTAGGCATGAGATGGTGACATACGTAAATGACCAAGCCGGGAGTGAATACATATTTACTGGGATAGCTTCACATTGTCGCGTTTCCACGGAACCGGTTGGTCTTGATTAAGGATGCGAAGGAAGCGGGACTTGGTTGGTCTTGATTAAGGATGCGTCGAGAAGCGGGACTTGTTGGTGAGTCGCTTTGGTTCCTCTCGTACATGTATGAGTTCGGCCGCTCCTTCAGGTGTTTGAGTCGGGGATAGGATTCCTCTTCTACCGGATTTAGGGCGTGGGTGCTTGCACATTGCCGGTTGAATTGTTGTGTCCAGATGCTCTTCCGATTCTTGATCAGAGCTCAAAAGAAATCCTGACTTGGTCGGCGTTGAATCCTCATATATCGGGCGCCGTAATCGTTTTAGGGTTTCCTCAGTATTTATGCAGGTGAAGAGATTTCTTGATCCGTTTTTACAGTAGAGCTTCCTTGCAAAACTCTATTTCCCATCATGTCTAACAACAGTGGATCATCTTCTTCATACCATCCAGGATCTCCCGATAAACGTGTACGACCCGCGTCGAGCTTCATGATCAGTCCCTGTTCGTGTTCTTCGAGTCAAGAAGATCATACCGGTATGTCTCTTCCTTCTTTTCGAAACATTGTTTGTTCTTCATAACGGTCGGGTGAATAATCCCTTCATTCTGCAGAGATACCCTACCGGAACATGTGTGACGGTCATTGACGATGATGACTTAACCATTCCTCTTCCTTCAAACTCAAACACGCCTACCCTCGCGAACCTCGAAGACGCCGACTGGGTATCTCATCTTATGAATATCCAAATGCGGGTCTTTCATTCGATGTTCGCATGAAATGCTTATCCTCCGCCTACCAAGACGTCGGTGGATTCTTGGTGCGGAAGGAGTTTGTGCCTTTGTACACCAAGTTGTGGAGGAAGTACGGTCATATCGCAACCAGGAACGTGGTCCGACATTGTTCCTCTGCTTTGGTTACCGCGGTAAATTGCCTTCTTCCCATGATTGCTGAGATGGAGAGTATTTCTATCCGCAATGTTGCTGAATCAAGTCTCGAAAAATGGGAGAATATGGTATCTACCCGTGAATCCATGAAGTTCAACGTGGGTGGTTAGTTGCGCAACGTCTTGATGTCATCAAGGTTGATCGAGTTGGTATCCTCGCAAATGTTGTTCCGCTACGAAAGCTATCTTGGAAGAGGAGAAAGCTCGGCCGAGAATCGAGAAGGTGGAGCAAGTCATGCGGGACTTGAAGAAAAGAACGGAGAGATATCGAAGCTAGACTGCAGATGATGCTCTCAAGGAATTATAATCTTCTAGATGGCCTCTTCTAAGTTGTACTCCCTTATTGTTAATGACGTTTATGTCAAGAGTTTTGAACATCTTTGCGGAATAAATTGCATTGGTTTTTGATTGGTGAAACGGGTTTTTCATTGACACATCTCTCGAATATAGTTGATGATTCAAACATGTAATGAAAATAAATGCCTCGTATTGTTGACACAAAGCAGTAATGGTCGGTGTAATATGCCTTGAGCCACTTTCCATTGATGATCGCTTCAAGCTTGCCTCCGTCTACCTTAATGATCTTGTAGTAGCCAGATCGTAAGCCTTGGTGACCGCGTAGGGACCTTCCCATTTTGGTGAGAATTTTGGTGCAGACATGTCTTGTTGGATGTGTTTGGTGTTTTCAAAACCAAATCTCCTACCTTGAAAACGCGTGGTTTCACAATTTTGTTGTATGCCCTGGAAATTCGATTCCTGTACACCTGAGCGCGTTCTTCTGCTTTATTCCTTCTAAAATCCAGAGTGTCTAACTCTGCTATTCTAGAGTCAGAGACTTCAGCCTCGTTCCAATGGATCCCGGTTGCTGCTGCAATCCTGGCTGATGGGATTCGATCTCTCGCCGGGAGAATTGCATCCGCTCCGTAGACAAGTGAGTATGGCGAAACCCCAATGGAGCTTCCGGGCGACGTACGGTATGCCCATAGTGCCATTGGTAATCGATCATGCCATTCCACGGGATTGTCGTGTACCGTTCGACCGATGATCCGGATCAATTTCTTGTTGGTACTCTCGCCTTGCCCGTTCCCTTGAGGATAGTAGACGGTGGAGAAGACCCGTTTAATGTCGTACTCCTCCAAAGAACTCCCGCACTGCTTGTTGGCGAAGGGAGTGCCATTATCGATGATGATATGCTTGGGCACGCCAAAACGACAAATGATGTATTCTTTAATGAAAGCCGCAATTGTTGCTCCCGTAGTCCCTCGTAGGGGAATGGCCTCTACCCATTTGGTGAAGTATTCCGTTGCGGTTATGATATACTCATGCCGCTTCGATGACGGTGGATTAATCTTCCCGATAATGTCCGGTCCCAAGCAGAGAATGGCCATGGGCTGCTTATAGAATGCAGAGGGATAGAAGGCGCATGAACAAGGTTCCCATGAATTTGGCATGTGTGACAGCTTTGAACGAAAACGGCTGCATCATCCTCCATGGTCGGCCAATAGTATTTCTCGTGTATTTGGAGAAACAGTTTTCTCTTCCCTTGATGTTCTCCTTCGTGTGTCTGCTTCAGCATGACTGGGATTTCTCTTCCAGCCAGGCACCGTAGCATATCACCTCCGAAGCTCTTGCGGTATAAGATCCCTTCATGGAATATGAACCGCTTGGCTCTCTCGCTTCATCTTAATAGCGTCCTTTTGACCGGGCGGGAATTATCCCATCACGGAGATAGCTAATGTAGGGTTCTCTCCAGTCCCGGTGCGGTTCACATTAAAAATCTCCAATCGGTGTGGTGGTGTCGGCAATTCGAGCGGGACTTTTGAAGTAGTCCGGATTGAGCCTCCATCTCTCGGCCGCACAACCCAGGCGTTGAAGTCGCCGGAAAGCGTTACCACCGATGATTGTCCACAAATTTCATTGTGAATACGATCCACCTGTATTTGTGCTTCGTCACCTCCCGAGACATCTTGACAGGAGCCGTCTGGATTCCGATAATACAAAGATACCATGAAGCATGAAGAAGTTTTGCGGGGTTTTGAGACTGACCTTTCCTTGTGAGAGTGAGTGTTGAGCTCTTGAATGATCGGAGTTCGCCAATCGTCGGTCTTGGTGTTTTTGTATTGTGATAGCCATGTCGATTCTATGGTTCCCTCTTTACCGTCAAAGTTTCTTCCGCCCCTTCGAACTTGACTTGGAAGCCAATGTTGCTAGGCAATCGGCGTGTTTGTTGTTCTTTGCGCGACTAACATGGGTTATGGTTGCATCGGCAAAGTAGTTTAGTAACCTCCGTGCTTCGATCGGTGCACGGGCCGTGTTACTTCTTTCAATGCGTATACTCCGTTCATTTGATTCACCAAAGAACTTGGAGTCACCTCTTATCTCCAGGCGTGTGACTCCCGCTTGTTTAGCTATTGAAAGCCCTATGAGGAAAGCTTCATATTCTCCGCAGAGTTGTTGGTGCATTCGAAGTCTAACTTGAAGGAGTGTGAAAATACTTCTCCGGTTGGAGAGACTAACACCACGCCCGCTCCTCCAAAGATATCGCTAGGGGTAGCGAGAGTCAAAATACAAAAGCCACACTTCTTCTTCCTGAATAGAGATGTTCGGGAATTCTCCAGGAGTTCTTCATGTAGTCCCGTAGTACCTTCTCCGGGAAATGCTGCCGGTAAGTCTCGCAAATCGCTTGACCCTTGATAGCTCTAGGCGATGCGCACGTTATGTCTAGCTCGACATTTGGAGAAGCCATTTTCCCGTCCTCCCTGTCGGAGACCGGTTTTGAAAGCAAGAACTTTGCAGATCGGATTTAGACACGAGTATCACCTGTTGGATAGCAGGTAATGCCTAAACTTCGAATGGAATGGATTAAAGCTAAACACGCTTTTTTCCGCTCCGGGGATATCGGAGTTCAAAGCATCTCTCAATATTCGGCTGAAATAGTATATGGGACGTTCGATTCCCTCGTCGTCTTCCCGAGCGAGTAAAGACCCTACGGCGGCGCCACCGAAGGCGGTGTAGAGGACCAATGGTTTCCCTTGTACGGTGAGATTTCATGACGGTTGGAGATGATAGTATTCGTTGGACTTTTCGAAAAGCTTCTGTTGGGTTGCGGTCCAAACAAAGTGGCTCCCTTCTTCAAGAAGGGGGTGAATGAGGCGGTAAGTTGGGCTAAACCAGTATGAAACGTCGAATGTAGTTTACCTTGCCCATGAAACTCGGGAGCTCTTTCACGGTCGGGAGGCGGCATTTGAGGATAGCTTTGAGTCTTGGACGGGTCTACCTTTATTCCTTCGCGGTCACTTGGAATCCCAGAAATTTACGAGGAGACACCGAAAGCGCATTTTAAAGGGTTCATCTTTAACTTGTATTCCGACATCTCTCAAATACTTGCCGTAAGACGTTGGTGTGATCAGCTCGAGCCTTTGACTTGACCACAATATCATCCACATAGTCTTCTACTTGTTTATGCATCATGTCGTGGAAGATTGCCGTCATAGCACGTTGGTATGTTGCGCCAGCATTCTTTAAACCTAATGGCATAACGGTATAGTAGAAATTGCCAAGAGGGGTTCGGAAAGTCAGTGTCTTACTTGCATCATGTTCATACATCCTTATTTGATTGTAGCCGCTGTAGCCATCCATAAAGGAAAACATGCCGTGTCCGCTAGTGGCGTCTACTAACATGTCGATGTTAGGCAGGGGAAAGTCGTCCTTGGGGTAGCACTTGTTCAAGTCTCTGAAATCCACGCAAAGATCGAATCTGTCCGTTTTTCTTTTTAGGGACCACATTGGCTAACCAGGTCGGATGATGAATGGGTTCTGATGAAACCAGCAGACTAGCAGCCTTCGAATCTCATTCTTGATTTGTTCTTCTACCTCATGTCCGAATTGCCTCGGAGATTGCTTGATTGACTTGGATCCGGGCATGACGTGTAAGTGATGGGTGACCAATTTTTCATCTAGACCGGGCATTTCTTCGTATGTCCAGCGAACACGTCTTGGTATTCCTTGAGTAGTCGAACAAGGCTCGTACGTTCGTCTCGTGGATAGAGTCGGCCCGATAGAGACCGGCCCGGGAGATTCATCGGCCCCGATGTTAACAATCTCGAGCTCGTCGGTCGTGGAATTGGTTCCGTCTTGTAGGCTGTCGCGGGCGTCCAATACCTCCTCTTGTATTCCGTCGTCCTTGCAAAGCATCCAATTGGGAGGAGAGACTGGATGGTCTCTCCCGCTAATTGCTAACAGCGGCGCCAGATATATTGTCTTCCCCTTCGATCACGGCTTGCCTCGAAAGAGCGCTCCCTTTTGGTGTGAGGATGGACTGAAGTTTCACCGGTTGGAGATGGACGTCTCGGCGGAGAGAGTGTGTCGTGGTGTTTGGCCCCCAGCCGATGTAAGTCGGTCTTCCTCCCGGATTGAAGCCCACGTGGGTAGTGGAGTGCACATGATTTTGTCGGACTTTCCTGCGGAGCATCTTTTGACTCGAACAGCTCCACTCCACATATTGGCGCGTACGGAGACAATGATGCGGGAATACGGACGACCTCCTCATTTAGCACGGTCTTCAGGCACCGGTGATATGTTGAAGGAATGACCTTGTTGTGGTGAAGCCACGGTCTCCCTAGTATCATGTGGTAGTCCGGCTCCTTTTCTATGACTTCAAACTTTGCTCGTGGATCGAATAGGTCCTACCGATAAATTCAAATTGACATACCCGTATGTGCTTTGGTTTGATTCCTTCAAGTCCGTCATCGTGGTGGGCTGTCGTACAATCTTGCATGGGCTGACCTTGGCTGTCTTGAGAGTCTTGAGAGTAATTACGTTCGAAGATGCTCCGTGTCGACGAGGGCCCTCCGAACTCTCGAACCCTTGATGTGTGCGGTAACATGTAGGGCTCGGTTGTGACCTTCCTCTGCCATCATGTCATCTTCCGTGAATGTAACATTATTTATAGATGTTTCCGCTGCAGTCGAGACTCCCGGACGAGAAGGAACAAGGTGTGCGTCGAGCTATTTTATTGGCAAAGAAACGTCTCGCCCGTTGATCTTTTGAGAGGTGCAAGAGTTCACACAAGTCTTCCACTAGAGACACGACTTCCGATCTACCGGTCTCGGTTCGTAGTAAAATCGTTGATCCGAGGGGGACTAGTCCCGGTGTAAAGGTCTCGGCACGCTCATTTCCGACGTCATCTTGATGAGGAGGTCAAGTATGCCGTTTACCGCTTCTTTGATCAGCTCCATGTTCCTCGTCCGAGTCTCAAGTATCCGAGCCAACTCGCTCATAATTGGGATTCCTCTGTTGCGCCCAGCAGATACGCCATTGGGAAGAGGGGCATCCTCGTTGGAGGAACTTCGACCGGGATTTGAATTTGTTGAGGAAGTCCTAAGACCAACCATCTCGGAACTTAGCCAAACAGGATTGGGTATTGAAGAAATTGATTTCACAACCGAGAGATTAATCTCCCACATTTGTGGTCGCCAATTGTTGATGGGTGAAAACTACTCCTGCAGAATTTGGTAATTTGGGGTGTGGATGAGGAATGAATCTAAACCTTCAACAAATGCACTTTGCGCGGTGAGTGCTTGTAGATTCGAGAGATCAATCATGCAAGTCCGGCCTAAACCAAGAAATGGCCGTTCCAGACTTGTTTCGGTCACAAAGTGAAGGAGATGGGGTTGATCTTAGGGAGGGAAGCGAAGAAGGTGTTGAGATTGTGAAGGTGTTGGCTTGCTTATGACTTGTAACAGAAAGATGAGCAAGCTTACTGTAGGATCATAATATCGCAACGTACAAGGCTCGCGGGATTAATAAACGACGCTGTCGCGAGGCAGTCGCAGGAGCTAAAATAAACGACGCAGTGAATAACGACAAGCAAAACATAAAGAAGACGTGAGACCTGGCGAGGGTTAAGAAGCGTCGCGAGGGTGAATGTTTGTGCATCTGCGACACTTCGCGAGACATTCCCGAAAATAAAGGGTAGCTTAGCTGTCATCCACTATGTATTACCCTATATAAAGGGCTAAACGAGTCTGTAAAGAGGGGGGATCTCTTTGGAATTGTTGGGCAAGTCATTAGGAGAGAGAAAGTTTAAGAGTGTTTTAATTTCTAAGTGTAATTCTATGTTCTTGTGTAAACAATTCATGGATTCAATCAATAAATGTTCTTGATCTTACATCTTTCAATGGACTGATTAAGCAAAATCGAGTAAGGGGTGTAGTGTGGGAAATCCTGCTACTACATATGCGCTAGAAACAGGGAACGAGCAAAGATTGACGTAGAAATTGGAAAGGATTTGGATTAACAGAGAAAAGATTTGGAAAAGATACTCAAGAATTCATTGAAAACGAAAAATGGCAAGAAGAAGAAATGTACAAGAGCAACCAACGACTGTAAGAAGAAGTGGGAGACTTGCTGGAGAAAGGAGGAATGAAGCTGGAGAATCATCAAGGATGAATATGAGAAATGATGAGAAGATCAAAATCAACCACCGGTCTCCCAAAAGAGCAAACGCTACTGTTGATTATGATAGAGTAAGTGTGCATACTTGGAGGTCGATTCTGAAGATGAGAGGGAAGAGGAGCAAAGAAATTGGTGAACAATGGACAAGGAGAGCAAGGAATGAATGGAGAAAACGAAGAAATCGAGCATTAGAGAGATTGAGACAAACGATACACGAAGAGAGACGATTAGAGGCGGAAAGAACGAGCAAACTTAACAAGATAGAATCATGAATTGAGGATGGAAAATATGAGGTTGCAAAATAGAAGATCTAGAAGTAGCGTGAGATCAAGTTCAAGATCGAATAGGGAAGAAAGAAGGAGAGTTTTACCAACAGAAAGTACCGAGGAAGAAACACAAAATCCGAGTACAGAGCATGGCGAGAGAAGAGGGGAAATAGAAGATCGTTATATTCCTCAGCCCGAAAATCTTCAAAATGAGCGGAATAGGGAAAATCAAGGAAACATGCAACTCCAAGAACCGAATGACCCAGTTGCTGAAGGGAGAATAATCTTGCACGGGAGAGAAGAACTGAGAAGAAACCGAGAGATTGAGGATGACATTGAGAGACACTACATTGAACAAGCGCGGCTAGCTCGCGAGAGAGAAAGGATAAGAGAAGAAATGGAAAATCAAGAGATGGAAGAAGCGATCCGGCAGAATAACCATGACAACCGCGAAAGAAGAAGGGAACAAAATCGTACCAATAGAAATATTAATGAAGAATATGAGAGGGTGCAGATGAGAGCTGAGAGACAACCAAGAAGAGAGAACAACCGATATAATGGCGTGCGAATTGACGAAAGAAACGAAGAAGAGCGTCGCGGGGAAAGAAGAGGAGAAAATAACGAGCAGGAAGGTCAAGAATAAGCGGTTGAAAGAGACGTGTCAAGAAGAGACTTTAATAATCAAAATCCGTGTAAAAGTACAAAACTGAAACAGATAAAGATAAGCAGTCGCGGCAACAATATTGTAAAATCTCATGATACTCTTCCCTTCGCAGGAGAAATATGAGGAGTAATGGGAGACGATACTTCGTATATATCTCAAAGAAGCTTCGGAACTTTGCAAAAGAATAGAGGAAGAACTACCAAAAAAAGGGGAAAAATAAGAAGTACACTATGATAAAGATACAGAAATATACAGATATTACAGGCAGCAAAAGAAACAAAAAGAGTTATCTCTTTGGTGATTCTTCTCCTTCATCTGATTCTTCAGTTCCATTATTTTCATCGCCAGAATTTTCTTCTTCGCTAGCCTCACTATCAGAAACATCTGAGACAGGCAGATTCTCAGGAACCTTTTCGAGGAGCCAGGGATATGAATGAAGAGGGATTTTGTGGTCCTTACAAACATACTCCATGGCTCCATTGCGAAAACGAACTGCATCATTATTAAAATTCGCCACTGTCGTTTCAAATTGTTTCTTCAACTTGGAATACTTGTTATTGCGAAGGGAGAGACTCTTGGCGAGCTGTTGTTTTTCAGTTTCGAGTTCTTCAATTCTCGTTGGAAAATTCCTGGCGAGTTGTTCTTTTTCAGATTCAAGCTCTCTAATTCTAACCTGAAGCCTCTTCTCTCGATTCGCAAATAAGTAACAACAAGTTAATAATTTACAAGCAATACTACAGAAGCAAGAAGCAGTAAGGTGTAATAAGTAACCTTCTCTATCAGATATCATATCTTTAATCAAGGAAGTATGCTCGGCGTGAAGACTAACATCAACACCTAGGTTATTCCTGGCATTATCTAAAACTTTCGCAGCCCGGCGAATTCGTCATCACTATTAATAACAAGAAGAGAGCGAACTTGCTCTTCTCGCTGCTTAAGCATGGTATTCTCGATGAAGGAGTTCATCTCGTTCAACTTGCACACTAAGAAGAGATTTGTGGAATTCCGCTAACGCCTTTGTGCACCTCGTTAGTAATGCGATCGTTCTCATCTATGAGATCACTAATTTTCTTCCTTAAAGTCTTGATATTCTTCTCGGAGTCAAGGTACATTCGTTTAAAGCGATTAGTTAAATTCAAACTAGATGCGTGTTCGATCTCTAAGAGATGATATTTGGATTGAAGATCTTTTAATGAAAGGAGGTTAGTTTTATTTGAGAAACTACTTAGAGATTGATTGAGATGAGCAAGAAGAAGGTCATTATCCATAGGTTCAGGAAATGTATGGAGAAGAATAGCCTCATCGGAGAGATTATATACATCTGCGAAGGTAATAAGTTAGGTAGCAGTATGCGACCGATAAAATAGAAATAATAAAAGGAAGAAAAATCTTATACCATAAAGTTGCTGATTAGCGTTCTGAAGAGTGGACACCCTATCCCTTTGGGAGTCAAGTTCGGTGTTTAACTTTTTGAATTTTCTCGTCTTTATCGCGAGATGACGCAGCTTCAATTTCTAATTCTCGAATCTTCTTGTCCAATTGCGTATTCTTCTTTTCAAGAATGTTGCGTCTTCTCTCAAGATCTGAGGCAACTACAAAAGAAGTTTTTCCAACCTATGAAAGAAGATAGAAGAACTGTCAATACATATATCATTAAAAACTTAAAATTTACAGAGAAATGTGACCGCGTGCGTACCAAAGATCCAAGTGCATTCAAGAAGTCAGGAGACACAATTCTAGAGGCTCCATTGAAAGAATTATTGCCCTCTAGTAAAGCAGCATTACACACATTTGCGAGAGTCCCGCAAAGGGAAGCGAGGGGAGCATCTCCCATTCCTTGGAAAGAATCTGAGAAGATGCTAGATAACTGACCCATAGGAGAACCAGTCAACGGAATCCCAGTAGCGAGGGAAGGATTCGAATCATGGTCCTCCTCATCAGAAGATTCAGAGCTTGAATTAAGGCGAGAAGAAGATTGAGCCTTTCGTTTCTTAGATAACGGAGCGGAAGATTTATCTTTGCGAGCGACTGTTTTACCCTTACTTTTAATCTTCGCAGCAACAGTTTCTTCAACTCCAACCTTCGCATACGCGTAAAGATAAGAAACAGAGGCAACAATATTGTTTTAAATAAAAAGAAAGGAAGTGTTTCTTACTTCACTCGTAAGCGATCGAAGCAATGTCAGAGTATCCTCCGACGGATCCTTTTTGTAGCTTCTTCTCAGTCTGGTTATCTGAAAGATTTCGCAAACTCAGCAATTATAGAAAGAAAGTCGCGAAAGCAAAATTTGAAGTGGGAAACATACCTCTTTCGCCTTCTCAGGCCATTTGAATTCCCAAGGATGATATCCTGCGAGATTCGCAGGAAGAATATGCGAGCCCGCGATGTAAGGGCCATTTAAAATCAAGGGTACAACCCACCACTTCTCATCTTTGGAATGGCGAGGAGAAGTATTGTTGCCCTGGGTGCCAATCAATGTCTTGCATGAGTAATTTATCTTCGGGGACATTATCCTTTTCTTCAAGGCGAATGCCCCAGTGAGATTTCACATTCACCATAGTTATCACTGCGTAATTTTCAAAAAAAGTTTTCCACAAAGTGTACTTCTCAGTGACTATTTCCAAGTCTGCGAATTTGGGGTTTCCCGACGAATTAGGGTATAAAGATCCTTTACCAGCACCGCGGTTCGCGAACTCAAGCATCAGGCGAATGCAATCGCCGCTTAACTGATAAACAGCCCGAGAGAATTTTTCATGAGCCAAGATTTCATAAAATAAAGGCAACTCAGGATTGTATAAAGGGATGGGAAGTCCTGCAAGAAGCTGACCCAGCGAGACTATAATTGTTTGATCATCACAATGATGATCAGAAAACAATTTTGCGAAAAGAATAGATGAAGGTTCTTGATTGGGAATGGTTGATAGAGTAAAACCCGTCTCTAGCAACTTCTGTTTAACTTCTTTAAAAGAAGACTTGTATGCGCGACTCATAGAGGCCATATTAGTATGGGAATGAATGGGAGGTTGGAGATTAAGATCAGCGTTAGAAGGGATGAAGAAAGGATTTGCAGTAGCAGGAGCGCAAATTGCGGAAGGAGAGAGTCAAAGAAAAGTTGCAGAGAGAAACTAAAGGATGAAAAGGAGGGGAAAAGAAAACTATATATAGGGAAAAAAGATCCTCGAGAAAAACGAGGTCATTTAATGCGAGAAGAGACATGAATGGTCAAGAATAAGCGGTTGAAAGAGACGTGTCAAGAAGAGACTTTAATAATCAAAATCCGTGTAAAAGTACAAAACTGAAACAGATAAAGATAAGCAGTCGCGGCAACAATATTGTAAAAATCTCATGATACTCTTCCCTTCGCAGGAGAAATATGAGGAGTAATGGGAGACGATACTTCGTATATATCTCAAAGAAGCTTCGGAACTTTGCAAAGAATAGAGGCAAGTACGTACTTTTCAAGTCCAAGTATTCTTACGCTCGTTCCTTCATCAACAAAGATCAAAGATTACTATCACAATGATTTTTCCTTAAAGATCGCCCTTCAAGCAATATTTAAGGAAAAAGAGGCAAGATGTAGGATCATAATATCGCAACGTACAAGGCTCGCGGGATTAATAAACGATATTTGTCGCGAGGCGATCGCAGGAGCTAAAATAAACGACGTGATGAATAACGACAAGCAAAACATAAAGAAGACGTGAGACTGGCGAGGGTTAAGAAGCGTCGCGAGGGTGAATGTTTGTGCATCTGCGACACTTCGCGAGACATTCCAGAAAATAAAGGGTAGCTTAGCTGTCATCCACTATGTATTACCCTATATAAAGGGCTAAACGAGTCTGTAAAGAGGGGGGATCTCTTTGGAATTGTTGGGCAAGTCATTAGGAGAGAGAAAGTTTAAGAGTGTTTTAATTTCTAAGTGTAATTCTATGTTCTTGTGTAAACAATTCATGGATTCAATCAATAAATGTTCTTGATCTTACATCTTTCAATGGACTGATTAAGCAAAATCGAGTAAGGGGTGTAGTGTGGGAAATCCTGCTACTACACTTACGGTTGATGCAAGCAGGATCTGAGTGTTTGAATACGGTTTGTATTAACACTTGGTTTCTGTCGTCTGAACTTGTGTTGTTCTCCGTTATTCCCTTGTTGTCTTGGAAATAGGGCGGAGACCCTATTTATACAAGTCATTGAGCCTCATTCACGTTTCTCGTGGGAAGTGGAGGTAGTGGAATGATGGAGTAGTGGAGTTGTGTGTCGGTAACACACGACCAGTCTTGCCCACTTTTCCTGTTCATCTCTAACCGTCCATGACTTCCTAACACGTTCTTGTGATGGCGCGTTGCACGCCGCACGCCGTAAACCGAGACCAATACCCCGTATGCATCCCCGATTTTGTGAAATGATTGATGTCTGGAATGTGGATCGTGGATCCACGAAAGATAGCATGTAATGTTGAATTGAATAACTGCGTTATTCGGAAAGTCGATACTTGTGAAGTACCGTGTGTATTTTATGTGTATCGCATTACGGTGTGGTGCGGTGATGGGTAATGACTCCTCACTAACCAAATAACTCCCGACCGGGTTGTATAACCAAGTGGTGAGGTCGGACGGACGAGATGATGTTTGAGACACTCATCTGCGAACGTTGATGAAATTAGGGTTTTTAAAGAGGTGCGCAAGCATCACTCTTTAGCTTGGTCGAAACCAAGCGTGGGAAGGATTTTTGAGAGGACCGACCATACATGCGTGTTGGCGGCATGATGGTGTAGGTGCCTGTATTCCGTTCCCTCATGAAAGTGCAATCGGGCCACTCGATTTGACCGTCAAAGAGGAGTGGTCGAGATTGATTTTGCGATAAGAGTTTGATACCGCAAGAAGCCGCGCGCCATACCCTTTTCTGGCGCGTTTTCCAAGACGACCTAGCTTGGTCGGTCTTGGCCGGTTGGTTTGGCGTGTAGACGGTAGGCTGATGTTCACGCCTATGTCTTACCGTCTCATGAAACGTGATCTAAGCCACCCAATTCGTCCGGTGAAGTTGAGTGGTCGAGATCGATTTGCAATTGGGGAAGTGTATCCACGCATGTTTGAGCGGGCGTTTTGGATTGGCCAGGCATGATATGCCTTGGCCGACCGCATGAGGAGGTAGATGAGCTCACGGTGGTCATGCTTTGGTGTGACCGACCCTTGCTCAATCTAATCTGTGACCCTCCATTCGTGCTAGGAGGAGAAGATGGACGCGCGTGATGGCTTGAACCCTAATTTTGGCTTGCAAAGCCGTGCGACCATGCTCTTTCGGTAGCGGACGAATTTGTTGTAACCAATCATGGTTGGTTTTGACCGATCGGTCATGTATGTAGGCGGTCACATGGTGATTGTGTCGACATGCTCCGGGCCCTTTGAGTTCTGCATCTACACCCTCCATCTATACCTGCGAAGATGGATGGTTGAGACCGTTTTTTGCGGCACATGTAATATGCCGCAAACCCTAATTTAGGTTTTCCGCCCATAATGCTTGGTATGGACGGTTTCTTGGCAAGCAAAAGGCCAATGGTCGACCATGCGGGGGTCGGCCGTGTGTATTCCATACCGCTTGGGGGTGATGGAATTGATCTCGTGGTCATCCAATCATGCTTGTGGAGTTGGATGACTGCGATCGAATCATATCCGGCAAGCTAAGGCCGTGTGTATTCCATACCGCTTGGGGGTGATGGAATTGATCTCGTGGTCATCCAATCATGCTTGTGGAGTTGGATGACTGCGATCGATCATATCAGGAGACCGATACGGTCAAGTCCGGATGCTCAATCGGGCTAGTATAACACACCGAGAGGGGCTCAATCGGGCTAGTATAACACACCGAGAGGGCTCGGGCTAGTATAACACACCGAGAATCGCACTGTACGGGTATTTCGTACATGGATTCATTATAGTGCTTGGAGGTTCGTGTTACTGTAAGAGTAACACCTACCGTCATGCCACACCGATAATGGGTACAGGAAATACAAGGCTGATATGAAATTCACAGAAGGGATTGTTGCTTTGCATGCTCCAACTGGAGGAATTTCATGTATTCACGCTGAATGGGATTGTTGCTACATGCTCCATTCTTGGCGAATTAAGTGAGGAGTATCCGTCACTTATAAACGGCTTTATCTTTTACAAGATGTCAGCGCATGATTTTTCTGGTTACTTACAAATTTAACCTTAAACGAAAATCCACCATCAACAACAAGGTGAATCTCATATAGGTTATT
Organism: Papaver armeniacum; assembly: GCA_023531295.1. Lineage (NCBI taxonomy): Eukaryota > Viridiplantae > Streptophyta > Magnoliopsida > Ranunculales > Papaveraceae > Papaver > Papaver armeniacum. Next base: position 270,429 of record JAJJWW010003878.1, read on the forward strand.
GCAAAAGAAATGGTTGTGTACTCGATACCCTCGTCTTTTCAGATGTGTTCTTCAGAACCAGAAGACTCTGATTCTTCTGAATCAAATAGGTTATTCTGCAAATGATCCAAACTTATTCTAGTATAAGAAAATTTTATATCAAAGCATCCATGATCCATGGGGATTAGAGGTTAGAGTTTGCAATTTAAGGTTGTGGATGCCACCGCTTAAAAAATGAAAAAAAAATAACTATTTGATATTGAAGCTCAACTTACACATGAAGTTGAAGCTCGTTTAACAGCATAAAAAATAGATGAGTTAAAAAAATGAAGAAATTCATTTCTATCATTAAGATGATGTAAGACTACACCAAATAAGCTTCGCCACCTGGAGAAAAATTAGTCGAAGAAGTTGGGGTTATGGAAGCTATGAAGAATGACGAAGGGGATTCTAGTAAATTAATTGAAGATAACAACATAATTAGCGGTCATGTTTGTGAACCTTTTGATTATCAATTTTTCAGTGTGGCTGAATCGGAAGAAAAAAAAATTCTACTCGTGTTGATAATCGGTTATCAAATTAAAGAAGTTACAAGAGATGATATAACAAATGTCAAAATAATACGTCATGAAAAAAATTGCTAAAATGAATTATAATTTTGCAAGATCAAAGGTGTTACTCAACAACAAATTAGATAAGGGATGTTTTTATCTCAGTTTTGGTTATGCTTGTTCACTTTACTATCATGGAAAGTATGAATTTATATGAAACAACCCGGGAAATTTCGCTTCCAATTAGCCGTGGATTTCTATCAAGTTCCAAATTATATGAGCTGTCATTTGGGATGCAAGGATTGAAAACAGTTCATAAACAAGAGCAAAAGTTATGGTATTATTAAACATAACAAAAGAAGATTCATTTACATAAACTAGTTAACTAAAAGTGGTAGTAACAAGAATTTCGCAACCACACGATAAACTTAAAAATTTATTTAACATGAAACCATTTAAACATGATCCACACTTATCTAATTATGGTACCCCTTTTACAAACTACAACACCAAGAAAATATAGCAACATTTTTTACAAACCAAAATAGTAGGAACAATACAATGTCAATTTTCACAAACCAACCCAGATAAACACGTGGATATATACATGAACACAAAGTGAACTTACTCAATTTGACCCCCAAAGCTTTAGGGACAAATCTTAGTAATCTTATTGCCTCAAGTCGCCCTCAAACTCTGTGAAAAATAAAACAAAAGGGTGAGCCACATCCCGGTAAAGGGATAACGTAAGTGGAAGCAATGCCCAAATAATGATAACAATAAAATATTGAATTGAATAAAGCATAAACGATGTATTAAGTTGCTAAGCACATCGATATTGAAGTATAAAAAGCCTTACAAATTCAATACAAAATCGAAATCATTTAAAGAAAGTGAGTTTGAAATAACCAACTGTGAGGGTCCAACCAACTGTCGAGGTTTATCAGAAAGCTACCCTATCCCCCCAGACGATCTTCTGCATGTCACTGTTTATATGGATCGCCCTTATAGGGCCCGACTAACTCTTCAGTAGGATCGGTAACCAAGAGGATGCTCAACACGATTGATAAATAGTTCGCAAGCATCGTTAAATACGACTTCGAACAAACCATCACAAATATCTATTTATAAATCATGAAAGAAACTTACCTTAGCTTTTCTCGCATAAAACAAGTTCATAATTTCATGGAATTATTAAATCATAGATCTGGGCAAAAATCAGAACCATTAAGTTCATTCAAATCAAAGAGTTTGCATAGAAAGTTCGTTTTAAACCACTAGTATTTAAAACTTACCATCGGCTTCGTTTCAAATCATAAATCAACAAACTTTAATATTTTATAAACTAGAAAAGGTATCCTTACGTACAAAAATCATTAGAAAAAAGAAATAATTCAATAACACAAAGAACAAGGGAAACATAGTGTAAAACATGAGTATAATTTTCAGAAACATCCGTTTGGACAACATGTGTTCAGTAATTTGTGTAGGATTTATTACACAATAAAAAAAATGGTTTTTAGCTCATCTTAAATAAGAAAGGATGATCTATCACATGAAGTTATGAGCAAAAACAATAAATTCAGAAACATATCTAAATCTCTCCAATAATACCTATTAGTGCACTTGATTCATAATACCTGCAATTTTGATTGTCCACACCGCAACATTCACACGGACTTCATCCGAATTTACTGGTTCTTGGATAAATTTAAATAAGAGAAGATAATCTTTCACATAAAATTTATAAGAAAAAATAATAAATTCATAAACTAAGTTGAAATACCGATGGTAAGTTAGACAGTAAAACGCTACAAAAAAACCTACAGATTTAGCAGTCTTGGCTTCAAAAACCACACAGGCTTTATTTATTTTTATCAAAATCCATTGGTTCTTAGCTCATTTAAAAGAAGAGAAGATAATCTATCATAAGAAATTATAAACAAAGATAATAAATTAAGTAACAAGGTCGAATTTTTCTGGAGAAGTCAAAGACTATTACAAAACCCTTCAGTTTTAAGAGTCCAAACTTAAAAATTCACACAAGAGTCATTCCTTTTCCAAAATTTGTGATTGTTGGATAATTTGGATGCATATAAATCCCTCTTTTACATAAACATTATAAACAAAAATAATGGTTAAAGGAACTAGGTGAGAAGCTAGCCTGAAAACATGATATAAAAACTGTTTCATAAATCCCCGAATTATTTTAAAGTGAGTTTCAAGAGGAAGTAAAGAAGTCGATTCCAAATTCAGAGTACCTGTGGATAAGTTTTATAAGATGTATAGTTTAAACGTCGGATTAGAAGAAATCCCTAACTTGTTTCATGAACCCTAGAATCAAAATTAAGAAGTACAATCATAAATTCATTTTAATTAAACATCCTAAATTCATCACATAAAGTATCATAAGAGTATGAAGAAGCTTCAAATTCCACTGAACATGAAATCAGAGAATCAATACCATGAAAGTGAAATCAACAACAGTTCCAAAGAAGAATTTCCCCTTACCTTTTATGGAACAAATGAATCCAAAACAACCAAACTGAATCAAATGATCCTAAAAGGCTCTCCTCTCTACTTGGTATATGTTGACTGAGCTTGAAACATGTTCCCTCTGTATTTTACGAGAAACTCGTTGTATTTGTGACATAATTTTCTGAGGGCAGTTGTTCGATTCGCTACAAATTCACACCCGTAATCCATTTTGTGTTTCTTGCACTTACCGTTCACAAACTTAGGCATATAAGGACCACTACTAACAAGATTCCAAAAAAAGGATCGAAGGGCGGTGTTCTTCCGGAAGATCCGGCACTATGTAGAAATTTTTAATCCATTCGGTTTCTTCCTCAACATCCGCTTCTATCTTCGCTTGTCTTACACGTTCATATATTTCTTTAGTTTCTTTGTTGTATTTTGCTTCCTCTTCTTCTTATCTTTTCCTTTTAAGTATCTCTTCTTCCATTGCGGAAATTGACTTGGTGGTTTCATCCTTCCTCTAAGTTTTTCTTGTATAAGGGCAATTGAGTTGGTGGTGGATGATAATGGATTTCCTATTGGAGTGGATAATTTGTTCATCTTAAGTTTTTCTTTTTCCATGGCAACAAAAAACTCGGTAGTTGGTGATGGATTTGCCATTGGAGATAGGTGGTGAAGCTTACAATTTTTTGGAGGTAACAAGCACAATGGGTAACTCTATTTATATAAATAAATGAGGACTCAACGGATGTTTTTCCACTTTATCAAGCCGACATTGTTGTTACTATGCCGGCTTTAACAAAATGATTGTTATATTTTAGTACATCGCAGCTGACATTGATAACAAATTTAACGTCAATGTCGGCCAGGTAACCGACATTGTCAGAAACATTAAAACTACGATGGTACTAGTCACCGACATTGTTAGAAACATTATAACTACGCCGGTACTAGTAACCGGCATTTTCAGAAACCCTAAACACTATGCCGGAAGTTCACTTTACTATTTTTTGGTTTAAAAAAAAACTACCCGTAACTTTCAAACACCATTAACCCATTACTTTCAAAATGGTTATTGCTTGGGCTAAAGAAGAAGATACTGTTATTTTCATAGCGTGGGTTGTGATAACAATACATGATATCACTCACTCACTTCTCATGAGGGAATCCAATGAGCAAATATGAAACCGTATTCATACGGTATTTGTGGCGTTAGATGGTAATCGTATTGTAGTTGCAGGAAATCCTACACTACACCCCTCACAAGAATCCATACAACTAAGCCATTGAAGATGAACAACTATGAATTTTATCGATTAATTCCTTGAATGTTTACAAGATAAAATGGAAAGAGCTAAAGAAATTACAATCACTACAAACTTTCTCTCTCTTAAAGACTTGCCTAACACTCGGAAAAAGATCTCCCCTCAACAATCCTGCTCGACTCCTTATATAGGGTATTACACAATGGATGACAACTAAGTTGTCCTTTATTTTCGGGAATGACTTGCGAAATATCGCAAGTGTACAAATATATAATCTCGCAACTCTCCTAAATCTCGCTAGGTCTTCACATCTTTCTCGTGTTTTAGTTGTCGACATTCATTGCGTCATTTATATTACTCATTTGCGACACTTTCGCAATGCTGTCGTTTATTGATCTCGCGAAGTATTGATATCGCGATATTCTGATCCTACATCTTGCCTCTTCTCATGTCTTCTCTGCGAAGAAGAGAATGTCATGAGAACCAGTATTTTGAGATGCCGCAATCGTTTGTTTTTCATCAATTTTTGCCGACAAGATTCCGTGGATTAGGGATGACTGTTTACACGTGTCTAAAATTTTCCCTTTTTACCGGCACATTTAATGTTATCCGGTTACTCTTTTCTTGTCTATTTAAAGGGGAATTCCTTATGAAAGTATTTCTTTTCTTTTACTTCGTCTTCTTCATCGTCTGCAACTTTTTACTGCTGTTTTCTTCATCGTCTTCTTCATCATTTTTCTGCTATTATTCTTCTGCTACAGTTTCTATGGAGCCATCAAGGTTTGTTAATTTTTCTGAATTTGATCATTTTGTGATTGATCTCTTTTATTTAAGTTGTTTTGTTTTGATACTGTTCTTCTTTTAATGACTCCCCTGTTGTTTTTGTTTTAGCAGGAACAAATCTAACACCAAGTTCACCATTGTGAACCCTACTATCTCCATGGGCTCGCAACCGAAAACCACTGTCACTAAAAGAAAGCCTGCGAATAGCAAGGTATTTAAGAAACATTTACTCTTTTTAATAACAATATTTTTGCCACTGTTTCTTATTTAACTTGTAATTCGCAGGATGATAAAAATGTTGATAGGTCCCCCAAGAAACCTCGCCGTTCTAAACCTGTTGCACCTGCTGTTTCCTTTCCTATATTCAAACTTACAACTCCTCCTGCAAAATCTTTGCAAGATAAACCTACTGTTTCTTCCTGCGAAAATATTGTTGATGATCTTTCTCTTATGCCTGATTTTTTCATAGATCAAATCCCTCATAACAGTCTCGCTGCGTATGAGCCCATTTCTTCTCCTATTTTCAATGCCTCTACCATTTCCCCAGTCATTGAACCTCATGAGATTTCCTCTTCTCATGATATTCCTTTATCAAAAAATGACGCGTCTCTTCCTTCTGCTATCGTCGTTACTTCCTTATCTGAGCAAATCCCTCTTACTAAGGAAAATTTTGAAGGAATAGACGTGGCCTTCAAAGTTCTATCAGATATTGTGAACGATGCCAAGAAGACTTCTGTCGATCCTATCAAATCTAATGTCTGCGAGGTTTTGAGCAAATACCTTGGCTCCGATATAATTTCGCAAACATCTTTGGAGCAAGAAGTTAATACTTTGAAGAATGATCTCCAAGCTATGACTGCAAAGTGTAATATTCTCCAACTTGAGAATCAAAAACTTCAAAATGTTTCGCTGGATCGTGATAATCTTCGCAAGAAGAACGAAGAATTGAAAGGTACAATATTTTTTTTTTTTTTTTTTTTTTTTTTTTTTGATCCTCAAGTCCTTGTTCGCCCTTCAAGCTTTAAACCAGAAGCGAAAAATGGAGATATATCAGTTGGAATCTACTATTGAAGAAGATCGAATGGATAGAGATGCTTGGATGGAACAATATAACCAATTAGATAATCTTCATACATATTCTGTTGATCAAATAGATAATCTTTCTAAAAAAAATGCTGACTTAGTTCAGAAACAAGACTCATTAAGTAATGAATTATCTCGCCTCTCTTACTCTTTGACTAAAGCTAATTTGGAGTTGGAAACTTTATCAGATGAAAATGGAATTCTTTCTCAAGAGAAGCGAACTCTGTTAAACAAGGTGGCGATTTACTCGCAATGATCGATGTTTGTCAAAAAATATGTAAAGAACAAGAACGATCTCTTTGTTCACGAGAAATCAACTCGAAGAAGTTCTCCGAGAAGGATAAACTTATCCAGGGTAGAATAATCTTAAGTGTAAAGGCAAACCAATTCAAGGATCAATGTTCCAAGTTAGAAGAGTCCAATTCTTCTCTTGCGAAAGAAAATGCCTTACTTGTTTCTAACGAAAAAATCTTGCGATCTCGACTGAAAGGTTTAATTGGAGATAATTTTGACAATGCCATGGATCACTTGGAGAATAGTTGTTCGGCTTTAATCCAATATCTTACCTCGCAAAAGGAAGGTAGTCATATTATTTGACTACCTTAATCCATTTATTTATTATTTTGTGATATTTTCCTTGCGAATTCCAAAAATCAATGATTTTCTATGTTCTTTTCTTTTTGCAGATTCTCGAGAAAATCTTCATTCCTCTATTGCCACTCTAAAATCTGACTATTCAAAAATTCACAAAGAAAATGGAATACTCGTTGCTTCCCATGCTCGCTCTCGCGATCGTGCAGAAAGAAGATTCGATTATATGTCTGACTGTAAAGATATAAAGAGTAGAAATTATCAGAAAGCACTCCTTCGTCAATTTCATCTTAAAGCCGAAGTTCTTGTGAATGATGTTTTACTATCTAAATCTCTTGATCCTGTATCTGTCGAACCTCTGGATGTAAGCGATGATGAAGTTCCTAACCCTCCTGACAGCGATTATGACTACAATAGTGGTGAAGAGTTCGCAAATGAAGAGACAATCCCTCCTAGTAAAGCTGTCAACAATGATCTGGGTGAAGGAGAATCTGGTGAAAATATAATAACTGGCGAAAATATGGATAAAGTTACTGATATTTGAGAATTGACTTTCTCTTGTAATTTTTCTTCTTGTACTGTTATTTCTTTACGTACTTCAAACATCTTTTAGATGTGTTCATCTGCTTATTATTACTCTTTCTTGCAACGAGTATAATTCTTGATATTTAATAATTACTATTTTGTTTTCCATTATCTTCATTTATGTCGAAATTCATCATTGCGACAAGATCGCAGGACGTCTTTACATTTTCATGTAATGACCCATTGATCTTGCCTTATCATTGCTCTTGTGTGGTCTTATTTTGCCTTCCTAGTTAAAAGTCTTATTTTGCCACCCCTCATTGCGACAAAATCGCAGGACGTCTTTACACTTTCATGTAACGACCCATTGATCTTGTCTTATCATTTCTTTAGTATTTTTGCCTCTGTAGGATATTTTTCTTGCGACAATATGACAAGCCTAAATGTTCTTGCGAAAGTAAAGCCCCATGACATTGCCGTATTTGCGACGAAATCGCAGGATGTCTTTACATTTTCATGTAAAGACCCATTGATCTCGTCTTACCCTCGCGTTAGTATTATTGCCTCTTCAGGATCATCGCACAAATATGACAAGCCTAAATTTTCTTGCGAAAATAGATCCTCATGACATTTGCGTCTTAAGACACTTATCGGCTCTCCTTAATGGAGGGTGCCGCCCTTATCATCTCCCTGGTTGCCCCTTCAAGGAGGCGTACATCGGCCATACAAGACTAGCTCCTCCCATCCGGTCTTAACAACAACCAGTTGTTTTCACAGCCTCTTATCCCTTATACCTATAGGGCTTATAGTTACGAGACTGCACCCTAAGTGGAGTTTTCTTCGGGCCGAGTGCAGCATGTGCCAAGACCAAGGTAGTTAATATTGGTTATACAGGCCGATATTACAGGTTTTTATCGGGTATCGGAAAATACCTATACGATATCTAAAATATCGGCGATACAAAGATGAAACGATAAAAACGTTCGTACAGGCCGCTACATGCCGATATATCGGTTTTACCTATACACCAATAATATCGGCTCCAATATCATCTTTGGTTAAGATGAAACCTATGAAGGGAAAATTAGGCATTCCAATATCATATGTGGTAAAGATGAATTCTATAAAGGGAAAACTAAGCACCATCAAGTATAATCAATTATCAAAATCACTACCAAATAAAGTGAATAGGTTTTTCGAGCAACATGCATATAGTCTTTACATACAAGCACAACGTCAATTAGAGAATGTAAAAAACCCTAATATATTTAAGATATAAAATCAATGACTATACGTAGGATATAAGATTGACATCATATATACTCGAGGAGGAATTTGAATGGATTTGGGTTTTGCTGTGGACGACAGAAGATAGTGGAGAATTTGAGCGATTGTTAATGACTACGTAGTTGTATTTGTGATTGTTTCGATTATAAAGCAAGGATAATAAGAAAGATTTTACCGGCAAAATTGGACAACAATGACAACGCGTAATATTTTGCCACCTTATGTTTTAGAATTTTGAGATACGTGTATGATTCTTATTATTTTTTCTAAGGTATTATAAATATTTAAAATTCTAATTTTAATGATGTATCACCGATAAAAACCGGTAATATCTTTTGTATAGGTGTATCGGACCCGGCCGATACGAGACCGATACGCGATATTAACTACCTTGGCCAAGACTTGCCAAGAATGGTCGAGACACTTCAAATGCCCCAGGCACTCTTGGCTCAACCGTGTACCTCGGCTCCTTGGTCATACACTGACTCCTTGGAAGAGACCCTCGGTCGTCCAACCAGGGTATAACCTTATATAGTTGGAAATCCAAGGTATCTCTCCGGATGGGCTTTATTGACCCCAAATTTTCATGACTCAGTTCCGGGGGCGGTGTAACCTTTTCCCGAGCCATGTCAAGAGATACCCCTTATATGACGCACTTTAGGTCTTACATTTGCCTCTTACAAAATATCATTCGCGAACTAGGTGTACACCATAAAGGTTCGTCCCATTCGTATAAATCATTCATTTTTGATTATCTCTTGTTATTTTATTTTGTAGATATTCGCACATTAATTCTTTATTTTATGCAATTTCGCAATCACTCTGTCGCAAGAACTTTTCATATGAATTCATTTCATTTCATCCATTCAATATTTCGCAACCTATTCTTTCCCTTCCATCTTCTATGGGTAATATTTCTTGAGATATAATCTATTCCACGGTCTATCCAATCTTTGTCCCACATCTTTGCCCTCGTGGATCCATTAATCTATATGCCCCTGTTCCAACTATCTCCTTGATGATATAAGGTCCATCCCACTTTTCGCCAACTTGCCACCACTTTCTCGCTGATATATTGGTGTTTCTCTCAATACCATATCACCTGGTTGAAATTCGCGTGTCTTGACACGTTTGTTATATTCTCTGGCTAATCTTCGCTGATAATTCTCCATATGTTGTAGTGCTATTTCTCTCTTTTCCTCTAATTCATCTAATTTAACCAAAATGTTACCCGCACTAAGATTTTTCTCCCAAGCTTCTCTCTTTGTTGTTGGAATAATAACTTCGTCTAAGTACGGCTTCAACTCCATATGTTAGACAAAATGGTGACATTCCCGTAGCTTCTCGCCTTGTTGTATTATAAGCCCATACCGCATTATGCACTTGTTCACACCATGCCTTATTATGTCCTTCTAACTTCTTCTTCAAAGTATATCTGCGATTGTTTTATTTGTTGCTTCCGCTTCGTCCATTGGCTCTGTGGGTATAAAGGAGTTGATTTCCACATTTTATTTGAAATGCATTAAGCAAAGCAATTCTATATTTTGTCCCTCAAACTGTTTCCCATTGTCGATACCAACCGTGCCTGGAATTCCAAATCTGCATATTATGTTTTCGAATATGAAGGTAAAAATATCTTTATCGCGAATGTGTTGTCCGCTTTTACTTCGCCCACTTTGTGAAATAATCAGTAGCGACAATCGGATATCTCCTCTTTTTTTGTGCACTGTAAAAATGGTCCTACAATATCTAACCCCACTTTCCAAAAGGCCATACACTTGTTGAAGAGGTTAATGGTGCTCCTGGTGCATGTATTTTCTTTCCGTGCCTTTGACAATCTTTGCAACGTCTTGATATTTGTTTCGCATCTTCATGCATATATGGCCAATAATAGCCTTGCATTTTCGCCTTATGTGCTAAAGATCTTCCGCCACTGTGATTGCCATCATCCCCACTGTGTAGCATTTTTAACACTGTTTCTCCTTCCTTTCGCGTTAAACATCTAAGCGAGGGTCCATTAAAGGATCTTCGGTACAATACCCCGTCTCTTAATTCATAATTTGTTGCACGGCTTTTTAATTTGTGCATCTCTAATCTATTTCTTGGCGTTTCTCCTTTCATTAGATAAGCATGAAGTTCTATTCTCCAATCTTCGCAATAGGGTCTCTGTGTTCCATCTTCTATGAGCATTACTTCTGCTTCTTCTTCTTCCTCTTTGTTGATTGACGGTGATAGAAGTGTCTGTATTTTTATGCATCTCGCATTGGATCTGTCATCATACTTGATATAAAAGCAAAAGCATCCGCGAGTCTATTGTCTCTTCTTGATATGTGTCTCCATTTTATTTTTGGTATCTTCGCCGACAATTCTTCAACAAGTTTTTTGTATTTTTTCAAGGATGGTTCATTTGTAGTATATTCTTCTTTTATCTGGAGAATAGCTAACTGGGAATCACTGGTGACCCTCACATTCTCCAATTTCATTTCTATTGCGAATCGCAAAGCATGTATTATAGCTTCATATTTTGTTTCATTGTTGGTAGATGCAAATTCGATCCAAAGAAAAAGTCATTTTATTATTTCCTCGCGAAATTACAATGATCCCAATTCCGTTACCTTCTCCATTTGACGACCCATCTACCAATATTTCCCATCTGTTTGGCTCAGTTAATAAATCCCTTGGATTTCCATGTTCTTCTTCTATATCCATCATTTCTTCCACTGTTTCGTCCTCTTCCAATGGAAATTCTGCTAAAAAGTCTGCAACAACTTGTGATTTGGGTGAAGATAGTATTTCATATTTGAGTTTGCAATGACTTACTTGAGCATTCCATCTTTCAACCCTTCCTGACCTTTTTGAATTTTTCATTACTGACTCAATTGGTACTATTGTCATTACCTTAACCGTGTGTGCTTCAAAGTAGATGCGAAGTTTAAATGTTGGGTAAACTAATGCCAAAATTAGTTTTTCAATTTTTGAATAATTTTTCTCCGCGGCATTGAATGTTTTGCTGATGTAATAGATTGGCTTTTCCACTCTTGCGTCCATTCGCAATAATACTGCCCTTAGTGCATACGAGGTTGTCGCAAGGTAAATTAGTAATTCTTCTCCTGGTTATGCTTTTTGTAAGATTGATATATCCATTAAATGTTCTTTTATTCCTTGTAACGCCTTTTCACATTCATCTGTCCATCTAAATTTCGCTCCTTTTTTAAGTATGTTGAAAAAATGCTTGCACTTATCAGATGATCGCGAGATGAATCTTCCTAGCGAAGCTAATAGTCCATTTAACTTTTGCACATCTTTCACTGTTGCTGGTGTCGGCATATCACGAATTGCTTGTACTTTCTCTGGGTCGACTTGTATCCCTTCTTTTGACACAATGTATCCTAAAAAATTTCCAGATGCCACCCCAAAGGTACATTTTTCCGGATTTACTTTGATGTTGAAATGTCTCATTTGTTCAAAAATTTCCTTCAAATCCCGTACATGATCTTTTGCTTCTTTACTTTTTACTAACATGTCATCCTCGTATACCTCTAGTGTTTTATGTATCCATTTTTCGAACACTTTTTCTACCATCCTTTGGTATGTTGCTCCAAAGATTTCGCAGACCAAATGGCATTTTTGTGTAACAAAGATAATCCTCTTGGAGCGAAAAAGGCAAGATGCTCTTGGTCTTCTTCAAATGAGAGGAATTTGATTGTATCCCTTGTATCCATCAAGAGAGGATATCCTTTCATTTCTGCCGACTCAACCATTTGCGGAATATCCGGCAAAGGAAAACTATCTTTTGGACAAGCTTTGTTTAGATCGGTAAAATCTATGCAAATTCTTATCCCTTTTTTTCTTATTTGGGACTACGACCATATTCGCTATCCATTCGGGATATTTTGCTTGTCTAATAATTCCGGCGTCAAGCATCTTCTGTTACTCTTCTTCTATCTGAGGATGATATGTTGTTGTAATTTTTCTAATTCTCTGCTTGAATGGTCTTGCATTTTTATCAATATCTAATTTATGGCAAGCTACATATGGATCTATTCCAGGCATCTCATCCATATCCCACGCGAAAATGTCTTTATAATCTCGCAACAAATCAATAGTCTTTCTTTCCTCATATGCCTCCATTTTAGTCCCAATTTTTAACATCTTGGGTTCTTCTTCAGTTCCGATATTCACTTCCTTTGTTGGCTCTACCCCAGTGTAGCTAGCCTTCGGTTCTCCCATGGGCGTTGGTCCTTTTACTTCCTTCGCAAGTTCATTCTCTTCGCCATATATTCCTTTTCCTTCTTCTGCTCTTATCATGTAAGTTCTAAATTCTTCTTCCATTTTCACGCTTTTGTCATCTTCTTGCGATCTTTATGCCTCTTCACCTGTTCTTCATAATGTTTCACTTCGATTTGATGATATATCCTTCCTTTATCGGTATCTCCTATGATTTCGCCAATTCCACTCGGCATAGGAAATTTGACACATTGATGAAATGTCGAAGCTACAGCTTTTATTGCATGTATCCATGGTCTTCCCAACAACATGTTATATGGTGATTCCATATCCACTACACATAACGTCAGATGTGTTTCAATTTCTCCCAACAAAATTCGTATTTTTATCTCCCCTTTAGGTTTTGTTATGGATTTGCCGAAACCATAGATATGATATGTTGCGGAAGCCATTTCTTCAGTTTTGTACCTCAATTCTTTATAAGCATGATAAAACATTATATTCACTGAACTCCCTGTGTCCACCAAAGTTCTATTTATTGCCCATTCTTCCATTGTTTTTGTTGGTTTTCCTTCTTCCTTGCTTGCGTTTATTGTAATCACTAGTGGAGTCGTGTGGCTTAAATTCTCTCTTGGTATCTCTCTTTGGTGTGAACATAATCTTCTGCTTTTCCCATTCTTTTAAGGGTAACGCCTTCTCTCTATTGTTATAATTTTCTTTCCTTCAAAATCTCTTTTGTGTATTCTCCCTCTGATACTTTCATGAAATTCATTAACCATTATTTTTGTAATCATACTACATTCCAATTCTCCATTACTCTCTTTGATTATGGTTTTCTCCAATTTATCCATCATACTCTTGATTTGAACAATTTTAGTGACAATATCCAATCTCTTATCTTCAATCCCCCTCCTTCTAGCGCCAATATGTAGTTGCAGGAAATCCTACACTACATCCCTCACAAGAATCCATACAACTAAGCCATTGAAGATGAACAACTATGAATTTTATCGATTAATTCCTTGAATGTTTACAAGATAAAATGGAAAAGAGCTAAAGAAATTACAATCACTACAAACTTTCTCTCTCTTAAAGACTTGCCTAACACTCGGAAAAAGATCTCCCCTCAACAATCCTGCTCGAGTCCTTATATAGGGTATTACACAATGGATGACAGCTAAGCTGTCCTTTATTTTCGGGAATGACTTGCGAAATATCGCAAGTGTACAAATATATAATCTCGCAACTCTCCTAAATCTCGCTAGGTCTTCACATCTTTCTCGTGTTTTAGTTGTCTTCATTCATTGCGTCATTTATATTACTCATTTGCGACACTTTCGCAATGCTGTCGTTTATTGATCTCGCGAAGTATTGATGTCGCGATATTCTGATCCTACACGTATTGGAAGATCATCCAATGACATTAGGATAAGAAAAAAATGAGATCGACGAAAAGTGTCAGAAATTGCGGGAAGAAGAAGCCTTTGCTAAGAGAGCCTTTCCTTGGTGGACGATCGAACGACGAGTAGGTGCCTCCCTAACTCTCACTCAAATCAACAATGATTGACGGTAACTTATTTTTCATTCGTTATTTTCAGAGAAACCTTGGTCTTCACTGGTATTTAAGTCTATATCACAAAGAATTTGAGCACAATGAATGTTACACGATCTTGAAAGATAATTTCATGGGTTACGACTAAGGGTGGAATACCAATGTCATATTTCCTTTATTCTATATATTTAATTTTCCTTCAAAGTTATTCCTCAATAGATGTATGAGGTTATCGGTTTAATGAATTAGTTTTATGAATTTCGGATCAACGTTCAAGGTTGTTAAGTCACATAAACTATGTTTACTTTTCAAATGTTCAATACCGGCATTGTAAGAAATATATCGAGTATGCCGGCAATCATAAGCCGGCGTTGATTAGTATTTAACTTCCATGCCGGGAGAAGATTTATTTTATACAGGAAACCATTACATTTTTTCACTCTTTCCCGGCATAGGTTTATATATAATTCCAACGCCGACACATGACATCATAGAATGATATTAAGATAACATGCCAAAAATATAATTTATTTCAAATTTAATCCTTTTCGTAGGAATCACGGATGCACTTAGCGTGTGCATCAAGCTTTTGAACCCCTAGCTAGGTGACCCTAGTGTACGAGTTACAGTCTCGTGGGGGTTTACATAGAGATTTACCCACAAAACCTACACAAAAAACTACCCACAAAACCTAACCAAAAACTACTAAACCTATCGATCTTCTTACAAAGAATCCGACTCCGATTCACCCAGGAGGTGGTACTCCGTAACTTTGGATACCATGAAGTGAACGTTTTCATCAAACGTGAATGCTTCCCCCTTTTCCTCTAAGTAGTGCGCTTTCACGGCTTCGTGCTACAAAAAAAACACACAAAATTATTTTGTTACATATAAATTCAAAAAAGTGGATTGTGTCGAATAAACCATAAATATACTTAAGATTTGTTGAGGGGACAAGCTAATGTGGCTAGCGTGCGAGATCCGGTGTTTGATTTTTAAAAACTCAACTACCGCATCTAGGATGGTGCCTATCTTTGATTTGTTGAACACTTCTTATTTTCGGGTTCCCATAATCTTGCATAAATTTGTTATAAATTTTCGCCCATAAGGTCCCAGACGAAGAGTCATCTAGAACATGAGTTTTGGCGTACCATGCTTTGGTGATTGCTAAATCTTCCTCAGAGTCAAACGATGCCATTTCTTGTATGTGGAGGTATGAAATGAGTAGTTGTGGAGTATATGGACCAAGAGCTAATAGAATGAGCAAGTTTGGAGCAAATTAGGTCCAAGGATGAGGTGTCTTTATATAAAGAAAGACCCTAACGGCTAGTTTTTTCAAAATCATCCCAACCGGCATTGCAAAATTTATATGGAGCATGTCGGCATTTTGCTACGGTATTGACTGATATTCAGTGTCTATGCCGGTAATGATTATATTTTATACAGAAAACCATAACGTTTTCCAGTCATTGCCGACGTTTTTTTATAATCCATTTCAATATCGTAAAGTAACCGACATTGATTTCAAAATCCATATTCATGCCGGCATAAGGGAAATTCAAAAAGTAATGGCTAGTTTTTTGAAAAATTATGACCGTTGGAGTTTCATTCTATATTATAATACCCCCCATTCCCTTGGAAAAAATATACTCAAAGCAGCCACCAAATAACAAAAATCCTTCTCTCAAGAACTCAAGAGTAAAACAATAGATCAAGCAAGCACGGTTTAGGATTTACATGTGATGGGTGATTCATCATCAAGCTCTATTTGCAAACCACCATCAAGCTCTACTTGCAAAGTAAGTAGACTCACCATTACTAATACTAAATCGACAATTAAAATCTTATCTATTAGGACGTATCAATAACAAAATCTTCTCTTATAGAGTCATCATTGAAGCTGTCAAATTTACAAGTCACCTTCTTATTTATCCGTGCACTGTCCATATATTTATTCGAAGTGTAGAAATTATGATGGGACATGCTGGTTTTGGGTAGCAAAAAGTGATGATGCCGACGATGGAAAAATGTTTCTAAGGTGTTTGAATCATCCAAAATGCGATGAGTTTGAATGGTTGGACAAAGTTGTTGCATTATCAGAAACAAGAGAAAAACATAAGGACCAATGCAAGCCTATTGGTGGGTGTGCATGATGGGTGTTTATGAAGGGAACAAAACATGATGAAATAGCATATGAACCAATGAAGATGATCCTTGACACGGAGATTCCAGACTATGTCTTCGAACATATTCGCGAAAGGCTCAAAGGTGCCGCAATTGTTGAAAAGGGATACTAAATAGGAGATCATCTTAAACCAAAAGTACTCAATTCGCATGTTTTTTAGTCTGTTGTTATTTAAAGTTTCAAATCTAATGTAATATATTATCTAGGAATGAAATAAAAAGAGCATTCATAACTTATCTATAATCATAGTAAGCCGGTATTGTAGTTTTATCCAAACCAATGCCGGCATTCTGAAAGCCTAAATTTAAGAAGGGTGCACAGAATGCCGGCATGGACAGATATCTTATTTACCATGCCGATATTCTGTAAAAATTCCCCAAGTTTAAAAAATCAGATTTCCGGCATGGATTTGATAAATATTTCTATTCCGAAAGTGTCCAAATTTTATACAGGAATTGTGTGACTTTCATCCCTATTTAGCGGCATAGTTTTAGGAAAAAATTCTTTGCCGGCATTAGTGTCGGCATGGAATTGTAATGACTTAACAACGCTGGAATAAGTGTTGGCGTTGCCATATATAAACATTTCAATGCTGGTATATATCCAATTGTGTAAAGAAAACTTAGAAAAAAAACTTTTTTCTAAAAATATAAACACGTTCAACGTAAACCAAACAGTTGAATTGTGCTTAAATGTTCTTAATCCATATACCATAAACAACAAGTAAACCAAACAACTAAATAGTTCATCATGAGTTACAAACAAAAACAAGTTTTTGATTGTTCAAAACCTCACAACCACCTTCAAAATAAAGAAACACAAATACAAATCTTCTATCACTTGGTCATTTGCTTCTTGGAGGCCACCTTCCTCGTTTCCCCGAACAGAGATTTTGCACTTGGATCTTCCATTTTATCAAGTTTTTCCTCGACTTCCTTCATTTCTTCAGGGAATAACACCTCTTTTTTCTCGTTCTTGCAACCAAACATCTTCCTCAACTTGCCAAGCCGACGCCGCTAGTTTCATGCATCCAAAACATAATTAGTATATATATACTAATATAAGATTATGTATACATTAAACGACTAAGAAATTAACAATACTTATTAGCAATCCAATAGTCTTCAAGTCCCAGGCAATTGTAGGTGGTGCCTCTGTAGGAGTTGGAACGGGAGGATTTTCCTGGTGTGGAACTTGAACGTTATCCGGTCGCACAACAAAAGGGTGTGAGTATTCCAGGTAATTCGTCATGTAACCAAGATCGACTTCATCACCGTTTTCCGTAATCTCTCAATCACTCATATCTACCAAACGATGTTGTTCCCTATCCCTCCAATGTGGTGGTTCTGGAGTTGGCGCATACTCTACCTTCAACCTTAAGGCACTTGAAAAACACTGAGCATATAGAACCATGTACTTTTCAAACGAGAGTTACTTCAACATAGTTTGTTGCTTATATCCAAGTGTCGCATCACACGTCGGGAATCAGTCATAACGTGATCCCTTTGGGGTGGAACAACGTTCCATTGTAATATGCAACGTTACCAAACCTCAAAAAGTGGCGGTTTTCTCTAGCCTCCTTGTAAGGGTCGAACACAATCTCTTTGGTAGTCATCACGTCCAGAGCCAATCTCATATCTGTCAGTCGACGATTTTTATCGTGCTTCGAAGTATTGTTGAACTTGTATCTCCGATCTCTAGGCTCATCGGGTTCGGAACTTTCTTTTATCGACAAGGCTTTGTAGTTCTTGAACAATGTTGGGAAGTGTTCATAAGCCCACACCTATGCCAATGTGGAATGATACATATAAGAAGCAGTAATTTTGTTTATAATAATAAAGGTACATGTGAACAATATATAAGAACATAAGTTTAAAAACAAAAATACCCGGAGTAGAGTGAAATTCCTGACAAATTGATTAGTAACAACCTTAGAGGCCCTTCTCATCTCCGTCATCAAATGTACAATTACCACGGTGCCCCAAGAATAGCCAGCGACCTCTTCCAACGATTCCAAGTATTGTAGGTGGTTTTCACTCACCCTGTTCCCACTAGCGTCAGGGGATACCTTAGTGCCTAAGATGAATAACAGGTACGCAGTGTCTGTATAACGAATTTGGGCGGGATCCCAGTCATCCTCTTTTCGTTTCTCCTCTGTCCCTTCAAACCTTTCCTTAAGCATCTTCAATTTGATTGTCTTTGTCCTACAAGTTTAGATACATAGAAGCGTTTCACAGAAGTTTCGTAGTCCCAACCAAACAACTTGTTAGTCAAAGCGTGTAACTTCGACCATTCTAGATCCGGACACTTATATCCTTGTGCAATTGATTTGCCTCCAACCCATAAGCCTAGAATGTTCTGAGTATCTTCTGATATCAAGGTCATCTCCCCAAATGGGAAGTGCATGGTATCAGTTTCACCATGAAACCTCCCGATGAAGCAATTGACCGTCACATAATCATACTTCACATAATTTTCAACCAAAGGATATAACCCAGAGTACTTTACTAATCGTTAGACCTCTTCACATTCCTTAGCCAAAGTCCAATTACTCGTGTCTTGGTGTCGGCAAACACATACATCTTTCTTATGATCCTACAATTAGGAAACAATGAGATTATACATAAATATAAATAAAAAGAAAGTATACATAAATATGATACATTGAAAGAAAGCATACATAACAATATATGAGCACAAGGTAAAATTCTTACATAGGTTTGATAGATTCGCTGAGCCCACGTGTTGTATCCAAATAGGAGTTTCGGATCGCACGCTCGACCCCAAACTTTACCATCATCACGGGCGGGTAACATGTCATTAGGATGAGGAAGGTGTGAACCTTTTATTTTGACTACTTTCTTCTTCTCTTGTTCTTATTCTACTTAACCTTCACCTTGTCCCAATCCTTCACCTTGTGTCGCTTGTTCATTTGGCCCACTGTCTTCCTCTAAAACTTCGCTTGGATTGCTTATTGACTTGGCTCATCCTTATCATCAAACTTGTCATCTTTCTCTTCATCGTGCCCATCATCTGATTCTCTAGTACGTTCACGGATTGCTATTTTGATACGGTCCCTACTCTCCCAAACTTTCCCTCTTGCAGCGCCTGTCCCCAAACGCTTATTACGACTAAGTTCTTACCCCCGAGGAGGCAGAGATTCAGGAGTGCCAAGAGAGTTCTTCTTTCTTTTCTTAACGCCACCATCTTTAATTTTTACTTTCTTAAGTTCCTTGGCTTTAGCCCTATCAAAAAACATAAGAAATAAATAAACAATAACTAACAATATCATATCTGAAGCCGACATAGATATGCTGAATAACGACATTAAAACATAGGTGCCGTCATTGTTTAACGAAAACTCGACCATCCCGAGACAACTAAACGACATTGAAATTTAAAAATAAACTATGCCGGCTTACACACAAAAAATAAGAAGTTTTCTATAGTCTTTTACTAATAATACGGCATTGTCTATCGACAACTCGACCATGCCGATACTGAACACCGGGATGGCTGAGAAAATACCGACAATGCCGGTAGTCTCAACACTCCTATGTTATTTGTGTATACCGAAAGAGCACTGCCGGCATAGACATAAAAATAATATAAAAATGTCGTAACCCAATGTCGCCGTGGTATTCAACCTAAATCAATGCCGGGATTAAACATTCAGTTTCAGGTGATTTTAGTTTTTTAGCTGGCATAGTATTCATACTTAATTCAATGCCGAAACACTATACCAGAATGGTATTTATACTAAATTCAATGCCGAAATTAATTACCGGCATTGTATTCATACTAATTTCAATGCCGAAATTGACTGTAACTCAACTGTTTGAGTTAGGATTCGCGATTCTAACCTAAACCCACTGCCTTAAATCGATTTAAACACTCATAGAACATTTCATAATCACTTACCTTCTCACAAATGCCATTGATTCGAGAGTTTGATGGTTTGAATCCTCTTCTTCTTCCTCAAGAGCAATCCGAGCAAGCCTTTGTTCTTGTTTTTGTTGAGCTACTGATTGATTTGGATTGCAAATTGGGATTGGGTTTCTTTCGTGGAGGCATGGTTATAGATTCGGGTAATCGACGAAGATATTTTTGAATTGACGATTAATCAACTATGAAGAACGATTGTGTTAACGATGAAGATTTTTTTTTTCAAAACCCTAACTACCAAGAGTGTCGGAGATGAATGGGGGATATGATTTTGGATTTTTGATTTTAAGTTTTAGATTTTTATTTTGAGGGCCAGGTATTATAGTTTTTCATAATCCAAAGGGTATTTTTGTATTTCCGCTCCCAAAAAACACCCCTTAGCAGACACTATTAGATGGGGATAGTAATTTATATCCCCCAATTGCGCGTTCTAAATTTTAAGAACCCCTCGAGCCTCGGCCCATGATACCTGGGGTCTTCTAAGTTATGCCCTTACACCGACTCGATTCTTTTTTTCATAGATTGATTCTAACCATTCAGGCTATTAAATTGCCATTCTTGGATGGCATTTAGAGTTCTAGCAAACTTAGAAACAGAATCAACAACATTGTTTGTGTCTCTGTAGGGAATAGGCACATTGCATTACATTTAACATGACTCAATCCACTAAACCATTACAGTGCCCTGCTCTCAGTTCATTCTGTCTCCTCAACAGTCTTACTAATTACGCGCCTTGTTTTCTGCTTAGCCGGGAAGGTGATGTCCACTTCCCAAAAGGCAAAAGTCTATTGTATATGGCAGACCACTTGTACAATACCCCAATACTATGGCGACTTGTCCCATTTTTTTTTTTTTTTATCATTCAAAGAAAATATATTAAAATGCACACAAGCCGTGTGCTGGCGGATACAACTGGCAAAGAGGTAATACCCACCAAAACAAAGATAAAGCTAAAGCAAAAAAAAAATTCTAAGAATACAAAGAGTGTCAACGGAATAAGACACAGCTTGTAAGACATAAATATCAAAGGGATACTAGCGAACCGCAATGAGGACCACTGTCTATTGTCAATTAGCATACTCGTCAACATCTTCTGTAATTAAATCATCATGATTTTTCACGAGATCGCTAAACATTTTTTCACGATTAGTCTTCCGAGGTGGAAATTCCAAGCCCCATGAAGATCCAAACTCCAAGAGTTTATCTGGGGAGACTTTGTTAGGAGCTTTAGACTAAGGAAGCTTTTTCTTTTTCAAACATTTTTTTTGTGACTTCTCCCACTTCTACGATACAATCGGTTTTACATCACCACACCATGAAAACTTCAAACTCAATCATCAGAGAGACGGTATCTGTCGAGCGGGTCCTTGAACGGAAGCCTCTCATGATAAACTCTCCAAGCATAATCTTCGAAGTTAAACGAGCAAAATAGTTTTTTATCTTCAGAGATCCGCTTGCTGCTACTAGTACTACAATTATCCATACTGATCATTTCAGTGTTGCGGCTAATATCTTGATCATCCTCATCGCCTGATTTACAACCAGTTCTGTTATGCACTTCGCTCGTGTCGTCATTAGTATCGGCGGCAGTGGGAACCAACGCTGGTGCAGGATGAAGGAAGTTGTCAGATACAGTACTGTCTGTAGGAAGAGTTAGCAGAAGAGACATAGATATGCAACGAGTCGACTCCCCCTGCACTGAAACCGCCGTTGGTCTTCCTCTAACCTTCTTCAACTTCCCATTGCTCCATACCTAAATTACACGTACAATTAAGCCATCAAGATACCCAAATAAAAGTTCTACGAACCCGGTCGCATCTCTTGTGTATTTTGGTTTAGTGTTGTCAAAACCAGTCGAACTCGAAACTGAATCATTGAACAAGAAAACTAGAACTCACCTGAGCAATATCTCCAATAGTGACCAGGACCGAATCAACTTGAGGTGATACAGAAACCCAACCCGAGTCAGCCAGCAATGAATACTTGCGACACCTTATTTGGTACTGGAGAGCTATTATATACGGATAAAATCGACCGGAAAAACCAGGAGTATTACCGGGCACACCCTCGGATATCCACATTAACGAACTAAACCTGCTACCTGCAGCGCCATCTTTTTCCAATGGGTTCACAAAACCGGCAGCATGCGATAGAGCTTTGATAGTCTCCAAACCAACTTTCTCTAAAGAATGAGCGAGCTCTTTCAAGGATGATAATGACTGAGTTGACTCAGTAGAGCAAGACGTGTCGAAACAGAATGACTCGTCATTTCCATCTTGGCCGTCTTCCTCACCATCATCATTGTAGTCAAAGCTTAGAGGCCATATATCAGAGAAAAGCTGGTGTTTTTCATTGGATGGAAGGTTCAAAAGAGAAAGCGCTTCCTGCTCGGCGGATATAGCAAGTTTTGAGGGTATGTTGTGGTTGGTGAGTTGAAAGAAACCAAGTTGGGAAGAGGTGGAAGAAGGAGAAAGGATGGAGCTGAGGAAGTTTGGATTGTCCTGCGAGAATGCGACAGAAGGTGGAGAGGTGGTACGAGGGGCGAGACGAGAAGGGAGAGACAGAGTGGGTGGTAGACGATGGAGTAAACGAGAGAGAGCGTCCGCTGCATCAGAGGTGGAGGTACGGTTTGGTTGTGCTGATGGCGTTGGTGGTGGTGCTGCTGTGACGCCGCATAAAGTCGGCGCCGGTGCCATCTGCGGATTCTCAGCTGATGATGCCATGACAGAAGGATGTTCTGTGTATATGTTGTATTTCTTCTCCTTCATTGTTTGGTATATATGAAAAGGAGGGATCCCATTATTATTTATATAGTATGGACAGTACAACTATAATACGAAAATGAGGAGGACTTGGTCTCTGTAGTTAGAGAGCAACATCAACGTGATTAGACGGGTATTAAACAAAACTAATAAAAAAAGGTTAGTAAGCCTAATTTTCAAAACACAAACCACTTGGAAACAAACAAGTTCAGCAATTTTGTAAGTGTGTAAATAACAAACTTAGACCATTCATGGCTGCTCCAATGATGTATTGACCACGAAAGAAAATGTGGCAGCTAATAAGAACAATGGAAAAGACATTTTAGAGACCAGTACATACTTTAAACGAGAAAGGAAGATTATATACCGAGCAACTCAACCAAAAACATGATAATGATGTATTTAGAAAAGAAGCATAGAGTTCAGAATCAAGTTACGCAGAAAGAATTCTTGTTGTTTAGTTTATGAGATGCGACTAAATGGGATCCAATGTGCCAGGAATTTTTCGATATTGTACCGCACACGTCTGACTGTTGATTTAAATATTGATTCAAATGGCAGGCCTCATCCCACGTAATGAGGTTTCTGCTGTTGTTGCCTCTAAAAAGTTCTACCCTTTAGCCAACACAAATTATTCTTTTCAGGTGTATGTGGACTGGCACACCACAACCAGACCCGATATACCATATTAATGAATATGTTCATGCAATTGCTAACAGAGATCCCCACAAGATACATCAAAATGCTGCAGGGCCTGTAATCTTGAGTTGAATGGTAGAGCAAGGTATTGACTGACAGACCCTCTTCCCAAACAAAATTAAGAAACTAGCCTTGGCATGTGATCCCTAGTAAAAATTGACCAAAGGATGGATAACCAACATGGTTTACTGATACAGGGTGTGGCTTTTGATTAAAGGACCTAAAACTCTTTATCAGCTTTTAGCACATGCTCAAAGGTAAATAACTAATAAACCTAATCTTTCACTTCAAAAGCAAGACTCAGGACCAACTCAGACTCTATTCCACTCCAAAGGAGCATTTAGCAGTGCCCGGAAAGGAAATGAGGTGTATCTGGAACTAATTTTGTTTAGTGTTAGTTGAGAAAGTAATCTGATTAGACAGATAAATTGTCATTCCAGTTGTGCAACTATGATTTCCATCATGGGTAAGAGTAATCATATATCAGTAATCAGTCTACCAACATAGTACTTTCTTTCAACATATGCCTGCATACCTATTCAATGCCTTACAATAACTCTTTTAAGACTTCCCAGCACACTAGGACCAGAGAACTCCTGCTCCACGTCCATCGACAATTCTTGAGTTGGATAATCTTTTGCTGACAATGTCTTTCAACTCAAATTCACTTGGGAATCTCTTCTCCTTCAATTTTGAGAAAATCTACATCCACATCGAACAAATGAGAGGAGAATCAATATCACATTTTCATGACACAGAAATATTATATTATTATAGTATGATAAAGTCGTGACCTGTACTAGTTTAAAAATCGAAAATACATGTCAAGACTATTATGCTACCCATAATAGTTATCCGAGTTGTAATAAAACAAATCAGTGTAAATTGGAGTTGGACAAACGAGCAAATCCTGTTGTTTTATTGAAAAAAACTTGAATAGCAAACAAGATAGTTCACTTACCAACTCATCATTGATTAGAACTTCAAAAGCTCCAGAACTTTGCAAGAAGGATTGCAGAGCATTTCCAAGAAGCCAAGCAGTTGCAATGGTTCCAAATCTATTTTGGCGCATCGTAAAGTAGAAGGCAGGTGGTGTCACAAATCCTAGACGTGGGAAAATCTGTTCACCCGCCATAACAATACCCATAACTCCTACTTGAAATACTGGCACCACTTTGCTAAGCAAACGTTTTGGAAGAGGTGCTGGATAATTCTCAAGGACAACTTCGATCCCAGGGAAAGAAGTCTCGAGCATCTTTGCCATTGTCACTGCATTTCCCCTGCCAAAATCAACCGTATTAAATTTGTAGATAGTAGAGAACATGAGCACATAAACAACAGACATACGGATGACACTTCCAAAGGTTGCAAATCAATAGAACAGGTAGAAATAAATGGAAATACGAGATCAAATAAAGCATGTACATTGGCAAGTTATCATTCATACAAGTAAATCTCTCAACAAATTTTCCCCAATAAAGTTAACATTTGAGCAGATCATATTTGCAAGATAGATATGTCTTAAAGAGACTTCTGGTGGGGGGGAATTCTCTGGTGGTCTTTATCTCTAACAATAGGATAAAATTTGCACTCATAAAATGCAGGGTGGTCCAGGGCCAGGCTTCAGAAATATGAAGAAGTTTAATAATGCACTGTTAGCAAAAACTGCCTGGAACCTAATTCACTCTCCAAAGGATTTATGGGTTACAATCTTGAAATGCAAGTATTTCAAAAATTGTCACCCACTTTATCACAAGGAAGTCAAAGATTCAACCTGGGCATGGAAGAACATTTACATGGGATTAGATACAATAATGCATAATTCTGTATGGGATGTTAGAAATGGCAACTCTGTGCATTTCATATTCTAACCATAACCTCATAGTTGCCAACTTCACAGATCAGGACACCAAAAACTGGAAACGGAACTTGTTGAAGCCTTCTTTACTCCAGAAAATGGTCAGATAATCTTTAGCATTAGAGTCCTACTACTGGTGAAGATAGGCTGATGTGGCCTTACACAAAAAATGGGTCTTTTAATGTCAAGTCTGCCTATAAGTTGCTTGCTAGAGAATTACCTAATTCCAGCAACTCATATTTAACTCGCCCGCTATTCGAGCATTTTTCATCTAGCAGCATCACAAGACAACTATACCAACTGTATGTTAAATGGTGTTGGGATAATACGTGCAAAAACATTTGTTAAATGAAAAACTTGCCCAGATTAACTAGATTGATCAAATGCCGTTCAGATCTTGAAAAGGTTGGTTTGTTATGCTGCTAGATAAGAAATGCTCGAGCAGCGCGCGAGCAAAATATTTTCCCTTTTAACCCTGTCTACAAATCTCTCTGGAAAGCCCCAGTCCTACCTAAAGACTAAAGTCCACCTGTTACTTTGGAAGTGCATGGAGATATTCTCCCAACTAGGTGCAGAACTAACCAGGATACTATTTTCTGTATGTGTAATGCCAACCTCCCTGAAACTGCTGAACATATCTTCTTACATTGAGATTTCGCCAAATCAGTGCGGTCTGCTGTCTCTTTTGGTCTCAAGTCATTATAGATTCACAATCAAGTATTTCCATTAACAGTTGGATTAAGAAATGGTTGGATCCTAATACTAATAGTGAACAACAAATCACAATGCTCATTTTTTACTACTATATTGTGCATCTGGAAAGAAACGTGTTTCAAAAAATTTCATGAGAAACAGTTAAGCTCGGAATACAGTCAGATTGACCATAAGTTCCCTTTCTAATAGTTCTGAAAATATACAACCAGAAGAACAGTTACAGTGATTCAACCTTCTGTAGTTGAACTTCCAAATGATTGTATTATAGCATATTGTGATGCTTCGTTTGACTGAAATTCTCACCAGTCTGGCATTGGAATCCTTACTGATCTCACAGGGGCTTATAAAGGTTGGAAAGTAATCCCAGGTGTGAGCAGGGCCTCTGAGCAGGCAGAAAGTTTGGCTATGCTTCCAGGGGCCTGAACAGAGTTTGCTTCAGAAGTGATGCCCTGAATGTGATTTCTTGTCTCAAGAACAACAATAGTCAACTTAGCTGGCCTAATAGTTCAATTGATTGTTTAGCTTTGTTAGGTACTTCTTCTTTCGCAAAAACTGAATATATCTAAGTAGAGATTTCAATGACTAGAAGGTACGCAGTAACTGGTGAATGGTTGGACAATTATCCTCCAGTTATTCACCAAACTATGTAATCCATTCTACATCTCAATAAAATAATTTTCCTAGCAAAAAAAAACCTATCATATTCAACCAAATTCAAATAAGAGTAAAGTATCCACTAATAAAAGATCTGTCCAACGTCATCATTTGTGAATTGCAACCACATATGATGAGTTCGACCAATAGTTTTGGGTTCCAACTAGAAATTCCAATTTGAAATATGAAATCTCTATCTTCTTGAAAACTCTACCTACAGGATCAACATCCTTTCTATCACCAAAAATTAAGCTTCTGAAAATAAAGTAACAACATACCCACATACACTTCAACTACCAGAACCTCACAAACTAGTTCTAATTAAGTCATGTTCAAGACATCTGGAAACATAATATTCAGTTTCATGAATAGACCTGAATTTCAATTACTTCTAACAAATAGCCAGGTAACCAAAATCCAACCTAACTCAATCAAATCACAGAGTCAAAATAAAAATAAAAAGAAAGATCTAATCGAATTTATACATGAAAAAGAAGAATCAAAACCTGTAAGAACATGAGGAGCAGAAGTTAATGGTTATCGTATTACCATAACCAACCCCACCACCAATTGTCTGCTGCATTCAAAACAAGGAAAACATTCAATATAAAATCGAAATTCAACAAAAAAAAAGAAAAAAAAAATCAGTTTAATCAAGAGTTAAGAAACCTGAGTAGGCAAATCTAGGGTTTGCTGAATAGGAGGATGCTGTTGTTGATAGTGGTGAATGGGTTTAGCGGGAATTGGTTTAGATGGAGGTGGTGGTGAGAAGAGATTAAGAACGTCTGAACAGAAGAGGAATAGTGGTAATCCAATCAGTATCAATTGTACTCGATCCATTACTAATCAAACACCCAAGGCAGAGAGAGATCAAGAGAGAGTTGGGGAAGATGAAGAATAAGACGAGCGACTCGGAACTGAATCAGATAAAAGAGTCTCTGGTTATCCTAATGGTGTGTTGTATTCTAATGCCAAGACTACTGACGGATAAGGGCAACTCCTAAATCGGAAAGAGTTTAAGCTAACCGACAGTGGTCGGTGTTTGGGCCGTCATCTAAGGTGTGTGATGTGGTTCTTATTCCCATGCACCATTCAAGTCTTGCGGTTTTTCACTTTTACATCCACTATGGGTACAATAAAGTGGCAAAATATAGGTTTACGATAAATGATTTAGACATTTGTGAATTAAATTTCTCGTTGATATAATAAACGCTTTAAACAATAAACCGAGTAAAAAAAACGATGGAAAAAAAAATGGTCTTATCTTCCCTTAGTCCTTTTAATGTACTCACTGTGAAAATGAATGCCCTCCCGCTTTTATAACGTACTTAATTCTAAACTTATACATGAGGGGGCCCACCCTAATATAAAAAAAAAAAATTGATTCACCAAGAGAGCCGAAAAAAAAGGCTTTTGCCATTGTTTTTCTCTCTGTATTTAATTTATTAAGATCTATGGTTAAAGAAGTACGATTATTTGTTTCGTTTAGAACCACTTTTAGTTGATTGTCCAAAGGGGCTTTTCTTAAAATCGGTTGATGCTTCGACATGGTGAAGACAGAGAGAACCTTTTCAATTTGCTTAAAGAAATGGTTGAAATTGTAGGTCAAGAACATGTTGTTCAATAATAATTGTTTACAAAGAAGCAATTTTGTAACATAGTAATGAATGTTGAATTTTGGAAGACTTGCTCGATGGTTGTTAAAATTAGTGAGCCATTTGTTCAAATATACTACTTAAGATGCATGCATGATAAGATTTTAGCTCAATATGCAACAACTAAATTATGGAAGAGTCTCTACCAGCTTGCTTTCGAAAGTTGTTATCATATTTGAAGGGTTTGAACAAATATAATCCCGATTACTTAACAAATAATCAAATAGTAACTGAAAATTCACCATATAATTCTTCTCCTCAACACCAAATTCTTCACCATTTTCACAAGGTCCATCAAATTCTTCACTGTGATACCCCTACAAGCTCAAATTCCAACGTAGTTTTCAATAATTATATTGATGGTAATACTAAGGGAAAACTTCCAGGAGGAATAAGGCAAAATGCTATAAAATTAGCTCAAGAAGGAGGGAGTTCCGTAGAGATTTAACATGGCGGAGTTTATGGATTATCAAAAGACCATCGCGAAGGAAAGATCCATTCAAAGGAAAATTCAAAACCGGAGAGTAAGAAAAGTCGTCTTTCTCAAGAAAATTGGTTTGACTATGACAAGCATAACATTCTTCAAGCTAACACCTCAATTATGAACGCCCAACAAAAAACATGTATGGAGCGAAGCTAAACATTAAGAAAAAATACATAAAATCATCTTCCATGCTCGCCCAAAGATTCAATCTCGATCATCTCTTAACTGGTCATACAAATTACGGTCTAATGTAGTTAGTCATTTGACCATAATTCCCTAGGATCGAAGCCTCAAATCTTCATCATCATAGTTAATCCAATCCAATCACGTGTTTCAATTACCATGTTACGAAGAATATGCAAGGAGCATAGTCTTGTGCATTTCACGAGACTCAACCCACGATATGGGCCCAAATGATTTTGGACCATTTTGGTAGATACCATTAATAGCCATGAGTGTACCGATGGCCGTTGATCATATGGAGAAATTCCATACTTCAAATCTTCAAACAGAGGCGACTTGTGCAAAAACATTAATATCATTTTGTGAACCCTAAGACCAAAAAGCGTGCCATATCCAATAATCGTAAGAAAAAGGCTTCTAAGATAACCTGGTTTTGGATAATGACTTTATATTGACTCAGCCCAATAAAATGGCATCCATGCCATACCCAATGCATACAATCGAGAATACCTAGCATTCTCGGGAATCCCTTCCTCATTCTCCCTTAATATTTGTCTAACATCTTCGCTCGGTTGGTTTTCGTAAATATGTTGGACCAAAATGATTAATCATTACCGTAACAATGAAAGGTAAGTGTAAGAAGTTGTTTTACCCATACGAAGGTACTCATCATCCGCATCCCCATAACCTAGAATCCTTAAAGCAAGTAACTTTTTGTTGGACTATGACCTCTAATATTCTCAAACTCGATAATTGAATTGAGGTTCCACTCGACAAAGGAGATGGGCCCGATCGGAGTACACACAATTGGGAAGAAAAATAATCGTGCATGATGATGGTAAAATTCCCCCCTCGAAAAAAATACTTCTTTGGGCCTGAAATTTGATTGTACAAGCATCATAGTTTCGATTAACTTTTGTAACTCAACATATTCATAATAATATCCCTTTCTTTTGGATCTCGACATTGTGAAGCTTAAAATTGAGAATAAAGGAGTAATATCTTTGTAAGGTGTGAGTTTTCTTGTCGAGGTAAAATGACGTATATATATAGGAACCATAGGGAACTAGCCGTTGCAGAATAACTACTTGGCGATAATCATTGTCACCCAGCGTATTATTTTATCGAAGGGTATTGTCAATATCGCGATAAAGACTTTATATCGGCGATATTGATAATCGCTAGGGATTCGATAGAGGTTTCCCCCATAGTCAAATGGTTTGGCATGCCACTCCGGCCAAAACACCATTTTTTTGGCATGTGCATGAAGAGGCCTAGCCCTCCCCGCAGACGTCCCCCGAGGGGGCCCACCCCTAATATAAAAAAAAATAAAAAATTGTGAGAGGCGGTTTTGCCATCTGCTTAGAACCAGCAATAATAAGCCAAATATACTACTTAAGATGCATGCATGATAGAGTCTCTACCGAGCGGTAACGCCATCCCTCGATGGTATCCAAATCGCTCGATGGTCATATTATAGCGCTAGCAATAGTCTTTATGTCGCTCGGCAAGCATCAGCTAATAATTCATCTAACGGGTAGAAATTCACCACCTATAAATGCTCACCTTCAAATTCATTTCAACTTATACCAGAATTTCTCAATCTCTCACTACTCTAATCTAAAACAAGATAAACTAATTACACCTTCTCTACACTTCATAATTTCCTAATTTTCTGTAATATGGCTTCTCAATCTCAACCCCAATTTCTGGGGAAAAGTAACAAAAGCACCAAAATTCGAGGTCTGAAATTCACTGCCGCTAGGGCTGCACATACCCAACCCTACCCGCCATTTCTACCCTACCCGCAACTGTTTTACCCGTACCCTATCCTACCCGCCGTTTGATGGGTAGGGTGACGGGTAAAGATTTCTTACCCGCCATTTGATGGGTGATGGGTAATGCTCGAAATTATCCTACCCACCCGCCTATCTGCCAAATTATATAAAGACTTATAGGAGTCGTCGATCTTTTTCATACTAATCGTATCTATCGTTAATTTTTTTATTAATCAACTCCTAAAACCTAACTTTACTAGTTCACTTTGGTTTTTCCCTCAACACCCTCGTCGTTCTACTTCTCCTCTCTATACTAAAACCTCCGAGAACCCTAGACTGAAAATTCCAGTTCTTCATAATTACAAATCAAAGTTAGGAATCGAAGACAAACATGACTCTCACATCAAATATCGAAAATCACTGTCATTAATCGTTCATCTTAACCTCGAAATCAAAACTCATGTATCAGTCGAAATCTAAAGTAACCATATGCATCGAAGTATCTTCTTTACCTCCAAACACAAGAATTTCGGGCTTTCACCTGAATTTAATCTTTGGAGTTTGTCAATTGTAGGTGCAGTATGAGAGGTAAGGATTGATTTTAAAAATTCCTTCAGCCCTAATTCGAATGGTATTTGATCAATGATTTCATTTATTTCAATTCATAACTTGGGTAGGTCGTAATTTACTGATTGCATGTTTTAATAAGGTGTAAATGAATTATGGGTTTCTTAATTTTGTTAAAATGAATTATGGGGTTAAAATGAATTATGGGTTTCTTAGTTGTAAATGAATTATGTTGTTGGATTTTAAGTGCGTCCAACTAGTCAGGTCCTCATAATTGTCCATAGTTTTACTGATGTTGATGTTGGATCTTGGGTACAGAGGCATTTTGTGACGAGTTTTGATGCAGATGGTATTGAATAGGCGAAGTGTAACTATTGTGAAGTTGGTAAGTATAAGGTTGGTGGTAATCTGAATACCCATTTTTCTCACATTTTCTGATACATACACAGAGCTTTTCTGTTTTGATTGGTTCTTGTATAACATCTGATCATTGAATTTCATAATATAACACTTGGGTTTTTAGAAAAATGGGAGGACTAGTGGGTCTACTGTGTATATGGAATTGGTGCTAGGTTAACAAGGTCACTCCCTTTTGTGTTAGTTTTATGGTTACCAAAATTCTATTCACTGGATTTTGATTTTGGTTTGTATTCTTAGTGGTTGGTGTGTGTCAAATTGCAGATTTTGTTTTATATATTCTCTCATTTTAGATATTAGTTAACTTGTTTCCATTATCTTGAACATATCTTGTTGTGTTAAGACAAAACCCATGTTGTGATCTATCATGTTTTGTTAGATTAATGAACATATCTTGTTGTGTTATGTCATGTTCTGTTGGGCAATTTGAGTTTGACTGATTTTGCTGCCAATGGTTATTGAGATATGACTGAATTTTGGTACCAATGGTTATTGAGATTTGACTGAATTTGGTGTGTTGCAGAGCTGTTTGGTGATCTTAGTGTTTATTCCTTCATCTACGATGACGATTGAAGAATAAGGTTATATGAAGGCCTAGTTGTTTGGTGACCTTGTCCATCCACTGAGCTACTGGGATTGCTGGACATCGTTTTGGCTCCTACTGTCTCCTTAGTTTGTTACATACTGGTGGGTTGTCCGGATCCTACTGTTTACTTAGTTTGTTACATACTGGTGGGTTGTCATGATGTTTTTCATTTTTGAGTTACTTCACATATTGATGCAGCTATGAACCCCTGATGTAAAGTTCACTTCTTTTTTTTTTGTCGTTCAAATCCTTGGCTGCCAAGATTCTTGTGATTGGTTGCAACGATTTTTAGAAAGATCTACCTTATAAAGTTGGTAAAATGATTAATAAACCAGAGTCCAAATTTGACAGGGTAATCCGAGTATCTGACCTTCCAAACTTTGGTAGAACAAAGGAAAAAAAATGAGAGAAAAAAAATGGTTATATCCGCCACCCACCCTACCCGACCCGCCATTTGATGGGTAGGGTAGGGTCTTACCCGTTTAATGGCGGGTAGGGTGGCGGGTAAAGTTTTTCTTACCCTCCATTCAGTAAGTAGGGTGGCGAAATAGGCCATATCCTACCCGTTGTGCATCCCTAACTGCCGATGAAGATGAATGTATTTGCCGTAATTATTATTTTTTACTCGAAATTGTATCGATGGTGCACAAAAACATGGTAACACCATGTGGGGATAACATATTTCTAAAATATCAAGAATAAACCATGAACATCTTTAAAGCATTGCTCGGTCGAACTCACAAGTGTTGCTATCTCAAGCTTGGTGTCAAATTTAGTTGTCAAAACTATGTATCTTGATTTATAGTCTACAATTAGTTAAGTCTCGTATTTGGAGATAACTGTAGTTGAGAAACGGACATCACGACAGTCATCATTGCGTTCTACCGTTTGAAGGTGAAGATCAACCGAATCTTTTGGAGAACTTCTTCAACAAAAGGTAAATGAATACTGAACCACCTGTTTCTCAAGTTATATTCATCTTTCTATCTATGAGATGTTGTCGCGTAACTAATTAGACTAATGCAGGCATATCAAGAATTTCGAGTCAAGTTTATCTTGGTAATTATTTCTCAAAATACATGACTAAGGTTAATGAACATTTGTTCATACTAGATGAATTTTGCTTAAGAACAATTTATTGTTCATAATCTAAATTATGATTCAAGATTATCATTCGAAAAATAGCCTAAAACAATGATATGTGTCATTGATGTTATTTGGGAATATTTCGAATTGATTGAGAGAGAAATATACAACTATTGTAATTCTGGATACATGAAAGTATGCATACCAGTTTTACAAACTGGAAAAGCTGTATAGGTCCGGAACCGTAGTACATGTACTTTGTACAAGTACCGGAGTAGATATATGACAATAGGGCAAGTACGTGTACCGATATCCATACTACAAAAAGTCTGTGAACTCGTGAACCTGGAATTGTACGCATACCTAGTATGTATACCGAAAAAAATTATTGGTTTTGAAACCTGTGTGGTATCCATACCCGGTATGCAAACCGTAAAAGTTTTGTATGTTCCGGAACTTGTATTTTTCTTAAGGGTACACATACCCGGTACATGTACCATGACAAATATAGTCACGAACAAGGCTGAGTACACGTACCTGGTACACGTACTTGCCCTGTCGAATATTTTCAGATGCACATAAAATTATTTCTGTGAGATAATTAATATTTGAATAAATCTCTAAAAACACTATATAGACCTGATTGATCACATTATAACCTATGGTTGTGACTCAAACTTAAAGTCTTAAGTGTTTATGAAAATGATCAAGTTTATAGTTTAGTTGGCTAGTTTCGGATAACCAGTCATGAACGTTGTCTTTATACACGGTTCGATTACGATTCAGCCTAACCAGAGTGTATATCTTGATATGTCAACCACATTTCAGAGATTCATATAACGATGGATATTGTTTGCTTGGTTCCAAAGCTATCTTAGCTTCAACCTAAAACAACCTATGCTTTGAAAGTCTGTAAAAGGGGAACCTCAAACAACTGGGATCTTTGAGTCCCGATAATACTTCTTGTGTGTCCTAGTTGTAAACTAGATTCATCCTCTTCTTAAAACCCTTCTAGGGTTTAGCGAATAAAAAGACTTCATAGGGATTCGTGAAGCCAGGTCCAACTATCTTTAATCTTGGTAGTTCATGTATCCTGATCTTATTCGATTGTTGAGATGCTCTCTTGAACAAGATAGATATAAATCGCAAGGTTCTCTTAGTTTCGGACTTTGTGATTCTACAATTTTAATATATGTGAGGTGAATAATAATCTAGGATGCTCTTCAGGAAGCATAAGTCCGGATTTTGAGGTTAGCTATACTTTGTCTATTGCTATCGATTTTCATTCTCACCTTGATCCATTGATCAAAAAGGAAATCACATATATATGCTTATATGTGGGAGGAAGATTGGTTTAAAGTCGTCAATTAAGTTGAAGTAACTCTTAGGATGTAAAGGACGTCAGCTAAGGAAATCATTTGTGTGAAGTCCTACTGGGATTCAAGGGTCGTAAGGAACGCGACTGTAATGAATTGGTGTGAGGGTTTAATTCGGTCTCAACTACATTCTAGTCTGAAGTTAATTGGTAGTAGGCTAGTGTCTGTAGCGGCTTAATGCAGTTTGATGTTCAAGTCTGGACTAGGTCCCAGGGTTTTTCTGTACTTGCGGTTTCCTCGTTAACAAAGTTTCCGGTGTCTGTGTTATTTCTTTTACCGCATTATATTGTTTATCTTTATGATTGAAATATCACAGGTTGTGCGTTAATCAATCGTAGTAGATACGCCCGACCTTGTTTGTTGGATATGACTTGATTGATTACTTGAGAAATTGATCTTTGGAATCACCCAAGTACTCTCACACGCAAATCAGGTTCACGGACTAGTCTCTGTAAACTTTCTGATTGTTAGAGAAAGAGATATAACTCTGATTTTTTTTCCTCGATTGAGATTCATTAAGTTGAACTCTCGGAATTTTATTTAGGTTTTATCCATACAGGTTGCCTAAGAAAAAGTTGGTAGTGTATTTTGGTACCCTCAGTATTTTCAATTGGTATCTGAAAATACTCAGTGTATTTTGGTACCCAGTGTATTTTGGTACTCTTAGTATTCCAACGTGTTACATATCAACTTTATTTAGATGATTTCACATAGTACGAAAATACTTAGCACCCATCTAGGAGATTTAAGATACAAGCATCACATGTAAATTCCACAGCCACACAACCCACAAAGATATAACAATTAAGCACAAGTTCAGTTAAGAACTCTCCCCCATTTGATGTCATTCCCAAGAGAACAACATGAGTGACCTTACTTTATGAAAAATAATGATTTTGTTTGACATTAACACATCACATGAATTTGTATCCTGAAAATCGACTTTAAAATTAATCTCAACGCCAGTTACGAAAAAAGAGATAATTTTAATCGGTATAAATCAACATAAGAAAGTAGATCGATATTGCGAGAAAATTATCAAAGAGTTTGTTCTATTTTAGTTTATAAATAAACATAATAGATTTAACTTCTGAGCATAGATAAAATATCAGCTCGATTCACAAAAACGTAAAGGCACATATATTTCATAAGACTTTTGCAATAATTAAACCAATAATGATTACATATTGCAAGTTCATCTTCCAAAAACTGTAGAATTTAAATAAATAAATCTAAAAACATGCAAGATGAAAATCGTTGGAAATAACTTGTGTAATCACAATTTTTGTTATACCAAACCCTAGTTATCCTTTTCAAAAGCAAGAATATATTCTCACAAGAAGTTTCCTAGAAATGCATCAGATTTTTGATGGCCTGAGCAAAGAATTCCTTCTCATTGTTGAAAAACTAATCGATAATAAGATTATTTAGTTTTTCTAAGTCTTTAGAGATGTCTGTTAACTCACTAAGTTCTTCCATCAGTTTACTCAGAGTATTTTTCGACTGAGCCAACGAGTGTTCATAGTAAGTTATCTCATCTAAGGAGCGTTGATTCGAAATTTCAAATCATTCCTCTTAGACACGAAGTTCTTCACTTTAGCCATAAAATCATTATTCTGTTGACAAATAGATAAAAGACAAGTCAAGAAAGAACCTTTTGCATCTTTGGTTGATATCTTCTTTTGGTTCCTTGGTGATTTGATTCTTTCACGCAGTTAGACGTTGAAAGCTTCTACTGCATCCTTCTTGGTGATAACTCTTGTTACAAGAGCCATGGAACCAAATTTCTTAAGGAGATAAGAGTATGTAGTCAATCCTTAATAAAGAAAAATGATCTTCTATATCAAAGACGTTGTCGTCCATGAGCCTAAATGATAATACACAAACTTTGACTAACTTTTAATTATACCAATTATGGTTACTCGTTGTTTCTAGGTGAAAACTAGTCCTGCCGGATTTGGTAATTTGGGGTGTGTGGATGAGGAATGAATCTAAACCCTAAATAAATGCACTGCGCGGTGAGTGCTTGTGATTCGAGAAATCAATCTGTACAACTCTGGCCTAAACCAAGAAATGGTCGTTCCAGACTTGCTTCGGTCACAAAGTGAAGGAGATGGGGTTGATCTTAGGGAGGGAAGCGAAGAAGGTGCTGAGATTGTGAAGGTGTAGGCTTGTTTATGACTTGTAACAGAAAGATGAGCAGGCTTACGATTGATGCAAGCAGGCTTTGAGTGTTTGAATACATTTTGTATTAACACTTGGTTTCTGTCTTGTCTTGACTTGTTATGTTGTTTAAATAGGGAGGAGAACCTATTATACAAGTCATTTGAGCCTTATTCACGTCTCTCGTGGGAAGTGGAGGAAGTGGAGTGATGGAGTAGTGGAGTTGTGTGTTGGTATTACACGACCAGTCTTGCCCACTTCTCCTGTCATCTCTAACCGTCCATGACTTCCTGACATGTTCTTGTGATGGCGCGTTGCACGGTGCACGATGTAAACCGCCAGACCAATACCCCAGTTTGTGACATGATTGATGCCTCAAGTGTGTGGATCGTGGGACCCACAGAAAGTAGCATGTAATGCTAGACTAAATAACTAAATTATTTAGGAAGTCGATTTTTGTGAAGTATCGTGTGTATTCTACGCAGTATCGTATCGAGTATATTCAAAGCATGTATGAAGCATTGTCTGTTTTTAAGGCTTACCTCGGAGTAAGTCACGAATTTAAGCGTCTTAAAATAGCACCATGTCCAGCCATCTTCGAGTGATCGTTTGGAGGCTATACAGGTAAGCCCTGACTTGGCCGATCACTCCATGTGGAAGAGTGGTGGACAGTGATTGTGGTGACGCCTCATTGATAGCCTAACTCATGTCTTAGGGCTGTCCTCCTAAGTCGGTAAAGTTGGATGGACGAGATGACTTGCAACCCTCATCTGCGACCGTCGGATTGGGGTTTAAGAGGTACGCAAGTTCCTTCTTTCAGCTTGGTCGAATCCTAGCATGGGAAGTGTTTTATAGAGGACCGATTATGCATGTGTGTAGACGACATGCTGGTGTCCATGTTTATACTTCACTATCCCACGAAGGTGCGATCTAGGCCACCCAAGTTTACCGGTAAATAAGAGCGGTTGAGATCGATTTGCAACAGAAATCTGGTGCCGCAAAAGCCACGCATCATGCCCATTTCGGGGGCGCGTTTCAAGACGACCAAGCCTGGTCGGTCCTGGCCGATTGATTCGGCGTGTGGGTGGTAGGTTGGTGTTCATGCAAGTACTTCATTGCCTCATAGAAACGTGATCTAAGCCACTCAATTTTTCCGGAGAAGTTGAGTGGTCGAGATCAGTTTACGATTAGGAGGTGCGACCACGCCTGGTTTGGGCGTGCGAATCGAGGTGTACATCCAAGTTTGGTCTTGGCCGATCGGGTGTGGTGATAGGTAGGCCCGCAGTGATCATGTTCATACTTACCGGACCTGCTTAGTCTATTCCTGGACCCTTCATCCGAGCAGGAGAAAAGGGACGCTCTTGATCGCGACACAAACCCTAATCAGGTTTTGCCGGCCTTGTGTCATACCCAGTTTGGGACACACGAATCAAGATGACCAACCATAGTTGGTCCTGACCGATCAGTCAGGTATGTAGGCGGGCCCACGGTGTTTGTGTTGACATGTTCCGGGCCCTTTGAATCTACATCTACACCCTCCATCTATGCCTGCGAAGATGGATGGTTGAGACTAATTTGCGACACATGTAATGTGCCGTAACCCTAGTTTAGGGTTTCACGTCCATCTTTGTTTTGGGTCGGACGAACCGGTAAGCGTTGCTTCCCTCTTTGGGAGGCCGACCATGCGGGGCCCGCATTGAGTCGGTGGTGAATACTCCAATACCGCTTAAGGGTTATGGATTCGATCCGGGCCATCCAATCATGCCGGTGAAGTTGGATGGTTATGATCGTTTCGAGACCGATATGGTCGGTTCAGGTTCAAACATGCTCAATCGGGCTAGTATAACACACCGAGAGTTGTATTTGTATGGGTATTTCGTACATGTTTTATTATTAATGCTTGGAGATTCGTGTTGCTCTGCTGAGAACAACACTCAGTCGTCATGCCGCACCGGTAATGAGTACAGGAAATACGAGGCTGGTCATGCATTAATTAACAATGCTGTTGCGAATAGGTTTAGAAACAGCTTCACACTGTTTCTATTTTTTTTTATCTCAACAGCTTCAAGCAGTTGCAAAATTAAAAAT
This sequence comes from Papaver armeniacum, assembly GCA_023531295.1. Classification (NCBI taxonomy): domain Eukaryota; kingdom Viridiplantae; phylum Streptophyta; class Magnoliopsida; order Ranunculales; family Papaveraceae; genus Papaver; species Papaver armeniacum. Next base: position 309,950 of record JAJJWW010003878.1, read on the forward strand.
TCGCAACAGCCGTTGAGAAATTTGGAACCAACAAAACTTAAAACTTCTTTTTTCTGGACTGAGTTTTGTTGTTCTGGTTCAAAATTTAGCAACAGCCGTTACTAAGGTTTTTGCAATAGAAAAAAAAAGTCAAGTCTATCTTTTATTGACCTAGTCAAGGGTTCCCTGCAACATTTTCAGGCCAAAATTCAAGCCAAAACACTGGAAACATATGAACAATACTACTAAGAGACACATATATAATTAAGGACAATTCAATTCTTGTAAACATCTATATTTTCACAACTTTCATCAAAAAGTGTAAGTTTAATTTTCATAGATTATAACAATTTGTCTTCCATAACTTACCTAATTTCAAACTTAAGCAATCTGTCTTCTTTACTCACTTGTTGTCAGTTGCTCATTGTCAAACTTTACCCTCCAAAACATCTAAGCATCACTTCCCACACTTATATCCTTCAAGGCCGCTAAGCTTTAAATTCCTTGTACACTTCCAAATATGCTCCTTCTCCAAAATCCTGGAAAAACACTACTGAAAGTTAGTCATCCTGTATACATTGTGAACACAAGCATAAGGTGACCTTTCAAGCTTCTATTTTGTAGTTTCTGAAAGCATTCTCACAATGTTCATCGCTAATAGAAGTATGTAATCTATCCTTAATGAAGTTAACAAAAGTACGCTAACAGACAAAAATTTACTTAGCAAGTGCTTCACAGGGTTATTTACACTCACCACTGGATTTCACAAAGTCCCATAAGTGAGACATAAGGTAAACATGGTGTGTACACTGTACACAAGAACTAAATTGAGTACCACATTTATTAGACTCAGTTCGTGTACCACATTTATTACACTCGGTTCTTCTAGAGAAGATCGATTCCCACAACTTGATCACATAACACAGAATTCTGAAGAACAATTCAACTTCAATTTCATAGACAAAACCATGAAGGAAAAAACTGACCCCATAAGTCATCACATTAATTAAAGTGCTCAGTTGTTACCTGAAGCTGACTGCGTACTTGTTCCAGCTCCATTTCCTACAAGAACAACATAACCTCACTTTATAAATTAGCAACAGAAAATAAACAATAAAAGTAAATGAATCCATGATACAAATACAAAAAACAAATATCTGTTTTGTGTGTGTTGTGTGGTGAGGGTGGGGGCGAGAGATACAAAAAGAAGTTGCACCGAGATAGAGATCGATAAGGTTTCTTTTGCATATCGAACAACGGCTGTAAGGAGGCATCTTAGCAATGACATCCTGGAAACAAATGGTTGTAATTAGAAAAGGAGTATACGCATTGGAGGGATTCGCTGACCATGAACAACTGAGTTGAGCAGCTTAGTAATAAACGACCGTGTCTGAGGGTCCTTGTTTTTTCTACTGTTTGAAGAACGATAGAGGATTAACTATGTCGTTGTATCTAAGACAGCTTCTGCGACCGCTTTTTACAGGTGTTGTTCTTCGTGTTCTTGAGTTTTGCAGCAGCAGGTAACTTTTCTGTCACTTGTGATTTTTCGATTCCTAGCTTTATATTTCTTCTCCAAGGTATACGTTTTTCTTCTCTAGGTTCCAACCATCTCTTTTATACTCAACAGGGCCTTCGAATCTCTTGAAATAACTCCCATTGATCTCCTTTCCTTTTTTGTTTCTTCACGGCCAAGTTACGGGATTATTCTCTTTTAAGCTTCCTTGCGTGTTCCATTTGTTTCCAAACTCATCAAAACTCTTCTTTTGTTAACATATACGAATCATATGTTCCCTATTTTTCACGGAACACAATCTTTCCGTATCTTTTTCACTTCCCTGTTGCACGACAAACCCGAGTACTCTCCGGCCCTGTTTTCTTCCAATTAATCATGTAGCCCAACTCTGTCGAATCCAATCACCTTACCAAGCCTGTTTCGACCAAACAGGCCCATCCAAGGAGTTTGAGTGATCGAAACTCCCTGTAACCTCTCCAAAATCCGAACCTCAAATCTGTTCATGAAGAACACATTTTCCCGCCAATTTCCATAATCTCTGATTAAGATTTTCCCGATTATCTAGCCAATTCTGTTCGAAACAAAGACCATTACCAGCCCTGTTTAGACCTTAGGAACAAACCCATTCAATTCCAGCGATTTAATCTCAATAGAACACCATCAAATCTTCAACCCTAATTCTGGTCCTCTTTTCCCGCCAAAATTTAAAATTCAAATGGAGAAGATGACTTTCCCCTTATCCAACAGCAGTGTCCCTTTAGCAATTTGGGCTACGTTTAGCAATTCTTGGGGTTGAGAATAGCAATTTGTGGGGTATAAAGATGATATTTGGGTTGTATGAAGACTCTTAAAGACCTTTCGTAACAGGGGCTTTGGTGACAGTCCATTTTTTTTTTTCAAAACTGTCGCATAAATACTTTGGTGACAGTTTTAAACTGTTACCTAAGCCCATTTTTGTACTAGTGCACCATGTCTACAAATGATGGAACCATTTTATAAGAGTCTTCATAACTTCCATGCATTTTCTCCAAGCACATAGTCCTTGCTTTCCAAGCAACATGATATGGCAGACTAGTGTTGTGAGAAGTGTAAAATTCATTAGCAATGTCCCATGGCTGCTGAAGGAATCCACCAGTCTTCAGCTTCTCAAACAGATATTGAGCAACAAACTCTGCATTAGCTGACTTGTTTCTGCTTTCTGGATCTCCAACACATGTATGCTCCAAATTCATACTTCTAACAGTGAAAGTCTTCTCCCCCTTTGTATTTGAAGCAAAAATCTGAAACTTACAACCTTCAGACTTATGATACCTACATTTCACTCTTATCCTGATATTGTCACAAGGCTTCAAAATATACTGAAACTTCTTTATCACTGCATAACTCCTGAGATGCTTCTTAAACTGAAACTTGTCTTCAAAATACATACCCACCTCCATTAAATCAGGTTGATACATTACAGGACCATCATCAATATGAAAGAACTCTTCATCTGTATCTGCAATATGTGGACCCCATTCTTGATCCCATTGTTTGTAAAATGATTGAAGGTCCTTTGTTTTATCCTTCCCATTCAATTCCAGCGATTTAATCTCAATAGAACACCATCAAATCTTCAACCCTAATTCTGGTCCTCTTTTCCCGCCAAAATTTAAAATTCAAATGGAGAAGATGACTTTCCCCTTATCCAACAGCAGTGTCCCTTTAGCAATTTGGGCTACGTTTAGCAATTCTTGGGGTTGAGAATAGCAATTTGTGGGGTATAAAGATGATATTTGGGTTGTATATAGTGAAAAACTCATGGGTGACTTTATCAACTCTTCTGGGACATTTCCGGGGGTGCCTTTAACACTTTTCTGGGTGTTTTTAGTAGTTTCTCGAGCAGCCATCTCTTACTTCTCATATTCACTTCTTTTCTTCAATTTTTATACATCACTAAGGCTGTAACATGCTTTTCAAACATAATCGCATCACTAAAGCCGACATGCCTTTCAAATAGAAAAGAAGTAAATAATGATAAATAAGTCGCCTCCAACAGTAGTTGCACATGAAATGACACTTTAGCCCCTTTTAAGCGACGTTTCCTCTTCTTTTGCTCCAAAGTACCTAAAACTCAAAATCAAATAAAAGATACATAATTTACAAGAAAACATAACAAAGAAAGCATAAACAATAGATAAATATCAAGGTGTTTTAGACACCTATCAAATTCCCCCACACTTAGACTTTGCTAGTCCTCGAGCAAATCAAACTTAAATAATTTTTAAAACATACAACTCCATCTCGTTGAGGATACGGTCACACTTAGCACGTATAACAAGCCTTTAAACCCCTAGGTGGCCCTAGTGGCCGAGTTATAGTCTCGGGAGGGTTTACCAGAGATATACCCACAAAATCTTTACTCCATACCCTAGCTATCTATGCAGAACCTTGGAAGGCACTAAAGAATCTCCTTGGTTGGCGTACTTATTGACTACAGGAGGAAGTACCCTGATGCGAAATTCCAATTGATGTACACGAGTTTGCACTCAAGCATACTAAAATTCATATATAAGTCACAGAGCTCTACTCAGATAGTTTCTGGACATCATAACCGGAGTCAACCAATCACATGGATAGATTAAGAAGATGGATGTAGAGAAAAACGTAGATGGTTTTGATGTTGACTAAGGTGAACGGTGTTTCCCATATCTGTCTGAAGGCCACTGCCAAAACGAACCTATCCTAATGGATTGAGATACTGGTCTTGGACTAATATCAACACAATCGGGCATATACAAGGGAACCAGTGGTCGATAATCCTAACTCTAGGTCAACTCAGCTGGCATATACAAGGGAACCAGTGGTCGACTTTATTGAATTTATTCAGGTTGCTCTGGTCTCAATTTCTCTTTTTTTCTTTTTTCAACTTTTTTTTTTTTGAACTTTTTTTTTCCAATTTTTTTTTTTTTTTTTTTTTTTTTTTTTGGTATCTCAATCACTCTATTTCACCCTAGCAGTGGTAACAACTTGAATCGTGAGCCCCACCTAATCACTTAGAGAAATATATTTTAAAGAAAACAAAATAAAATAGAAGTGAAAAGGATTCAACGAGATATGGCGAAACTACCATATTTTTTCTTTAATTCTAACACCTGAGCTCTGTGCTTTTATGAATAGACTCTTTAGATGTTTCCATCTAATCATATTGGTTCCTCAACTCTTACAACCAAAATGCTTCCATCCACTTAGATTGGTTAGTGCCATCCTTAATAAGCATAAATTTCTAGGCTCTGGAGTTTTTTTTTTTTTTTTTTTTTTTGAAGAAAATTAATCAAAGTTTTTCCCTCACCCCCACACTGAAACCTAACATTGTCCTCAATGTTTCAAAATAAAGTGCAGTACCAAAAATATAAGTAACAAGAGGAATAAAGAGGTAAGTCAGAAAGATAGTACCTGAAGCGTAGCAATCCTTCCATGGGAGCAAGAAAGAAAATAAAAACAAAAACAAAACTAATGTACAACAGCAGGATCCTCCAGAAGGACCTTAATATCACCATGTATGGGTTGCCTCCCAATAAGCACTAAGTTTAGTGTCTTCAGCCAGACGTTGTGACTCGTTCAAATTAATCCTGGTAGACAGGATCTCTCGGCTCCGATTCTTCTATTGCATGGTGGGTAACTCCAAGAATGGTTTCAACCGTTGACCGTTAACCTTGAAAGTTTCTCCGTTCTTCGGATTTTCAACTTCAACTGCACCATGAGGAAAAATAATTTTGACAAAATATGGTCCGGTCCACCGAGACCTCAATTTACCAGGGAAAAGATGTAAACGAGAATTGTAAAGGAGAACTTTCTGACCTGGTTTAAATGTCTTTCGAATAATCGATTTATCATGAAATATTTTTGTTTTCTCCTTGTAAATTTTCGCACTCTGGTAAGAATCATTACGAAGTTCTTCTAACTCATTGAGTTGCAGTCTACGGTTATCACCAGCAGTTGGTAGGTCAAAGTTTAGCCGTTTAATGGCCTAATAAGCTCGGTGCTCTAATTCCACAAGCAAATGGCAGGCTTTACCGAAGACAAGTTTATACGGAGACATCCCAAGTTGAGTCTTAAAAGCAGTTCGGTAAGCCCACAAAGCTTCTACTAAGCGCAAAGACCAATCTTTTCGGGTACGGTTTACGGTCTTTTCTAAAATCTGTTTAATTTGCCTATTAGACACTTCAACTTGGCCACAAGTTTGTGGGTGGTAAGGTGTAGAAACCTTATGGGTAATGGAGTATTTCTTCATGAGAGTCTCAAAAGACCGGTTACAAAAATGGGAACCTCCATCACTAATGATTGCTCTAGGCATACCAAATCGAGAGAAAATATTTTCTCTAACAAACTTGATCACAACGTGGCGATCATTTGTCTTGGTAGCGATTGCTTCTACCCACTTAGACACATAGTCAACAACTAATAAGATGTAAAAGTTGCCATAGGAATTGACAAACGGACCCATAAAATCTATACCCCACACATCAAATATTTTTATTATTAATATAGGACTAAGTGGCATCATATTACGTCGGGTCATCTTTCCTAGCTTTTGACATCTATCACAACTTTGACAAAATAGGTGGGAGTCCTTAAACAGAGTTGGCCAATAAAAACCGGATTGAAAAACCTTCGCAGCTGTTTTCTTAGAACTAAAATGACCCCCACAAGCTCCAGAATGACAAAAAGTCAGGACACTGGAGATTTCATTGTCAGGAATACAACGACGGATGATCTGATCAGGGCAATATTTGAATAAGTACGGATCATCCCAGAAAAAGTATTTTACCTCTGAAAAGAATCTAGCTCTATCCTGTTTAGACCAATGGTCAGGCATTTGACCAGTTACCAAATAATTGACAATGTCTGCAAACCAGGGTAACAAAGAGATGGAAAATAATTGTTCATCAGGGAACGTGTCAAGGATCGGTTTCTAATCATCTCTCGTCTCATCAAGGATACGGGATAAATGGTCAGCTACTACATTTTCGGACCCTTTCTTAACACGAATATCTAGAGTAAATTCTTGGAACAATAATACCCATCTAATCAGCCGAGGTTTGGAGTCCTTCTTGGAAAGGAGATATTTGAGTGCGACATGATCAGAATAGACTATGACCTTAGACCCTAGGAGATATGATCTAAATTTCTCCAAAGCAAAAACGATGGCTAACATTTCTTTCTCAGTGGTTGTGTAGTTCAATTGGGCATCGTTTAGGGTCCTACTAGCATAATAAATCACACTAGGTGCTTTATCACGTCGTTGGCCAAGGACAACACCAACCGCATAATCGGACGCATCACACATAAGTTCAAATGGGAGGTCCCAATCGGGTGGTTGGATGATAGGGGAAGAAGTCAACAATGATTTTAGCTTCTCAAAAGATGCAACACAAGCTTCATCAAATACAAAGGCAGTATCTTTAGCAAGTAGGTTCGACAGGGGTAAAGCAATCTTGCTAAAGTCTTTGATGAAACGACGATAAAATCCAGCATGGCCAAGGAAAGATCTAACATCTGTTACATTCTTAGGTGGTCTTAATTTAGAAATTAGTTCAACCTTGGCTTTATCAACTTCTATTCCTTTAGAGGACACCACATGTCCTAACACTATTCCAGATTTAACCATAAAATGACACTTTTCCCAATTAAGGACTAAGTTCTTTTCTTTACAACGTTCTAGAACTAGTGTAAGGTGGTGCAAGCATTCATCAAATGAAGATCCAAAAACCGAAAAAATCGTCCATAAAGACCTCGAGAAATCGCTCGACCATGTCCGAAAAGATACTTAGCATGCAACGTTGGAATGTTGCGGGTGCATTACACAACCCAAAAGGCATACGCCTGTAAGCAAAAGTACCAAATGGACATGTGAAGGTTGTTTTCTCCTGGTCCTCCGGTGCTATAGGGATTTGGTTATAACCAGAGTATCCATCTAGGAAACAATAATGGCTGTGGCCAACTAATCTTTCTAACATCTGGTCGATGAATGGTAGAGGAAAGTGGTCTTTCCTAGTTCTTGAGTTCAAACTTACGGTAGTCTATACAAACTCTCCACCAAAGTAGTGACACGGGTAGGGATTAGTTCATTATTCTCATTCGCAACTACAGTAATCCCAGACTTCTTTGGGATAACCTGGACAGGACTGACCCATTTACTATCAGATATGGGGTATATGATACCCGCATCTAATAACTTAAGCACCTCAGTACGGACAACTTCCTTCATATTAGGATTCAAACGTCTCTGCATTTCTCTAGAGGTTTTGGCACCTTCTTCTAGGCAGATGTGGTGCATACAATCAGCAGGACTAATTCCTTTCAAATCTTCTATAGTCCACCCTATTGCAGTCTTGTGCTCTCTAAGAACACTAACTAATCTACTTTCCTGATCGGGCTCTAAGTCAGAGGCAATTATGGCAGGAAGAGTATTCTCATTACCAAGAAATACATATTTCAGTATATCTGGTAGCGGCTTTAATTCAAGGGTGGGTGCTTTAACTGATGATGGGAGTGGTTTATCTATGGTTGGCGGAAGAGGTTCTGGTTTACGCTGCCATTTTCCATAATTCATTACTGGCGCAGAGTCTAACAATGCATTAACTTCTTCAAAATGACTATCCTCATCATAGTAGGCTCCAAAGTGGGCCAACCACGCCTCTAAAGGATCACTAACACTATTTGTGGTAAAAGTATTCTCAACTAGAGAATCAATCATGCATATAGACTCATAGTGTTCAGGGTCCGGTGGAGCTTGTAACGCCTTAAAAATGTTCACAGAGATTTTCTGATTCCCAAAGGAAAATTCTACTAGGCCAGTTTGACAATGTATGACTGCATTTGCAGTGGCTAGGAACGGACGACCTAGGATGATTGGGATATTGATATCTTGACTAGAGACATGTTGAGTGTCTAAAATCACAAAGTCAATTTGGATAGATAAAGTTTTCTACGAACCAAAACGTCCTCAATAATTCCACGTGGGATTTTGGTGACCTATTGGCTAAGCGTAGTGTTATCCTAGTTGGTTTCATCTCACCTAGCCCAAGTTGTTCATATACCGAGAACGGTAAAAGATTCACACTAGCCCCAAGATCTAATAGAGCATTGTTTATCGTTTGGGTACCTATGACACATGTGATAGTAGGACAACCAGGATCTTTAAATTTGACTGGGTACTTTTGTGAGATTATGGAACTAACTTGTTGGGTTAAAAATGCTATTTTATGGACAATCGCGTCTCTCTTGACAGTGCACATTTCTTTTAGGAACTTGTCCATAGCCGGTACATGTTTTATTGCATCTAATAAGGGCAGGTTGACCTTAACTTGCTTAAAGATGTCTAGGATTTCAACATATGTACTAGGCTTTTTCTTAGCGAGTCTTTGAGGAAATGGTGCAGGTGGTATATACACTCTCTCAAGGATATCTTCCACACTTGGACTCTTAGCACACTCAGGCCCATTAGGGTCTTTAGACGAAGTTTGGTCAACCTCAGTCTCTTCAGCTGGACTACTATCCTTAGGTGATTCTACCGAGTTTTCTAGAGTTTTACCACTCCTAAGGGTGATAACTGCTTTGACATGTTCATTGTGTTTAGAACTACCTGAGCCATTAACCTGGTTAACTCCTTTTGGATTCGGAGTCGGTTGGCTAGGAAATCTCCCATTCTCCCTATCATTTAAGCGGTTCGAAAGTTGACTTATTTGAGTCTCTAAGTTGGCAATAGCTCGGTCACTGTTTTGTTGGTTACGCTGACTCACCAAGATAAAGTCATCGAATTTTCAGTTACTATGGACAATACTTTGGGATAAGTGTTTCATAGATTCCTCTAAAGACATCATCTTAGGATCAACTGTACTTTGATCTTGAGTTTGATTCCTAGAAAAAACTGGTGGTGTATTGCTAGATGGGCCACCCTGATGGGCACCTTTAGACCACGAAAAATTAGGATTATGTCTCCAACCAGGGTTATAGGTATTAGAGTGATGTGACTCAATAATGTTGTAGTAAAAAGGTTCGTTGAGACTTGTGAAAGCAAAAGATTTTAGACTTATAAAACTTAAAAATAATGAAAACTTAACACAAAACTGATTCAAGATATGAGAAAATAACCAAGACACTGATTCCACTATTACACATGAATAATTTATGGTGAATAACACAAAACTCTAATTATTTATTTTTATTTTTTTAAATCCCTTGTTTCTTAATTCACAAATAATCAGTCAAATTCTCAAAAATTAATTGTATCCCTTAGCATAGATTATCTTAATACAAAGCATAACCTATCTAATTGAATCACAACTAATGAAAAGAATTTTGCAAACAATTAAAACTCTGCAAAAGCAGTGATTGAGTGAATTATTAATTATAAATTAGAGAAAATAAAATAGTTACCAATTATTCATGCGTAAATAGCTTCCTCATTGCCTTAGTTGTGGGAGAATTAGCCTCTCATCATGTTGGAAACACGCTCAAAACTCATTTTTATTGCTCAAGGAGGGGTACAAATGATGAAATGGAGAAAATGATGAAAATCGGGTGTTTGCAACGATTATAAGTGTTGCAAACACTATTACAAAGAAGGTTAAAAATTGTTACTGTTGCTTTTAAGTCTGCCTCCGTATTACGACCCACGCTTAAGTGTCGTTGTCACTGTTGAAAAACGACGGTTCCTTGTGCGTTGAATGTTCTTCGTGTTCTTGGCAGCAGCAGCAATGGCAGTTTCTGCAACTCGATTTTTATTGGTTCTGAAGTGTTCTAAACTCTCCCAAACTCTCCGTATATCTTCTATGATATCTCAGCAACTATTTATATCCCAACAGAAGCAAAATCTCACGTCATAACTACATAAAATTCTCCATTATTTGGTATTATTCTTCACGGCCAGTTTGAGATTTTTTTGATCTCTACACGCGTTCTGAAGCTTCCAAGTTGCCATATTTAACTTCTTCAAACTCCAATTAGTTTTTAGAGTCTTCCGAACGCGTGCAAACTCCTCTGCTGCTCGCGAAATCCCGTGTATTTCTCCTCCGGTGTGTGTTGCCCTGTTTTTCTTCTCGCGGAAATTCCATCCAATTTGGATTGAAACCAACACCTCTACCATCCCTGTCTAGCCCATAGAAGAGTACCCAATCAATTCCAGCCCTTTAGTCTCCTTTAATCCCTCCCAAAATTCCAACCCTAATTCTGCCGGTGAAGACTAGTTTTTCCCGCCAATTTCCGTTTTTGAACGGTGAAGAAGAAGGCAGCCTTAACCAGCTATGGGGTGCAAATAGCAAAGGGTTACCCCTTAGCAATTGGGTTACCCCTTATCCAAAGTGGGAGTCCGAATATCAAATGTCCTCCGGGGGGTGTTCCGAGCAACTTTTCGAGCCGAATTTTCCAACAATCTTTATTTCCAAAAAATGCCTACAAACACACAAAACACCATAATAAGCACAAAAACGAGTACTAACAATACGAAACATTGAGGACAAATTAGACACATAAATGCGTCTATCATAGAGTATGGATCAAACTTGGGTCGACCCTCATATCTAGTGTTCATACCTCCATGTAGGACACTAACCTGGTCACGGGTAGTTTCAGTTGGGTAAAACAAGGGGCACTGAGGTCCAGTATGACTTTGGTCACCACAAATGGTACATGGATAAGTTATGGGCTCACTGTTATAACTCATAGTCTGGTTGGACCCTTGGTTCATCTCTAAGGCCTCTAGACGCCTAAGGATATCAGACCCATTTTCAACTCTATTGACCCTATGGATAGGGTTCCTAGTTATTTCGGGCTCCCTCATTGAAGCCCATTGACGAGTCTTTTCAGCTAACTCCATGAATTCGTCAAAACATTCATCTGGGTCTTGGTGGGTAAATTATCCTCCACTCATTGTTTCTACCTGCATTCGGGTTTCACTATCAAGGCCCTCATATAATATTTGGGCCATGTGGGCTTTATCAAATCCGTGATGTGGGCATTGGTATAACAATTCATTAAACCTTTCTACATAATCGTGTAGGTGTTCACCTAATTTCACAAAGGTTTGGATCTCAAAGTCTTATGGTGTGGGTAGAATTTCTTAACGAAAACCTCTACAAGTCCATCCCAGGTAGTGATTATTTTGGAAGGAATGATATGATACCACTCACCGGCTCTCTCTCTTCTAGGGAAAAGGGAAACAAACGCAGCCTAACATCGCTTTGGTGACATCTGGATAACTCATGGTGTCACAAATCATCTCAAAGTCACGGATATGGGTATATGGGTTTTCATTCTCTATCCCCCTAAACTTACGCAGCATGCCAAATGTCCCAGGTTTAATATCAAACTTAACGGTAGTGGACGGTAAAACAACCCCAGGTTCTCGTATCACTCTAGATGGGTTCAAACGGTCCCTAAGGGTCTTGGTTGGCGGGACTTCACCCTCATCATTTTCATTAACCATTTTGGCAAAAATCGAAGTATCACCTATGTCTGTGTAGCGGGTTGGTGTCAAACTAAAAAGGTCGTTCTCCTCAAGTCTATCTCCTATCCGTTTCCAACGTCGCATACACAAGCAAGAATACTAGTGAAGCAAGAAAATTGTGCACATGCAAATGCAGGGTTTACTAAATTAGGTAAGCTTGGGTTACCTCAGCAAAATATACCTAAAGGTACAAGGCTGAGGCTTGTGGAATTTCGGCTGGTAACTCCCAAATGGCCCAAGGCACGGGTTCAACGTACTTTTCCACAGGTTTCCTAAATTCGGTAATCCGACGGTGCAATTGGTGTGTGCAACGTGTATTTTTTTTTTTAAAAAATAATAAAAAAAAGGAAATAAATACACACAAAAAGAAATAAAACCTAAAAAATAATAAAATTTTGGGTTTTGTTACTTACCTCTTTTGGTAGGCAATTCCACAATAAATATAGAATATTACCTGCACAATAAAAACAAGAAAAATACCCAAGTAAAATCAAAAAAAAATAAATTAAATTAAATTAAACAAAAACTGTACTAAAAGAAAAATAAAAATAAAAAATAAAAATAAAAATCTAAAACCTAACCTAAAGGAAAGTCGCGTCGGCGGCGCCAAAAACTGATGTAGTTTTTACAAGTGGTAAGAAAGATTCGTTGCTCGGACTCTTTTAAAGATTTGATTTTAGATTAATAAAGAAAAATATTAAGACAAACTATTAAAATTTGATTTCTATTACCAAGGAGAGATGAGTCTAGGGCTTTGGATTCCACTACTTCTAATGATGGTAACTCAATAATTAAAAACTTTGACAAATTACTCCTATTTTACTCAAAACAATTTCCGAACTCAATCTCATGCTTTGGAAGATATAACACTACATGCTCTTTTTTTTTTATGAGTTTCGTCGCTATTCTAAGGCCTAATCCTCCTTCGCTTATAAAAGAACGGTAAAAACTACCCAAAATAGTTTTTACGAAGCATGTAAAGAAGAGAGAATTTTTAGACAAATTAAACACAATTTTGGAGTAAATATGCCAAAGAAATTAATTACTAAATATTACCCATCAAAAATAGTTTCCTCCAAAACCCTAGAAAATAGATTTAGCTACTCATAGAACCAAAATTGAAGAAAATTTCATTAATCATTGTATTTAAAAAAATATATATAAATAATCTTACAATGATTCCCAGTCACTAAAGGAGTTTAGCATTGAGTTGAGCAGCTTAGTAATAAACGACCGTGTCTGAGGGTCCTTGTTTTTTCTACTGTTTGAAGAACGATAGAGGATTAACTCTGTCGTTGTATCTAAGACTGCTTCTGCGACCGCTTTTTACAGGTGTTGTTCTTCGTGTTCTTGAGTTTTGCAGCAGCAGGTAACTTTTCTGTCACTTGTGATTTTTCGATTCCTAGCTCTATATTTCTTCTCCAAGGTATACGTTTTTCTTCTCTAGGTTCCAACCATCTCTTTTATACTCAACAGGGCCTTCGAATCTCTTGAAATAACTCCCATTGATCTCCTTTCCTTTTTTTTTCTTCACGGCCAAGTTACGGGATTATTCTCTTTTAAGCTTCCTTGCGTGTTCCATTTGTTTCCAAACTCATCAAAACTCTTCTTTTGTTAACAGATACGAATCATATGTTCCCTATTTTTCACGGAACACAATCTTTCCGTATCTTTTTCACTTCCCTGTTGCACGACAAACCCGAGTACTCTCCGGCCCTGTTTTCTTCCAATTAATCATGTAGCCCAACTCTGTCGAATCCAATCACCTTACCAAGCCTGTTTCGACCAAACAGGCCCATCCAAGGAGTTTGAGTGATCGAATCTCCCTGTAACCTCTCCAAAATCCGAACCTCAAATCTGTTCACGAAGAACACATTTTCCCGCCAATTTCCATAATCTCTGATTAAGATTTTCCCGATTATCTAGCCAAGTGCATTTCGAAACAAAGACCATTAACATCCCTGTTTAGACCTTAGGAACAAACCCATTCAATTCCAGCGATTTAATCTCAATAGAACACCATCAAATCTTCAACCCTAATTCTGGTCCTCTTTTCCCGCCAAAATTTAAAATTCAAATGGAGAAGATGACTTTCCCCTTATCCAACAGCAGTGTCCCTTTAGCAATTTGGGCTACGTTTAGCAATTCTTGGGGTTGCGAATAGCAATTTGTGGGGTACAAAGATGATTTTTGGGCTGTATATAGTGAAAAACTCCTGGGTGACTTTATCAACTCTTAGGGACATTTCTGGGGGTGCCTTTAACACTTTTCTAGGTGCTTTTAGTAGTTTCTCGAGCAGCCATCTCTTACTTCTCATATTCACTTCTTTTCTTCAATTTTTATACATCACTAAGGCTGTAACATGCTTTTCAAACATAATCGCATCACTAAAGCCGACATGCCTTTCAGATAGAAAAGAAGTAAATAATGAGAAATAAGTCGCCTCCAACAGTAGTTGCACATGAAATGACACTTTAGCCCCTTTTTAGCGACGTTTCCTCTTCTTTTGCTCCAAAGTACCTAAAACTCAAAATCAAATAAAAGATACATAATTTACAATAAAACATAACAAAGAAAGCATAAAAAATAGATAAATATCAAGGTGTTTTAGACACCTATCACATATTTTAAGTGATCGGGAAGAGGCTTGAATTCCAGCTTAGGTGTCTGCACAATAAAAGGTAAAGGAACCTCATTAGTTACGGGTAAAGAAATATAAAAGATATTACCCGTTTTAGCTTTTTGTAATGCTGTTAAAGCACCACAAATCTCCACTAGCTCTTTGACTAAGTTGACGTCCAAATTCGACTGTCCATGAACGGCCAAATCAATGCTATTTTGCAACACAACTCCAAATTCATCTTCATTGCTCAAATCAAACATTTGTTGTGCTAAAGAATCAATAACATCAATCGAAAAAGCGGAGTGCACATCACTGGGATAACGCATGGCCTCAAATATGTTGAAGAGAATGATCTCCTAATCAAATTCCATAGTGAGTGTACCATTGTCAACATCAATCTTCGTCTTTGCTGTTTTCATAAACGGTCTCCCAAGAAGTAACGAAGTAGATGAACAATTATCTCCATTCTGCATATCAACAATGTAGAAATCAACCAGAAATATTAACTGATTCACTTGAACTAACACGTCCTACACGACTCCCTTAGAATATATATTGGACTTGTTTGCTAATTGAATAGTAATCCTTGTATCTTTTAAAGGTCCAAGATTCAAAGAATCATAAATATCATGAAATGAATTTGTCTTAGGAGTCTAGTGGTGACATAACACTTATGGATGCTCCCAAATCAAGCAAAGCACGCTCAAATTGTCGGTTACCAATAGTAATTGGCACCGTGAAACCCCAGGATCTTCATACTTTGCAGGCATATTCTTCAATAGCATAGCTATTGTACTTTCGCCCACTTGTGTAATCTCGTTGGCAATCAACTTATCCTTCCTTGTGCACAAATCCTTCAAAACATTCACATACCTGGGTACTGTTTTGATGGCCTCAATAAATGGGATGTTGATTTGTATCTTGCTAAAAATATCCATGATGTCTTTATCTTTAGCTTGTATCTAATTTG
Source organism: Papaver armeniacum (assembly GCA_023531295.1). Lineage (NCBI taxonomy): Eukaryota > Viridiplantae > Streptophyta > Magnoliopsida > Ranunculales > Papaveraceae > Papaver > Papaver armeniacum. Next base: position 325,524 of record JAJJWW010003878.1, read on the forward strand.
ACTTGGCAAAACGACTAGGGAAAGGAGGTGGTGTGGTAAAAGTGGGAACCGTGTCCTTAGGTTGGCCGGTTGAGGTTGGCTTTTCCTTTGGGACGGTTTCCTCCTCTACTTCCTTTTCGATGTCGTCATTAACCACTTATTATTGATGTTGTAGTGGTTCTTTATTTTTTTCCCACTTCTTAGAGTTACTGCATTAACGTGCCCTTTTGGGTTCACAAATGGTTGTGATGGCAAATTTGTCGAAGCTTGAGCTTTCATTCGATTCATATCCGTGGCCAACTGTCCCATCTGAGTTTGTAAGTCTCTAATAGCAGCATCATTTTTTTGTTAATTTTGTTGCAACAAAAATGTGAGACCTTGCATCATAGTGATCATCTTTTCAGAGGTATCCTCCTTTTCAACTTGAGGTTGCGGCTGGAATTTTGGTTGTTGAAAACCACCCTGTCTTACATATGGATTAGGAGCTGCAACTTGCTTGTTCGCATTACTGAAATTTGGGTGATCTTTCCAACCAGGATTATAAGTATTTGAGTATGGATCATACCTTTGCCTCTGATTAGGAAATATAACATTTACCTCAGCTTCTTCTTCGTACGAAGGAATGATCACCGCACCATTCTTTAGACAACATTTTCTATGTTGTTCATCAATTGCTCTGATTGTGAGGTTTCTTCTATCTCGTTGACTCTTCTAACATTAGAGTTATTTCTGGTGTAGAATTGTTGAGCATTGTCAGCCATACTCTCAATCAATCTGGTGGCCTGTGAGATTGTCTTCTCCGTAAGTGAATCACCGGTAGCCGCATCAATCAAATTCCTCTGTTTTGGAAGTAATCCTTCGTAGAAGTATTGAATGATAAGTGTTGAGGATATACTATGGTGTGGGCAGCTTGCCAACAACCTCTTATATCTCTCCCAATATTCATGAAGAGACTTCCCAGACATCTGTAGAATGTCACTAATCTTCTTACGAATGGATGCCGCTTTGGAAGCAGGAAAATATCTCTCTAGAAATAGCTTTTTCCTATCAGTCCATATTGTAACACTCCCTGGAGGAAGGTAATACAACCATTCTTCTGCTAAGTATGTCAATGCGAACGAAAAGGCTTGTAGCATAACCATTTTTCTGTCTGCGGTTGCATGCCTCAGACTTGTCATTGTGTTCTGGAACTGTTGAAGGTGTCGATTTGGATTTTCACCTGGATGTTCCTTGAACTTGGTAGATGATGAAGTAGATTCGACTTCAGCTCCACTGGGTTAGTGATTGTAATGCACAGTGGTTGCGAATCTAAGCATGGAGGTGTCAACTCTCCTAACTTCCTCTTCACAGGTGGAGGTGGTGAAGGATTTGCACCGTCGTTCACCATTGTTGATGTAGAAGGTTCTTCTTGAAACTGTGGACGTGCTTGTAGTATCGTTCCCTTGCGAGTTTGAATTCTGCACCTCGGGTAATTACAATCCTTCGATGCCAGAGATTAAGTACCTAAAACAAAAATCTAGAAAAAAAAGTTAAAAACTAAAAAGAAAATCTGAAACAAAATAAAACTAAAAAAAATAACTAAAGCTACCGATTGCTCCCCGGCAGCAGCGCTAAAATTTGATGCGTGTCGTGTGTGCAATTAAATTAGTGATCTTATTTCCACTCAATTAAAAGTAGTATAATGGAAGTTAAGGTCGTTCCCACGAAGAGCAGGGAGTTTTAGTTGTCGAAAAGGTCACAAAGGGAGGTTTGGTTTTAGATTTCAAGGTAAATAAACAAAACAATTAAAAATATTAAGTTATAAGCAATAGAAACAGAGATGACCGAGGAATCCTTCTTCGTTACTAAACCGTCAATGAGTTAATATATTCATCCGTTCATTATTAATCATAGATTAACATCAACCGTGGGATAACAACTAGCGCGGTGCTACCCCCTAAAGTCCTTTGGTCACTGGATACCGAAGCGCTCGAATATTAGATTCTATTCGTCCAAGCCACCAAGTAGTAGCGCACTCAAGGTGTAACTTGGTCGAATGCTTTATGTTTTATAACTTAGGTTAATATTAGTAGTTATACTCTCAGCGCAAGGTCCACTTTCTAATGTTGTTCTACACGCGATTGCTCCACAGAATCCCTCTGCAAGGTCTCACGTTTTCTACTTGTGTAATGATTATTCAACAATTACACAAATATCCTAATCCTTTACTAGCAATAGATCAATCAATAAACTACTATAGTTAGCCACCTAGTGCAATCAATTTATCAATCATATACGTTAATTGAAGTAGAAGCAAACGATAATCGTATGAAGAACTCAAAATAGATGCATATATTAAACCAAATCAAGTCTAGAACTTAGTATCCTCAATCAAGTATGGGTTTAGATACTCATGGATGTAGGAGCATCAATGTTATACAATTGATAAACTAGAGAAGAAATCGTTACGATTGATGAGAACCGCTCCAAACCCTAGCTTTTCCTCCGTTATGTTGTTCCTCTCCTCCAAGACTTGCAAAATAATGTAAAAGAAGATGTTCTTAATGTTTAGGAGGTGTATTTATATAGTTCTCACGAATTAGGACTTCAAAATCCTTCCGGACCTTGTTTTCTTCGATTCTTAGCTTTAAACACGTGCCAAATACCTTTAATTACGGTTGGGTTCGTTAACATCAATCCAACCGTAAGTTTGACCATCAAAACTCACCAAAAATCCCCATATTTATAGTTGGGTTCAACCCAGCCGAAACTCTTACCAGAAAATTATGTAAAAAATTCCAGAATTACGATTGGGTCCGAGTCTCTTGGGCCTGTCCTTAACTCTTCATGTATACTTTTTGTTCTTCGCTATTTCGGCTGTAACTTCTTCATACGCTGTCCGATTGACCTCATTTTTTTGGGTTGCATTCGTATCGTTGTCTTATAAAACATAAAAATGCCCAAATATTCATATATCTTCACTTAATTTTACGGTTGGGTTGGACCTAGCCGTAATTCTTCCTGTGTATTATGTTGGAATTTCATCTATTTTACGGTTGGGTTTTGAGAAGATTTTCCCAACCGTAAATTCTCCTGTAAGTTGTATCCAAGAGTTGCGTTTGCACCTTCCAACTTCTTATTTTCATGCCGGGATGAACTCCTTTACTCTTCTTAGCTCTTTCTAACACCATTTCCCTTGATTTCAAATGATTCCCCTAAAGAAATAAATAAGAAAGAAAAAAAAAAGTAATACAACATAGAATGCAAGAATTATAGATAGAACAAGTATGAAATGGACATTAAAATCATGTAAATTAAGCACTTATCAGGTTTCTACGTAATACTAAAAACTAAACTATTTTGGCATTGGTTTGTTGCATTGTTTTGTCGTAAAATATATATTACATATATACATTGATGTTGTTGGATTACAGTTTGTTTTCGTGATTTGGACCTTATTGAAAAAGCGGGGGTACAACAACCACACCCAATATTTCGCTTAGCAATCTGTATGGACTAACTCCAATATACTTTTAAGAGAATCAACTAGACTCAATCTTATTAGAAGTATATCAAAGAGTTATAATATCTCGATCTCTCAATTTAATTCTTACTCAAGCAAATAGAAATCTGCGAGTCTAATTAAATACAAGAGAGTTAACTTGGATGGTACCAAAGACCAATATCCAAGTGTTAATCAATGTAAATCAACAACCAAAGGTTGGATATTCTAATTGATTGATCTAACGCACAACCTGTGATATTTCAATTATATAACAAAATATAATGCCAAATAGAAATAACACAGACACCAGAATTTTGTTAACGAGGAAACCGTAAATGCAGGAAAATCCCGGGACCTAGTCTAGATTGAACACACACTGTATTAAGCCGCTACAGACACTAGCCTACTACAAACTAACTTCGGTCTGGACTGTAGTTGAAACCCAATTAATCTCACATTGATCCAAGGTACAGTTGCGCTCCTTACGTCTCTGATCCCAGCAGGATACTACGTACTTGATTCCCTTAGCTGATCTCACCCACAACTAAGAGTTGCTACGACCCAAAGTCGAAGACTTTAATAAAAAAATCTGTATCACAGAAAAGTCTATGGTAATAGATAAATCTGTCTCCCACAGAAATACCTACGATTTTGTTCCGTCTTTTGATAAATCAAGGTGAACAGGAACCAATTGATAATTCGGACTTATATTCCCGAAGAACAGCCTAGTGTTATTAATCAACTCACAATAATCTTAATCGACGCGGCGAAAGAAGATATTGTAGAATCACAAACGATGAGACAAAGATGTTTCTTTTATATCTTTCCTATCGGAGAAATCAATCTCAAGCAAATCATTACGATTGTACTTAGTACGATAGAAACATCAAGATCAGATCACACAACTACGATAAAGTAGTATCGGTCTGGCTTCACAATCCCAATGAAGTCTTTAAAGGAGAATCGACTCTAGCTTATACAACTAGTATCACACAGGAGGTGTGGGGATTAGGTTATCTAGTTTCTAGAGTTATCCTTTATATAGTCTTTCAAATCAGGGTTTTCAATCTAAGTTACCTTAGTAACAAAGCATTCAATATTCACTGTTAGATGAAAACCTGATTAGACTCAAGCTAATATCTTTCAACCGTTAGATCGAAACTTAGCTTGTTACACACAAATGAAATGCACGTTTTAGGTTTGTGTAACCGTACCCAAACATGTACATTTAGTTGGTTCAACAGTAGTTAACCAAATGGTTATCCATATGAGCACTTTCATATCAACCATATTCTTCTTTACCATAACTAGTTCAAATGACTCAAATGAACTAGTTAGAGAGTTGTTCAATTGCTTAGATCTTTATAATATACACAATTTAAACAAAAATGATTTGATTCACTCGAATCGATTCATGAACTTTATAGCCACGGTTTGAAAACTTGCATTCCTTAGTTTATATAAGTTTAAGTTCACGAATAATCGTTTTTAGAAAATAACCAACTTAAGTACACGGACTTAAGTACCCGGAATAAGTTTGTTTTCAATTCACAAACTCCAGCAGATTTTCTCGGGTCGAGAACTTCTGACAGTATGCGGACTTGGTTCCGATTTTCCTGAGCAGCAAAGTACACATACTTTGGTTCAAGGAATAAGGACTTACACACATATGTGTTACCACATAATGTTTATATCCTTCCATGGTTATATAATCTAAACTCCCATTTCAATCATTGAAACATTGTTAGAGGACGTTATATAGTTGTTATTCACAAACCATTTTTCGTCAAATCCATTTTCAAGTGATTGAAACATAACATGACTTTCATCACTAGGTAAAGATGAACTTGGCCAAAGCGAAAGCTTACCAACACATATTTCGAGAAATAGATAAGCGAGATAAACTCGGCTCGAAATAGCAAATGTGTATAATCATAGTCTATATAGCAAAACGACTTTGTCTCAAGATAGGAGATAGAGTAGATAGACTTTTGAGTGATAGATAAGTTCAAGTCTCCATATACCTTTTAGTCGATGAAGTTCCACCAGTTCCTTGAGTAGTTCTTCGTCTTGTATGATGATTGCCATGGAGTCTTGAGCTCAACTACACTTTGTATCCTAGTCCAAGACTTAGCTAATAGTAGACTAGAAATTAAGACTTATAGTTTTGATCACTAACATTGACAAACATGCTTGAGATAGCAACGCATGCGAGTTCGACCGAGCAATGCTCTAACAATCTCCCCCTTTGTCAATTTTAGTGACAAAACTATCAATACATATGGAATACAAAAATAGATAAATAAACTTTTGTAGCTCCTCTTCCACATGCCTAATCTTCAACATTACTCGAAATCTTCGTCACTTCCAAGTACTCTAATGATCCCAAAGGTTGTAAGTTTAGCATCATCGTTGTTGAAAATCCGTAGCTATTAAAGTCCAATTGTATACAGTGTCATAGTATTATTATACATCATTAAAGTCCAATTGTATCACAACTTAGATAAAAATACTATGGTGATATGTATCACTTCCCCTTAGTCAATACTCCATCTCACATGGAAACCACTCCTCCTTACATAATGATCCGAAAACCATATGTATTTGTAGTGTGAACTACACATTAATTCTCCCCCTTTTTGTCAATAAATTGGCAAAGGTACAACGGGATCCTAATGAAATTTCCATAGAGACATTTCATGACCAAAAGCAAGTACATATCAACTTTTTAGATGCAATCATATAGCCGAAGCTAAATGCTTTCATCAAGGAGTTTATTAAGATACAAGATAACTCCTATGATATTCCACAACCGCACTCCCCACAAATATTTGGCAATTAAGCACAAGTTCAATTAAGAACTCTCCCCCATAATATGTCATTCCCGAAAGAACAACAAGAGAGACCTTACTTTCACGAGAAAAGAAGGATCTCTTTGGACATAACAAATCACATACGAATATGAATTTGAATCCAAATAATACTCAACTAAATTAACCATAAGAAAACCCATGATTAATCTAATTGGAAATGCTCAACATAAGAAAACTTACGGAGCCTCACAGTATATACATAAAATATGGATAAGGGAAGATCAATACTGTGGAATAAACAAGGATTCATTCTATTCTCCATCACTATTTGCACAATGACATACAATAGACATAATCCTCGTAAATAAAAGTTCATCCTATCTTCCATCATAAAGACATAATAGGCTTCAAACTTTTGTGATGTCAAAAGTTCATTCATTCTTTTATGAATACATGCATATCGACATATGAAAGACTTAAATTTTGACAAGATATGGGACAATCGTAGTTCACGGACTCAAACACACATATCCCATAACAAATTGCAATATATAAAACCATAAAGATTAATACTGCAAAAATCATCTTCCAAACAATTTTTTAGAATTTAAACAAATAAACCTAAAAACATGAAGATGAAAACGTTGGACATAGCTATGTGTAATCACAATAATGGATATTCCAAACTCTAGTTATTCTTCTAAACAAAACAAGAATAAAATTCTCATAAGAAGATTTACTAGATGTTAAGACCTTTGAAGAATTCTTTATCGTCCCCGAACTCCTTGTCTTCAACAGTCGTTGGGACATAAGGTTCATGAAGATAGGAGTTAATATCAATAAACCTTCTTGACTGATGTCAAACCAGGGCCTTCTGAATCTCATGAGTCTTAAACACAAAAGCCTTTATTTGCTGAATCTCCTTTCTCATCTCCTTCAACACTTCAAGAACATCAAAAAACTTCTGAGAATTTGAAGGAACGACTCTTGGATTCCTTACATTCCTTCCTTTTCTTTTCAAAGTTGGAGGCAACGGATATTTCTCTTTTTCCTTCACGATTGATGGCTTGACAATCATATCAACATCTTTTCCATCAGAAGACATGATGCTTGGAGTATCTATAAACGTATGGGTTTGTGAGAGGAAATCACAATATCTCAACAAGTAGTCTTAAGATAAAAGAGGTTTCAGGGAAGGAAAAAGGAATGTAGGGTTACGCAACCTTTAACAGGTTCGTGCACGTATAATTCTGAACCCTAAAGAGAGTATAGAATTGTCGAGAATAATCCTCCTTTATTGATAGACAGGGAATTCCAAAAACTACAAAACTAAGAAAAGAAGACAACAAACTTTTCCTAAAGCCTAAGAGGTACATAATCTTGTCTCTTTTGATCAGGCACATGAGACCAGATCAGCAAATCAACACAATCAAGTTGTGTTTCGGTGAACAATAATTTGTCCACCATGTTCCTCTTGAGAGGAATCCACAGACCTCTGTCTATCAAAACGATTGAACCATACTTTCTTCTCTAATGGTCTTGTTTTATCCTTGGAAACTAACTTCTTAGACGAAGATAAAATCTTACGTACCTCAGCGGTCTTCTGAGCAAGTTTAAGCTTGTTTGCTAGTCGATGTTCTTCGTTGAAGTTTGTTGACATGTCTCAACTTGTGTTTATACTTGTAACACTTTGATAGTTCATGACCCTTGAGTGAACAATATGATCACGTCAATCTTGGATATAATTCAGGCATCTGAGATGTGCAAGCTGTTAGACACATAGTAGAACCTGAAACATTATACGCATAGTTTCCAATAGAAAGGTCAATTTTATCTTCCAGAATGGTTGAGTTTTCTTCTGAAAGAATATCAAGATTGATGTATGTATTGCTACAATTATCAAAATCAATATTTTCACAAAGAAGTGCAACACTTGATTTTTCGTCTTCATTAGAATCATAGTTGTCAGACATTTCTTCAAGAGTTGCAGCTAGACCTTTGTTCCCAGTGTATTTTTTCCGATTTGGACACTCATTTGAAAAATGACCAAAACCTTTACACTCAAAGCACTGAGGCATATCCTCGTCATCAGTTTCATCATTATCCCTATTTTTAAGAGGAACACGATTATGAGGTTTGTCTAATGACTTAGTTTTATCTCTGGAAAACCGTTTACTTCTCTTCAAAAGAAGATCCCTAAACTGTCTTGTGATCAGCGAGACTGACTTGTCAAGATCTTCATCTGAAGAATCAGCCTCAGAAAGATCATCTTCAGAGATATAAACACTCTTACTTTTATCAAGTAATTTAGTGTTTTTAGTGCTTTGAAAGCAACATCCTTACTAGACTTGGATGTATGCTCATAGTCAAAGATCTTTAGCTTCCCAACCAGAGTATTTCTGGACAGCGTTGCGAGATTATTTACTTCAACAATGGCATGCTTCTTAGAATCGTATCTAGATGGAAACAATCTGAGAATTTTCATCACAATATCATTTTCAGGAATGGTCTTACCCAATGCAAAAGATGCATTAACAATTTCAGACATTTTGTGATTAAACTCATCAAATGTTTCTTCATCTGTAATACGAAGGTTTTCCCAATCAGAATTTAGGTTTTGAAGCCTAGCTTCTTTCTCACTGGTGTTTCCTTCAAATACGGTTTCTAAGATATCCCATGCTTCTTTAGACTTAGTGCACATAGTCACATGATGTTGAAGATCTGGGTTAATGGCATGTATGATAGCATTTAAGCCGACAGAATTATGCTTTGTAGCAAGAATTTCTTCTGGAGTATATCTACCAATATCCTTCGGTATAGATACATCGCCTTCTGTATTAACCGGAGGATCATAGCCATTAACAACACGTACCCATGTTTGAAAATCGCGAGCTTGAAGAAAAGCACACATAACAATTTTCCACCATAAGTAGTTGGAGCCATCGAAGACTGGTGGTACGTTTATGGAGATATAATTCATGTCCATAGAGTCAGATCGCTACAAACACAGACTTATAAGGTCTTTAAACGTGTTTGCCTGCTCTGATACCAAATGAAAAAGCGGGGATACAACAACCACACCCAATATTTCACTTATTTTTTCCTTTAATATTTTACCGCCGGAGATTTGCTCAAACGAAAGAAATATAATCTTAACTTCCAGACACTTTTTTATTTAGGTTCATTGCTTATGATGAGATAATGCTCTACATGAACATGGAAGATTAAATATTTTTTGGAAATATGTCGTCATCAACGCTCATCTCAGTGAAATCAACTAATCAATATCGTCCATAAAAGTCTCCACATGCTCCTATTTCGCTCCAGCTGACTCATCTATCATGGTCATGTTGTCAATCCTCCAAATAGGCAGAGAATAGTATTTTTTTGCATCGAACGAATGATACAAAAACTATCCAATATGACATGATTTTCCTATAATTTTTCAACACCCATTAGATGACAATGTTTAAAATGTGTACCCATTACCTTTTCGAATGGATTGTATATATGCGAACCTCTGCCATTAAATCTTCAACAAAGTATTATGCCCATCAATTTGTCTTAACGAAGGCTTTGGTAACTTCAAAAGTCTTGGACATTTTGTCACTTCCGTATGTTCCTACCTTCACTTGGAATACAATCTGGCGACACATTACCTCATAAAGAACCTTGAACACATATTGTACTCCATGATCCTATTTCAAATTAATAGATTGTCAATAGATCCTTTACCAAAAGTTGACATATTCTACGTTGAATATTTATAAAAAAAAATTATGGTATTGTGGATCGTTGCTTTCTAAGACTGTAGTTTTCAAAATTGGCCTCTTCAAGTCCCATGGCTTTCTAAGTTTATATATCTTGTTTTTTTTTTTTAACATTTTAGTTATCCATATTATGTTTGTTACTAACTTTAAACTTGATGTCATCTTCTAATGTGAAATTTATGTGATTTCAGAATCGAAATAGTTATACCTCTTTCATTTGTATCAAGTAATCCGTTGTATATCCCAACAATTCTTCTACAACAATTCCTTTCTTTTGCCGTTTCCGGACCATCAGTAACCATTATTTTCAAACGCAATCTGTCTAATTTTTGTTGATGTTATGTATTTGCAATGTTCATTTTTCTTAAATAAATAGATTGTGGAAAAACTAAAAAAAAAAAAAAAAAAAAAAAACATAAGTATTACATCGGGTCTAAGTTACTATATCCAAAATACTAGGACATCGTTACGGTGCCTTGTTTCCTAAAATTCCTCGTTGCATTCTAGACAGTATAGGAAACACCAATCATTTTCGAAGTGAGCTATTTGCGCAAGTGTGGTCAATGTATCCCTTGCCTGTAATAATAATAACAACACGTCAATTTTTTCAAGGCATCCAATTGTAAATGGTATGAATGTAATAGATTTTAATTATACCTCAATCTTAGATATCACCTTCTTCTCACATAACATAGCAATTGAGGAAGGAAAAATCTTGACCACTCTTTACATAGGCAGAGTTAGCCAAACTATGTTTTGCAATTGTCTTACGTGAAAATTATTATTAATCCATATTTTAGTCAGCTCCTATCGAAGCCGATCTAATTAGTCCTATAGAAAGTTAATCTTAAATTTTTGACCTTATCTATTGACCAAATTAATGAAGTATTCTCAGTCATGTTCTGTGTGTGATCTACCCATTTGTGTCTACTCTACCTTCTAACCCAATGAATGAAACCTATACATATTGATCCGTAATTTGATATTGTTGATTTGTCATCAAGAGGTCGCATGATTTGAGAATGTAAACTATAAAAAATATTCTATAAACATCGGAGGCGAAATTTAGATTTATGATGATTTTGATGAACAAACATAATTTTCAAACAAATATTTTAGAATGCAAATACATTTTCCCGGTCAATAAGGTTTTATATCGGGAATTGAGTGAAAGTTGTTGTCTTTGTAAGTAGTTGTCGCGAAACAACTCGACATTGATGGTCTTTCAGGAAAAAGAATGTAATAGTACTTGAGAGAGCGATAATGTTCTCTTACGCAGGTACACCAATTGCCTTTATATAATACGGGTGATCGAACAGTCATGATCATATTGTCTTATACGTTCCGGTATCATCCTCGAAATATTTGGTTTTTGTCCTTATCAATCGTGCTAAAAACAACCAATTACATCTTTCACAATACAATAAAACTCACTAAAAAGCAAAAACTATTATTATACACTACTATTACCAACACCCGCATCACCATAAAAACCATCCACCGCTACTATTTCTTCCACCAATAGTAATGTTACCGCCTCCACCATTCAAAAACACCCGCCACCGCTTATACTAACCCTACTTCCACTACCACCATTAGAATTAATATAGTTTTTAGTAAAATTATGTATTTATGTTAGATTATTAAAGGGACATTTATAATAGAAATTTAATTAATCATTTATCTTTGCCAAGGACTGGTAGGCTGGGAAAGAAGGTCTTCGCCTACGTGTAAACTGCAAGTGCACAGTGCCTGTTGGAGGTAAGGGTAAGTACATGTCGATCCACAGGGAAATGGAGTGGCGTAAGTTGATCTTAAGCTTTACTAACTGATTTTCTAAGAAGGTACACAAAGGTGGGTTTGTTTAGTGTCTTTACGACAAGTTGGAGGTTATAACAATGAAATCAAGATGAACTACAAGTAGTGAGTATAAAGGGCACTAGGATTGTCAAATCCACCACTAATTCATGTTATGTAATTCAACTAGTTTGAGTATTCTTGTTGTTCTGTGACAGATAAGGAAAGTGTGTCAATTCTATCACTTATCTAAGGAGTTTCACCAAGAGATAATTCAATTATCAGCTAAAGTACCAATCCAGAGCACTAATTGTCTAGTTAAGTACAACTAGTCAAAGGATTATCAACAATCTCTAAGGTCCGAGTCAAGCACAATCAACACGGTTTTATCCTAACTACAATGGATACATGGCATTCATTGTGAGAGTAAAGCATTGGAGTACTAGAATTGAAGATATCTTATAATTTAAGCATTCAAGAACAACTCAAACAAAGTTGAATAACATAACGAGAATTAGGGTTTCATTTAAATCCTAGCAAATTGATTGAACATCAACAAAGTAAGTAAAACACAAATTAATTCTAAGCTTGGTGCACTGGCTAGTCCAGGCATGAAGTTTTACACACACACCTCAACTCTATTTATACATGCAAACCGTAATTCACTTCAAATTGAAAATTAAACAAATACCCTCTCACCCAAACCATTTGAATTGTCTCCTCTGTGAAATCGGCTCGAAATGATGTTTTCTCCCACTATTAGCGAAACCTAACCCTAACCCTAACTCTTTCTATCTCTCACTTAGCCTCTAGGGAAGGAGCTATGGAAGAGATAGAGGGAGATTAGGAGGCGATGGTGGGCTGGCCGATTGTTTGTTGGTGGGTTGTGGTGTCGGGAGAAACGGTGGAGGTGGCTCGCAAATGGCTGGTGGGAGAAGAGAGTGGAAGAGAAATGGTTTTTCTCCGGTATTGTCGGGGAGAAGGAAAGAAAGAGAAAGTGAAGTTAGGTTTTGGTCGATGGGAAAAGATATAAGTGGGCGTGGTGTTGAGCGGGTGTAGCGAGGAATGATGTGAGGAAGGCAGCGACCGTTGGATGCGGATGGGAGAAATCTCACGGCTCAGAGGGGACGGGTTCGGATCCGGGTGATGGGGCGGGTCTTGGATAGCTCAAGCCCATGTCTTGTAAATGGGTTGCTCCTTGTTGGGTTGCAACCGATGCGCGCTTGTGGCTTTGGCTTCTGCTCCATAGACGCTCGTCTCCAATTCTCTGCTCTTTTGGCTCCTTAATTTCTCGAGCTTTATTTACTACCTAAAAACACAAAATTAATTAGTACAAGTATTTATTCTTGAAAACAGAGAAAATACAGAATTTGGGATAATATCGATTTCGAGCACAAAAGATGAGTTAAATGCCAATAAATAGATGTGGAAATATGCAATATTTGGCACTCATCAAATACCCCCAAACCTGAATTTTACTTGTCCTCAAGTGAAACAGAAATTAAGAAATCCTAACTATACCAATGTCGCTGGTCTCTCGAATGCATTTAGCGTATGCACTAAGCCTTTAAACCCATAGGTGTCCCTAGTGGACGAGTTGTAGTCTCGTGAGGGTTTACCAGAGGTGTACCCACAAAACCTTCTCCAACTTCAGAGTGTAAAAGAGTCTCAAGCATCCAAGGAGCTATGAGGACATAGAGTTTACGCATGCTAGTAACACGAAGTTAGAACTACCAAAGAACGCATTCTCATCCTTAAGTCTTTGAGCGAGAAATAACCATACCATATGAAAGAATTCGGATTCGATAGTGATCACAAGCCTCGACTTCGCCTCACCAATAAGGTTTTATGATAATTGCACTCAAAAAGACCGCTTTTTAGTCTCTCATGTGTGCAGCGGGGAATAAAGAGAGAAATCCCGCACACGTTGAAGATGAGAAGGATAACCTTCCGAAATAATTTACGGAGATTCCACGAGTTGTGGACAAAAAGAATCTTTTACGATGATCTCTAAGAAAGGAAATCAACCATTAGCAAGGATGGGAGTACTCACTTACCTTCTCACCCGATCGGCAATTAACATTACTCTCTCTCAGCATTCATAGAAACGTCTTCAATCTTCGGTCTTCGGTCTTCAATAGCTGATGATGAACTTCTAAACTTCACAAAAACTTGACAAACATTTTTTTTTTACTATATGATGAAATAAAAATAACAATAAAACTCAATTTTCCACACTTGTGTTGTCTTGATTTCACAAACTTCATTAATTCTCATCCTATTTTCTTTTCTCTTCTTTGTTGCATGTAATCCTTGGACTATTTCAACTTTTCTTCAAATATTCTGAAAATGCTCCGCTTGCTAACGATGATGTGTTTCTATGAATCTGGTGATGTTGTTGAGGGAGAGAGTGATGCTAGCGCAAATCGAACTACAAGAAGGAGTTTTCATCTTTAAACGTCACCCTCATGATTGACGAAATTAGCACTCAAGAGATCAAAAATAGTCTTTGAAAGTGGTGCGAAGTTGGGTAGCTCACCATTCCTACCCGGAATTGACGTACGGTGACACACACTCTAACATCTTTTCTAGAAAGTCACAAAGAGTGAAGGTCGGTACCTCGCTTGATGTAAAATGGGTAGTCTCCACTATGGGTGATCACAATTCTACTACCGAATATCTAAACAACACCTAATTCGCCCTCCGGTATGGTTAAATCCAACTTTAACGCTTTAATCAACTAAGAAACCCGATTGTGTTCTCCAAGTACTTCCAAGTTCGTTATTTCGGTCAGACTCTCTATGTAAACATAGCTAGAAGCATGCTAGTGACTCTAAGATCTCTAAAAGTTGGAGGTTTTTATGCAAGTATTTACAAAGAGTTTTGATTTTTTTTTTTTTTTTGAAATAAAAGACTAAAAACTCTATATGCAAATGCAAATGCACCCCAAACCTAAATCAAACATTGTCCTCAATATGTCAACAGATAATAAGAATTCAAAAAGTCACATATCATGAGAACTATGTTGAGTGGAGAAAAGGGAAGAGATTACCGGTATGTCGGCGAAAGCAAGGTTAGAGCTTCATTAATCAATGCTAGAATCCAACATTCTAGTGAGATCATATTAGATTAGCATAATATATGCAAAAGAAGACTCAACTGATTCAAGAAAGGAAATTTAACAAGACCTACTGGATTATATACAAGAAAAATTCACCATACACCAACAATCTAAAGAGTTGAGGATCAACCCAAAAAAACATATGCACAGACATCAATAGCCTTACACAAATATAACATGAGAGTGCAAGTAAGACTGCATATGTGAATATGTTACCCCCAAACCTAAACTTGTCAGCAGATGTGTTTTTGAGCACAAAATCTTGCAATTTTAAAGGTACATCATGCACAAGGTCTAATTCAAAATGAGTTTTGCTAAGAACAGGCAGACATACACATTCCAACTGTGGTTCCCTAAAGGTGTTATACTTTGATGCAAAATAGTCTAAGAGGACTTGGGAAGCACAAAACTCTAGGCCTAGATTAGGAATTCTCAGAAAAGTTGGTTTTGCAATTTTGTTACAAGCCAAACCTAGGTTGGGTGGAAATCTAACAGACTGTGACATGGGCATGATGTTGGGCTTGTCTAAGTTGTTCACATGTGTGAGCTCAAGAGTGTGACATCACTCACATCAATATTTCCCAAATCATCTACAAGTGTTGTAACATGCTCATGTTCATAAAACATTTCTACAAGCTCTAGTCCATAATCATCATCTACAACTTCAGTTTCATGCATAGGGAGATCACAAGAAACTTCACATTGTGACCTAGGATGAGAATTAGACAAATCATGTTCACTTGCATAAAACAATTCCTCAATCTCCATGTCATACTCATCACCACCCAAAATTTCAATCTCATGCATAAGATAACCAGGAGAAATATCATGCTGTAACCTAGGCATGGAATCAGACACATCAAAATTGTTTTCATGCATAGTGTCATTGGTGTCGACAAGAAATTCAACATTCCCTAAGTTACACACAGGTGGTATAGCATGCTCATTTGCGGTGAATAATTGCATGAGACCCAAACTCAAAGTTATCATGGCATGCATCTGCAGATTTAGAAGAAAACTCATTCATGGCGGTTGGAGCAAAGCCTAGTGTTTCTGAGTCCATAGGCTTCACCATATTTTCAGCATATACAAGCTCTTCTAACATGTCATATTCATCCTCATCATCATAAAAATGCATCTCCCTATTCAAAATTGTAGCATTTTTAGTGTACTCATCTACCTCTAGATTAGGTTCATTTTCGGTGTCATTTGAATGAGTAAGAACACTTGTCTTCAAAAATTATTTTGTTAGGGACAACAAACATTTTATCATGAGATTCCTTCCATTCTTCATTTTGTAAATCGAGTAAGGTTCATTTGAAGGATCATAATGAGTTGTTCAATTGAAGGAGAGCCTTCACTAGTGGGTATGCATGCTTCACATGGATTCTCGGTACATGGTCAGTGCACAAGGGTCACTAGCAAAGGGGAATTCAGACATTGTGCTATATGGATGATCATGCATTGCATTCAATTCAAGTATGGCATTGTTTTGCTCTATGATTTTGAGGTTCTCCATTATAGACTGCATGCAAGGGTTCACTGGAGGGTAGCATTGTTCAACCTCCCACTGTGGTGAATGATACATCTATGCAAAGTGATTAGGGTACATGCATTCAAGGTCAGGGCCCTGAGATGGTTCATAATACTTCCTAAAATCACTATGGTCTGTGGGCTGTTCATATTGTGAAGCATGCCCATAAGCAAGCTCTCTAATGGATCTATGTGATGATTCTTCATCCCTAGTGACATCCCAAAATCCCATCATGCCAGGCAATCACAAAATATACATGCATACAGCCAATTAATTTTCAACATAGAGAAGCAAAAATTACAAAGATGACACACCAACTCTCAGAGTTCAAGCACACAGGAGTGCTTTTGGCTGCTGTTGGAGAGTGCACAGGGTAATGAGCATGGATCAGGAGTTACAGGGTTTGTGTGTGACATACAACAAATGAGCATCTAATGCAAAATCAGTCACTCAATCATTCATTCAAGCATCAAATATTCACACATAAATTGCAGATGCTGGTTCACAGATGCACAAATGCAACATATGGATAGCTTCACAGATGCAACAGCAGATGACAAAGTCAGCACTTTATAGCCAATTTAGCATGCCACAGAAGGTCAACAAAGTCAGTTAACCTCAGTTTTCAGATATCATGCACAGTTCTGCAAATACGCATGGGTTTTGGTGATCATAGGTAAACTTAAAAGGTTAACAGGGTAGCTAGTTCAACACTCTCATGCTCAGTGTGGCTAGTCTATCAGTTAATCAATCAGATTTTGTACATCCAATACAATCTCAGTTCACCAAAGAAAATCTCTCATGTCATGGAATTATGCTTGTGCACAAAAATTCACAGATGTAGTATCTATCAGCCAGGATGCAATTGTGCAACTCAAGGAATTAATGCTTATGGGATGCAATTGACAATGCAACTCAAGGAATTAATGCTTATGGAAATGATACTTAGTTTCGGGAAATATAGGATGACAATGCTCAATTGAAAGGCTGGCCCTAGGATTTGTGCATACGTAACCACAACAAATTAATTAATACTTTGTGATGATATACTTTCGACAAGCACCAATGTAAAAAGCAAAAACCAAAAGAAGTGATGCTTTTAAAACAATGAATCAAGTTATGAATGACACCAAGATTAAAGTGGGTTCACTAAATCCCTTTTATGCTGGGACATTTTAAGTTCTCGATCGATTCTAATAGGCTACTCGATGACATGAAAATTTCTAACATTGTTTCTACACACAATTGCTCCACCAATCCCTCCGCAAGGTCTCGTGGCTACTTATGTAAAGACTCTTACACTAGATTTGACATGCCACGAGTGTTGAAAGACTCCAAGTCTTCATTGACTTTAATTTTCACCGCCGGAGATTACGTCAACAGTCAGTCAAACAAGAATTCAGATGACAGTTACTGAATCAGCTGCTAACTCGGCTGGCCCATGAAGTCAACATGATCGGTTGATGTTCTAGACCGTTCATTACAGAAACTAAAGTTATTCTCGGGGTGACATCTGAGTCAACCTAGGGTTGGGGTATCAACAAAGGAAATAATCACACCATAATGAGAGAACGCGTGCTTGAGAAACGATCAATAAGCATTTCGCCTCACTCCTCGCCTCACCAAATAGGATTTTATGATAATTGCACTCAAAAGACAAAATTTTTTTATGGTTCTCACATGCAGGAATGAAGAGAGAAATGCACAAGTGAGGATGACAACAATCTTGGCAGTTACTGAATCAGCTGCTAACTCGGCTGACTTAATCCTATTTCAGCTCACCGGAATCGGTCATCGGGATCGTCCGGATCGGTCTGAGTCGGCTCGCCGGAGGGGAAAATTGGCCGAGTTTCGGCTGTTTATAGGGCTTTCCGGCCGTTGTTTCAGGCCATTCTTTTCAGCTCCATTCCCTGTTTCAAAATCATCCTAACATACATCTAGTTTAGCAGCTTCATTCTTCATCTGCTTCTCAACCACAGCAACCTGACCATCTCTCAGTTTCAGTATCTGAGCTTCTTCCTCTATGTCCTGGTTCGATTCAACGAAGCCCTATTCTGTCTTTGAACTCAGAACAAAATTAAGACTCGACCCATTGATCATTATTCCAGAAACTAAAGCAAACAAACCCCAATTCCTTTGAATAGCCATGAATCCAATCTTCACAGATCGAACAGAATCCATTTTCCCCGTCCTGGAATCATCGATTTCAGTTCAATCTCAACAGAACACCTTCATCTCCTCAATCATCTTCATCGGCTCAGAAGCAAACCCATTTCAACCCATTTTCTACTCATTTTTCCAATCTTCTCACCATCAACAGCGGCACTAGCTTCACCAGCAACTCAGCCTCTTTAAGTTAGCCATAAACCCCATCTCTGATTCCTCCTTTCTTTATCAATTTTAACACCAACTGACCTAATCGATTCATCTGAGCCATCTCCAATCTCGCTGTCTTCCAGATCAAACCCTGAAAACGCCATAAACTTCTCTGCTTCTTCTTTGCATCCGATCTCTGTCTCACTAGCATCTCAATCCATTCTTTGCTTTATCCTCGATTCAAATTCAGTAGCAGCTTCATACCCATCTTTGTCTGAGCTTCTCTGATTCTGCTCTCCTTCTCATCTCTCGATCTGATAACGGCAGCCATGGCTGCTTTTTTCTTCCTCACTGTGTACGAAATGAATTGAGAAAAAATCTCGACCTAGGGTTGGGACGATATAGATAGGTATACCCCATATAGATAAGACCTGATAAATACACCCTTGATAAATGATAAGGGATACCCTTATGGTAAACCCCTTAACCTCTGCGGGCCTGGATTTAGCACTCCTCCAAATTGGGTCGCCCCTTAACCTTAACTGGGTCTGTAAATGACGCTCAAATTGGGTGATTTCTTCTTCTTTTTCTTCGTACACTCCAAAGTAGCTACAAACTCAAAACAAGCGTAAAATACATAATTTACGAAAAAATAAAGAAAGAAAGCATAAACTACTAGATAGTAAATTAGGTGATGACAACAATCTTGATGACAACAATCTTGGTAGGTATAGCTCACACAAGGGCTCACACAAGGTTAAGCATGCATAAGGGCACGGGGCATGAGGCATCAACTCACTCAGTTGATGTCAACAGCCTGAGTTGATATCAACTATCTCAGTTGACCTCAACTTGGCTTGCAGCTAGCCTGGCTATCCAAGTTTAACCTCACAGCTACAGGGGCTCGAGGTCAATATTTCACAAAGTGAAAATGTAGTCGGTTAACCCAATGGTTCAATGCATGACATATTACACAACAAAGACACATTTGACTTTTCAATGGGCTTTCAGGCAACTATGCAATGTGCAACTCAGGGGAACAAGGAATTAAATGTTGCTCAGATATGACTCAACAGGGTCACACAAGGCACAGGGCAGATGAAATTAGTTATCTCAGTTGGTATTACTAGGGCTAAAAGCCAATTTGGTTAACCAGGTTGCAGCTCAAGCTCAACAGCTACATGGGCTGGAGTTGAGCACAGGGCAGATGGAAGCTAGCAGGGTGGCTACTCTGTCATGCAAGGCAATACAGGTGGTCATACTGTGATGCTCATGCAAATTTCAGTAATGCACAGATGATACAAAGCTCATAGATGTGATGACAGATTCATGCATATGCCCATACATTCAGCACAAAGTCACAAACATTCTCAACTATCAAGGAACCACTCACATGAATAGTGTAAATTGCGGAGGCCGCTTAGTGTTTTGTGAACTCAAGTTACGCGCCTTTTCTTCCTTGGGCTTGTTCGGCAGCTCACAGTGTACTGTTTACTCAAAGCCAAACAATCTCGGTTCCTTAAATGTGCGGGTTAAAGCAAAGGATCAATATTGATACTGGCATAAACAACTACAAGTAATTTATTGCATGATAATGAGTTATGCCGTTTGGGTTTTCGGGCGATCGAATACAAGCAAGCAAATTGAAAGGTTATAAATTGCAGAAATTTGATATCTTACAGGGGGGAAGTGAATAGCTCTGATGCTTGTTTGGACTGACAGGGGAGGGGGTTGACACAATATTCAGCTATGGGCATGAGATGATTATGAGATGATTACACTAAGTACTCTACAGGGCAGAGGTGCAGGGCTTAACAAAAAGAGATGAAGAAATGCAGTTCAAGTAGCACCTACTATACAAGATTCATCTAGCACATATGATGGTTTTAGCAAGTAATCACAGGGATTTTGCAAAGCAGCTGAGTAGTGATAGCTCAAGCCACGCCAGATGCTAAATGAGATAGTGAGTGCAATGCATAGATGAGAATGCAGATATGCAAATATGCAAGTAAGAGAAATTAACTAAAGTGTAATGATATAATATGCAATAGAAGATGCAGAAAAAAAAAACTAACAACTAAGTTACACTAATACAAGGCTAAAAGCAACAATGCAAAGCATATATACATGGGGAGTTGAAGAAAAAAAAAACAGTGAAGAAAGCAAATAATCAATACAGCACACTACCAAATCCCCGGCAACGGCGCCAAAAACTTGGTGGGCTGGGAAAGAAGGTCTTCTCCTACGTGTAAACTGCAAGTGCACAGTGCCTGTTGGAGGTAAGGGCAAGTACAGGTCGATCCACAGGGAAATGGAGTGGCGTAAGTTGATCTTAAGCTTTACTAACTGATTTTCTAAGAAGGTACACAAAGGTGGGTTTGTTTAGTGTCTTTACGACAAGTTGGAGGTTATAACAACGAAATCAAGATGAACTACAAGTAGTGAGTATAAAGGGCACTAGGATTGTCAAATCCACCACTAATTCATGTTATGTAATTCAACTAGTTTGAGTATTCTTGTTCCTGTGCCAGATAAGGAAAGTGTGTCAATTATATCACTTATCTAAGGAGTTTCACCAAGAGATAATTCAATTATCAGCTAAAGTACCAATCCAGAGAACTAATTGTCTAGTTAAGTACAACTAGTCAAAGGATTAGCAACAATCTCTAAGGTCTGAGCTGAAGCACAATCAACACAGTTTTATCCTAACTACAATGGATACATGGCATTCATTGTGAGAGTAAAGCATTGGAGTACTAGAATTGAAGATATCTTATAATTTAAGCATTCAAGAACAACTCAAACAAAGTTGAATAACATAACAGAGAATTAGGGTTTCATTTAAATCCTAGCAAATTGATTCAGAACATCAACAAAGTAAGTAAAACACAAATTAATTCTAAGCTTGGTGCACTGGCTAGTCCAGGCATGAAGTTTTACACACACACCTCAACTCTATTTATACATGCAAACCCTAATTCACTTCAAATTGAAAATTAAACAAATACCCTCTCACCCAAACCGCTGAATTGTTGTCTCCTCTGTGAAATCGGCTCTGAAATGATGTTTTCTCCCACTGTTAGCGAAACCCTAACCCTAACTCTTTCTATCTCTCACTTAGCCTCTAGGGAAGGAGCTATGGAAGAGATAGAGGGAGATTAGGAGGCGATGGTGGGCTTTTTGAGCATTTGTTGGTGGGCTGTGGTGTCGGGAGAAACGGTGGAGGTGGCTCTGCAAATCTGGTCGGGAGAAGAGAGTGGAAGAGAAATGGTTTTTCTCTGGTATTGTCGGGAGAAGGAAAGAAAGAGAAAGTGAAGTTAGGTTTTGGTCGATGGGAAAAGATATAGGTGGCTGTGGTGTTGAGCGGGTGTAGCGAGGAATGATGTGAGGAAGGCAGCGACCGTTGGATGCGGATGGGAGAAATCTCACGGCTCAGAGGGGACGGGTTCGGATCCGGGTGATGGGCCGGGTCTTGGATAGCTCAAGCCCATGTCTTGTAAATGGGTTGCTCCTTGTTGGGTTGCAACTGATGCGCGCGCGGGCTTTGGCTTTCTGCTCCATAGACGCTCGTCTCCAATTCTCTGCTCTTTTGGCTCCTTAATTTCTCCTAGCTTTATTTACTACCTAAAAACACAAAATTAATTAGTACAAGTATTTATTCTTGAAAACAGAGAAAATACAGAATTTGGGATAATATCTGATTTCTGAGCACAAAAGATGAGTTAAATGCCAATAAATAGATGTAGAAATATGCAATATTTGGCACTCATCAAGGACAAATCCTGACCACTCTTTACATAAACAAATCGATAATAAATAATTTCATATATTCTGATCTTGATTCGTGTCGTTCGTTTAGTTATTACATAACATGGCAATTGATTGCACCAATTTTTTAAAATGGACATGTGTTTTATCGAGTTTATTTTAACATTAGAATGATCAACCACGCTTTATACTTTATAATATATATAACGTTACACATTTTGTGGCGTTACGAAATTAGCATAATATGTTTTTGTTCACCAATACCCGCCACCACCATAAAACCATATGAATCCACTTTTTTTATCCACCACCACCTAGTGGCGGATCCAAGGGTTGACTAACCTGGCTCTAACTCCTTAAATTTTTAATAACTACATAAATTTTTTAGTTTATTTTATAAATAGTACTTTGTCCATATATATTTATGGTTTAGTTCACCAAAGTTTACATTTTTTTTTTTTTTTAAAATAGGCCTCCTCAAGCAATTTTTGACTCCACCACTGCCACCATGAGAAAACAGGGGATGAGAGGTATATCGGGAATATTTGGCTGTATATTTGGGAAGTACGTGGAATAGGAAGAAGTTTCTGTTAGCTCTTACTCGATAAGGGAGTTTTAGTTAGGAGAGAAAACTTAGGAGACGCGTACAAAGAGTTTGGAAGAATAGGAAAGAAGAAAAATAAGCCGAGACGTGAGAGAAAGGAAAAGGAAGGTTGCCTTGAGTATTTTGGCCGATGTTTGGTATAAATAAGGTGATTGGGAGGTCACAGAGGGAAATCGGGAGTTTGGGGGATGGAACAGAGGGTTTAGAGGAGTTGCAGAGACGATTTATCATCAACATGGAAGAAGGGAAGAAGAACAGAGAACAACACATAAACACAGTCGCAGAATCCGTGGCCTATTCTTTCAAAATCAATAACCTTTGTCACATTTTCTGTAACAATTATTCAAACTTTGTAACAACTCTGTTACTGTTTCTCTGTAACAGTGGGTTCTGTAACAACTATAACTGTTACAAACTCGCTGCTTTATTAGCTTTCTCTTATTTTTCACACTTTTGAGCTATGAACACCTATTTTGAGCATGTGAATAACATGAGGAGCTAAATCCCTTAGCCGAGGCGACGGAGGAAGCCATTGTTCCATGAAAAGTGGTATATTTCTATTTTAATTATTTTTTTTGTAATTTCTTTTATGATTATTTGCATGGAACTTATACTGGAAAATTGATTTTTATTGAATGATTGTGATTCGTTTTGATGGAGCATGCTTAGTTTAAGACTTTTGATGTTTCATGCTTGATGTATACAATTGTTACTTCGAAAATCTACTAGAGGCAATAAATTAGAATCACTTCAAACGCAAGGAATTGCATGAATATTGATTAGATTGAATCACTTAATTGGTCAATGGTGGAATCCTGAGTCTCGGTGCTTTTTATAATCTTGATAACAACTTCGTAAGTTTTCTATTGAGTTTGAATCTAAAATTGAATCTTCACAAATCTGAGTGAACGATACTTTTCTTACCACTTTCTACAACAATTTAAAATCACATCAGGATCATTTGTTTTCTCATCGAATTCAGGCAGCTTGGGAACTTGAAAATTCATTGGCGGTCGGAATTCTCTGATATTCAATTTGAAAGGAGCTCTTGCGGCTCGATGCAACCTATCTATCCTTTCCTCTCTGGAGCGCTTTTTCGACATTACTTTCTCGATTATCTTGCAAAGGCGAGCATCCGTTATTGCGCTTACGTCGCCATCAGAGGAACTTTCTTCCTGCTCATAGTCCTGATCCTCTGGAATATCAACTTTAGATCTTATTCTTTTTCTTTGGGGTCCAGTGGACTCTCTTCCAGCTCTGCCTTGCTCCGAACGAGCATAGTAATCGTGCAAAAATTCTCTCTCATCGTGCTGATCTCGAACCTCATCTTCGTCAATCCTGAGAGTTTTGAGCGGGTGGTAGTTCTGTCCGTACTCTGCTGTATTGTAGTTGGACGTGCTCGGGTTCCTGCTCTCCGGGCTCGTACACGCCTTCGTCTAGGTAGATATCCAGTTACCAACAGACTTTTATCTAGTATATCAAGATCGATCACTTCTCTGTTTTGGCCTGCACTTTGCGGGCTAACTCAACTTCCAAGGCGCTCCTATACAGACCGACCCTTCAGGTTGTTCAGATAACCAGTGATTGGTCGAGACTGGTTCTCACGTTCTAATCTCAGGAAAGCGTTCTGTTTCTCCACCTCGTTCAGCTGATAGCGCAACAGTTCTTCCTCTGTACTAGGAGTCGCCGTTCGTCCATATCGCAGGTCATGTCGATCGTCATTCCTCCTTGATGGGCTGCCGAATACATGCCCTATGTTTACTCGAACTCGTGGGTTTTCTCCATCAGGTATGGAGTCAACATCCATTCCTTCGTCTTCGACCATCGGTTATTTTTCGTTTCTCCGATTATTCAGATTTGGGGTTCTGTCACAAACACGATCTCGATCTCGACCACGATTTGGGGTTCTGTCACGAACAAGATCTCGACCATGTCTGTTTCCGGTAGGCACTGCAGGTGCTGATTGAACTGAGTGTCGAGGATTGCTAGCAGAAACGATCTTTCGTGCAGTTTGTCTTACTTTTGCCATAATCTCGATTCGGGAAAAACACGATCTCTTTTCTCGAATCCCCTTGGGTCGGCGCCAATGTTTGGATGGTAAAATATTTTCACCTCCAAACACAAATCTGATGATGATGTTGATATTGATCGAACTGCTACCTTTCTCTTCACGTGAACAATGTTGGGGGGGGGGGGGGTACCTGCAAAAAACCCTTCGATGCTTAAGTTAACTAGAGTTTTTCACATCAATTTTTGTTGGGAAGATTGGATACATGTTAGGGTTCTGAACCCATGTATTTATATGTTGTAAACTAGGGTCTTACCCTAATTTCGAGGTAAACATAAATTGTATTAATTTTCCCTACATGCCTCATGGCATAAATTGTATTCATTTTCCCTGCATGATTCCTGGCATAAATTGTATTGATTTTCCCTGCATGCCTCCTGGCATTTGATTTGCACTGCATGCCTCCTGGAATATTTCAGACTCTTCAAGAAACTTCCTCTAGGGTTAGCTATGAAAGAGCTATAAGTAAAGCCCAAAAACAAGAGGTATTAGCTTAACCCACGAAGTGGGGCAGAAACATCGTAAAGCCAGTAGAATTGGGGATGATTAATCCTCTGAATCAGTAGCTCGGCTCGGCTGGCGAGTTGACTCGCCTGAACTGATTTGGCTTGGCTCGGTGGGCGGAAATATCCTGCAGTGTAAAGTAGTAGGGCGAAATAACCAGGAAGTACAAAAACAGGATGAACCGCGAAGCACTGGAATTTTCCGGCAGGAATGTTGACGGACGGAGTTGGACGGCGCCGGGGCCGCCGGCCGTTGTCGCCGGCAACATGTTGTTGCTACCGTTGCCGGAGAAGATAACGGTAACGTTGTCATGAAGGCGTTACCTCAGACGGTCCTGATTGGCTGGATGGTTAACGACGTTAAAATAACTTGACGACGTCATAACTCTTCTAACAATGTTATGTCATGATGACGTCATCACACACTGAACTGCTGATTGTGCTTTTCTATTGACGTGGCACACTCTGGTTGGCACGTCTTGCTGACTTGGCACTACTGACGTGGCACAATATGGTTGGTACATCTTGCTGATGTGTCACTTCTGACGTGCAGTTCAATACTGACGTGGCATTAATGACATGGGCCCTCCTTGCCTTGACTTGAATCTTTGCACATGGGCTTCTATGTATAGTGCTTGAGAGGCCTAGTTGGCCATTTTTGACTCATAAGAGGAGCATATTAGGCCCAAGTAAGCCCATTTCTAGTGTAAAATATTAGGGTACAAACACGAATGAAATAGTTGGGTGTGGTCATTGTACCCCCGCGTTTTTTATTGGTATCAGAGGTGGCAAACACGATAAACCTAATAAGTTTGTGTTTGTTTGATCCTAGAGTTTGTATCACTTTGAGAAACTTTTTCTGTTCATCTGTGACGCACACTAGAAATCCTAATAGGTTATTCAAAGTTTATTTTGAACAAGACCCTCTGATCTCTCAAGATAATCTCGAATCAACTAAGACGTTAAAATCTTAGCTGATGGAAAACAATCTAAGGGAAAAGAGAAGGGTTCCTCTAAGAAAATTCGGTACATTAAACGTGCTAACAAAAGCTCAAGGATATCGAATATCACTAGACCGCTGCTCAATCTATTTGAGGAATACTATCATGATGGATCTACAGAAAAAGATCTGTTTACAGATTTTGAAGACGTTTTTAAATTCTTGAGACGACTTAATTCGATTAAGGAAAAGGTTATTCCTAGTGGTTGTTCCGATCCTGTCAAGACATGTATTCATGGTGTACAGATTGGTCATGATAACAACTCATATAAAATCAGTAAAAAGATTCCTACTGAGGTTGTTACGAGTTCCAAAGATAGGAAAATCCCGTTTCCTAATCGTAAGAAGAAGGAATCAAAGCGAATAATTAACCTTGAGTATCATCACTACTATGACTATACCTCTGGTACAAATCACAAATATCGATCTGAGATGGTCCGTGAGCAGCCTCATGCCCATCTAGCTTCTTGGTAACAAGAATAGGCTTAACCCTATCTTATATAGCTTGATATGGGGCAAGTAACCGATTGATAAGGTTTGTGCATTTGTATTATTTTGGGTTAGTTTTTTTTTTTGTATTTTTTCTTTCAGGAAATTCAAAGTAAATTGTTTACAGTTTATGAGAAATGCTTCTTAGCAGAATATTACCGGCAATAAAGTATTCCAATGTGTTGAGGAAACTCCAATTGTTTAATACTATCAAAGTCAGGTTATTTCTGCTCACCCGAGTCTAAATAATGGTATGGAGAATACTGTTCTTCTACCTTATCTATCATTGTGACTGGAAGTGAATATCAATATTTCTTGTGCTTTGAATATTTTAAAAATCGTTCATTGAGCTAAGAATAATTATCATATTAATATAAAAATTTTACAGTGTGTGTTTCCATTGTTTCTAGATTTTGTCTTGATTTTCAAGATATGTAATTCTGATTTTCATGGGACATGGTATCGGTATGGGTCCAAGCCCGCTAAGGATCTATAAAAGGTTACGGTACGCGTACCTTTCTTCTTCCTCATATCGTCCGCGTACGAGAACAATTTTGTCCTAGGGTTTCCATACCAGCTCCATTAAAACTTAAAATTGGAGGTCTTGGAAGGGTGAAGAAAGCAATCGTCTTCAAGGAAGCTTTTCAATTAAGATTCTAATCATGTTCTTCTTCTCTCAATTTACTATTTTTAGCTAGTATGAGAAGTTCTAATGAAGATGATGAGAGACCAAAGAAAAGTGAAAAAGCGGGGGGTATAATAACCATACCCAATAACTCGTTCGACAATCTGTATGGACTAAACTCCAATATAATTCCGAGAGCACCGAATTAAAAGTGAACTCAATCAAGAAAGTTATTAAACATCTTTATCTCTTTCTCAATACAATCATAAAATCGAACAAATAGAAATTCGTTTGCCTGATTGTAATGAGAAATACTTGGACGGTACCAAAGACCAATGCCCAAGTGTCAATCAAGTTATACTTATATCCAACAAACAAGGTCGGATTTATAATCTGCGATTGAACTACGCACAACCTGTGATATTTCAATTATATAAACAAATATAATTCGGAAAAGAAATAACACAAACACCATAAATTTTGTTAACGAGGAAACCGAAAATGCAGAAAAACCCCGGGACCTAGTCCATCTTTGAACACCACAATGTATTAAGCCGCTAAAGACTCTAGTCTACTACAAGTTAACTTTGGACTGGAATGTAGTTGAGCCCTAACCAGTGTCACACCGATTAAGGTATAGTTCGCGTTCTTTATGCCTATTGAATCCCATTAGGACTCCACGCACTTCATTACCTTAGCTGATCTCACCCATAACTAAGAGTTTCTACGACTCAAATTTGAAGACGTATAAACAAATTTTTCTCCCACATATATGTCTATTCTATTTGTTAGGTTATTGTGAGGTGACTAATATTTATAGGTTGCTCTTTGGGAGTATAAGACCGGATTATTAGTTCAGTTTCCTTTTTACCTTGATCTTTATTTTAAGACGGAAACAACAAATAGAATAGACTCATCTGTGGGAGACAGATTTGTTTACAAGTCTTCGAATTTGGGTCGTAGCAACTTCTAGGTTGTAAAGGACGTCAGCTAGGGGAATCAAGTGCGCAGGGTCTTGCGAGATTCAAGAGGCATAAGGACGCGACCGTACCTTAATCGGTGTGAGACTTAGTTAGGGATCAATTACATTCCAGTCTGAAGTTAACTTGTAGTAGGCTAGTTTCTGTAGCGGCTTAATACGGTGTGGTGTTCAAGTCTGTACTAGGTCCTGGATTTTTTCTATATTTGCGGTTTCCTCGTTAACAAAATTTCAGGTGTCTGTGTTATTTCTTTTCCGCATTATATTTTTTTTATATAATTGACATATCACAAGTTGTGCATAGCTAAATCATAGTTGATAAATCCGACCTTGTTGTTGGATAAGACTTGATTGACACTCGGACATTGGTCTTTGGTACCATCCGAGTTATTCTCATTACAATCAGTTTCACGGATTTTTATCTGTTTGATTTACTGATTGTGTTGAGAAAGAGATAAAGCTTTTTAATATATTTCCTGATTGAGACTCGGTAACTTGGTGCTCTCAGAATTATATTGGAGTTTAGTCCATACAGATTTCCGAACGAAATAGTTGGGTGTGGTTATTGTACCCCCGCGTTTTCAGTATCACACAAATATGAAAGTCGATATATATTTACTCTGCTACGTGTACGAGTACATGTAATACGGCTTCAGACATATATCAGTTTTATCAGTTTGTAAGACTGATAACACTGCCTTGTATTCCGAATATAGTAGTTCTATATTTCTCTAAATCAATTCAAAACATTCCCGAATAACATCAATGACACATATCACTGTTCCAGGCTATTTTTGAATAATAAACTTGAATCAAGATTTGGTTCCGAACAATAAATTTTTTTCCACCGAAGTTGATCAAGGATGAACAAATGTTCATTAAGCTTAGTCATTATATTTCGAGAAATTCGTAAACTACATAATTTGTTCTCGACTCAAAATTTTTGTTTATGCAAGCTAGTCTAATTAGTTATGAAACAAGCGTTTCAAGGATAGAAAAGTGAATGTAACTTGAGAAATAGGTGATTCAGTTTTCACTTACCTTTTATTGATGAAGTTATCCAAAAGCTTCGGTTGATCTTATCCTTCAACCGGTAGAAAGCAAATGATGACTGGTACATTTCTCAACTACACTATACTATCCTAGACCGAGACTTAACAAATTGTAGACTAGAAATCAAGATATATAATTTTGACAACAAGCTTGATATAGCAACACTTGTGAGTTAGACCGAGCAATGCTCTAACAATATCTAGAGTTATATCTCTATATCTTACAATCATAAAGTTTACAGAGACTAGTTCGTGAACCTGATTTGCATGTGAGAGTACTTGGGCAATTCCAAAGATCAATTTCCCAAGTAATCAATCAAGTCGTATCCAACAAACAAGGTCGGACATATCTACTATGATTGATTATGCACAACCCGTGATATTTCAAGTATAAAGATAAACAATATAATGCGGAAAAGAAATAACACAGACACCAGAAGTTTTTTTAACGAGGAAACCGCTTATGCAGAAAAACCCGGGACCCAGTCCAAATTGAACACCAAACTGTATTAAGTCGCTACAGATACTAGCCTACTACCAATTAACTTTGGAATGGATGTAGTTGAGCCCGAACTCAGTCTCACAACGATTCAGGTATAATCGCGCTCCTCACGCCTCTTGAATCTCAGCAGGACTCCGCGCAATTGATTCCCTTAGCTGACGTCCCACCAACTAAGACTTGCTTCAACTTAATTGAAGACTTTATACCAATCTTCCTCCCACAGATAAGCCTATATGTGATTTCCTTTATGATCAAAAAGTTTTATCAAGGTGATGGAAATCAATATCAATAGACAAAGTCTAGCTAACCTCAAAATCTGGACTTATGCAACCCGAAGTGCAGCCTAGATTATTATTCACCTCACAATTATAAAACTTGTGGAATCAACAAAGTTTGAGAAGAAGATAACTTTGATGATTACTATTTATCTTGATCGAGTGAGAAGCTCAACACTCGATCAAGATCAGGATACTCGAGTTATCAAGAAAATAGAACTGGACCTGGCTTCACGAATCCCTATGAAGTCTTTGTAGTCGCTAAACCCTAAAGGGGTTTCTAGAGAGGAAAACTCAAAGTTACAACTAGGACACACCAAAAAGTAGTGTCAGGATTCAAGGATCCAAGTTGCTTGGGGTTCCTCTATCAAGTCATGAAATAACAATCAACAAAACCCCTTATCCTATTAGTTTTGTTATTAAAAATTAGATTAACTAAACTAAGTAATCTAAGTGATTGGATTATACTAATAATAATTTAATTTAAAATTAGTGCTTGAGAAACAAAAATCAAAATATATATTTTTTTTCTTTTTGAAAATTGAATGTACGGTTTGGAAACCTAACCGTAATGGAACATACAGTTGGGAGTTTGTATTTTTCGAACCGTAGGTAAAGTCAGAGTAACTTACGGTTGGGAAAATATTGAAAATTAAGCATCTACGACTGAAATTATTTTGATTTTTTATAATCTGAAAATATACGGTTGGGAGTTCATATTTTCCGAACCGTAAAAAATTTCTACGGGTGGGAAGTATTGGTTTTACCGATCATATTAAGTTCTGAAATTCTTGAATTCCCTAATTTAAAACCATATTGGTTTTATAATTCTTACCCAACTGAAGTATTATTGGCTGAAATAAAGAAGAAAGAGAAGGAGAGGCGAAAGAGGAGAAGAAGAGAGGAAAAAAGGAAAAATATTGTTTTTTGTTAGGTTTAATTTTGGTTTTAATTAGTTTTAGGTTAGGTAATTAGGTAAATTGTGGAAGGGTATTTTTGTATATTTATTATATATTAGGTACCCCTCCATCCATATTTAAGATATTTGACTCCATAGCCCTCAACACCAAATCTTTGAAGCCCGTAAAATAGGATTTTTGATTAAACTGGAGAAAAAAATGTCACATGCGGAAAAAATCTTAGAAAATTTATATATCTCTAATCCTGATGATCTGGGCGATTGTCAGAGCATTCAGGCATACCTCAATACTTTAAGCAATTAAGGAGGGGTGATGATCGTCAATTGAACTTTTATTGTTTTCTGTGACCGACAGTTACCTTGAGAGGTCTACGAATACTGGGATCGAGACGAGTAGTGCTAGGTTGACCGGGGCTAGGAACCGGGGGAAATTTCGTGTCTCACAACCCTTGGGACCCGCTGGAATTTAGAGGGGGTTTATGGGTCCCATTGTGGGTCCCCCATTTTGCGTGTGTTGAGTATCATTCACGGGATTCACGCCCCGGTCAACGTAGCATTGTTGGGTCGAGACATGGGGACGCCAGCACAGGTTTATTGGAAAAGGTGCACAAGTACACTGTTGTTCATGTACGTATAGATAGAATTAAAGAGTTAAACCTAACTTGATATATACCTTTACCAAAATATGGATGAATTTTTTAAATGTTTTAACCTAACTCATGAAAACCATTTACAGAATGGGGTCTAACTGCAACTGCATTACTTTTTCATTTTATGTATTAAAATGCTACTTTCTTTACAACTAGAACTCACAAATGAAAACATGGATTCGCACTACTCAAAGCTTATGGAGAAATGTACAGAATCTTACAACTTAGTACTAGTCTTGTTTTGCTTGGTTATCTTCACTGTATGGTACTTCATGCATTTCAAGAAACAGGTTATCGTCCGATGGCCTGTTGTAGGTTTCCTGCCGTCGATAATCTATAACGCACACCGCATCCACGATTGGACCGTCGATATCTCAAAAATCTTTGGTGCCACGATTATCGAGAGGGGTCCTTTTTTCGGGCGGCTGGAGATTGTATACACATGCGACCCTCGTAATGCTAAGTATATATTTGCCACTAATTACTTAAACTTTGACGACAGACAAGACTACAGGGATGCATTTGATATCTTAGGTGACGGACTCCTCACCGCTACCTCTAATTTTTGGACGGCACAAAGAAGGGTTGCACGTATGACATTTACATCAAAGATAGTTCGCAGTATCATCTCTCATAAAGGCACGAAGGTGACTCAACATGCGCTCCTCCCAATGCTATCACATCTCTCTAAAGAATCATCGGGTGTGGATTTACAAGATGTGCTCATGAGGTACATGTTTGACACTTCCGTTGACATCATCTTCGGTAAACAGTCTAATTATCTTTCAACCAGTTTTCCTCCAAACGAGTTTGCGAAAGCCATGGACGATGCATCAGAGGCTATACTATATAGGCATGTGGTACCTATTTCATGGTGGAAATTGTCTCGACGTTTGAAGATCGGTAGCAACGAGAAGAAGTTGGAGGCAGCAGGGAAGATTATAGATCGTAACATAGCAGCATACATTAAAGTTAAAAGAGAAGAAATGGTGGCTAAAGGAACAAAAGCAGATAAATATGAAGAAAATGATCTGCTAGAAGTATACATGAGCATTAAAGATGATGAAAAGGATGAACTGATGTTAGCAAAGATGCTCACTGACAAGTTCTTTAGAGACACTTGCATTACTTTCCTCATCGCTGCACGTGATACAACGGCGTCAACTCTCTCTTGGTTCTTCTGGTTGATTTTAAAAAACCCATCTGTAGAGGCAAAGATACTAGAAGAACTTGAGCTTCTCATAATTAAGAAGAATACAACGGAGAAGAACCCAGTGATTTTTGATGCAGATGACCAAGCGGGGATGGTGTATCTTCATGCAGCCTTGTGTGAATCACTAAGACTGTACCCTGCGGTTCCTCTCCTCCGAAAAACTTCCACAAGTGATGATGTACTTCCAGATGGAACAGTCATATGGCCGGGAATGACTGTTATAATCTCTTGCTACGCCATGGGAAGGATGGAATGGGTATGGGGAAAGGATTGTTTGGAATTCAAGCCGGACAGATGGATCAGTGAAGACGGGAAGTTAAATCCTGAAGCCTTGTCTAAGTTAGTGTCATTCAGTCTAGGTCCAAGAAATTGTGTTGGGAAAGACATGGCTTTTGTGTTAATGAAATTAGTAGCTTCAGCTGTGATCTATAACTACCATATTGAACTGTTAGAGGATCAGAAGATTGTGCCGACACCAGCAATAACCTTAAAAATGATGAATGGGTTAATGGTTAGGGTGAGGGAAAGGGTGTTTCCATAATATTATTGCTAATTCTATTTAGCAAGTTAAACGAAACCTACGCGTGCTGTCATATGGCTATGTCTACATATTTAATGAATTATGATCCGTGGACTCTGGTCCAGTGGTCGGTCCTTTGTATTATCTACTTTGTCTGTACTAAACTATGGTTGTGTTATAAACCATTGTTTATACTAAGATGTCCATTGTTTATTTTATTATTTGAGGAGGGATCCCATCACACTTTTATTATCACACTATCTCACACATTGAGCATTGTTTTTGTGAACAAAAACCAAACCGTAATGTTTTTGAAGCTAAAATTTTGGGGATATGTTCCTCTTACCAAGTTCTACGTACCTACCAAAAATGAGCGTATTCCGAGACATATAACACCACCATCTACTACTTTGAAAATGAGCCGTTGAAAATCAACGGATTTCTGACCGTCGAAATTAAGACCGGTAGATTATGAGGTTTCATATTTCGGAATGTGCTCATTTTTGGTAGGGATATAGAACTTGGTAAGAGAATGTGAAAGGACAGTAGTCCCACATCGCTATAATCTGCTTAATTAACTTAAAATATAATATGGAAGGGCCGCTCCACTCATTGCCAATTGGTTTTGAGTTGGTTGCCCGCAAACTTTAACATGGTATCAGATCTAAGCCCCGGACCCAGACCTGCGTACGCCGGGTGTAGGCCGAGTTACAGGCCGAAGTGTTTAACCGATTTGTCACTTGTACACCGGGGTGTAGGCCAGTCCCCGAAATCGGCCGAGGTGTTACCCCTTGATTTAGTCACTCACCTGTGTACACACATTACCGATGGACCGGTAACTCGTACGTAGGTCCACGTGTGAGGCCCGGTGGCGGCCTTACACGTGAGGGGGCGTGTGAAAGGACGAGTAGTACCACATCGCTATAATCCGCTTAATTAACTTAAAATATAATATGGAAGGGCCGCTCCACTCATTGCCAATTGGTTTTGAGTTGGATGCCATGAGACTTTAACATGGTATCGAGCTAAGCCCCGGACCCGGACTGCGTACGTAAGTGGCAGAGGAGTTCTTGGTAGAAGTGTTTAACCGATTTGTCACTTGTACACCGGGGTGTAGGCCGGTCCGATATTGGCGAGTGTTACCCCGATTTAGTCACTCACTGTGTACACACATTCATGATGGACGGTAACTCGACGTAGGTCCACGTGTGAGGCCCAGTGACTGGCCTTACACGTGAGGGGGCGTGTGAAAGGACAGTAGTCCCACATTTTATAATCTGCTTAATTAACTTAAAATATAATATGGAAGGGCCGCTCCACTCATTGCCAATTGGTTTTGAGTTGGTTGCCCGCAAACTTTAACAGAGGAACATATCCCTAAAATATTAGCTTCAAATCCATTACGGTTTGGTTTTTATTCGCAAAATGACGCCCAACATGTGCGATAGTGTGATAATAAAAGTGTGAAGGGATCTCCCTCTTTATATTTTATACACATTAATAAAATTCTTCTTCTCTTTCTCCCTTTACTTTGTGTCTTCTTCTCCTCTTTCTCTATATTACCTTTATATCTAATCTTCCCTCTTGTTTGTTTGATTTTTTATCTTCTTTAATTTATTAAAAGAATTAATGATGAAGTTTCTATTGATTTTATATTATAGGTTTGCCGATCCCAACAAAGGTTGTTGTCCATTCAAAAACGACCTTAAAAAACGACCTTAACGAGTCAGAAACAGAAGGTTACAATTGCACCAACTATTGCATGGAATCCTCTTTGACGCTCCTGTAATCTTGAGAATCAGGGTCCACTTAGCTTGGTCTTGATCGGCTACTAAGATTTCTTGGTAGCCATATGGTGATATGATATCTCTCGCTTTACGCGTATCATTGGGAGATAAGTTGCTAACACTTATAGCCTGTTTGGATATCTAAGTAAACTTATTGACTTGGAAGTCAAAAGTCGAAGTCGCTTTGGCAATAGAATCATGACTTTGGGAGAAAAAAGTTGCTAACACTTAATTTGACTTTTGTGCATCATATTAATGTTTTGTCATATTTTTTTTAGTTCTGTTTTTCCAAATTATGGGATTTGAGTTATTTATTGATACAATAATTCATATTAATTAGTCAATCAGTTGATTTGGGATTTATAATATTGTATATCGTTGTATATAGGTAATCCATTTTGCGGAGATTGATTTCCTTTCTTCTCTATTTTTATTATATAAAAAGAATGAAAAAATAAAATCCATCAAAAAATTGTTTACAATTTCTATTCCTTTAATGAGATTGTAATCACCAAATATTGGTATTATCGCAATTTAATTTACATGCATGGTTGAAAAACCTACGGCCAATTCAATTTGGTATCCTCGTCCCTTGTACAAGGATCATGTGATTTATTGCCATGGTTTCTATTTTTTTTACAAGAAACCATATATCGACCACAAAAGTGGATTTTTTCATTGAGATGACTAAAACGACGACTTTTTTTATTTTGTCGATACGAGAGTTTGATAAATCGGATAAACTAATTGGTGCTAATTTTCTCCATCGTTTCCATAAGATTGACACATTTTCTAAATTTTTGCCAAAAAGGAGTAAATTTTTCGTCCACAAAATGGATTTTTTCTTTCAAAGTCGATAATGACAATGATTCTTTATTTTCTTAAAAAGAATCATATAAGCCAATTGAAATTGGTTTCTCTATAAATCCTAGAAGGATGAGATGTCATTATCATGTATTCACAATTGCAAACATCAATGAGATGGAGAATTGCTGCTTGAGGGGTATTTAGCAATTTTTAGTTCTCTTCCTAATATTATTCTCCAAAATTTGAAGTTGTTCCACTTGTAGTTGGAATTGGACATTAAAGATCAAATGGTGCGCGCCCGGCTTGCTAGCCTATATAATTAGTCCTTGAGTGACTTAATTGATCTTTCTATAAATTTTAACATAAGTGTCCATAATTTTATTCTAATTTTATTTTTTGGAGAGATCGTATATTTTATATGCTTTTGTATCAATTAATTTTGGGTTCCAAACGTAATCCATGGTTGATGTTCAATTTGTATGTCAAGTAGACTACAATTTTAGGATAATCTTTTTTTTTTATGGCTCTTGAAGTCAGAATCTACTGTCCAATCTAGAGTTGTTTAAAACCCAAAATTTATTATGAGTATATGTCTTCGAATTAATATTGGATAATACTTTACGAAACTTGTTTTCGTTTTTACGGGATGAAAATATTTACGCCATTATCAGGGGGAGACTATACACTACCAGCAAAAGTTGGTGTTAATTAACTCAAACGATATATCAATATCTCTCCCATCATGATTAAATAAAAAAGGTTGCTATTAAAATAGGCGTGAAATTATCTCATTTAGCTTTTCCATAAGCTAAAGCCGTTTGAAAAGGCAAATCCAATCACTTATAACAAGAATATAGCGTTTTGGTACATGCTACAGATAGTGCTCTGATAGAGTCTATCGTAGTATGATTCACATTCTGAAAATTAATATCTCCTCATTAGAAGAGGAGAAGGTTATAACTCCCGCGGGAACTGGTACCAGTAAAATTTGAATTTTTCAAAGTGTGTATACACCAGAGAATTGTGTTGGGTCATAATAAACTAATGATTGTCGAATATTCATTTATAGTAGCTACTGAAATAAATGATGGTGTTGTGGACCCTCTGCGGAGGAATATCGACATACGTGATTGGTTGACATACAATCCAATTGGGTTGGATTAATTTCTCAATTAACGCAATTTTGGATCCAAGACTAAACACCTTAAAATTTCCAAACCTATTACTTACAAGTTGGTGTCGACATAATGTGTTGTACGAGAAATATATTCGTTGTAAAAACGATTTGAGGTTTCTATTTTTTCTCAGACCCTAGGATTGATTCAATAAATTTGTGTTCTCTATGTATGATACTTTTGGCGTGGTAGTCCATGAAGGACTCGTATTGCATTTACACAAGAAATGTGGTTGGGAACATATTCAAATTTGTAATCCTTGTAGGATTTAAATTATATTATGGCAGCCACCTTACTCGATTATGTCAGGTTGAATAATCCTCTATGTGTTTTTAGAATATTGGTATAAAACCAAGAATCCGGATTAATTAGTTGATGCTATCAAGTTTATGGGTCTCTTGAGGAGTCCTTAAAATCACAAAAATCCACGCTTTAGCGACATAAATTCTATTTTTGTTTACTCTTTCTTAAATCTGCAGTTAGAATTATGCTTAGCTTAAACTCGTCTTTCGAATAGACTAGATTTATCATTTTGATGCTTGTCTTTATTAAAAGTTTGGTTAGCATCCATAAATCGTCAAAAGTTGTACTCTTTTCCCTTCGTTTCAGGTTTTGTCCCATGTGGTTTCCCTGATAAGGTTTTAACGAGGCAACATCTCGCAGACGATGAATTTTTATTCAAAATGTTGATATTGTGCTCTTTTTCCTTAGTCCAGATTTTTTTTTCCCATTGGGTTTTTACTGGAAAGGTTTTAGTGAGGCAATTTAATTCAACATGGTGGTCATCCAAGGGGGAGTTGTATTAATTTTGGTTATTTGGTGGATTCCCACCATTAACTAGGTCATTTTGTTATACCAAATCAACATAACAATCCCTTAGTAATTTGGTTGTCATTCTGGTATACCACAAATTCAGTTTTGTTCACTTATGGTAATTTATCTACATCTTGGCTCTATGTTGAAGAAACTACATCAATAACTTCTACAAATCATTTCGGGAAGCTAGGAATCCATGACACAAGTTCTCAACGTGTTGAAGAAGAATGTATACTCCGCAAAAGTATTAATCGAAGACAATAATGCTTGTGCCACACAAAAGAAGACTTCAACAACTATCTGACATCTTCATGAAAGCACAGTCGTCTTCTGCATTCAAGAAATTCATTCTTCAAAAATAAAAGGTCTCGACTCAAAGATTTAAACGCCAAGATTTGACTGAAGTATTTACCAGGGGGAGCGCCATCATCAAATTAAGGTACATTTACTAGACTTTATCGCGTTGTACTCTTTTTCCTTCTTCAAGGTTTTGTCCCACTGGGTTTTCCTTGTCAAGGTTTTAATGAGGCAACATTTGTGTGTCCAACACGATTTCGAGTCTTTACATGCTTACGCAATTTCAGGTTTTTCTCTTTTGAGTTTTCCTGGTACGTTTGTAATTAGCTTAGACATAGTGTCATCAGAGGGAGTGTTATAAACCATTGTTTATTTACTAAGATGCCCATATGTCTAATATTAGGGTTTCTTCTATCTATATAAATAGAGGCCTAATCTCTTGTATTCTATACACATTAATAGAATTCTTCTTCTCTTTCTCGCTTTACTTTGTGTCTTCTTCTCCTCTTTCTCTATACTACAAGAGTTTGTACGAATTATCAGACTTATGTATTAGTATTGTCCTAAGTAAATAAGATCGAATCCTGAAACGACAAGGTAGAGAATCAGAAGATTTTCTTATTATGAAAAAACTTGGTTACAAAATCTCTATTCCTTTAGGATAAATAGGAAGATAACTAAAAACATATTTGCTAGCATTAACTCAAAATAATATCTTCCCTAACTATTATATTTCCTAACCATATAAACAATATATACATAAATATACAATATCTCCTAATACTCCCCCCTTAAGTTGGAGCATGGAGATCGTGAATGCCCAACTTGCGAAGAAGTAGCTCAAACTGAGGACGACCCAGAGTTTTGGTGAAAATGTCTGCAAGCTGAGCGGTTGTGCGAACATGAGAAGTAATAATAGCGTCACACTGAATTTGATCTCGTACATAATGACAATCAATCTCAATATGTTTTGTGCGTTCATGAAAAACAGGATTAGCAGCAATATGAAGTGCGGATTGACTGTCACGGTAAAGACGCATAGGCTGAGAGTGAAACACACCTAGAGATTTCAATAATGCCTTTAGCCACGTGAGTTCACTACAAGTATGAGCCATAGAACAGTACTCGGCTTCAGCAGAAGAACGAGATACCGTGGGTTGCTTCTTTGTATTCCAAGATATAAGTGAGCCTCCCAAAAAAATAAAATAACCAGTAAGCGAACGATGACTAAGTGGGCAGGAGGCCCAATCAGAATCACAATAAGAAGTAAGTTGGAGAGCACTATCCTTGCGTAAAACAATCCCTTGACCCGGATGGCCCTTTAGATAATGAAGAACTCGAATAGCAGCTTCCCAATTGTTTGTGGGTAAAAATGGTTTCTGCTGATTTCGGTAATTTCGGGTGTGTGGTTGAGAAACGAATTTAAACCCTAAACAATGTACTGCAAGGGAGTACTTTAGATTAGAGAGATCAATCTGTACAAGTCCGGCCTAAACCAAGAAATGGCCGTTCCAGACTTGCTTCGATCACAAAGTGGAGGAGAATGGGTTGGTTTTGGGGAGGAAAGCAAGGAAAGTGATGAGACCAGAATAGTTGATTCTGGAAGAGTAGTTGTGTTACGACTTGTATCAGAAAGTGGAAAGCTAACGTATGAAAATCTAGCAAACATTTTCTGAGTGGTATATGCTCCTGACTGAACTTGTTGTTCGGTGGAAATAGGTAAGACCTATTTATATAAGTCGAAGTGAAACGTACTCTGGTCTCATTAAGGAATGGAAAAATGGGTGAGTAAATGGGAGGAGGTGGTAACAGTTAACGCATTTAATTGATGTTTCATAAAACCGTTAACGCATGGAATTGATGTCCCTTAAAACCGTTAATGCATGGAATTGATGTCCCATAAAAGAGTGTTTCACCATTAACTCCCTGTATTTACTAACCGCCTCATCCTTATGACACTTCCTTATGACGGGCGTAGTGTACGCCGCATGTTGTAAACCGCCAAACTAATACCCAAAGAGGATCCCCCAGTTTGTGATATGTGTTGATGTCTCGAATGTTTTTTGTGGAAAACATGTAGTATATTGTTGTTTCCTGGAAAGTCAAGCTTGGGAGACTTGCTAGCTTGGTGACCTTCGAAGGACCAGATTTTGCATCTTAAGAGGAAAGGTAGTCGTTGATCGTCGCACGCTTTCGTTTGTTGGTGGCCGCGTAGGGAAGGCCAGCATGGTGGCGCGGCTAGGTTGGCATGCCATTAGCGTGGCATGGTAGCGCGGCTAGGTTGGCGTGACCAAACTAAGGTTTTGGGTCAAAGGTTACCATGTGTTGTATGGTAACCTTGGACGGATAGGATTTGCTCCTGGGATTGAAGGGAGACCGTTGATTGTCACACGCTTTCATTTTGGTAGACGCATAGGGAAGGCCAGCATGGTGGCGCGGCTAGGTTGGCATAGTTGGGCGTGTCCAAACTTAGGTTTTCGGGACAAAGGTTACCATGCGTTGTCTGGTAACCTTGGATGGATAGAATTTGCTCATGAGATTGAAGGGCGACCGTTGATTGTCGCACGCCTTCATTTTGGTAGCCGCGTAGGGAAGGCCAGCATGGTGGTGCGGCTAGGTTGGCATGCCGTTGGCATGGCATGGTTTGGCGTGGTCAAACTTAGGTTTTCGGGCCAAGGGTTACCATGCGTTGT
Organism: Papaver armeniacum; assembly: GCA_023531295.1. Taxonomy (NCBI): domain Eukaryota; kingdom Viridiplantae; phylum Streptophyta; class Magnoliopsida; order Ranunculales; family Papaveraceae; genus Papaver; species Papaver armeniacum. The sequence continues at coordinate 367,080 of JAJJWW010003878.1, forward strand.
TTGGTAACCTTGGATGGCTAGGATTTGCTCCTAGTATTGAAGGGGGACCATTGATTGTCGCAAGCCTTCGTTTTGGTAGCCGCGTAGGGAAGGTCAGCATGGTGGCGCGGCTAGGTTGGCATGGTTTGGCGTGGCCAAACTTAGGTTTTCGGGCCAAAGGTTACCATGCATTGTCTGGTAACCTCGGATGTCTAGGATTGGCTCTTGGGATTGAAGGGCGACCGTTGATTGTCGCACGCCTTCGTTTTGGTAGCCGCGTAGGGAAGGCCAACATGGTGGCGCGGCTAGGTGCGTTTGGCATGGTGTGGCCAAGGGATTAGCATGACGTTGGCACATGGTGCGGCTAGCATGGCTAGGGCCAAGGGAAGGTGCGCTTTGGCTTGGCATGGTGGGGCCAAGGGTTTGGCATGCCGTTGGCACATAGTGCGGCTAGCATGGCTAGGGCCAAGGCAAGGTGCGGTTTGGCTTGGCATGGTGGGGCCAAGGGTTTGGCATGCCGTTGGCACATGGTGTTGCTAGCATGGCTAGGGCCAAGGCAAGGTGCTGTTTGGCTTGGCATGGTGGGGCCAAGGGCTTGGCATGGTGGGGCCAAGGGCTTGGCCATGGTGGGGCCAAGGGCTTGGCATGGTGGGGCCAAGGGTTTGGCATGTCGTTGGAATATGGTGCAGCTAGCATGGCTAGGGCCAAGGTAAGGCACGGTTTGGTTTGGCATGGTAGGGCCAAGGGCTTGGCATGCCTTTGGCACATGGTACGGCTAGCATGTCTAGGGCCAAGGCAAGGTGCGGTTTGGCTTGGCATGGTGGGGGCAAGGGTTTGGCATGCCGTTTGCACATGGTGCGGCTAGCATGGCTAGGGCCAAGGCAAGGTGCGATTTGGCTTGGCATGGTGGGACCAAGGGTTTGGCATGCCGTTGTCACATGGCGCGGCTAGCATGGCTAGGGCCAAGGCAAGGTGCGGTTTGGCTTGGCATGGTGGGGCCAAGGGTTTGGCGTGACCAAGATAGGGTTTTTGGGTTAAAGGTTACCATGCGTTGTCTGGTAACCTTGGACGGCTAAGATTTGCCTCGTAGATGGAAAGATGGTCGTAGATTGTTGCAGGCCTTTGTTTTGGCAACCAGCGTTGTGCATGGCGTGTTGGAACGGCAAGCATGGTTGGCATGCTTTAGCGAGAAGATGTGGCCTGCATAGTTTGCCATCGGCACATTGGTATGACCAGCATGGTGGGCATGCCTTGGCGCGATAGATGTGGCTGGCATGATTTTCCATTAGCACGGTAGGCGTGGCTGGCACGGTTTGCCATTGGCATAGGGGTGCGGCTAGCATGGTTATCATGCCTTGGCACGGTTTGCCATTGGCATGGTGGTGTGGCTAGCATGGTTGGCATGCCTTGGCACGGTAGGTGTGGCTGGCACGGTGGTGCGGCTAGCATGGTTGGCATGCCTTGGCACGGTAGGTGTGGCTGGCACGGTTTGCCATTGGCACATGGGTGTGGATAGCATGGTTGGATGCCTTGGCGCGATTGTGTGGCTGGCACGGTTTTCCATTGGCATAGGGGTGCGGCTAGCATGGTTGGCATGCCTTGGCGCGGTAGGATATGGCTGGCACGGCTTGCCATTGGCACATGTGGCGTGGGAATTAGGGTTTTGGCCTATCAGAACCCTAACTAGTAATCAATTAAAAAAAGGTACCTTGGTAATTTTCTCGCAGACATATTAAAGGGTTTAATAAATGCGTTTAAGTCATGTGACATCACTGTCTGACTAGGGATTTACGATTTTATCCCTAAGTTAAAAACCACCATCAATATTAAGTCCCCTTCTTAGCTCGGAACAGGGGCGTTGTTGCGAGCTAAGCATAAGATGGTGAGAGATAAGGACAGAATCGAAACGTAAATCATGCAAGATGGTCAGGAAGATACGTCTAACCTTTTTCGGGAAGTAAGGAGAATTTGTGATCCTCGTATTTGGCGGCTTTGCGTAAATTATGCTCGTGGTACTTGCAGGTTAGGCTGGAACGGAGCGACTAGTGCAGATTTGGTGTGAAGGGAAGCTGTTAGCACTGGTCGGCTTGGACTTGGAGCCGTTAACACTGGATCGGCTTGGAATGGGAGATGCAGTTATCGTGCGGCTTGGAAAGGAGCCGTTAGCACTGGATCGTCTTTGAATGGGAGCCGCTAGCATAAATTTGGCGCGGGCGCTGATCCGTTGTCCTGGCATGGCGTGAGCGTTGGCTTCGGGAAGACAACAACTTTCTTAAGTTCCGTGGGAAGGTGACGACTTTTTCGAGAGGTAAGGAGAGTTCATGATCTCCGTTTTTGGAAGCCTTGCATAGATTCTATTTGTGGTGTAGACCGTGAAACGGTGAGATGAAGATCGTCGGCTTAGTCTGGCTATGCATCATCTTGGCTGGGTTAGGGAACATCATGACGCTGGCTCGACGAGTTGTTGGTGTTGGCGCATTAGCATGAAAGGCGTGGATTGTTGCAAAAACTGAACGTGGAGCGCTGGCAAGACTGGCACTAGCAAGGAAAGCGCGGATGTCTTGAGAGTGGCAAGGCTTGCTCTTGTGGGACCGATTTCCTTTCTTCATGCGCGGCTTTAACAGTGAATTATTTCCTTATTCAAAAATCTGGAAGCGTTACACCCATCAGAGAGCGTTACTTCTCTTTTCCCCTTTTTAGGGTTTGTGCAATACATATATTGCTGGTGAAATTGTATCATCTTTCTCTTTCCAGTTGTTCGTTGGTGAAGGTAGGTTAAAGCTCGTTTCTCCTCCTAGTTTGGTATTGTGATGGAATCTCCTAGCAACGATCGTACCTCCTTTTTCCGAGAGATAAGTAGAATCCGCGATCCTTGCGCCTTGCAGCTTTGCGTAAATCCTGGTATGGTTGTGCGTCTTCAGGGCTAGGCTTTTGGAACGCGAGGCGAAGCTGCTAGCATAGACTTGGCATGAAAGGGACCCATTAGCACTGATTTGGCTTGGAATGGGCGTGGGGTGCTTGACAAAGCGTTGCCCAAGCATGGCATTGGAGAAGTAAAGGTCCGGACTATTTACACGGTGGTGGCTTGTCTTCGCGGGACCGATTGCCTTTCCTCCTTACTTATCCAAAATAGGAAATCCTTTCCTTATCCAAATTCCGAGTGTGTTATGCTTTCGGATGGAAACTTTGTTGCCCGAGAGATTGCTGGGGAAAGTACTTGAAGAAGCTCTGACAGAGGCGTTGGCAACTCGCGCATCCGCTTTCTATGACTAGTTTCCCCTTTTTGCTGTTTTTTCTTTGTTGTATAGACGTCTTGGTGCTTTTGCAGACTTATTGTTATCTTCTTGGTATTCATGGCGAAGTTAGGGTTTCGCCAATTAGCATCCCGCTTGCGGTTTCACATCTTTGAATAAAACTTCTTATTTGAAAGACTTCAATCTTCCATTAGAATATGTTGTTCTATCTTCCATTCCCTTCAGATCTCTTGAGTAATTGAATAAGGAACTTCGTGTACGTTTTCAGCTTTTCTGGTCGTGACCTGATGGTTGATCGTGTCTTCTGAGCTTTGACAGTGAAAGGATTTCGTGTAGATCCCCAGTCCCCAAGTATGGTTTACATATTTCCATCTTGTATGGTCAGTGAGCTGACCATAATAAAGATATCACCATCGTACGTTCGTACTGGTGATTTTGTTACTTCTTCCACGTGAAACTAAAATATGGAGGAGTACGGGTTACCTTCGTAGTGATTCTTGCGCCGCGGTGAAGCTCGGGTCGGTATCAAAAAATGAGCGGCAACAGTTCTTTGTAGCAGATATAATCAGAAGAGACTACATTGTCGTGGGAACAAAGTAGTTTGGCTAGAATCGTATGGGCATCCATGGAAGTAAAAGGGTTGGCTGGATGCATAAGCGAAAAACTGTCCATGGTCACGAGTTTTGGCGGGATGGATCAAAAGGTGGCCATGACTATGAAGATTGGCTGGCTGCGATCATGATCCTTGACGTGTGGAGTGTGGTGGCACGACCCTTTGCAGGAAGGAGTGGTGTTGAAGAGCTTCGGCTCTTGGAGAGGAAGTTGAAACTTAAGGATCCAAATGTTGCAGCTTATGGAGATAACGCCGAAGCGGAGCGGCTGCTGGAGAGAACGTTGAAGCGGAGCGGTTGCTGAAGCGAACATTGAAGCGGAGCCGATGCTGGAGAACGTTGAAGTGGATCCACTTCTGGAGAGAACATCAAAAAGACGCCTTGAAACTCTCAGAGCCTTGACGGTTACAATACATTGGTTAGGAGTCCCCAGTTCCATCTATCGATCGTGCTTTCCAGGAGAGGTTGAGGTTTTGGGAACGGCTTCCCTGGCTGGAAATAGATGCTTTCCTGATGCAGTGCGGTTGAGGGATGCAAATATGTCTTGACGCTACGCCTTGGAGAAATATAGAATCTCACATAACTTTGCCTCGATTTTGGAGAAGTCGTTCCCGATCTTTATGTGTGATGAAATTGGATTGCTGATTCCCTTCTACTGGGCATTCAAGAGCAACGCGAGCCTCTTCATCTATAAACGCACGTCCTGCTGAAGTGCCTTTTGTCTTTTCATAAAATCAACAGTGCTAAAAAGAGGTCGGCTTCTTCCGGCTCTTCTAGTATCTTGCCCTGATGGTGGAGTAGCGTCTCTGGTGACGGTTGGAGCTATCATGCTTGAAGAAACGTTGGGGTGGCGGAAGTGGCTTTGGTTCTGGTGATCGTAAGTGTATCACGCAGAGATGTCATGGTTTTGATCACGGAGTGCTGGAGCCATGGCGCTGTTTCGAAGGGTGAGGGTGGCGCTGCTTTGGCTGGTTGTGGAGCGGAGAAGATGGTGCTGGAAGGGCGCAAGATGTTAGCGCTGGAAGGATGCAAGCCGTTAGCGCAGGGTGTGGTATTGTGGCTGGCATGAGCGTGTGGCATGTGTGCCTGGCATGCGCATCTGGTAAACACGTCTGGTATGCGCGTCTGGTGAGCGCGTCTGGCATGCGCGTATGGCATGCGCGTCTGGTAAGCGCGTCTGGTAAGCGTGTCTGGCATGCGCGTATGGTAAGCGCGTCTGGTAACCGCATGGAGGAAGCTTTGTCTTCGATTGACGACATGTGCAACGTGACTGGTCATATTATTTCTGAGGATGTAATCTCGAGCTGGAGGCTCCATCGTGATATGTGTGTAAACTTCTAATTCAACGTTCTTTGGTTCGTTGAAGGTTTCTCTGAGGTTGAGAAGTTTCTGGACGAAACATTCGAAGGTACTTCTGCGAATATGGTGAAGAAGCAGGAAGCGGAAATCGAAAAATTGTCCAGGAAGCTGAAGTTGAAAAGAACGGCTCTTTAAAGCAGAAGGAGGCGCTTGCTAAGAGAGTAAGCCATTGTTGAAAAACTTTCCTTGAATGCATTTCTGTCTTCTGAACTTCTTATTTTTAGGTTTTTTTTTTTTATGAAAGGCAAATGAAACGCATAGTTCATGGTTTTGATTTTTTGGATTTTTGGATTGATAGTCAAGTGTTACCTATGAGGGTTTTGGATTATTATTCTGGATGAACTGTTTTAGGATAATGCAGTTTTTGGATATGATTGTAAGTATGGAAACATGAACGTTGGGTGTCGGTAGATGACATGGGATGAAGCATAAAATGGCTATCGGTTTTATCATTCCCGTGAAAACTTGAAATAGTAAACCATGTATTTTTTCTAGGCAATACTTACTCGGTTTTTTGGATCTGCTAACGAAAACAAGTCAAGTGCAAGTCCGAATTTCGTGCGAAACTCCGCGATTGTGGAAAGTCCCTAGTCGTCCCTGAGTCACTTGATGATCGAGTCGTCGATCCCGGAGCGGATCGTTTTGATTTTAACATCTTGGAAGTCCCCAGTCGCCCATTGCCGCGTCAAGACTGGTTGGATCGTTCGCTTTTAAACTCTAGGCAGTCCCAGTCATCCCTTGTCGTGTCAAGACTGATAATCGGGTTGTCTGGTAACTGATTCGTCGATCCCTGAGCGGATCGCCTGCTTCTACCGTCTTGATGTCTGGGTCGAAGCATGGAATCGATGGTCGAAAATTGACATTGTAACCGAAAGATCAATCTCCCACTGTGGTCGCCAATTGTTTGTGGGTGAAAATGGTTTCTGCTGATTTCGGTAATTTCGGGTGTGTGGTTGAGAAACGAATTAAACCCTAAACAATGTATTGCAAGGGAGTATTTTAGATTCGAGGGATCAATCTGTACAAATCCGGCCTAAACCAAGAAATGGCCGTTCCAAACTTGCTTCGGTCACAAAGTGGAGGAGAATGGGTTGGTTTTGAGGAGGGAAGCAAGGAAAGTTATGAGACCGGAATAGTTGATTCTGGAAGAGTAGTTGTGTTACGAATTGTATCAGAAAGTGGGAAGCTAACGTATGAAAAGCTAGCAAACGTTTTCTGAGTGGTGTATGCTCCTGACTGAACTCGTTGTTCGGTGGAAATAGGTAAGACCTATTTATACAAGTCGAAGTGAAATGTACTCTGGTCTCATTAAGGAATGGAAAAATGGGTGAGTAAATGGGAGGAGGTGGTAATAGTTAACGCATGGAATTGATGTTCCATAAAACCGTTAACGCATGGAATTGATGTCCCATAAAACCGTTAACGCATGAAATTGATGTCCCATAAAAGAGCGTTTCACCATTAACTCCATGTATTTACTAACCGCCTCATCCTAATGACACTTCCTTATGACGGGCGTAGTGTACGCCGCACGTTGTAAACCGCCAAACTAATACCCAAAGAGGATCCCCCAGTTTGTGATATGTGTTGATGTCTCGAATGTTTTTTGTGGAAAACATGTAGTATATTGTTGTTGCCTGGCAAGTCGAGCTTGAGAGACTTCCTAGCTTGGTGACCTTCGACGGTCGAGATTTTGCATCTTAAGAGGAAAGGTAGTCGTTGATCGTCGCTCACTTTCGTTCATTGGTGGCCGCGTAGGGAAAGCCAGCATGGTGGCGCGGCTAGGTTGGCGTTACCAAACTAGGGTTTTGGGTCAAAGGTTACCATGTGTTGTCTGGTAACCTTGGACGACTAGGATTTTCTCCTGGGATTGAAGGGCGACCGTTGATTGTCGCACACCTTCGTTTTGGTAGCCGCGTAGGGAAGGCCAGCATGGTGGCGCGGCTAGGTTGGCATGGTTTGGCGTGGCCAAACTTAGGTTATCGGGCCAAAGGTTACCATGCGTTGTCTGGTAACCTTGGATGGATAGGATTTGCTCCTGGGATTGAAAGGCGACCGTTGATTGTCGCACACCTTCGTTTTGGTAGCCGCGTAGGGAAGGCCAACATGGTCGCGCGGCTAGGTTGGCATGCCGTTGGCACATCAATTACTAAGGGGCGACCACTTGCTATTCGCACCCCGGAAATGGATAAGGGGCAACCACATGATAAGGGATAACCCCATGGCAACTACTATTGGCACACCGAAGCAGGATAAGGGGAATCCATCTTCTACATTTGAATTTGAAAAAGGCGGGGAAAATTGTACAGATTAGTGCGTACTCTTTTGGACAAGTATTTGGAAGCGTTTTATTCGGATTTTCTCACAGCGATTGGTTGGTTTAATCCTGTTTCAGTAAGACAGGATTGTTATGTCTTAAGGAATCGTAAAAAAATTGAAGTTTTATCGATGAAACAGGGAAGAGAATGTTACGGAGTTAGTTGATATATATGGCAAGATACATGGATATTTCGTTGGAGACTATCATGGGAGTACTAAAACAGGGAAGTTGGGAGATTTATCCACCGGAAGAAAGAAGATTTCCCAAAACAGAGTAGACGATAATATATCGGGAGATTTGGTTGCATTCTTGGAAGTTACGTGGGAATGAGAAAGAGAATATTCTATACTAGCCGCAACTATATCCTAGGAAAGATTTTTGACAACACAGGAAGCCAACAGAGGAAAGAAAGGGAGATATTCCCGTGACTTGGTGTGAACGAAAAGAGTGAAGATAATTCGAGTATTTCTCGATTTTTATTCATCTATTGGGTATATATAGGGTGATAAGACCTAAACAGGGGGAGTCGAGTAATTGGGGGGTCGATTGGAGAGTTTGGGTACGCTGCTGGGAAGAAGAAAAGGTTGCAGAGGAGTTGTAGCAGCAGCAGGAAGAAGAATAAGAGAAGGAGTTGCAGAGGACACTAGAGAAGTGTCGTTCTCAAGAACCCTAGAACACGAAGAACATAAGACGCGCAAAAAACTGTCGCAAAGAACTATCGCTATTCGACAGCAGAACTAAAGTATCGTTTAAAGGGCAGTCTTATTTCTTCTTAATGATCTGTTTTGTAACGCCTTTTCAGCGTTGCAAACTGTCTGCTTTATTAGTTTACTCTTGTTTTTCACCTATTTGAGCTATGAACAATTATTTTGAGCACGTGAATAATATGAGGAGCTAAACCCCAACACTGGGACGACGGAGGAAGCCTTATTTCACAATTGTTTGGTAACTATATTTGATTCTTTATGACTTTTGCACTTGTTTTAATTATTTTATGATTTTTATTAATTAGTTGTGATTTTGTCTGATGACGTATGCTTATACTTAGAGCTTTTGATGCGCTATGCTTATGATTTACATCTAATTCTTTATAAAATCTACTTTCGGCAAAGAAAAGAGTCAACAAAAGAGCTAGAATTGTTATGAGTCATTATATGAACCAATTGAATGTGATTAATGGTGGAATCCGAAGTCTCAGTATCTCTCGAAATTGTGACAAACATTGAATATATTTTATTTATTTTGTTTTTTAAGTCTTAAACCAAACCTTTACAAGCCCGAGTTGAACGAATCTTTACTACCACTTTACAAACAACTTCAAAACCACATCAATTTTTGGCGCCGCCGACGCGGACTTGTATTTAGGTTTTAGGTTTTAGAGTTATTTCAAATTTTATTTTTTATATTTTTTTGTTCTCTTTTACGCCTTTGGTATTTTTCGATTCTTTTCAGATTTGGAGCGAAGCTACAAGGAAAGAAAAAGTGCTATAAAAGGAAAGCATCTTCCAAAGAAGGAAAGAAAACAAGAATTCAAAAGGAGTGAAGAAGAAGATTTTGTACATAGCTATTTTGTTTTATTTTTAGAAACTGCAAATAGGGTTGTATTTTTGTAATTTTTCTTTTTCTTTTTGGACACTTTTTGGACTTTATTTTTTATTTTTATTTTTTTTTGGACTTGGACATTATTTTTGAAACCCTAAGTAAGGGTTAAAAATTAAATATAAACTGTTTGCAGGGAAGGAAGACAGTTACGATACTGTCTCGGCCCCTCGGGTTCGTACACTGACATCGGCGTCGGTGGCCTGAGTCGACTTCAACGGTTCATCGCCCGTCTGGTACGGGAGGTAAGACGCTATCCACCCACGAATCCCCGTCGGTGGGTTTTATTCTGTGTGACAACTCACACTCCTGCAATAGAATGTCGAACTGGTACTACAATAGCCAATACAACGAATATCCGACTGAGTTTCAAAATGGATGTTACTACTTTGACCATAGTGTGAATAGTGGTTGGGAACATCAGCCTTTTCAAGGTTATGGCTCATACCATGATGAGCCCAAGTTACTATCCACACACGCAAGGGTCATACGAGCAAAATTCTTATATTTCTCCTTTAGAAGAGTCTCTCAGGAAATTAGAGGATTCGACACGTAAGTTAGCTAAGATGAATAACTTAGTTTATGACGAAAGAGAACTTTCTATAGAGGAATCCCTCAAGATGATAGCTGAGACGAACGAACGAATTGCTCGAAATAATCTAGATTTCCAATACAGTGTTTCCAAAAATACCCTTGAAAATGAGGATAGTTATTTGCATAATCAAGATTACGAGGATAAAATTGGTAACACTACTTGTTTTAGTGAGGTTCAACCATTTTCATGTTATTATAATGATGATTATGATGAGGATAGTGTTGATGAAGAATTTGAAATAAGTAGGCATAGTGATCAGGAATTTGTTACTCCAATTGAGCTTAATAATGATAATATTTCTAGTTCAAATCCAAATAATTTTAATAATTATTCACCTATTCAAAAGGACGAGGATTTGACTAGAGATACCCCGGTTTTAGACGATGTAGTATTCCCTTATGATTACGAAGCTGATGATACTTTTGAGGAACGAGTTTATTTTGAGAATATTGTTTTAGAGTCTAGCGATTTAGAAACCTTAGTATTAGACAAAGAAAATGAACTCGTAGAGTTGAGTGAGGATGAACCTGACTTAGAAGAATCAATTGACCATTTTCAGGAATCTGATGACCTTGAAATTAGGGAAGTTGTGACTAGTCTTTCTAGAGACACTGAAAACTCTAAGTTTGGGGGTGATTATCATTCTCCATGTGCCTTAACTCTTAGAAAGGTCCCTCACTTGGGACCTGACATTTGTGCCTCAACCATTTTAAAAGATTATCTTCATACACGTTTTCCCGAACCTAGTGATGTCCATAAGGAAGTTCGGTTGTTAGAAGCCCATCCTCTGGTTGATGTGGTTAGCCTGTGCTATGATACCCATATTGATTTTGTTTTCCCACCAAATATTTTTCAACCAGTGGGAACGTATAAGTTTCAGATGTGTCAATTATTTAGTTTTGAGACTAAACCTAAGTACTTTAGGAAATTAGTATCGACACATTTTATTATGATTGAGCGCCAGTTTCATCGTGGTCAATTGTGTGAGTCAAAACTGATTGACTTTAAGGATCCGCAATTATTTAGGTTATTATTATGTGCTTCTAAGTTTTTACTTGAGTATTTCCAGACTCTAATACCTGAACCGGATCTTAGCTACGAGGAAATCCAACCCATGAAAATATTTTATTTGGACCCAGTTATAGAACCTGAACCTGAACCACAGCTAGATGTAGTTGTCTTAAACAGGAAAGGTGTGCTTTATTTGTTAATTTTCTTGGCAAAGTTGGAGATTCCTTTTATTTGTGATAGCTCTATTTGGTTTTGATGACCCACAGATATTTCGGCTATTACTTTATGATTTTATGAGGTGACTAATCCTTTCTTAGTCTGGCTGAAGACGTTAAACTTAGCACTTCTTGGGAGGTAACCCAATATTCATGCGACACGGTAATATCTTTCCTTAACTCTTTTGCTTCAAATGGTAACAGTTTCTCCTAGTTCATGTTTTTCAATTTTATGTTAGAACATTGAGGACAATGTTAGATTTAAGTTTGGGGGTATGGGAGAAACTTTTTAGTTGCATTGTTAAACTCCAGAGCCTAGAAATTTATGGTTATTAAGGATGGCACTAACCAATCTAAGTGGATGGAAGCATTTTGGTTGTAGGAGTTGAGGAACCAATCTGATTAGATGGAAACATCTAAAGAGTCTATTCATAAAAGCACAGAGCTCAGGTGTTAGAATTAAAGAAAAAACACGGTAGTTTCTCCATATCTCGTTGAATCCTTTTCACTTCTATTTTTATTTTGTTTTTTTTTAAAATATGTTTCTCTAAGTGATTAGGTGGGGCTCACAATTCAAGTTGTTACCACTGTTAGGGTGAAATAGAGTGATTGAGATACCAAAAAAAAAGTTGAAAAAAAAAAAGTTGAAAAAAAAAAAAAAAAAAAAAAAAAAAGAGACCAGACCATCAGACCAACCAGAATAAATTCAATAAAGTCGACCAATCGGAACCCTTGTATATGCCAGTTGAGTTTACCTAGAGTTAGGATTATCGACCACTCGGTTCCCTTGTATATGCCAAAGTGTGTTGATATTAGTCCGTATCGAGTATCTCAGTCCATTAGGATAGGTTCGTTTTGGGTGGCCTTTACGAGATATGAGAAACATTGTTCACCTTAGTCAACATCAAAACCATCTACGTTTTCTCTACATCCATCTTCTTAATCTATCCATGTGATTGGTTGACTCGGTTATGATGTCCGAAACTATCTGAGTAGAGCTCTGTGACTTATATATGAATTTTAGTATGCTTGAGTGCAAACTCGTGTACAACAATTGGAATTTCGCATCGGGGTACTTCCTTATGTAGTCAATAAGTATGCCAACCAAGGAGATTCTTTAGTGCCTTCCAAGGTTCTGCGTAGATGGTTAGGGTCAGGAGTAAAGGTTTTGCGGGTACACCTCTGGTAAACCCTCCCGAGACTATAACTCGGCCACTAGGGCCACCTAGGGGTTTAAAGGCTTATTGCATACGCTAAATGCAATCGACGATGCCTCATGATAGGTGAGTTAGGATTTTATTTTGTAGATTTGATTTGCTCGGGACTAGCAAATAATAAGTTTGTGGGTATTTGATAGACGCATTTATGTGTCTATTTTAGTCTCAATTCTCTGTAATGTTAGTACTCGATTTTGCGCTTATTTTGGTATTTTATGTCTTTGTAGATGTTTTTGGAGACATAATCTTTTGCGGGAAAATTGGCTCGAAAAGTGGTATTTGCGCTCGTGGGAGAAAATTACTATTCGGGCCCCTCCTTTGGATAAGGGGAACATCAATTACTAAGGGGCGACCACTTGCTATTCGCACCCCGGAAATGGATAAGGGGCAACCACATGATAAGGGATAACCCCATGGCAACTACTATTGGCACACCAGAACGGGATAAGGGGAATCCATCTTCTACATTTGAATTTGAAAAAGGCGGGAAAATTGTACAGTTAGCTGCGTACTCTTTTGGATAGTATTTGGAAGAGTTTTATTCGGATTTTCTCACAGCGATTGGTTGGTTTAATCCTGTTTCAGTAAGACAGGATTGTTATGTCTTAAGGAATCGTAAAAAAATGGAAGTTTTCTCGATGAAACAGGGAAGAGAATGTTACGGAGTTGGTTGATATATATGGCAAGATATGTGGATATTTCGTTGGAGACTATCATGGGAGTACTAAAACAGGGAAGTTGGGAGATTTATTCACCGGAAGAAAGAATATTTCCCAAAACAGAGTAGACGATAATATATCGGGAGATTTGGTTGCATTCTTGGAAGTTACGTGGGAATGAGAAGAGAGAATATTCTATACTAGCCGCAACTATATCCTAGGAAAGATTTTTGACAACACAGGAAGCCAACAGAGGAAAGAAAGGGAGATATTCCCGTGACTTGGTGTGAACGAAAAGAGTGATGATAATTCGAGTATTTCTCGATTTTTATTCATCTGTTGGGTATGTATAGGGTGATAAGACCTAAACAGGGGGAGTCGAGTAATTGGGGGGTCGATTGGAGAGTTTGGGTACGCTGCTGGGAAGAAGAAAAGGCTGCAGAGGAGTTGTAGCAGCAGTAGGAAGAAGAAGAAGAGAAGGAGTTGCAGAGGACACTAGAGAAGTGTCGTTCTCAAGAACCCTAGAACACGAAGAACATAAGATGCGCAAAAAACTGTCGCAAAGAACTATCGCTATTCGACAGCAGAACTAAAGTATCGTTTAAAGGGCAGTCTTATTTCTTCTGTAACAGTCTGTTTGTAACGCCTTTTCAGCGTTGCAAACTGTCTGGTTTATTAGTTTACTCTTGTTTTTCACCTATTTGAGCTATGAACAATTATTTTGTGCACGTGAATAATATGAGGAGCTAAACCCCAACACTGGGACGACGGAGGAAGCCTTATTTCACAATTGTTTGGTAACTATATTTGATTCTTTATGACTTTTGCACTTGTTTTAATTATTTTATGATTTTTATTAATTAGTTGTGATTTTGTCTGATGAAGTATGCTTATACTTAGAGCTTTTGATGCGCTATGCTTATGATTTACATCTAATTCTTTATAAAATCTACTTTCGGCAAAGAAAAGAGTCAACAAAAGAGCTAGAATTGTTATGAGTCATTATATGAACCAATTGAATGTGATTAATGGTGGAATCCTGAGTCTCAGTATCTCTCGAAATTGTGACAAACCTTGAATATATTTTATTTATTTTGTTTTTAAGTCTTAAACCAAACCTTTACAAGCCCGAGTTGAACGAATCTTTACTACCACTTTACAAACAACTTCAAAACCACATCACTTGGCATGGTGGGGCAAAGGGTTTGGCATGCCGTTGGCACATGGTGCGGCTAGCATGGCTAGGGCCAAGGCAAGGTGCGGTTTGGCTTGGCATGGTTGAGCCAAGGGCTTGGCATGTCGTTGGCACATGGTGCGGCTAGCATGGCTAGGTCCAAGGAAAGGTGCGGTTTGGCTTGGCATGGTGGGGCTAAGGGTTTGGCATGCCGTTGGCATATGGTACGGCTAGCATGGCTAGGGCCAAGGCAAGGTGCGGTTTGGCTTGGCATGGTGGGGCCAAGGGTTTGGCATACCATTGGCACATGGTGCGGCTAGCATGGCTAGGGCTAAGGCAAGGTGCGGTTTGGCTTGGCATGATGGGGACAAGGGTTTGGCATGTCGTTGGCACATGGCGCGGCTAGTATGGCTAGGGCCAAGGCAAGGTGCGGTTTGGCTTGGCATGGTGGGGCCAAGGATTTGGCGTGACCAAGCTAGGGTTTTTGGGTTAAAGGTTACCATGTGTTGTCTGGTAACCTTGGACGGCTAAAATTTGCGTCTTAGATGGAAAGATGGCAGTAGAATGTTGCAGGCCTTTGTTTTGGCAACCAGCGGTATGCATGCCGTGTTGGAACGACAAGCATGGTTGGCATGCTTTAGCGAGAAGATGTGGCTGGCATGGTTTGCCATCGGCACAATGGTGCGGCCAGCATGGTGGGCATGCCTTGGCGCGGTAGGTGTGGCTGGCACGGTAGGCGTGGATGTCACGGTTTGCCATTGGCACAGGGGTGTGGCTAGCATGGTTGGCATGCCTCGGCACGGTAGGTGTGGCTGGCACGGTAGTGCGGCTAGCATGGTTGGTATGCCTTGGCGCGGTAGGTGTGGCTGGCACGGTTTGCCATTTGCACATGGGTGTGGATAGCATGGTTGGCATGCCTTGGCGCGATTGTGTGGCTGGCACTGTTTGCCATTGGCACAGGGGTGCGGCTAGCATGGTTGGCATGCCTTGGCGCGGTAGGATGTGGCTGGCACGGCTTGCCACTGACACATGTGGCGTGGGAATTAAGGTTTTGGCCTATCGAAACCCTAACTAGTAATCAATTAAATAAGGTACCCCGGTAATTTTCTCGCAGACATATTAAATGGTTTAATAAATGCGTTTAAGTCCTGTGACGTCACTGTCTGACTAGGGTTTTACGATTTTACCCCTAAGTTAAAAACCACCATCAACACCAATGAGATACCCGAGGAGACTGCATAAATTGAGCCAACACATGCATCGAGTAACACAATTCAGGACGTGTAATGGTCAAATAAATCAAGCGTCCAATAAGCCGACGATACTGAGATGAGTCAGAATAGAGAGGTCCATCATTTATAGCTAGACGATGATGTTGATCAATGGGTGAAGAAGTTGGTTTGGCTCCAAGAAGTCCAGCCTCAGACAGAATATCCAAGGTGTATTTTCGTTAGATAAAAACAGACCATCAGCTCCTCGAGACATTTCAATACCAAGAAATTACTTGAGATTGCCCAAATCTTTGATATGAAAGCAACGGCTTAAATATGCGTTAAAAGCAGTAATGGCAGCAGAATTATTCCCATCAATAATTAAATCATCCACATAGACAAGTACATTAATGGAGTTCTCACCTCGTCGTAGGGTAAATAAAGAGTAATCAACATAAGACTGTATAAATCCAAAAGCCTTAAGAGCACCTGCAAGCTTAGCAAACCAATTACGAGCACTATACCAAATTCCCGGGTTAGTAGCAGAAATTCGTAACAGCTTACTGGCCGTTACGAAATCCTGTTACAAATGGCCGTTACGAAAATATTTGTAACAGGCAGAGGCCGTTATTTTAATTTTAGAAAAAAATTTAACGAGATGCCAGTAGTTACTAATTTTTTTATAAACAAGCCGACACGCTTCGTCACACACTGGTCGTAACACTGGAGCTGTACGTGTGCTATTCACACGCGTTCCATTGTGTTTCCACCCAAACTGAAAAACACTAGAGAATATTTCCTCCCATGCGTGTGCGATTCACATGCGTGATATGGGTGTACCCTAATGAAAGCAGATCGAATTTTCACTCGAGAAAAATTTCCATTATCTCTCTTTGTTTCTTCATTCTTCTTCTTCTTCTACATTTCCGGAGAACAACAACGTCAAAAAAATCGCCTCTCGTACTACCACCACCTTCAACAAAGAACGTCAAAAACAACCAAATCTCTTTCACAATCAATAAACCATCGATTAGATTTCATACCTTCCTTCATGAAACAAGGTTCAGTAAACTTTGAGTTCTAGATCTAGGGTTTTTAATGGGTTTTCGAAAGTATTGAAGTTAGTAATTTCGAGTGAAATAGTGATAGATCAAGTGGTTTTTAAGCGTTTTTGGAGATGATAGATATTATTGAAGGAAGAACACAAATTTCAGAGATGTTGAATTTCTTTCTCCATCAAAGGAGCTTAAATAAAGATCATGGTGATTCAAAACGATAAGTTCTTTAAACCCAGTTCCATTTTTCATTGCATAGTCGCACATATGTTGTTTAATTTTTGTTTAATTGAAATATTAAATTTAGGATTTCTATATTTATTTTAGGGTTTTGAGAGTTGGGAACTCTTTTTGAAACATGAAATTTTTTAGTACGATGAGGAGAATGAGACAGTGTACTTAAGACGAAGAAGATGAGGGGAAAGGGGGGAATTTATGAGATTAAGGGCTTAGGAAAAAAAACAGATTCAGAAGATTCAGATACAGGGTGGAGGGAGGAGAGAAACGAGAAGAATTGTGCTAATGGAAGTACAATTACAAGAAGAAGTAGAAGAACATGATAAAAGCTACCCGAATATTGCCTGTGGAATATTTAGGAACAAGAAAGCTAAGTGGAAAAGACATCACTATACACCCCATGACACAAATTAAAAATGTCTTGCAGATAAAACCAAAGTGCTAATGGACAGGGAGCAGAAGGATCTTGTGAAATTTTGGACTACTGAAGAACATCAGGTACAAAAATTAGAACTCTGTCATTTTCACCCAGTAATTTTCCTCTTTACAATCGTGTCTAACAAATTCTGACTTGTGTTTTCATAAGGTACTTTCGCCAAAGAACATCAAAAGTAGAACCCACAAGAAAACCAAGCGAGAAAATGAGTAGGAAAACTCGCTCTTTATGCAAAGATGAAATGGTTAGCACATACATATGTCTGTCTTTACAATTTACAGTCACTTTTCATCCCTGCAACTTGAAAGCTATTCGAGGTTTATTATCCCGTCTTGGTTATGACTGTTCGTGGTTGAAATATTTCTCATATTTCTCTATGTAGAACATTACATAACTTGTCAAGAATGGGAAATCCATTTGCTAGTAGACATTGGATAGTGCTACACCAGTTAGTAGCTCCTTTTTTTTCTCTCCTGTAATTGATTGCCAGTTCTGGTATAGTGCTAAATGTATAAATGATTTCTTAGTTGAATATTTCGCCTTTTGTTCTTGATGACAGTGTCAAAATGTGGTATAAAGAATATAAGCAATGATGTGGAGCGCTGCCTATCATTGGTGAGATACTAGTTTTATCTTGCCTGTCTCATTTAGTAGTTTTAGATGTTTTCTTATGCAATTAAATTGCAGTGTGTGGAGGAGAGAATACATGGATTGATAAGTAATTTAGTGAGGATGTCAAAACAGGTATGTACATGTTTATTTTTTAAGTGATATGTGCGTGGGGGCTGTAGATCATCTACTTATATAAATCTTGGATGAAACTTTGTAGAGAGTTGATGTTGAAAAGCCGAGACATAGAACTATCATTACCTCAGATGTTAGACGCCAAATTCAATTGATGAACCGGAAGGCCAAGGTGGAGTTGGAGAAAAAACAAGCCGAAGAAGCAGAAAAGCTCAGAAAAAGCAACGAAGTGAGTGGCCTGATCTTTTAGTTTGAGTCAGTTTAATGCATTGAAAGTTCAAATAAAGTTGTTTTGGTTTCATGTTGTACATATTTAGATTTGATAAATCTATTTTGCTTTATAATATAATGCGTGGTCAATATGTCCTTTTACGTTATATCCTGGTTTCAAATCCATCTTGCTTTCGTGTTCATTTGGTTTATTACTGTTATCATACATGGATGCAGAAGTTTTAAGGTAATGAAGTTCTTCGGACATAAACTGTTGTTCACTAGAAAGTTAACTTCATGGGATTTTTTTTATAGCTAAACTAAGTAGCTTCAGCCTTGATATAATATTTCTGCTCTTCCATATTATATTGTGCCCCCTGAGCTACTTTTTGTTTCCTAAAGCATTATGTACTAACAGTACTGTTTGTTTATCGAAATACCAGACTGGTTAAATGTGAAAGTGGTTCTATGAATAGGAAAAACATGGTTGGAAGGAAGAGCACCATAGCATTGTGTTGAACGAGTATTTTTTTAATACTCTTAACAGATCCAGGACTATTTCCTGCACACTATGAAATTTTGTGTTGATAAAGTTTGTCTATTATATTTTATTGACGTTGGCTATTACCATTATATTTTTTGCTAATTCGTTGTTACACCTAGTATGAAACTAAATCTTCTTTGTTTGTCTTGTAATTACTCACTTATATATCTATAATGAGTGCTAGAAACCATTGATAGCGCCTCTTTTGTACATGTGGCACTTAGGGAAGCTAGCGAGTGATCTTTCCACTGTATCTAGCAGTCTGCTAGGGTTTTCCTTGTAATTCCTATTCAGCTATTCGTATTAGATGTATCATTGCCATCTATATCCTTTTGACAGTTAGTGATGTTTGCTTCATGCACCTTTGTAAATTAATTATGAAAACACCTAACATGGTTTCATAATATGTTGATTGCAGGTTGAGGGAATCAACGGGGCTGATGGTAACAAGGACAAGGATGAAGGCCGTTAAAAGTCACTTAAGGTATCAGTTATGATATATGCCTGTGATAGGTGTTGTAAAACACCTAATATTATATCTAGTATTTACGCTTTCTTTGCTATTTTCCTTGAGAATTGCGTATCTTATGTGTGCTTTTGAGTTATCAGGTACTCTGGAGTCACACGGAGAAAAAGAAGAAGAAATCACCCAATTTGAGCAAAAAGGGCAAAGTAGTCATTCATGGGCAAACACTATCTGGAGCCTAGTCAAGGTTAAAGGGCAACTCTTTGGGAGGAGTATTAAAAGACAACCAGCAATGGTTAGGGGGCTGCTAGCTGTGTATCCCTTATCAAGTGAGAAACAAAAGGGCTACTGCTTATGAAACCGGCTGAAATCAAGCCCAGCGAGCTCATTGAGAAAACAACTCAATCCATTAAAAAAGGGTCTGTTTGAAGTCCTGGTGTTGTTGGCATGTGTGTTAGCAGAGAAAGGAATTAGGTTGGGTTCTTTTGAGAAACCAAATCTAAGATAAGAAGAAGAGCTATTGCTGCTTTAGTTCCCTGCGATTGTGGCCAGTTCAAGAAGCAAGTGTGCCGTCAGTAAAGCCATGAATCTTATGGCTGTTCAGCAAGGGTCAAGATCCTTATTTCATACAGAGAAGAAGAAGGTTATTGGTTGATTGGTGCTGTGTTACAGTGGCTTCAATTGAGAGATGAGTCTGCTGGTGTTTTGAGGCAGAAATGGGTTTTAATTCATGGTGGTTTTAAGCTCGATTTCAGATGGAAAATGTCATGTGGTATCTGTTGAGCGAGTGGTGGTTTGGATCAGAGTTTTTGGTAGAGTGGGAAAGCGAGAAAAAATCAAGTTTGCCGCCAGTAACAATGATGTTGATTGGAAGAGAAATTGCAGAATGGGGTGTATGAATTTGAATGCTACGGGGGAAGGAGATGTGCAGTATCATCAAAGACAAGCTTAAACATGTGTTATTAGTTTCTTGCACATCGATTTGTAGAAATTCTGAACGAGCGACTCTTGACTGCAAGTTTAACCTCATCTTTGCCATGATTGATGTGGTTGTTTGTCATGGGTTATGAGAGATTTTGGAAGTTAAGAGGGACACATATCATGGTGGTGATCAATGGAGTGTTGGCTTGCTTGCCATTGTTAAGCAGGAAACTGAGAAGAATGGCCGGTGTTAGAAATGGACGATGGCTGCTTCCATTCCCAGCGATAATCATCAAGGTCAATGAAGATGACAATAGAGAATAATGAGGAGTTGCATTTGGATTGATGGAGAACTCGAGTGCAACATAGAAATTGATGCTGCTGATAATGATGGAAGGTTCACTCACGGGATTGAGGCTCGAAGTAGGTTTTGCAGCGAGATGTTGGATGGAGATGAGGCGAACTTGTTGTTGTGAAACTACAGATTTGGATGAATACATGGACTGAAACTTGACAAAAGATTCGAGTTCTTTGCTAATGAAGTCGATGTTGAGAGGAAACATTGCAAAGAGGGTCATGTCGCATGTTTGTGATGAAAGGAATTGAAGAAAGGTTGTGTTGCGAATGAAGTGTGTTGGTACGAGAAAACCGAGATGCCGCAGGACATATATTAATGATGTGCTTGTTGAACCAGGGAGAGAGCAAGGAATGGG
This sequence comes from Papaver armeniacum, assembly GCA_023531295.1. Classification (NCBI taxonomy): domain Eukaryota; kingdom Viridiplantae; phylum Streptophyta; class Magnoliopsida; order Ranunculales; family Papaveraceae; genus Papaver; species Papaver armeniacum. The sequence continues at coordinate 387,610 of JAJJWW010003878.1, forward strand.
TGTGATTTTGCAGAAAGGCTTTCTGCTGTTGAAGTTGGAAGGAATGCAAGGAGCTGCAGAGATGGTGCTTCAATGTGCAAGTAGTTTGCGAGCTTCCACTCTGCCAGGAAGAAGCAATGATGCTAAGATGAAATGGCTAGAAGATGATTCTTTGCAATGGGTTTGGGGGCTTGAGTTGTAGAGAAACATGAGTTGTGTCTTTGTTGGCTTGAGGGAGAGATTGGAGTAGATGGAAATGTTTGAACCCTAGCGAGATCTTTGTCAAGTGTTGTTGCTTTGTAATGAAGTGAACTGAAAATGAAGTTGGTTGATTAAGCGGCATTGGTTGGAGTCTGTGTGAAGATTGGTCTGAGAAGTGCTGATAATGTATGGGATCCAGAACTGTGCAGGGAAGTGCAGATGAGCTTGAGCTGAAGATCGAGATGAATGAGATTTGTTGTTGCAGTACAAGACTCAGGAATGAATAGATGTAGTATTGAAGCTCAGGGAAGGGAGCATATGTGCTGGTAAGTTGCAAGAGGCATAGCCATCATGGCTGTGACTGAGGTGGTGAAGCACAAGGATTGTGCAGCAAGCTCAGGCTGGCAACTCTTGATTCGGAGTTATTGCCAAGACTAGTATTTCTTGTCGGAAATGACTCAGCTGATTTAGACTATGACTCAGCTGAGTTGCATTGATTCAGCCTCAGACAGAGTTGACTTGGTATGACTCGGTGCTTGACCCGAGTTCACTGAGTTGACCCGATTTGGCTCGTTGACCGGTGACCGGGTGGACTTTGCCGGTCACCTGAAATAGTTTTCCGGCGATTTTTCCGGCCAAGTTCCGGCCATAATCCCAGTTTTCCGGCGACGATTTTTGGACATATTTTCTACATGGGTATTCCTCACACATGGGATTGGTGGACCACTTGGAGATGGGTTTTGAGAAGACCTAATATTGGAAGGAGTATCCTTATGGAATGGGAGAAGCATATAAATAGAAAAGTCTTTCTCAAACCTAGATATATCTCCATTAGGGAGAACTCATACTTTTGGTTCTAGGGTTTAGAACCATGAAGTATTTTCTCTTTCTTCTTGTTATGAACCATGAATGGGAGTAACTAAGTTTTTATTATTGGTTGAAGATGTAGTTGGATTTTGCAACCAAGTTATGATTTTTATGAAGTAGTTTTCTCTCAAAATCATTGTTCACTTTCTACGAGTTATAATAATTGCATGATTGATGTATTGCAATATGATTGAATGTTTGTTTAGTTAAGTCTAGAATTGATTGAACTCACATCCATATCTATAGCTATTTTAGGGTTTTCATCGAGCGATAACCTTGAATACGAGTAGCATGATATGATTCTAGGTTGTAGTGATACATCCTTGTAATCATATGTAGAAATTGACCTTTGTTCGAATTGTTTGCGCAATGTATTTCAATTGCATTGATTAGCCTATTTACGAAACTTAATGCTCCTAGGAATTGAACTTGATTAGCGCAAGGCGTTAGGTTATTCTTTAGGTAGATTTCACATACGTGACCCTAATGTGTGTGTTGATAACTTTGGAAATTATGGAGTATTCTTGCAATAAGGTATTCTATGGCTTTTGATGATAGCGAGATTAAATACGAGTTCTATTCATATATTCATAAACTTGTTTACAATTGAAGATGAAACCTTTATCCAATATTTCACATCCTTGATTTGCGTGTTTACTTTTATTTGTTTTGCTTTTATTTATTTCCGTTTATAAAAATCAAACCCCCGGTGTTTTATATAGGAAACCATAACATATTGACAACCAAGACCTCTCTGTGGGAACGATCCTTTCTTGCCCTTGCTATATTTATATTTTGAGTAGTAAGAAAGTGTAATTTATTTTGACGCTTACGACAGCGATCAAATTTTTGGCGCCGGTGCCGGGGAGGCAGCGGTTGTCACTTGTTTTTGGTTTCTTATTTTTGTTTTAGTTTTGTTTTACTTTTTCTTATTCTTTGGTTCTTAACCGAGTTTTGAGAATCTCGTTTCAGGTACCAATTTCTATGGACGGAGCATATTGGAGCAATCAATACGGCTTTCAACCTCAACAATATGACAATTATCACCCTTACGGGGAGTACAATCAAAACCAATCCTTTGGTTATGATCAATACTCCACGTACCCTTTTAGTTGTTCTCATACATTCCAACCTTTTTATGGTGGGTATGTAAGTGAGCAACCACAAAGAGGGGATGATACTTGTGCTCCTATTCATATTTCCTCTAATTTGGTAGATGAAATGCAACAATTTATGGACAGCATGGAGTCAATTTGTAGACAACCAAGCGTGGAACCAATTTCATCGACCGAATGTGCTCATAGTATGTTTGGCCCAATTTCTGATCGTAGTTATGATCATCCACCCATTCAAAGGGATTATAATTGGCCTAACAATACTGAAGTAAGTAATTCTACTTTTTCTTTGTCGAATGAGCTTTACCAACAAATGGAACACTATTTTCAAAATTTGGAAGGATCACTCCAAGAGCTTCAAAAAGGTGTTTCCACTTTAAGACAAGGCATTGAAGAATACAAGGAGGAAATGAATAATTATGTTGAAAAAGGCGAACCTTTGGGGACTTTTGTTGATATTTGTGTAGTTAACTCAACTCTTGATCGTAATAATGATCATTCACCTATTCAAAAGGATGAGTTAGAGTTTAGCACACTAAATTCAGCGAGGACCAATCTTATGTTGACTATGATAGTGACGGTGATTATGATACATTGTTTGAAACAACTCATGGTGACATCCCCGAGGAGTGTACAATGGAGTCTTTTTGCGATCAAGGTGAAGACGAAGAGGAATATGTTGACACTTGTGTAGATTACTCAAGCATTGATCTTTATAATGATCAAGAACCTATTCAAAAGGTAGAGCTTGAGGATGACGCAATGAGTGTTCTAAAGAAATTCCTTATGGACAATATTGCATCCGCAAAAGAGTATGTGCCTTACAACAAGGAGAAATATGTTGAGAATGAGACGGTTATGACCAATATTGTGGAAGACCCAATTGAGCTTGCATATGATCGTAATGATGATGTTTATGTCGACACTTTGGTTACGGCAGAAACGGACGAAGAATGGTTGCAAGGTTTGATAGAGGACCATGATATAAAAGAGGTGAATAATTCACTTGAATTTTTCAAGGATGAAGAGGATTCCGTAATACAAGAGATTGTGCAAGGTTTATCTAACCCTTTGCCTATTATTTCTTCTCCTTTACCTCTTATTGGTTTGAATGTACGTGCTTCGAGAATATTGTTAAATGACTTTGTTTCTCGTTTTCCGCCATTAGAGATACTTGATTCTCATACTATGCAGGTTATGGAACAAGAAACCGTGGAAGTACCCAACTTCTATATTCTTTATACACTTCCGAGTGTGGACAAGAATAAGTGTGGGGGAAGCTTTTATCGGTTCATAGCTTCACTTTTGCTTTATTGTACTAATATTTGTGTGAAGCTAGTGTTTGCAAAACAGGTTCTATGGAAGGATCCTCAGATTTTCAGATTGTTGGTATATGGACGATAACAAAAGAGTCGGGCTGACGACTTTAAACCAAGCGCTAAATGGGAGGCAACCCATAGGTTTTGTATCTTGAACCCTTTTATTTATTTATTTTTATAGTTTTCATATCATATTTGCATCCCCATGTTTAATTTCATTGCGTCCGGAATCTATCTTAGAAGAGAATTAGGACGAATACCTTTTCGTCAGAAAAATTCAGACTGCACGTAGTTCAGTCCAGAGACCATAACTGTCAGACCGTTTATCGAAACACTGTGCCCTTTTGACACATTGTAGAAAACACGTAGATGAACAACTTTTGTGAAATGAAGTTTTTCCAAATTCCTTACCAATTTGTACAGTTTTTGCGTTTTATCTGCTATTACGTCAGAATTCAGAATTTTCGGTTTTACACATTGAGGACAATGTGAAGTTTAAGTGTGGGGGAGTCTTTTGCATATAGAGTTTTTAGCTTTTTTTTGAGTCAAAATTTTCAATTTTTTTGTATATATTTGAATAAAACTCCAACTTGTGGTTAGTTTAGAGTCACATAGTATACATGTCGCTAAGATTACATCGAGAATCTCATAAGAGTGACTGAACTTAGAGATGACAGAGAACATGATCGGGTTTCTTACTTGTATGAGAGTTAAAGTTGGATTTAACCATGCCGGTGGAAATAAGGTGCAGACTGAATTCGGTATTAGAGTAGTGATCCCCTATAGTGGAGACTACCCATGTTACATAATGTGAGGCACCGACCTTCAATTCTTTGTACCTGTCTAAATTTGTGCTTTTAGAGTGTGTGTCACCATACGTAAATTCCGGGCAGAATGGTGAGCTTTCCAACCTCCCACCATAGAAGCACTATTTTGATCTCTTGAGTGCTATTTTTTATCAACCATGTTGGTGACATCGAATTGCTAACTTACATACCACTTGTAATCTTGTTCGCAGTTAGCACCATCCACCTTATCTCTCTCTACACCAACAGGTCCATAGAAACACCATCATCATCAACAAGAGGAGCATCACAAATTCGAAGGAAAGTTGAAGACGTTCAAGGTTTACAAGCAACAGTACAGAATTGAGCAGATTTCAGACTTTATATACGAGAGCGAATATTATCAAGATGAGAGTTCGAGAAGTCTATGATATCAAGACATATAAGTTGTGAAGAATCAAGCGGTAAAGTACTTACACCATGGCCATTTGTACTTATTTTATTTTCAGTTGTGTTTATTTCTCTTGTCTCAAAAAAAAAAAAAAAAAAAAAAAAAAAAAAAAAAAAAAAACGAAAATTAAAAAAAAAAAAAAAAAAAGAGACAAGAGAAAATTTTTAGGTTCATAGTTTTTATTATTTTGTTTTGTATTTATTTTTCTTGTCTCATAAAAAAAATATATATATATAAAAAAAAAAATTTGAAAAAAAAAAAAAAGAGACAAGAAAAATTCTTTGTATTATATTTTGGGTTTGTATAGTTCGTTTTTAGTTTTGTTCTTCCAATAAAGCCAATGGAAAGAAGGAATATCTATAATGAAGTTTCAAGCGACAAGGAATTTTAGAGGAAAGAATCACATTGTCGAGATTCTACGAAGTTCAAGAGTTATCATCAAGAGTTGAAGACCGAAGACGAAGATGAAGACACCGATAGAAGACCGAAGACGTTTGTGAGAGTGGTGCTAGCTGCACGCCGAACGGATACAAGGTAAGTAAGCATATTCCCACCTTCGTTAAATGGTTGATTTCCTTTCTTAGAGATCGTCAGAAAAATGGGTTTTCAAAAATTATAAAAGATGTGGGTTTTCAAAATACTTCGGAGGGTTTTTACCCTCCTACCATTCAACGTGTCTCAGGATTCTCTCTTCATTCCAACCTGGACACATGTGTGACCCATAAAAAGCTGTTTATTATTGAGAGCAATATCATAAAACCCTTTCTTGTGAGGCAGATCGAGACTTTTGATCACTCCGAACCCGAATTTTAGTCGAGAAGGGATGGTTATTTCTCTCTCAACTTTTAAGAATGAGATTGTGTTCATTTATGTGTCTAACTTCTTATGACTAGTGTGCAGAATCTCTATGTATTCTTAGTGCGTTGGATACTATCATTACGGAGAACTAGTAAGTTGGAAAAGTAGGTTTTGTGGGTATATCTCTAGTAAACCCTCACGAGACTATAACTCGTCCATTAGGGACACCTAGGGGTTTAAAGGCTTGTTATTTATGCTAAAAGTGACCGTAGCCTCGACGACACGGAGTTGTATGTATGTTTTAAAATTGTTTTATTTGATTTGCTCGAGGACTAGCAAAGTCTAAGTGTGGGGGAATCTGATAGGTGTTATAAAACACCTAATATTATATCTAGTATTTACGCTTTCTTTGCTATTTTCCTTGAGAATTGCGTATCTTATGTGTGCTTTTGAGTTATCAGGTACTCTGGAGTCACACGGAGAAAAAGAAGAAGAAATCACCCAATTTGAGCAAAAAGGGCAAAGTAGTCATTCATGGGCAAACACTATCTGGAGCCTAGTCAAGGTTAAAGGGCAACTCTTTGGGAGGAGTATTAAAAGACAACCAGCAATGGTTAGGGGGCTGCTAGCTGTGTAGCCCTTATCAAGTGAGAAACAAAAGGGCTGGTGCTTATGAAACCGGCTGAAATCAAGCCCAGCGAGCTCATTGAGAAAACAACTCAGTCCATTAAAAAAGGGTCTGTTTGAAGTCCTGGTGTTGTTGGCATGTGTGTTAGCAGAGAAAGGAATTAGGTTGGGTTCTTTTGAGAAACCAAATCTAAGATAAGAAGAAGAGCTATTGGTGCTTTAGTTCCCTGCGATTGTGGCCAGTTCAAGAAGCAAGTGTGCCGTCAGTAAAGCCATGAATCTTATGGCTGTTCAGCAAGGGTCAAGATCCTTATTTCATATACGAGAAGAAGAAGGTTCTTGGTTGATTGGTGCCGTGTTACAAACGGCTTCAATTGAGAGATGAGTCTGCTGGTGTTTTGAGGCAGAAATGGGTTTTAATTCATGGTGGTTTTAAGCTCGATTTCAGATGGAAAATGTCATGTGGTATCTGTTGAGCGAGTGGTGGTTTGGATCAGAGTTTTTGGTAGAGTGGGAAAGCGAGAAAAAATCAAGTTTGCCGCCAGTAACAATGATGTTGATTGGAAGAGAAATTGCAGAATGGGGTGTATGAATTTGAATGCTACAGGGAAGGAGATGTGCACAGTATCATCAAAGACAAGCTTAAACATGTGTTATCAGTTTCTTGCACATCAGTTGCTTGTAGAAATTCCTGAACGAGCATCTCTTGACTGCAAGTTTAACCTCATGCTGCCATGATTGATGTGGTTCTTTGTCATGGGTTCTGAGAGATTTTGGAAGTTAAGAGGGACACATATCATGGTGGTGATCAATGGAGTGTTGGCTTGCTGCCATTGTTAAGCAGGAAACTGAGAAGAATGGCCGGTGTTAGAAATGGACGATGGCTGCTTCCATTCCCAGCGATAATCATCAAGGTCAATGAAGATGACAATAGAGAATAATGAGGAGTTGCATTTGGATTGATGGAGAACTCGAGTGCAACATAGAAATTGATGCTGCTGATAATGATGGAAGGTTCAGCTCTGGGATTGAGGCTCGAAGTAGGTTTTGCAGCGAGACTGTTGGATGGAGATGAGGCGAACTTGTTGTTGTGAAACTACAGGACTGGATGAATACATGGACTGAAACAGCAAAGATTCCAGAGTTGCTGCTAATGAAGCTGATGCTGAGAGGAAACATTACAGTAGGCTGTGTCGCAGCTGTGATGCAAGGAATTGAAGAAAGGTTGTGTTGCGAATGAAGTGTGTTGGTACTGAGAAAAACTGAGATGCCGCAGGACATATATTAATGTTGTGCTTGTTGAACCAGGGAGAGAGCAAGGAATGGGTGTGATTTTGCAGAAAGGCTTTCTGCTGTTGAAGTTGGAAGGAATGCAAGGAGCTGCAGAGATGGTGCTTCAATGTGCAAGTAGTTTGCGAGCTTCCACTCTGCCAGAAAGAAGCAATGATGCTAAGATGAAATGGCTAGAAGATGATTGCTGCAATGGGTTTCAGGGGCTTGAGTTGTAGAGAAACATGAGCTGTGTGCTGTTGGCTTCAGGGAGAGATTGGAGTAGATGGAAATGTTTGAACCCTAGCAGATGCTGTCAAGTGTTGTTGCTTTGTAATGAAGTGAACTGAAAATGAAGTTGGTTGATTAACTGGCATTGGTTGGAGTCTGTGTGAAGATTGGTCTGAGAAGTGCTGATAATGTATGGGATCCAGAACTGTGCAGGAAGTGCGGATGAGATTGAGTCAAGATCGAGATGAATGAGATTTGTTGTTTTAAAGACAAGACTCAGGAATGAATAGATGTAGTATTGAAGCTCGGGGAAGGGAGCATATGTCTTTGGTAAGTTGCAAGAGGCATAGCCATCATGGTGTGGATCGAGGTGGTGAAGCACAAGGATTGTGCAAAGAAGCAAGCTCGGCAACAAGAATAGATTCTGTGTTATTGCTAAGACTAGTCATTCTGGACTCGAAATGACTCAGCTGATTTAGACTATGACTCAGCTGAGTTGCATTGATTCAGCCTCAGACAGAGTTGACTTGGTATGACTCGGTGCTTGACCCGAGTTCACTGAGTTGACCCGATTTGACTCGTTGACCGGTGACCGGGTGGACTTTGCCGGTCACCTGAAATAGTTTTCCGACGATTTTTCCGGCCAAGTTAAGCCATAATCCCGATTTCCTAATGACGATTTTTGGACATATTTTCTACATGGGTATTCCTCACACATGGGCTTGGTGGACCACTTGGAGATGGGTTTTGAGAAGACCTAATATTGGAAGGAGTATCCTTATGGAATGGGAGAAGCATATAAATAGAAAAGTCTTTCTCAAACCTAGATATATCTCCATTAGGGAGAACTCATACTTTTGGTTCTAGGGTTTAGAACCATGAAGTATTTTCTCTTTCTTCTTGTTATGAACCATGAATGGGAGTAACTAAGTTTTTATTATTGGTTGAAGATGTAGTTGGATTTTGCAACCAAGTTATGATTTTTATGAAGTAGTTTTCTCTCAAAATCATTGTTCACTTTCTACGAGTTATAATAATTGCATGATTGATGTATTGCAATATGATTGAATGTTTGTTTAGTTAAGTCTAGAATTGATTGAACTCACATCCATATCTATAGCTATTTTAGGGTTTTCATCGAGCGATAACCTTGAATACGAGTAGCATGATATGATTCTAGGTTGTAGTGATACATCCTTGTAATCATATGTAGAAATTGACCTTTGTTCGAATTGTATGCGCAATGTATTTCAATTGCATTGATTAGCCTATTTCTGAAACTTAATGCTCCTAGGAATTGAACTTGATTAGCGCAAGGCGTTAGGTTATTCTTTAGGTAGATTTCACATACGCAGCCCTAATGTGTGTGTTGATAACTTTGGAAATTATGGAGTATTCTTGCAATAAGGTATTCTATGGCTTTTGATGATAGCGAGATTAAATACGAATTCTATTCATATATTCATAAACTTGTTTACAATTGAAGATGAAACCTTTATCCAATATTTCACATCCTTGATTTGCGTGTTTACTTTTATTTGTTTTGCTTTTATTTATTTCCGTTTATAAAAATCTGAAAACCCCCGGTGTTTTATATAGGAAACCATAACATATTGACAACCAAGACCTCTCTGTGGGAACGATCATTTCTTGCCCTTGCTATATTTATATTTTGAGTAGTAAGAAAGTGTAATTTATTTTTGACGCTTACGACCGCGATCAGCCTGCAGTGTCCACCTGATCAATTGAGTGATTGTATTCCTTCAGTGAGAAGAACAACTATTAAACTCCATGTTTACATTTGCAGGCGAACAAAGAAGAAGATGACAAAATGCGGACTACGGGCGCAAATGTTCTTGCCCGAGTTGTTGTTGGAGGGGATGATATGTTATCAAAGTGGAAACTTATGGCTGAGCAAGCCAGCTGCGTGAAGGAGGAACCGATGTGGTGTCGGCTTCTCGATGCAGTAAAGATTCTAGTCGTCGTACTTTATCACATACTGGACGAGCTCTGAGGGACAACCAAGGAGCTGAAATCAGAGGCTCCTCTGCTAATTTTCGATGACTCCTCACTAAATTGAGTTCCGCTAATTTTGGTTTTTCAATTGTCAGGTTTGTAATCGGATTCTCAATTTTAATTTCTTAGTATCAATTTCTCAATTTCTTAATTAAGTTTTGCTGATTTGTTCTATGCTTTTCTATGTTTTGGTTTTGCAGGTGGTGGTGGTGGCATATGAGGCATGGTATTCTACGGTGGAGTTGGGTTTTGAGGAGGTGGTTGGTCTTTTGGTGGTGGAGGTTACAGAGTAGCGGTTGTTGCATCATGAGATGCGGGGGTTGGAACTAAAGAATTCATGTAAGTTGTGGCTCTTGGTGTCGTGATGTCGTAAGTTGCATGCTCCACCTCTCTTACTACAGAAGCAAGTAACCTCATAATTTCTCCCCTCTAGTTTTGTTGTGCATACTTCCGACATCTAAATAGATATTTTTTGTGTTTGCAGGTTAATTGAATTGATGCTTTGTTGCAAGTTTGGAGCAGAAATGTTGGAGAACAAGGAAGTCATTAGGTTGGAGAGCAGATGCAAGTTTTGTAAGTTTCTATGTGTTTCTAAGTTAGATGAGTTTGTGAACATAAGAATTTTTATGAACTGATACTTAGTATCCCCTAGTATTTCATACTTAACAAAATTTTTGATACTTAGAAGAATTTAAGTTTTTTTTTGTATTAAGCTATTGGAATGTGATAAGAATTGATTGAATGTGAGATGAATTTGATTGAAGAAAATATTGTTGATTGTGGAGGATGAAATGAAAGGTGTATGCATGTAGTTTTTTGGAATTCAGGCTTATTTCCGGCAGAAAATGAACTGCCGGTCAGCATTGACCAGGTCAAAATTGGTCAGTATCGACCAATTTTGACCAGTCAAGGTTGACCAGCCGATAATTTTTTTGTTAAAAAAAGTTAGAACTGCCTGAAGTCATTACAACATCTCTCGTTGCAAAAAAATTAAGTAACGGCCCCGAGCTGTTACCACGTGGAAAATTAGAACGGCTCAAGCACATTACGAGGGTCACATTTGAAAAAAAAAGTAACGGCCACGCCACGGCCGTTACAAAAAAAATGTAACACCCACTTTTGCAACAGGCGAGGGCCGTTACAACCCGTTTTTGTAACGGCCTGGTTATGTTTCTAATCCCAGAATTTGGTGTAGTGGAGGAGCTTGACGAAGACCATACAAAGATTTATGGAGTCGACACACTTTACCAGGATATTTAGTCGAATATCCTGGAGGAGGTTGCATATATACTTCCTCATCAAGATCCCCATGTAGAAAAGCATTATGAACATCCATTTGATGTAACTCCCAATCACGAGCAACTGCGACTGCTAAAAATGTTCTAACATAAACCATTTTAGCTACGGGAGCAAATGTTTCATGATAATCCACCCCTTCAACTTGTCTATTACCAAGAACAACCAAGCGAGCCTTGTACCGCTCGACACTACCATCAAAATTATATTTAATTTTGTAAACCCATTTACAACCAATAGCTTTCTTCCCTGGCGGCAGATCAGTAATAGATAACGTGCCATTCTTATCAAGAGCACCAATTTCCTTAGACACAGCTACGCACCAAACCGGAAGACGAACAACTTCTGCATAACTCGTAGGTTCTTTAAGAGTAGTTATCGCCGCCAAAAAACGAGTATGATTAGCAGAAAAATTTACACAAGACACATAATTAGTTATGGGATAAGGCGTACTTGAGGATGTTGAAGAGTGGGAAATGGAGGAGCCGGGGTCTATAGCTTCGACGGTATTACATATATAATCCTTTAACCGGGTATTAGGAACCTGAGACCGAACACTTCTTCGAACTGTTTTATCAGAAATGTCATTGATAACAGCCTGTCTGTCGGTAGAAGGCAATAAAACTTCATCAGAAATATTGTCAGGTATGTGTGCACTGTCAGGCACTAAACCTGCATCAGAAGACCCCCTGCAAGTGAAGTTACTCCATCAGGTGAGTTAAAAACATCACCGTCTGACTCCGTCGGTGAAGGTACAGCCATTGGGACAGTATCATAATGTTCTGCACATGGGAAAACATCAGAAGTGACCCAACTTGTCACGTTTTGTGAAGGTATAGCAGTGACTCTTGGACTTCCATTAGAAGCAACCCCACCTGTCACGTTTGAGAAGGTATAGTAGTGACTCTTGGACTTCCGTTAGAAGTGACCCTACCTGTCACATTTTGAGAAGGTGTAGCAGGGAGTCAGGGACGCTTGTAGTTCTTTCACCCGTGACCTGTTGAATGCGAAAATGCTTCTCATCCCCACAGAAATCCCCCAAATTTGTCCCCCACCTCACATAACACTAAATAGTGACCCCCTATTTTCTCCCCGCCCCACTTTCTTATTGAAATCAATGGACGAGAGCAACCCCACCTAATGGGGGACAGATCTGGGGGATAAATACGGGGGACGAGTAGCACTTTCGGGTTGAATGTTAACAGTGTCTGAAATATTAACACTATCAGACGACAGTAAATCTGTCGGTATTGCCGAAAATGCTAGAAATCCCCCACTTTTATACCCCAAAAATTTTACACCCCTATGTGTCCATGTCTTATTTGCTCACTTTTAAAGCGGACCCCCTGTTTTTTCCAGGTGGGGTAGGGTGAGGATGAAATCTACGGTAGATAAGAGTGACACATAGGGGTGTAAAATTGTGGTGTATAAAAGTGGGGGATAAGTAGCAGCTTCGATGTATTGCTATCTCCTGAACCTGCTTACACGGTCTTGTACAGTCTCCCAAAGCTAATATCCCTGCAGTTCTGCCACGTTCTGTACTGGCAGGTACGCCATCAGAATTTTCCGTTCTTGCACTTTCTGCAGAAATCACCGATCAATCTTCCAACCTTAATTGGCAATTTTCATTATTATTATTATTTTTCTTTTTTTTTTTTGTTTTTTTAAAGAGATATTATTGGATAAAGAGTATTACATTAACTAGTTGGAAGCCTAACAAACTAAGCTCCAACAACATACTACTCCCTCCGTCTATAAAAGATAGGCAGGTTTGTGTAGTTTTACATACAAACCTGCCTATCTTTTAGAGACGGAGGTAGTACTATATTAATTGAACAGGTTGCTGTGCTAACTTACCAGCGAGCCTCATGGGTAACCTAGCCAAGGGAGCCGAAGCGGATGGGGGCTGAGATTGTGTCACAAGGGGGGCAAACTAACACTACCTTCCATGTTAATTCCTGCAATAATTATCATTATTATTATTATTTAATAGATAACGATTATTACATTAACTAGTTGGAAGCCTAACAAGCTAAGCTCCAATGACATACTACTACATTAATTGAACAGGTTGATGTGCTAGCCTACCAGCGGGCCTCATGGGGAACCTTGCCAGGGGAGCCGAAACGGCGGGGGGTCGAGATTGTGTCACAAGGGGGCAAACCAACACTACCTTCCATGTTAATTCCCGCAATATTACGCCATTGGGGACTCAAACCTGGGACCTCCTGGAACGCATGAAACTTCGGGGAACGGGGATGACCAGCTGAGCTAGGGGCCCGTTCTTATTATTATTATATAATTTTATTTTATTATATTATTGGATAAGGATTATTACATGAAACTAGTTGGAAGCCTAACAAGCTAAGATCCAACGACATACTACTACATTAATTGAACAGGTTGCTGTGCCAACCTACCAGCGAGCCTCATGGGTAACCTAGCCAAGGGAGCCGAAACGGCGGGAGGGGGGGCTGAGATTGTGTCACAAGGGGGCTGAGATTATTATCATTATTATTATTTTTTTTATTTTTTTTCACCAAAAATATCAAATTATTATTATTATTATTATTATTATTATTATTATTATTATTATAAAAAGGACACCCCAAGGGTATATTATTAAAAATCGAAATCGAAATCAACGTTACAAGAGATGGTGGGCAGCCTAGCTACAAGCTGAGCGCCAACACCCTAGCCTATGAAAAAGAGAATTGCCTATCTTAAAATTAGCATCATTCCTAGCCATGCAATTCCTTAATCTCTTCAGAAAAGTTGTAATATCCGTACCCAGCTCACCAAAGGTATATGGAGATGAATCACGGACGGGGAGGGAGGAGAGGAATCTGGTTTCCAATCGCCAGAAGATCGCCTCACCGTCGCCGGAGCTTCTCTTTCCTCTAGGGTTTTAATTTTAAGATAGGCAAACTTGTTTTATTATTATTATTATCCGAGGAAACAACCATGTAAGGAAACTTGTTTTCAAAGAAGACTACATCACGAGATACAAAAAATTGTTTTGATTCCAAATCAAACAACCGCCAACCTTTTTTTCCGAATGGATAACCAACAAAGATACATCTCCGAATTCGTGGATTAAACTTATTACGATCACGGGGTACAATACTTGCATAGCACAAACATCCAAATACCCGAATAATATTATAAATAGGAGGCTTCTTATGTAACAATTCATATGGAGTTCTCCCATTGAGCAACGGAGTTGGCGTGCGATTAATAATATAAGTGTAGTTGCAGGATTTCCTACAACACACTGATAGACGCATTTATGTGTCTATTTTGATCTCATTTATCTATTATGTTAGTACTCGATTTTGCGCTTATTTTGGTATTTTATATTTTTGTAGGTGTTTTTGGAGAAATAAGGTTTTGCGGGAAAATTGGCTCGAAAAGTGGTTTTTGTGCTCGTGGGAGAAAATTACTATTCACACCCCTCAAATGGATAAGGGGCACTCAATTACTAAGGGGTACCCACTTGTTATTTGCACCAGTGTCATCCCCAAAAGGCGTCTGCAAAGGCACCCCTACTGCGGTTAAGGGGTGACCTTTCTTCAACATTTCAAATTAAGAAATTGGCGGGAACTTCGTTTGAAGCAAAGCAAACTATTCCGAGTTGAATTGGGCTGACTTTTGTTCGGAGATTTTCACGCAGGTGGACTGATATCACCCTGTTTTAACCAAACAGGGATGGTAAGAGTTTCATAATCGAAAGAAAAGGAAGTTTCTACGTGGTTTTGATAAGACAGGCGGTGGAGTTATTCACGGAGTTTTGGTTGTATTTTTGGAGATTACGTGCGCTACAAACTTTCTTAGCATTCGTATCTGTCTATCCGACGAAGTTTGGGTCAAAACAGAAAGCTACATGGAAGAGTTCCATTCTCGACAAATCGAGAAGAGAATATATCTCGAGTTCTCGGAAAGTACATGGAAAACGGAGAACATAATATCTTCCGAGAGATTTGGTTCCATCATGAGAGGAGGTTGGGACGGCTCGGATTTACTCGGAAGTCGCGCGTAGAGAAGATTGAAGAGATATTGCCGGAACTTGGCAAAGCAAAGAAAAGAGTTTATTTTGGGGAAGTTTTGATCGACAAACTTGGGGCTGTTGGGTATAAAAGAAGTTGAGGGGACTCACAGAGAAGTACGGAATCCTTGGGGGTAGTTGCGAGAGAAGTTTAGGAGGTTACAGAGATCAAAATCGGGAGTTGCAGGAAACTGGTTCTGCTGGTGTAGAACCAAGAACACGAAGAACAATAGGCCATCGAAGACAATCGTTTACGGGGTCTTAAAAACAACGACAAATCAACAAAGGCGTAAGACGGTTCTTATAATTGATTCCATTGTAACAGCTTCTTTTTGTAACGCCGATACACCGTTCCAAATCGGCCGTGTTATTGTTTTTCATCCTTTTAATCAACTTTTGGGCTATAAACATGTATTTTGAGCAAGTGATTATTATGAGGATCTAAACCCCTTTGCTGAGGTGACGGAGGAAGCTATTTTTCCAACAAATATGTGGTAATATTTATTTAATTAATTTCTACAATTCTTTTTATGATTATTTGCATTGAATCGAAATTGAAATAAAGATTTTTGCTAACTCTTTGTGTTTTCACTTGATGGTGCATGCTTAGCTTAGGGCTCTTGATGTTCCATGCTTGAGATTAACAACCAGTATTTCGAAAATCTACTATTGGCAATATTTAAGAATCAATTGAACGTATGAATTGCATGATAATTATTAATAATGAATCACATAAAAATTGGAAAATAGTGGAATCTCGAGTCTTGGTGCTTCTTAAAATCTTGATAACAACCTTCTTTGAGTTTCCTAGTTTTATTTAAGTCTAAAAATCCTTCACAAGTTCGAGAGAACGACATCTTTCTTACCACTTTCTACAACAACATAAAAACCACACCAATTTTTGGCGCCGCCGACGCGGACTTGTTTATAGGGTTTTAGATTTATTTTTTTAGTATTTTTTTATTCTTTTGTTCTATTTTACGTTTTCTTGGGTATTTGTCTTGTGGTTATGGTGTATTGGATTTCGGATCGAAAAGAAAGTCGAGCCAAAGATTTGGTGAATAATAAAAGACTTGGAGTCAAAGACAAAGCGAAAAGAAACGAGGAAGAGACAAAGAATTGTATTTTTATTTTTATTTTTTTTTAGGGTTTTTCGGAAAAACTGTATTAGGGTTTATAATTATTTTTGTAATTTTTCTTTTTATTTTTGGACTTTTGGACATTTTTGGGACTTTGGACATTATTATTATTTTTACCCTAAGGAAGGGTACTTTAAATATAAACTGTTTTAGAGAAGGAGGACAATTACGATATTGTCTCGCACCTTGGGTTCTGTACACCGACATAGGAGTCGGTGGCCCGAGTCGACTACAACCGATTCATCCCCTGTCCGGAACGGGAGGTAAGATTCTCGAACACTCGCGAATCCCCGTCGGCCGAGTTCTTGGACTCCTTCGTTTGCATATATGCCGAGGACTTGAATACTCGGTTTGCTTTAATTTTCTAGTTAAGGGCAAGGCCTGGCCATACAAGATAAGGGTTCGGATTTCATCACCGTTCTCTTCTTGCCCGCCTTAGGAACACGTAACCTACGCGAACCTAAGCCTTAAAATTTTGACTAGAACAAGACCGACAGGGTAACGAGCTTAATAGGAAAGTCATTCGAAAAATATTGGTTACTCTTTTAAGCACACTTTGAAGTTCATAAAAGGTTTCTGTGAGTTGAATGCGTGATTGCGCCGCATTGTAATTCCGGTGAGGCCTTGGGTATCAAAGCTCCACTGAGCTTCCCTCGCCTCTATTCAACTTACTTTGACTCGGATTGATTCCAGAGAGGTTTGCTTAAATTGTAACGAATTCCCTTTCGAAGGATAGAAGCTGGTCTAGAAACAATCTAAGTGGAGCCATCATGCTTTTTGTTTGCTAGAAATATCTAGGTTTGTTGTGGTTGAGTCGGCCTTGATTTGTGATTTCATAGAATCCCCTTCCTAATTCTTTTGTATGCCTGAACGTAAAAGAGACGCCCTAGGTAGATTTGTTAAAGAGAAACCTAGTAGTTCTAAGCGTCTCGATTACCTCAATTTAGAAAGTCCAATTTTTGGAGAGTCCGTTTTTGAACCTCAGTTTAAGGAGACAATCCCTAATATTCCGATAGTGCCAGAAATGGCAACTTTGAAAGCCTTGTTGAACCCGACTAGGGCTACTCGTCCCTCGTGTATCAAAGTTAATAAACGGAAGCAACTTATGAACTTAAACCTGGGACCTTGCAAACTGCTCCCAATCTTCTTAGGGAAAGAAAATGAAAACCCCTATTTTCATGTTAGGGACTTTGAGGAAATTTGTAGTACCTAAAGATTAGAAACCTTGATGATGATGCTTTAAAACTCGGGTTATTCCCTTTTTCCTTGAAGGATAAAGCCAAATCGTGGCTATATAGTTTGGCTTCTCGGGTTCAATTGAAACATATGAACAACTTACATCTCGCCTTTTTGAACAAGTTTTTCCCTAGGCACAAAACATCGTCTATTAGGACGCAAATCGCACGTTTTCTCAACAGGAGGGAGAATCTTTGTATAGGTATTTGGAAAGGTTCAATGATTTATTAGCCCAATGTCCTCATCATGGTCTCGAAAAGGTTAGGTTAGTTCAGATCCTTTATGAGGGTTTAGATTATTCAACTACAACCACAAAGAGAATCTATGTGTACAGGTGGTCTCGAAAACCAAATAGTTGATGAGGCGATGACATATTTACATGAAATTGCCGAAAAGACCCATCAATGGGAAAATAGTAGGGAACCCAAGAAAACAATTCTTCTAGGAAGAGGAAACGTTAATAGGCTAGAAGGAGGTTTTGAATCAGATGTCAAAATTGCAGCAATAGCTAAAAGGTTAGAAGCTTTAGAATTGGGTCACACTAGTGGTAGAGTAGAGCCTTTTTGGGAAGGCCGAATAATGAAGAGCAAGCCAATGCTCGTATAATAACACTAGATTCGACAACCGTCGAAATTTGACCCATATTCGAAACCTATAATCTGGTTGGAAAAACCATCCGAACCTTTCGTGGTCTAAGGGCCAGAGTCAAGGTCAGCTTAGTAATTCGAATGTTCCCCCAGGTTTTGGTTATAATAAGAACCCTTCAGAGAATAAAATGACTAGCCTAGAGGAATCTCTTAGTATATTAATAAAGAGCCAGGAAGTGTTAGCACAGAGCCAGGAAATGTTAATAAAAAGCCAAGTTAGTTTTGAACAGGAAACCAAGCAGAACTTTCAAACTAATGCTCAGACTCTTGCTAAGTTAGAACTTCAAATAGGTCAAATAGCTAAGACTTTAAGTGAAAGAGAAAACGGAAGGTTCCCTAGTCAAACACAAACGAACCCTAGAGGAGTTCATGAAGTAGGTGAAAAACCATCACATCAGTTGAATTCATTAGAACCCTTAGGAGTGGCGAGTAGTAGACAATCGTGTAACCATGCCCGATAGTGAGCATACTGTAGTTCACCCCTCAGGACCATCCATAGCTGAGGGGACTGATAAAATCTCTGATGATGTCAATTCGGTTCCTGAGAGGCCCTATTTTATGCCTAGAGCCCCATTTCCACAGCTATTAGTACCAACAAAGAGTGAATCCAACTTTAATGACATAATGGAGGTTTTTAAGAAAGTTACCATAAACCTTCCGTTACTAGAAGCAATTAGGCAACTTAGGCTTATGCCAAATTCCTTAAGGATATGTGTACGCGAAAGCGCAAGCTTAGTGTCCCTAAAAATCCTTTTTAGCTAGTCATGTAAGTTCGATCATTCGAACAACACAACTCCTAAATATAAAGACCAGGTGCCCCTACCATTGCTTGCACGATAGGAAAACATCGGGTAGATAAAGCTTTACTTGACTTAGGAGCTAGTGTGAACTTATTGCCGTACCATGTGTACTTACAGCTAGGGCTTGGTGAATTGAAACCTACCAAGATAACACTGCAGTTAGCTGATAGGTCTGTTAAAATTCCTCGTGGTGTGATAGAAGATGTTCTTATTGAGGTCGACAAGTTTATTTATCCTGTGGATTTCGTGGTCTTAGATACCCAACCTGTCCCGACCCCAGAGAACCAGATACCTGTGATTTTAGGTCGCCCATTTTTAGCTACGTCTAATGTGATCATAAATTGTCTAAGTGGTATTATGAATCTATCTTTTGGTAATATGACTATTGAGTTGAATATTTTTAATGTCAATAAGCTGCATTCTGAGCTAGATGACACGTGCATTGAAGAGGTGAACATGATAGGAACCTTAGTTCAGGAGTCATTACCAAACACCTTATCGGAAGATCCATTAGAGAGTTGTCTAGCCCATTTTAGCATGGATTTTGATGATGATAGCAACATTGAACAAGTAAATGCTCTATTGGATTCTATTCCTATGTTAGATACCGACAAATGGAAAGCTAGGTTCGAACCATTACTAGCTACTGAATCTACCTTAAGCCCTTGTTTCGAAGAGCCTAGAGATCCTCCTAAGTTGGACCCTAATTATGCATTTTTAGGCCCATCTGAGACTTTCCCTGTTATTATAGCTTCCGATTTGGATAGTGATCATGAGGGTAGGCCAGTGACCGTGCTTCAAGACAATAAGGAAACTTTAGGGTGGACCATAGAGGATATTAAGGACATAAGTCCTACCTTGTGTATGCATCGATGCATTTAGAGGATGAACCACCCGATTATAACTTAGATAAAGCAATTGACCTTTTCAGAACCGATGGTCTAGAAATTAGGAATATTGTGACTAGTCTATTTAGAGACACCCAAAATTCTAAGTTTGGGGGTGGACTTGGAATATATGCCTCTACAATTTCACAAGAGTATCTTCATAGAAAGTTCGGTTGTTAGAAACCCATCCTCTCGGTTGATGTGGTTTATCCAAAGCTATGATACCCAGATTGATTTTGTTTTCCCACCAAATATTTTTCAACCAATTGTGGGAATGTATGAGTTCAAAATGTGTCATTATTAAGTTTTGAGACTAAACCTAAGTACTTTAGGAGAATAGAAATGACGCATTTGCTTAAGATTGACCGCCAGTTTCATCGTGGTCAATTGTGTGAGTCAAAACTGATTGACTTTAAGGATCCGCAGTTATTTAGGTTATTATTATGTGTTTCTAAGTTTTTACTTGAGTTTTTCCAGACTCTAATTCCTGAATCGGATCTTAGCTACGAGGAAATCCAACCCATGAAAATATTTTATTTGGACCCAGTCATAGAACCTGAACCTGAACCGCAGCTAGATGTAGTTGTCTTAAACAGGAAACTAGACAAGGGTGTGCATTATTTGTTAATTTTCTTGGCATGTTGCAGATTCCTTTTATTTGTGATAGCTCTATTTGGTTTTGATGACCCACAGAAATTTTGGCTATTACTTTATGATTCTATGAGGTGACTAATCCTTTGTTAGTCTGGCTGAAGACGTTAAACTTAGCACTTTTTGGGAGGTAACCCAATATTCATGCGACACGGTAATATCTTTCCTTAACTCTTTTACTTCAAATGGTAACAGTTTCTCCTTGTTCGTGCTTTTCATTTTATCTTTAGAACATTGAGGACAATGTAAGATTTAAGTTTGGGGGTATGGGAGAAAGTTTTAGTTGCATTGATAAACTCCGAGCCTAGAAATTTATGCTTATTAAGGATGGCACTAACCAATCTAAGTGGATGGAAGCATTTTGGTTGTAGGAGTTGAGGAACCAATCGATTAGATGGCAACATCTAAAGAGTCTATTCATAAAAGCACAGAGCTCGGTGTTAGAAATAACATGATAGTTTCACCAATCTCGTTGAGTCCTTTTCACTTCTGTTTTTATTTTATTTTGTTTTTAAACTATGTTTCTCTAAGTGATTAGGTGGGGCCCACGAATCAAGTTGTTACCAATGCTAGGGTGAAATAGAGTGATTGAGATACCATGAAAAAAAAAAAAAAAAAAAAAAAAAGTGAAGTGAAAAAGTGAAAAGGAAAAAAAGAAAAAAAAAAAAAAAGTGAAAAAAAAAAAAAAAAAGAAAGAAAAAAAAAAAAAGTGAGACCAGACCATCTGACCAACCGGAATAAATTCAATAAAGTCGACCACTGGAACCCTTGTATATGCAAGTTGTGTTGACCTAGAGTTAGGATTATCGACCACCTTTGGTTCCCTTGTATATGCCAAAGTGTGTTGATATTAGTCGACTAGTATCTCATCCATTAGGATAGGATCATTTTGGCAAGAGGCCTTCGGAGACGAGATATGGGAAACATCGATCACTTAGTAAACATCAAAACCATCTATGTTTTTCTCTATATCCATCTTCTTGATCTATCCATATGATTAGTTTTGACTCAGGGTATTGATGTCCATAGTGTGACTATCTCGAGTAGAGCTCGTGACTTATATATGAATTTTAGTATGCTTGAGTGCAAACTCGTGTACATCAATTGGAATTTCGCATCGTGGTACTTCCTCCCGTAGTCAATAAGTATGCCAACCAAGGAGATTTTTTAGTGCCTTCCAAGGTTCTGCATAGATAGTTAGGGTCTGGAGTAAAGGTTTTGTGGGTACACCTCTTGTAAACCCTCCCGAGACTATAACTCGGCCACTAGGGCCACCTAGGGGTTTAAAGGCTTATTGCATACGCTAAATGCAATCGACGATGCCTGCGAAAGTGAGTTAGGATTTTATTTTCTAGATTGGATTTTCTCGAGGACGAGCAAATAATAAGTTTGGGGGTATTTGATAGACGCATTTATGTGTCTATTTTGATCTCATTTATCTATTATGTTAGTACTCGATTTTGCGCTTATTTTGGTATTTTATATCTTTGTAGGTGTTTTTGGAGAAATAAGGTTTTGCGGGAAAATTGGCTCGAAAAGTGGTTTTTGTGCTCGTGGGAGAAAATTACTATTCACACCCCTCAAATGGATAAGGGGCACTCAATTACTAAGGGGTACCCACTTGTTATTTGCACCCAGGTCATCCCCAAAAGGCGTCGCTAAAGGCACCCTACTCTGGTTAAGGGGTGACCTTTCTTCAACATTTCAAATTAAATTGGCTGAACTTCGTTTGAAGCAAAGAAACTATTCTCAATTGAATTGGGTGACTTTTGTTCGGAGATTTTCACGCAGTGGATCGATATCACCCCTGTTTTAACCAAACAGGATGGTAAGAGTTTCATAATCGAAAGAAAAGGAAGTTTCTACGTGGTTTTGATAAGACGGGGCGGTGGAGTTATTCACGGAGTTTTGGTTGTATTTTTGGAGAGTACGTGCGCTACAAACTTTCTTAGCATTCGTATCCGTATCTCGACGAAGTTTGGGTCAAAACAGAAAGCTACATGGAAGATTTCCATTCTCGACAAATCAGAGAAGAGAATATATCTCGAGTTCTCGGAAAGTACATGGAAAACGGAGAACAAAATATCTTCCGAGAGATTTGGTTCCATCACAGAGGAGGTTGGGACGGCTCGGATTTACTCGAAGTCGCGCGTAGAGAAGATTGAAGAGATATTGCGGAACTTGGCAAAGAAAGAAAAGAGTTTATTTTGGGGAAGTTTTGATCGACAAACTTGGGGCTGTTGGGTATAAAAGAAGTTGAGGGGACTCACAGAGAAGTACGGAATCCTTGGGGTAGTTGCAGAGAAGTTTAGGAGGTTACGAGAGATCAAAATCGGGAGTTGCAGGAAATCGGGTTCTCGCTGGTGTAGAACCAAGAACACGAAGAACAATAGGCCATCGAAGACGATCGTTTACGGGGTCTTAAAAACAACGACAAATCAACAAAGGCGTAAGACGGTTCTTGTAATAGTTCCATTGTAACAGTTCTTTTGTAACGCCGATACACCGTTCCAAATCGGTGTGTTATTGTTTTTCATCCTTTTAATCAACTTTTGGGCTATAAACATGTATTTTGAGCAAGTGATTATTATGAGGAGCTAAACCCTTCTTGAGGTGACGGAGGAAGCTATTTTTCCAACAAATATGTGGTAATATTTATTTAATTAATTTCGCAATTCTTTTTATGATTATTTGCATTGAATCGAAATTGAAATAAAGATTTTTGCTAAATCTTTGTGTTTTCACTTGATGGTGCATGCTTAGCTTAGGGCTCTTGATGTTCCATGCTTGATATTAACAACCAAAGATTTCAAAATCTACTATTGGCAATATTTAAGAATCAATTGAACGTATGAATTGCATGATAATTATTAATAATGAATCACATAAAAATTGGAAAATAGTGGAATCCTGAGTCTCAGTGCTTCTTAAAATCTTGATAACAACCTTCTTTGAGTTTCCTAGTTTTATTTAAGTCTAAAAATCCTTCACAAGTTCGAGAGAACGACATCTTTCTTACCACTTTCTACAACAACATAAAAACCACATCACACACCCCCTATAATATTTCATAGATCTAAATCTATCTATTTCATAATCAAAATAAAGATAAAAGTGCTAAAATTATAAATGGAGACACAAGATTTACGTGGTTCGATCAATGTGATCTACATCCACGGGGTTAGGGTTCTTCACTATGATTATTGAAATTACATTTGGATTACATTGGGACTCAATTAATGGATATTTTGTAGAGCTCTAGATCTAGTTTTAGGGGAAGAAGATGATAAAGAAAATAAATCTCTCTCTAAAAATCTCTCTTAAAAATATCTCTCTCTCTTTTACCAAAATTATCCTCCCCTTTCTCTCTCTTGCTCTCCTCTTTATATAGTGTTTACATAGTGGATGACAACTCACATACAGCTCATATTCTCGCAAGCTCTTGTCACCTTCTCGCAGGTTCACTCTATAATTTCGCAAGTTACTCACACTTTCCTCATGAATTATGCTGATGTCATCTGCTACGTCATTCTTTAAGTACTCTGCGAAGTCTTCGCGAATTCTTATTAGTCACAATTTCACTAGCACATAGTTGTTGCGAGATTCTGCTCCTACATTTTGCATCTTTTTTTTCTTGAATATTGCTTGAAGAGCGATCTTTAAGAAAAAATCCGTTGTTGTAGTAGTCTTTGATCTTTGTTGATGAAGGAACGAGCGAAAGAATACTGGACTTGAAAATTACGTACTTGCCTCTATTCTTTTGCGGAGTTCCGAAGCTTTGTGAAATAAATAAGAAGTATCAACCCTTGAAGTATAAGAAGTATGAAGTATCCTTGAAGAAGTATAAGAAGTACTCAATCCTCGAAATATATAAGAAGTATGAAGTATCCTTTGAGAAGTATAAGAAGTATCCGTCCTTGATCGCGAATAAGAAGCATTGCGAAATTATTACTCCACGTTCTCTGCCTCATGCAATGCTGTAATGCAAATAAGAATTTAGATTAGTATTCAACATTTCTTTTATCAAAAATATTCATTTAATTGCAAGTTCAAATCATTTTTCTTTGTTTTGATTTCCTTTGTATAACTTGTTTCGTCTCATCCGATAAACATCTTTCATGGAAATGATCCTAATAGGTACCCCCTTATATGACGCACTTTAGGTAAATTGCCTCTTGCGAATATTATTCGCGAACTAGGTGTACGCCACAAAGGTTTGCCCGCTACTACTCTCCATGTTGGATATCATTCTCATTTGAAACAAAGCAAGTATTTAAGGAAATATATAAATTGATCTCATGCGAGATTTTTCTGTCTCTTTTGTAATATCTGCGAGATTTTTCTCGAATTATTGTATCGTGAAATCTTTGTAGTTCGAAATCTTTGTAATTCTCGCGATTGTATCGCGTTTTGTAAATCAAATCAAAAATCTTTTATTTTCTCGTAAAAGTAAAATGTTCAAGGAAAGTGGTACTTAGCTTTTATGTGATTCATTTGTTGATGCCAAAGAAGTGAATAAATGCCTTGAAATGTATGAACTTCGCGCAACAAAAAGAAGTATGAGAAATGAGATTTGAACCCATGACCCGCTTCTTGGATTTTTCGCACCATACCAACTTTTCTAACCCTTTCTTGCGAAATTAACTTGCTAAATAATCATCAACTTTCTTCTTTGCGAAATAATCAAAGTTCGTGCGAAATTTCGCATAACAAAAATAAATTTGCGAGAAGCAAGAATTGATCCTGCGACCTGCTGCTTGCATTCATGTCTCCTGACCAACTGTGCTAGCCCTGCCTCTGCGAAATAATCACCTACTTTATTCTTGCGAAATACTGTTGCAAAAAATCCATGCGAAAAATACACGTTCGTTGGGATTTGAACTCGCGACCATGAACTCATTAACTTCGCAAATAACCAACTGTGCTGCCTCTTGTTTGCGAAATTATCCATTTTTTCCCCTCTGTAAAAAGAAGAAAATTATTCTCGCAAGTGAATTCGAACTTGCGACCACGAACGCACATATTGCTCTTTGGACCAACTGTTCAAGAACTCCTCTGCGAGATTAACTCATAACTTTTTTCTTTATTCTCTTATTCGCCACTGAAAAATAAAAATATGTGTCTCTGCGAATTCGAACCCGTGACCTCTTGCTTATTCGCTCCAACTCAAACCATCTATGCGAATTTCTGTTTGTGATAGAAATCACAGCGTTTTGTTCTTATCCTTATCTTCGTTCTTCCTTTATTTCCTTCAAAAATTTGCCTCTTGCTTTTTCTCCTGAACATGGAAATCTTCCATTGAAACCTTGGTTTTCTTCCGTGAATTTCACCACAGAATTTTTTTTTTTTTCTCTTATTCTTTTCATATCTTTGAATTGTTGATGATGTTTACTCCCTGAAAGTGTGATTTCTTCTATGAAATTTCCATTTTTGAACTTAAACCTTGTAGATCTAGAAAAATATGAACAATAATTAATCTTCATGGAAACTTCTTGAACCAACAAATTACAGGAAGGATAAATCCTTTACTCCTCCCTGTTTCTAGCGCCAAAAATGTAGTTGCAAGATTTCCTACAACACACCCCCTATAATATTTCATTGATCTAAATCTATTTCATAATCAAAATAAAGATAAAAGTGCTAAAATTATAAATGGAGACACAAGATTTACGTGATTCGATCAATGTGATTTATATCCACGGGGTTAGGGTTCTTCACTATGATTATTGAAATTACATTTGGATTACATTGGGACTCCATTAATGGATATTTTGTAGAGCTCTAGATCTAGTTTTAGGGGAAGAAGATGATAAAGAAAATAAATCTCTCTCTAAAAATCTCTCTCTTAAAAATATCTCTCTCTCTCTTACCAAAATTATCCTCCCCTTTCTCTCTCCCGCTCTCCTCTTTATATAGTGTTTACATAGGGGATGACAGCTCACATACAGCTCATATTCTCGCAAGCTCTTGTCACCTTCTCGCAGGTTCACTCTATAATTTTGCAAGTTACTCACACTTTCCTCATGAATTATGCTGATGTCATCTGTTACATCATTCTTTAAGTACTCTGCGAAGTCTTCGCGAATTCTTATTAGTCACAATTTCGCTAGCACATAGTTGTTGCGAGATTCTGCTCCTACAATAAGCAGCACATAAGATACATTCACCCCAAAATCGAAGAGGTAAATTGGCTTGAAATCGTAAAGCACGTGCCACATTCAATATATGACGATGTTTGCGTTCAACTCGCCCATTTTGTTGTGGCGTATCCACACATGAAGTTTGAAATTCTATACCCTATTTAGTAAAGAAAGGAATTAATGGATGAAATTCCGTACCATTATCACTGCGCACCTTTTTAACCTGTCTATCAAATTGCGTCTTAGCCATAGCACAAAAATCCTGAAAATTATGCATAACCTCAGTTTTTTGTGCCACTAAATAAACCCAAACACAACGAGAATAATCGTCGACAATGGTAAGAAAATAATGTGCACCACAAGAAGATGGAGTACGATAAGGTCCCCACAGATCACAATGAACTAAATCGAACAAGTCATCAGCTTTATTCTCACTAACAGGAAAAGTAATCCGAGTTTGTTTAGCCCTAAAACAAATATCACACGGTTTATTAAGAAATTTCTGACAATAAACTTTATTCATACCCGGAAGTAAAGAAACAACCTTATTAGACGCATGACCTAAACGTCTATGCCACAAACAATAATCTTCTCCAATAGATACTCGATTTGCTGTAATGGGCGTTCCAATGTGGTATATATAGACCCCGTCTCGTTCCTCACCCACTCCAATCACCGTCATCGTAGTGCGGTCCTGTATCACACATAACTTATCAGTCAAAGTGACAATACATCTCAAATCTTTAATTAAACATGCTAAAGAAATCAAATTGCAGTGGAGATCAGGAACGAATAAAACACAGAATAATTTCATATCGTTTTCAAACACCACAGTGCCTTCGCATGGAGCATGAGAGGATGTGCCATTCGGAAGCTTTACGGAAGAAAAACCTATTTTATGAGTCTTAAGCAAAAACTCTTTACTTCCTGTCATATGTTGTGAAGCCCCTGTATCAAGTATCCATTTATCAGAAATCTTCTCATTCGAATCATTATTCGAAATTTTCACCATTTGCACAATGGTTTCCCATTGGGTATCAGTAAGAAGATCAGCAAGACCCAGTCGGTCTTGTGACGATAGAAATCCTCCACCGGAGTTAGTGGTTGTGATCGTTAAATTAGCTACAACAGCCATGTTATCAATCTTCAACACAAATTTCTGATTTTAAAATTAATAAATAAAAAATTATGTCTTTCATGGCTCAGATGCCATGAAACGACAAGGTAGAGAAATCAGAAGATTTTCTATATTTTCTTATTATGAAAAACTTGGTTACAAAATCTGTATTCCCTTAGGCTAAATAGGAAGATAACTAAAAATATATTTACTAGCATTAACTCAAAATAATATCCTTCCTAACTATTATATTTCCTAACCATATAAACAATATATACATAAATATACTAGAACACCGCTGCCATGATGGGAGGGCCGACCGAAGAAAAACAAAATACCTGTAAGACAAACAAACTGGCATGTGTTATACTGTTATCTGATAAGAAGTTATATACCAAAAGAGACCAAAAGAAACCAAAAGATGAATTTGTTATGTATTATTGGATAAGGAATTATAGAAAGGTTGTGTCCAATTGATTGGTACCATATGCTTCCACAACTTTTTTTTTTTTCTTTTGTTGTTTTTTGTTTTGTACGCTTCCATAACTTCATTGTAACTGAAGTGCTTAATTTTCCGAGTCGGAAAATGATAAATAATCCCCACTCTTTACCCCATTCCTTTCCCCGGACCCCCGCCTATGTGTCATGTATCCATTGGTTAAATCCAATAATAATGGATCCCTACTAATCTCAATCCAGGGATAAGGGCTAAGAACAGCACCTCCTAACAGGAGAAGGGAACCGGGAAGTGTAGCAGCTTCGTTCCAAGTCCAGGACAAAATAATGCTCTCCCTGTGAACTATCCATGTATCACGTATGTATTTAATGCATGTTGGATTCCCCGTCACCCAATTAATTACAAACCCATTATAAGGGCATATGCCAGTGTGAAAGGGTGTTCCTAGAGAAGATATCAATTAAAACCCTACACAGAGTTCACATTTTACTTTCTTTGACACGTTTTAGTATCAACCGAAACGTAAATGCTACATGTGTCCAAGGGTACTTTCGGCAATTTAGGTTACATACATAAATCCTTAACTTACACCCTATCGTTGTCTGCTCATTTTTTTATCTTTCCCGTACTCCTCCACTTCCGTAGTTGACATCAAACGTCACAGGTAACAGTAGAATACATGAGGTCTGCTTTCCACAGCCTAGTTAGTAATTCTCCGAATCATTCCCGAATGATTCCCGAACATATCCGAACTGACCGAATTCGAATGATACTTCCGAACTATTTGAACTCCGAACCTAGTTCCCGGATTATATGGACCTCACGAATGATTCACGAACGTATCCGAACTAACCGAATCCGAATGATATTTCCGAACTAGAACTTCGAACCTAGTTCGCGCCCAACCTCGCTCTCCCATAGGTAATTCTCTGACCAGAGTTCTGTTGATTGATTTTTGTTTGATTTTGTATATACTTTATATTTAAATACAATTATTCAATTAAAATTTTCTATTGGTGGTTGTTTAACCAGTGTTTTATGTGTCAATTTTTTGTTTAAAAGTCTATAAACTCATTTTATAATACATTTATGCGATTAAATTGTTTACTTCATGGTAAATAATCACGCTAAAATGTTTTTTCCATCTTATAATCATATACAAATAAAATTAGTCTCGTAATAAGGTCATAATACTTATCAATTTATCATATATGTAAGCCGAATTTTAAGTGCCGAACTCACATTTATAAAACGAATATGCACGTAAGCATGCGTTCAACTCATCGTCCAACAACGAACCGTTGACCGGATTTTTGACCAAATCCCACCTATCCGAATTCGTATAACGTACGTATGCCGTCCCGAACTACTACCCGTACCCCGAATTGCTAACTTGGCCACAGCAACAAATTCGCACAAATTTTATTTTTGGTTGTTTTATAATATCTTTAATCTCCATATCTTGTTATTTGATTGATATCTTGGAAGTTTAAGATTAATGGGATTTTTCTTCGATGAATGGGTTCGGAGATTTAATAGATTTTGTAATTTTAGAAAATCTCATTTCTCCTTTTCTTCTGTTCCGATCTCTTCTGCTGATTTTCATAGCAAGAAAGAGAGGATGATTATGTGTATGATGCAGAATTAGTTTGAGTTGGATCTGATTGTGAAATTGAAGATGGATTTGAGGATTAACTCAGGTAATTATGGTGATGATGAGTTGCAGTTGACGAAGAAATGGAAGATGGTTTTAGGTAGGGTTGAATCGTTAGCAGTGTAGGGGTTATTTATCATCAAAATAAGGAATTAAACATGGGGTTTATGTTGAATTTTCTCTTAGTAGAAAGAAAATGAAGAAATCATGGCAAATTGTGATGGATTTGGAAGATAGGGTTTGATTTAAGGTTTGCAAAGTTTTAAATCGAATTGCATAGACTTGAGCTGGTGGGTACTGGTGACTTCGCTACCAATTGATGTTGACGGTGATAATGAATTGCAGATATGGTGGTTGCTGGGGCTTAATTTAGGTTTCCTGTCTTTTGGAGTGGTGGTGGAGTGAAGATAGTTGATGGAATTAGAAGATGGGTTTGATAATGGATGGAAGTTTTTACGGTAGTGATGGAAGTTTTCACGGAGGTGGTCGTTGTGGCGGCGCTGGAGGTGGCGGAGGTGGTTCTGGTTGTAGCGGCGGCACTACTGTGGGTGTTGGTTGAGTCGGCAAAGGGCTGTCGGTGACAGTGGTAATTGTGAAAATAAATAGAGGTGATGGGTCGGTGAGGATAATGGAAGTGGTTTTTAAATATAAGGGTATTCTAGTCGTTTCACTGGAAGCGGTAGAAAATTTTGGACGGGAGAATTCTCAATCTTTTTATGAATTTAAGAATTTTTGTTAGGTTCCATTTGACAAAAAAGTGGCCATAAAAGGGACTCCCTCCCTACGGCCCTTCGGGCCCTCCGGTCGGTCGGCCCAACAATATCTCCTAATAGGTGATGATTGTCAATGAACTTTTATTCTTTTCTGTGACCGACAGTTACCTTGAGGTATCCTAGTTTGATTGGGGCCAATTGGGGGCCTTGCACTAGAGGACAAAAAAAGGTCACCCAATCCTAATTTGGGTCACCCCTTATAAAAATATTTTTTAAATGGCTAAAATGCCCCTGAGTGATTAGTATTAAGAATTAATTAAGTGGATTAGTGTGGTAAGTGTGTTTACATAAAAATCTGATTTTGGGATAAAATTTTGGGGAAATTTTATTTTTGGGTTTTTATGTGTTGAGAAGAAGAGGAGGAGTTTTAAAGTGGAAAAACTAGGGTTTTTAGAAATGAGTGATTCAAGCGGAGGAAATGAGGTTGGTGAAGCTTCAAATAACAACCATGATTGTGTTGATGGTTATATTGTCTCAACTAATCCTATGGATTGGATTTTTGATGAATAAATGTTAATAGAGGAAGCCATGGATAATGGTGCAAATGAAGAACCTATTGCTCAAAAGGAAGGAACCAATCCTCGAAATGAAGAACCCGGAGCTCAAAACAATCAGGTAAACATCTTATACCCTTCGATTCGTCTTAATGGTGCTCCAAGTGGTCGATTCATGGTCACTATGAAACTATTCAGAGTGAGGGTCGTTAGAGTCGGGTGTTGTATAAACTAACGACTCTTTAAGGTCGTCATTGAATTGACACTACCAATGACGACTTAAACCTGCAACTTTTCCAGGTTATGAAAAATCGTTAGGTTGGTGTGATAAACACTGACGAATCTTTTATCTAGGTCAGAAAGGGTCGTTAATTTTTTTGTTTACAGACAAAAGACTCTAAAACCAAAACTCTCAGTAAATAAAACACTTAGAGTCGTCATATTTGTATCCGTAGATGATGACGACCCTATCCAACCTTTTCAAATTTTATGTAGAGTCGTTTGGTGTTTTATTTAAAATACTAACGACCCTTGCACTGGATTATCATAATTTTTGATTTCATTGAATCGTAAAAGGTATACATCTTTCATAGCGATACATTGAAGGAAATGAAATACAATAGATAATAACGGTGCACTTATACACCTAATCATAAAGCATGTAATTATACATGGTGCCTTCCAAGATAAAGTAGCAATCGTCAAACTCGAACTTTTTTCCACGAAGCACCTCGTATCGGACATACGCCTTCCCCAACTGAAAACCCCAAACAAAAACATAGTTAGTATTGTTGAAAGCTATCGATAAGTTTGACCTCTTGTTTAAATTCCTTACTCTTATAGCACCCAACATATTGGGCATGGCTTCCCTTACAGCCTTCATTTCTCTTTTGAAAGCATCACATTCCAATTTTATCTCCTCGAACCGTTCCTTGACGAGTTTCAAAGACCTTGAGTTGCAATTTCCGTCTAATGCCACAAAACCGATGAATACACGGTTCCACCAAGCATCCGATGTTTGATCAATGTCTTTTCCTAGATCTTCAAAGTGGTTTGTGACTGTTTTCCAAGCTCTCACAATAGCGCAATTCTCTTCCGAAGTGTAAGTAATAGTCATGGTGTTTCCTCTTCTTTTTCCTCTTGGATAATAAATGAATGAGAATGAATGTGAAGGTTGAGAATTATGGTTTGGGTGAAGAAGGGGTGAGATATGGGTCTCTATTTATAGAGATTAAGGACCCAACAGTCACTTTTTTGAATTTTTAACCATTGCCCGTCTCAACCACATTTGGTGAATTCAAAATTCACATTAACTGCTTTAAGGATCGTTATTATATATATTAACCAAGTGACGACTCTTGATGATCAAAAGAGTCGTCTATGTGTTTTGTTTATCGATCGACGACTCTACCGTCAAAGAGTCTCGTGTTAAGTGACCTTTAGAGTCGTTAATATGTCTTTCTCCAAAAATGACGACTCATGCCAACAATTTCAAACAATCTTTAGAGTCGTCACTTGTGTTTTTACAAAACATGACGACCCTTTATGAACTATAGTTATTGAACCAATATTTGAAGTCATGCATTTTATTGAATCCGAAAAACATACATGTAGTTGAAATAAAATAGAAGGAAAACACATAAAATTGTTCAATACATTGCGCTAGAAAATCTATACGAGTTTAATTATATTGAGTGAATTGCCATTCAACTTCCTCCAAGAGAGTGTAGCAGTCCTCGTGCAAAAACTCATGGCCGTACTTTAATTCGTATTGGCTCCGACCCAAAGTATACTGGAAAAACAATTTTTAAGTAAGTTAGCGTTGTTGAATAATGATAACCAAATAAATAATTTTTGATGAAAGGCCCATTGATTCACAAACTTACTCTACTCATTCGAGGTTCGTTGGGCATAGCGTCACCCGAGCTTTCAATTCCTCTCTCAAAGAATACGCATTCATTGTATAAATAAGCATACCTTTCCCTTATCTGCGTGAGTGTCCTCCTTGAACGATTTCCGTTTAGTGCTTTGAAAACCTTAAACACACATTTCCACCAAGCATAGGTGGTTTGATCCAACCCTAGGTAAGGCCCCCTGGTTGGGTCTTCGTTACTGGCCGCCCATTGCGCTTCCTCAATGGAGTGCTTTGTGAGAGTGGTGTGTGCTCTAACAATAGCAACATCTTCTAGATTATTGAACGGAGTTGGAGCCATTTTTAGTGTCTTAAAGTGATGGGTGACTGATTTAGGAAGATTGAAAGTGATGGGTGAATAAGTTTGGAAGAGATAGGTCTCTATTTATAGCAAAAATGTACCCAACGGCTAGTTTTTTTTTTTTAATAAAAAACGGTTACTTCTGCAATAACTGCTCCTACTAGTCAAAGTTACCGTTGATTTTCAAAGTCTGCAATAACTTCGTAAAGAGTCGTCAAGCTAGATATATATACAAAAACGACCCAAGGTGAAAACTGGCAGTATGGTTTATATTTGGGAATGTAGAGTCGTCTGTGTATAAAGAGGGTCGTCATTTATCGAGGAAAGGGTCGTTGTTCTGCAAAATTAATGTTGACGACCGCAAATGGAGAGACTTGGCATTTCGATTCAACTACATTAAAAGTGCAATGAGAGAGTATGTAAAAGTTAGAAATATGGTGCACGACCATCATCCACGAGCTCCTCTTAAGGAAAAAGTGAGTAATTCGTTAATATTTATACTTTTCTCATGCTTCAAAGTTACTAACATATAACATTCCTCGTTTAATTTCAGCTGGAACGTTTCAATGGGTTATGGACAATACGTAATAGGGAAACTAAGTTCATTCACCACAAAGAATATACAACGTTGTATCGTCGAGCGAGAAGGTTCATTGACGAACATTTGATGTGTCAAATTCAAGAATACCCATATTAACTCTTATGTAATACGAGATTGATGGAATGTTATTTTCCTAATGGAATGTTAACTAGAATCACAGAGTCGTTACTCTTCTATGTTATTAATATAACGACTCAATTATAAACCCATGTTGGTTATTCTCCTGGATGTTATTTTAACTAAGAGTCGTCATTATTGTCCATATAAAAGCAACGACTCTATATACCTAAAAGTGGTATTCTCTGGATTTAATACACATCTAAAGTCGTTGATCTGCTATATGATCAACCTAACGACTCTAGCCATAGAAAATATGGTTCATGTCCTGGATGTTTTGCTAACCTAGAGTCGTCATTGGTTTCCATATAATAAATAACGACTCTAGCCATAGAAAATATGGTTCATCTCCTGGATGTTTTGCTAACCTACAGTCGTCATTGGTTTCCATATAATAAATAACGACTCTAGCCATAGAAAATATGGTTCATCTCTTGGATGTTTTGCTAACCTAGAGTCGTCATTGGTTTCCATATAATAAATAACGACTCTATCCATAGAAAATATGGTTCATCTCCTGGATGTTTTTGCTAACCTAGAGTCGTCATTGGTTTCAATATAACCAATAACGACTCTATCCACAAAAAAATATGTCATCACCGTGTTAATTTCTCTCTGGGTCGTTAGAATTCTATTTGAAACACTTAACGACTTTGTGTATCGTAAATAGGGTCATTATTCTCGCTATAAAACAAAGTCGACGACCCTCACTCACATCAAAGGTGTATAATCTTGTCTGCATTAGAGTCCTACATTATTCTAACAAACATACTGGTAAACATCCTTCTTAAAACCAAGTAGTTTCAACAAACCATCCAAACCAAACACATAAGTAGTTTCAACAAACACATAAGTTCAAGTCATAAAGTAAAATGAACATAAGTTCAAGTAGACGGTAACATCTCCTCACTCAAGACCACCATCTCGACCTCGACCTCCTCTTTACCTCCCTGACCGGAAACTTTCCGGCTTTTCTTAGGAGGAGGAGCATGAGTATCACTGCCCCCTGGGGAACCACCATCTTCTCTAGTACCTTGTTCATCATGATGTTGGCTACTTTGCCCCTGTTCACCACGTTCTTGGGCTAGTTGGCTACGTGCTTTCCGGGTCCTCTTACCTTCCTTAGCCAGCTCAGCAAACATCTTCTTTGCATTGGGATTTTCAATGTGCGTGCAATAATCAGAGTACCAACGTTGCTTCGCAGGATAAAAAACTTCCCCTTTGTTAGCCGAGCAACAAAAATCCTTGACAAAAAGCTTCATTCGTTCCCTCTATATGCATTCAAAAAACAATTCACATTAACTGACGTATATTTGTATGTAAATGAATAACACAATTACAAAAATAAATACTCACCACTAGTTTAAGAATGGTAGTATCATATCTACCGTCAGCTTGAGAAGCAGAGGTGGATGCTCTGTTGGTCCTCCTACCCATAGTCTGATCTATCCGTATCACCCTACCATGGGAGAAGCCTTCATACCATTGATAGTAATCCGTTGTTGCCTCGTGACCTTCATGCACATGCACCCAATATGTGATGTCTACGAGGCTAGAGTGTCTATTATTCCAATGCTTGACATCAGTTGCAGGTTCATAAACCACTTTTATGTCATCCTTGTCAGCCTCGTATTTGTTCAACTTGTGCTTGAACGGAGGTACATAGTCTTCATCGGGTGAATCTTGAATAAACCCAAGTTGACGCATGATTCTCATCGGATTGTACATTGAAAAACCGTTAGGGTGAAACAAAGGACTATGGTAATACACAACATCTTCCATTGAGCCAACTCTATCATCCTTGTATGGAGTAAAGATTACCTCTTCCGCCGTGATGTTGTCAAGTTTTTGACGCATTTCTATCAACACATCAGTTTGTTCCCTATCCTGAGAACCGAAGTACAACCAACGGGTTCCTGTTGGACTACCTTGGCTCCATTTTTGGTTGAGTTTCACATCTTCATTGTCTTTGAACAGTGACGGGAAATGATCATAAATCCACACCTATAACAACCAAAGTTCAAATTTTTAAAACAATCAAATAAACATAAAAATATCAAAGGAAACAAACATACTAAAAGAAGACAACTTTCATCAATCCAAATACCTGGATTAGAGCCAAATTCCCATTAATTTGAGAAGTTCGTTCACAAGATCCCTGAGAAAGCTGACTATTCAGATGTGCAACTATGGTAGTCCCCTAAGAGTACTTGTTCACATCTTCTAAGAGGTCCAAAAGCTGAAGAAGGTTGGCGCTGACCCTGTTACCTTTGTTGTCGGGAAATACAACCGACGCAAGGACGTACAAAAAATACGCAGCCGCCGCATAACGACATTCCATATCAGAGAGACCTTCATCTTTTTCCTTCTCGTTTCTGTACCAGCAAACATCCGCCTAATCTCCACAAGTTTGAACTCTTTCTTCGGGTACTTAGTTCCCGCACCTAAAAGCCCATCGTCTTCTCTTTATCCCAGCCAAACAAGTTCTTGGTCCATGTATAAATTTCATCCCAACTAGGCCTTCTATTGAACTTGACACTGGTTGATTTACCTTCGACCTGCACCCCTAATATCTGTTCTGCATCATCAGGAGTCAATACCATATCGCCAAAAGAAAGTTGGAATGTGTCGACTTCAACGTAATACCTTTCACAGAAACTAGATACTGCAACCTTGTCATACGCAATCACAGAGTTCACAACGGCCTGGTACAAACCGAAGTTTTCAACATATTCTCTAACTGTTACACATTCACCTTTTAGAGGCCACAAATCCATTTTCTTAAAAGAAGATTGGTGCCTAAAAAGACGTGCGGCGTACTTATGATCCTACAAAAAATAAAGAAATAAATATTAAAAAACATATTAGAAAGTTAATATCAACCAACTAATCAAATAGCAAGCAAAGTTGAGATTCTTACGATTGTCTCATAGATGGTATGAGCCCACGATCCAGAATATCCAAATAGAAATTTGCCCCCATCTCTAGGTTCTCCTCTAGGTTTACCACTTCGAAGAGGGGACAACATCAAATGAGTAGCGGGAATGTGTCTCGCGCTGGGTGAAATATCAGTTCCATCCTTCTTAACCCTCTTTACCGGCTTCGGCTTTGCATTTTGTTCTTCATGTTCTACATTTTGTTTACCATCATCCTCTTCATCATCCTTACCGGCAGCATCATCCCCTTCATCCTCTTCCTCCTCCTCATGACCACCATTATTACCTTCATCCCCTTCCTGCTCATCATCACCAGAGATTACCATCATCTGAATCATCACCATTACCATTATTGTCATCATCCTTATCACTGTCTTCTTCCTCTTCTTCTTCCTCACCTCGTACGGGAGGATCTTCTTGTATGTCACCTTCTTGTATCTCCTCTTCTTGGATTTCTTCTTCTTCACCACTACTGCTAGCGGAAATAACAGAGAGTCTCGATTCGATGAATCCAAAACTCATTACCTTTGTCTCTTGGTTCGGTGATAGAAAATGATACCTCACTCGGCTTTTTACCGCGTAATGGACCGGCAAGTAAGTATTTATCGTGGCGGGGAGCTTTGGAAGGAGGAGTTGTCGTCATTGGAACCTTGTCTTTGGTTTTCTTGGTACTATATTCAAAACAAATAAAACCAAAAAACCCAATAAGACATCAAATTTATGGTTATCAGATCAAGAGTCGTCACTCAAATGATCTACAAAACAAACGACCCTTGTATATCATGTGACGACTCAAAGTTATATGATGACGACCCTTCCAAATAACAAAGGGTCGTCAAAAAGTCAATAACGATCCTACGATTTGGGTTGACGACTCTATGGGACCTGAGATGACGACACTATCATTTTTTGGCACAGAAGGATGTTCGAGTTCCATCTAGATTCGTTAAGAAATAAAAAAGGGTCGGCAAAAGAGAGTCGTCATCTCCAACCTAAAACATTAACGACTCTATTCTAGGGAAAAATTGTAGAAGGAGCAGAATCAGGGTCGTCATCTTCAACCTAATACACTAACGATTTTTCATATAATATGCATGCAAATGAAAAGTCGTTAGGGGTTTCCATTTCGATAGTAACGACCCTTTAACTGATACCGCAAAATTTCAGTTACCAGACTCAATTTCACAATCAAAACACAACAACAAATCGAATAGAAGGTGGGTTTAAGTTCACATACCTTCTAATTGGAGCCATATCTTCTTTGGGTTTCGATTTTTTGGGTTTGGGAGTTCGTCCCTCGACAACCTTGCCTTTGACGGTGTCGACGAGATTAGGGATTTGAAGTGCTTTTCGAGCGGTCTGCTTTGTACGAGCCATGTTTGTAGAAGAAATTAATCGTCAATTCTTCTAACATCGACGATTAAACGATGAATCGGTTGAAGAAAAAAAAATAGAGGTGGAGTCGTTAATGGTGGTGGTGGAGAAGAGAAAGGGGAGGAGAGGAAGATGAA
This sequence comes from Papaver armeniacum, assembly GCA_023531295.1. NCBI lineage: Eukaryota > Viridiplantae > Streptophyta > Magnoliopsida > Ranunculales > Papaveraceae > Papaver > Papaver armeniacum. The sequence continues at coordinate 425,982 of JAJJWW010003878.1, forward strand.
AAGAAAAAAAGAAAAAAAACTGAATTTCTCTTTTGGTTTAGATTTAGGGTATATGAGATTGGAGGCCTAATTAAGGTTTTTAATTAGAGTTAACTGATTTTTAAGATTTTTGCTTAGTAAAGGGTAAAACAGTCTTTTTAATATCGGATTAATACGCCCTTAAAAAAATTGGGGTGCAAATAAAAAGTTATGGCCCCCAATTAAAATGTTTGGCCCCAATCAAACAGGTGAGGTATCTACGAATACGGGAGTCGAGACATGGGGACGCCATCACAGGTTTATTGATATATACCTTTACCAGAATATGGATGGAATTTTTTAATGTTTTAACCTAACTCACGAAAACCATTTACAGAATGGGGCCTAACTGCAACTGCATTACTTTTTCATTTTATGTATTAAAATGCTACTTTCTTAACAACTAGAACTCACAAATGAAAACATGGATTCGCACTACTCTAAGCTTATGGAGAAATGTACAGAATCTTACAACTTAGTACTAGTCTTGTTTTGCTTGGTTATCTTCACTGTATGGTACAACATGCATTTCAAGAAACAGGTTATCGTCGGATGGCCTATTCTTGGTATGCTCCCGTGGATCATCATAAACGCACACCGCATCCATGATTGGACCGTGGATATCTCGAAAATCTTTGGTGCCACTGTTATCGAAAGAGGACCCTTTTTCGGGCGACTGGAGATTGTATACACATGCGACCCTCGTAATGCTAAGTATATACTTGCTACCAATTACTGTAACTTTGACGACAGACAAGATTACAGGGACGCATTCGATATCTTAGGGGACGGACTCCTCACCGCTACCTCCAATTTTTGGACGGCACAAAGAAGGGCTGCACGTATGACGTTTACCTCGAAGATAGTCCGCAATATCATCTTTCTCAAAGGCACGAAGGTGACTCAACATGCACTCCTCCCTCTGTTATCACATCTTTCTAAAGAATCATCGGTAGTGGATTTTCAAGATGTGCTCATGAGGTACATGTTTGATACTTCCGTTGACATCATCTTTGGTAAAACGTCTAATTATCTTTCAACCAGTTTTCCTGAAAACGAGCTTGCAGAAGCCATGGACGGCGCATCAGAGGCTATACTCTATAGGCATGTACTACCAATTTCATGGTGGAAGTTGTCTCGACGTTTAAAGATCGGTAGCAATGAGAAGAAGTTGGAGGCAGCAGGGAAGATTATAGATCGTAACATATCAGAGTACATTAAAGTTAAAAGAGAAGAAATGGTGGCTAAAGAAACAAAAACGGATAAATATGAAGAAAATGATCTGCTAGAAGTATACATGAGCATTAAAGATGGTGAAAAGGATGAACTGATGCTAGCAAAGATGCTCACTGACAAGTTCTTTAGAGACACTTGCATTACTTTCCTCATCGCTGCACGTGATACAACGGCATCAACTCTCTCTTGGTTCTTCTGGTTGATTTTAAAAAACCCATCTGTAGAGGCAAAGATACTAGAAGAACTTGAGCTTATCATTTCGAAGAAGAATACAATTGAGAAGCACCCAGTGATCTTTGATGCAGATGACCAAGCGGGGATGGTGTATCTTCATGCAGCCTTGTGTGAATCACTAAGACTGTACCCTGCAGTTCCTCTCCTCCGAAAAACTTCCACAAGTGATGATGTACTTCCAGATGGAACAGTCATATGGCCGGGAATGACTGTTATAATCTCTTGTTACGCCATGGGAAGGATGGAATGGGTATGGGGAAAGGATTGTTTGGAATTCAAGCCGGACAGATGGATCAGTGAAGACGGGAAGTTAAATCCTGAAGCCATGTCTAAGTTAGTGTCATTCAGCCTAGGTCCAAGAAATTGTGTTGGGAAAGACATGGCTTTTGTGTTGATGAAATTGGTAGCTTCAGCTGTTATCTATAACTACCACGTTGAAGTGTTAGAGGGTCAGAATATTGTGCCGACACCAGCAATAACTTTGAAAATGGTGAACGGGTTGATGGTTAGAGTAAGGGAAAGGGTGTTTCCGTAATATTATTGCTAATTTTATTTAGCAAGTCATACGAAACCTACGCGTGCTATGTTATATGGCTATTTATTATGAGTAGGAAATACCATTTATTCCTACAAATAATTTATACAATAAAGCATCTATAAAATAATAGGTTTGGGACTAACCAAGTCCTATTATTTTAAATAGATATTACTTAATCGATAAAATAATAATTTATTATGTTATACATGTAATTATAATAATTTAAAAAATAATTTATTATGTTATACATGTAATTATATAATTTATATTTTCTAATAAAAAATAATATATTAATAAAGAATAATTCTTAATTTAAAATATATCTTTGGAAAAAACGAGAATTTCTATATTAAAAAAAAAAAATAATGTATCTTAGCATAAATACCGAAATAGATCTTTAAAAGTGGAAAATATAGAAAAAGATAAAAAAAACTTTATCGGAAATATTTTTAGAACGACATGCATTTGTTTTTAAAGTAATAAATCTTATTAATTTTCATGAAAAAATATTTTTATACACAAAATTCTTATATTTAACGTATATAATTTACAATTCAATTTAGTCACAAACAATATAAGCTTCTAAATCACTAGGATGTCTTATTATTTTTTTGACTTGAACTTCAAAGAAAAACAAGCCAACATTGAATCATATTTTGAGAAAATTTAATGTGTATGAAATAATTTTTTATTTTCCAATGGAATGATTATTTTATATAATATATGGGACCTATTAATGTTTAAGGGGAACTTTTGAAATGTATTATATTATAATTTTATCGAATTTATTATTTTAACACTAAGGGCCCGAGTTGGGAATGTAATATTTTATTATTTTAGCGAGACTATTATATTATCGAGTATTATTTTAAAAAAGTTTTACTGTATTAGAGAGAGTTTGGTCCTATTAACCTAGTCAACTATCTGTTTGGTCCATTTTTAAATATATATTATTATTTGGTCCTAGAAATTATGGTTTGGTCCTAGGATGACGTCATGGATGATGTAATTGTCATTTGGTTGTGACAAAAATACCCTTTTGGGACCATATATATACAAAAAATCAGCATATTCACTTTCTCTCTCTTAGTTTCAGATCTACTTTATCTCTCATTTTGATTTTTTCCTGCTGCTGTTTGGTTTGAAGATTGAGATGGAGATTTTATACAGAGATCGTTTATTTCGAACGAGCTCTGTTTTTTGCTTCGTGTTTAGAATGAAGAAGAAACTGTTCATTTTCTGCTGATGTTGTTTGTTTTGTTGCTGCTGTTAAACTATTGATTTTGAAGATTGTTTGTTGTTGTTGTGAAATATGATGAAGACGATAAAGATCTGCAGTTGTTGTTTGAAGATTTCGATATCTGTTGTTTAAGTATGATGAAGACAATGAAGACTTCGAGATCTGTTGTTGTTGAAGATTGTGTTAGATTTTCTTTGTTGTTGCATCTGTTGAAGATGTTGAAGACGACAATGAACTTAATTTGCTGATGAAGACGACGATATTGATGAACTGATATTGATGTTTGCTGCTGATCGCTGTCGTATGCGTCAAAAATAAATTACACTTTCTTACTACTCAAAATATATAATGAAGCAAGGGCAAGAAAGGATCGTTCCCACAGAGAGGACTAAGTTGCCAAAATGTTTCGGTTTCCTATAAATAACAATGGGGGTTTTGTGATTTTTATATAATAAACAAAATAAAAGCAAACAATAAAGGTAAACAAATCAAATCAAGGTTAAGAAAGTATTGGTCATGGATTTTGTTTTCATTCACGAACATATTCTTACCTTAATAACTAGAATTGATATTTTAATCTCTATTTTATCAATGGCCCTAGAATACCTTGATCGCAAGAATATCCCGTTAATTCCCTCTTGTTATCAACAAACACATTAAAAGATGCGAATATGAATTCTATCTTAAAGAACAACCTAACGTGTAAAAGCACTAATCAAGTTTAATTCCCTAGATGCGTTAAGTTCTATGAAATCAGGCCAAATCAAAGCAATCGAACGTGTAAAAGCACTAATCCGATTTAACAAAGGTTATGGTTCACATAAGATCATAAGAATATATCACTACAAACTATAATCATATTTATGCTACTTACAATCAGGAATTATCACTTTTGCGTATAATAACCCTAATCTAGCAATAAAGATGAAAGCAAACTCAATCGATTCGCGACTCGACTAAACAAGCATTCAAATCATGTAACAATATTGATGGTGAATCATAAAGGATAATACTGAGACAAAACTAATATATCAAACAAGGATTCATGTTATGTGAAATCAACTTTATCCATAACCAATAGAAAACTCTAGCTCATGTTCATGGAGTTCATAACAAGAAGAAAAATCAGGATTTCCATCTTTTCTAAACCCTAGAACAAAAGTAGAGCAAAAAATAAGATAAAAGAGATCCTCTAAAATAGAACCCCTTCCCAAAAGTCTAGACCAAGCCTGACCTACTAACTCACGTTCCAGCCCACTAGGCAGCCACAGCCCAGTCAATACAGGCCCATATAAAGTTCACTAAGCCTGTCAACTCGGACTAACTCACCGAGTCAACTCAGTGATCACCGATTCCGGCTGAGTTTTGACTGTTTTGCCGTTTCCAAGCCAATTTCTGGCCTTGTATAGCTCCTCTCCTGCACAATATAACATTCATCTAACACACTCATCCATCCAATCAATAGTAGCACCTCCATTTCAGATTCTTGGTTCAACTCAATCAAGCTCAATCGACTCCTGCAGCTGCAACTTCATGCATAACACCAATAATTCAACCACCTTGTAGCTTCAAACTCCACTGCCTTTGCCGTGTCTTCCTCTGCCATTTCTGTTACATCACTAGCTCAGCCATCTTGCAACCGCACCACCCATATGTAGTTGTAGTCTCCAGTTCATGCCTGCTCTCAAAACACCATTTAACTGCAATGTCTCAATTTATTCCTGCAACTTCATTCTTTCCATGCCAGTTTCACAATCTCCGCATCTCTCCCTGGCTCAACACGAACAACATCAACTTGCTGCACCCTTGAATCCAGCACATCCATTCTTCATGGCTCAGCTCAATCTCTGCAGCTGCATCTCAGTAGCTTTACCTGCAACTGCTCAACTAAGGCTACCACCAACATCAGCAACAATTTCTTTCCCAGCTACAATCATTCTTCATCTGCAACACATTCTCTGTTCAGCTCAAGTGCAACACCATCCTCTATGAGCTCAATACCACCAAAGACATTTCCTGAGTCTTGCACCGCAGCACAAACTCGAACCGTTCTTGCATTTGAGTCTCACTCGCCACTGCAACTCAAGACTCATTCATACATCACTTACAGACCAGCTACAACTTCTATGAGCCTAAGTATCAGCTCTGCCATCTTCTGTTGCTTCACATATTTCACCAATTCCTCAGCTGCATCTGCTGCTGCTACAGGCAACTACATGACCATGAACACTCCATTTTATCTTCAATTGCAGTCTCTAAGTCACCACCACAATCTTCTCTCTTTATATGGCAGCAGCTCACTTCCTTTTTGACTTCAATGCTCATCTAGCATACTACCAGAGCCACCAGTATCATCAGCTTCTTAATATCCTAAGCATACTGTTTGTACCCCTAATATTCTACACAAATAAATGGGCTAACTTAGGCCTCCAAAACTCCTGTTAGTGGCTAAGGAGGGTTCATTGGGCCTAAGGTGCTTCCCTTGTTTACCCAAAAAATGGCTAACTAGGCCTAACAAACACCCCATGTACAAGCCCATGGGCTAAAAAGTTTCACAAACACAAGTGTTCCACATCACCATCGACACGTCATCAGAGGTGCCACGTCACCAACATAACACGTCAGCAAAACAGATGCCACGTTAGCATAGATGATGACGTGGTAGACGCCACATCAGCAGACGGGATGACATGGCAGGTGACACGTTAGCAAATGGATGCCACGTCACCAGGCAAGCTGACATGGTAGGTGCAATGTCAGCAAATGATGCCACGTCAGCAAGAGTGATGACGTGGCGGACGCTACATCAAAAGACCAAGTGCCACGTCAGCGAAATTGCTGACTGGCACATGCCATATCAGCAGATCAAATGCCACGTCAGCGACACACAAGAACCCCGTGATGCCACGTCAGCAAGTGATGACGTGGCACGAGTCGCGTCAGCGGAAGTCGATGACGTGGCAGCCGGCGGCCAGCAGCGAGCAGCAGTCAGGCGATTAATCGCCGATTAGTCGACGATTAATCGTGAAAAAATCGGCGCATTAGTGTTTTTTGTTATGTTTCAATGAAGCACGTTGCAAAGATAATTCCGTAGTCTCGGATGATTCCGCCCCATTCTCGCTTGCCTAACGGACTCCGCGCGCCCACTGTAAACTTTGCTTCTACAACATTCCAAAGAACCATGCAAGGGTCGGTTACACTAGAGCCATGAAGCCATCAAAGTCGGCCGATCATCACATACGGCATGCGGACCGGTCAATGCCGATTATTCTTTGGGAGGCATGCGGGGCGCTTATGGCAATCAATATCTGCCATAAAATCAAAGAAAATAAACTGAAATTCAGTCATATAAATAAAGGGTTGATAAACCCAAAAAGGTAAGCAATCTTCCATACCAAAATCTCCTGTGAAAAATCCATTACTGACTTTAGCATCGGAGGGTTTTTTGCAGGTACTCCCCCTTCTCCATAATTCAATCGAAGATCTAGTCCGCAAATCAATTATCAGCAAAATCATCATACATATTTCTGTGTTTGGGGTAGGAGGAATTTTACCTTACAAACAATGGCGCCGACCAAGGGTTTCGAGAAAAGATTATCGAGTTTTACCAAATCGAGTTATGCTAATAGTTAGACAGACTGCACGAAGGTCTGATTCTAACAGCAATTCCCAACCGCGCAGGAGACGCGAAATTGAGAGGAACGAAATTGAGGTTCAATCTGCACCTGCTATACCCACTGGAAACAGACAGGGTCAAGATCATACTCACAACAGATTACTGGATCGTGGACGAGACCGAGATCGTTTTCGTGACAGAGCTCCAGATCTGAATCGGAGAAAGGAAAAACAACGTCTGATCGATAACGAAGTTATTGACGTTGATGGGGAAAACCCAGATGTTCGTGGAAATAAAGGGTATGCGTTCGGCAGCCCATCTAGGAGGAATCGCAATCGACAGGATCTGCGTGATGGCCGCACCGCGACTCCCAGTACAGAGGAAGAACAACTACTGAATCGGCTGGACGAGTTAGAGAAGGAGAATGCTCTACTGAGATTAGAACGTGAAAACCAACCTCGGCCTAGGTCTGGTGTTTTGAAAAATCAGAGGGTCCGATCTGTATGGCAACGCCTTGGAAGTCGGATTGAACCACAAGGCGCAGATTCTAACAGGGAGGTGATCAATCTTGATCGACCAGACAGGAATCTATTGGTCACTGGAGAATTACCCAAACGACCCATACGAGCAGGGGACCGGACAGCTGCAACTCAACAGAGCGCAGCCAGAACTACGTCTCATTCGAAATGCCTCAGGAATGATGAGAATGAAGCTCGAGACCAACACGACGAGAGTGAATTTTTGGACGATTACTATACTCGTTCGGAGCAAGGCAGGGATGGCAGAGAGACTACTCTGCACCGAAGAAAGAAAATGAGATCGGATAATCATATTCCAGAGGACCGGGATTATGAGCAGGAAGGCAGTTCCTCAGATGGCGACCTAAACGCGATAACAGAAGCTCGTCTCGCCAAGATGATCGAGAAAGTGATGATAAAAAAATAATCCCGAGAAGAAAAAATGGAAAGGCTACATCGAGCAGCAGGAGCACCTTTCAAGCAGAATATCAGAGAATTCAGGCCGCCAATGAATTTTTTAGTTCCAAAATTACTGGAATTCGATGAGAAAACCGATGATCCAGATCAACACGTTTTACACTATGAGACCGCCATGTCCTTGTGGCAGTACAGCGACGAGTTGATGTTTAAAATGTTTCCGCAATCCCTAACGGGAGGAGCTATTTCGTGGTTCAATCAGCTTCCAGCACAGTCGATCGGGACTTACCATAAGCTGATCGATGATTTTTGCTCTAACTATAAGTACAACAAACGTGACCGGAAAGTATGCCATTCACTGTTCCTTTTAGGAATTCGGAAGGAGGAAAGCATCAGACAATTTACTAGGCGTTTCAAGCAAGAGTTAGCGGACGTGGATGGAGCCAACGACCAAGTTGTCATTGCAGCATACAAACAGGCTTACCAGCATGATCAAAGAGGTGTGTACGGTTCTTTGGTCAAGAGACCACCAAAAACTTTGGAAGAACATATGATCGAGTAGAAGAGTACGCCCGAGTGGAGAACGATTCTAAAGCTCGAGAAGAAGTTCACAAATCGTCCAATCATCAAAACGATGGGAAGAAAGAAAAATCCAAGAACCGTTCGAACGGACAACATAATGATCGCGGGGATGTTCGAGAGAAAAATCAAGGTGAACGCATGGAAACTGGGTATCAGAAATTTCACGATATGAAGCTGACCCCGCTGAGCATAAGTCCGACTGAGTGCATTACGAAAAAATACAAAAGGATTTGAGCCCCCACGTCCCTGGCAGCGAAACACGAGATAAACGTGATAGGAGCAAATACCGCAAGTTCCATAAAGACCATGGTCACAAAAGCGAGAATCGCCGCTCTTTACAGATCGAGATTCGAATGATCGATTTCGGGAAGGCGCAATGAAGACGTGAAAAAGGACTTTGGAAAAGGTCCGGACGTTTGCCACGACCAACGTGATTAACGCACATGTGATTAACGTCAGCCACGCCAGGATCCATTCAATGACCAGACGGGCTTCAGAAGACGAAACCAGGAGGAAGCTCAGGCAGTTGAAAGAATGGTACCTGACCAATCACATCGATTTTGTCAGCGGTAATGGAGCAGAAACTCGGGAGCTTGGGTGCACCAAGATCGAGTTCTCTGATGCAGACATGATAGGTGTATATGCTCCCCACAATGACGCTATCGTTATAACTGCTTGGATCGGCATGTTTCGTGTACACCGGATTCTAGTTGATACGGGGAAGCTCAGTGAGCGTGCTTTTTTCAGGAGCTTACTCCTCTATGAATCTCCCACACGACTTGATCGAGGAGGATGAAAATCCAATTATCGGTTTCAGCGGCGAAGTTACAAAGGCGATTGGAAAAGTGAAGATACCGATAACAGTGGCTGACAAGTCCGTCTTGGGCACTTTCTTGTTGCTGGATTGCCGAGCACCCTACAATGCGATCGTAGGACGAGATTGGCTGCATGAGATCGGTGTAGTCACATCATCTAATCATCAATGCCTGAAGTTTATTACCCTGAGAAGGAGTTGTGAAAGTTAGAGGCGACCAGATGGCCGCCCATAAGTGTCATGAGAGTGCAATGGATGAGTACAAGAAGTCAGAAGTCAGTGGCAACCAGATCATGCGAGTCGAGAAGAAATAGCAATTACAAAATCCTCTCCCTCCAGAATCATATAGGGGAGAGGACGCAGCTGAACCCCCAACAGTTGAGAAACTGATCGAGGTCCAGATTGGAGATGAGGAGCACAAAACAACGTTCGTAGGGGCAGATCTGCCTGCACATGAACGCGATGGTCTGATTACGTTGCTAAGAGCAAACGCCGATGTTTTCGCCTGGAGTTTTGCTGAGATGCCAGGGATAGATCCGAATGTAGCCTGCCACAGGCTAAACATCGATGAGAATTTCTATCCTGTTCGACAGAAAATCAGGAATATGGCGCAAAGCAAGAAGGATGGAGTTACTGCAGAAGTCGAAAAACTGTTGGAAGCAAGATTTATTCGACCAGTACAATATCCAAGCTGGCTGTCAAATGTCGTACATGTTCCGAAGAAGAATGGTAAAATTCGTGTCTGTATCGATTTTACTGATTTGAATAAAGCTTGTCCGAGTGATCCGTACACCGCTTGCCACGGATAAGAGACTTGGTGGATACAACCTCAGGGTATGGGAGACTGTCATTCATGGACGGTTTTTCTGGGTATAACCAAATACCTTTGTTCGAGGACGATCAAGAGCATACTGCATTCGTGACTGACAGAGGAGTTTACTGCTATACTGTAATGCCGTTCGGGCTTAAGAACGCAGGGGCAACCTACCAGCACTTGGTAGACCATATGTTCAAGGATCTGATTGGGAAGTCGATGGAAGTATACATCGATGATATGGTAGTGAAATCTCAGCAAAAAGAATCGCATTTTCTTGATCTCCAAAAGACGTTCGATATCTTAAGGCAATATCGTATGAAGCTCAATCCACCAAAATGTTCATTTGGGCTATCATCAGGAAAGTTCCTTGGATACTTGATGACACACTACGAGGAATCGAGGCGAATCCGAACAAATCGAGCCATCAGAGAAATGCCATCCCCAAGAATGAAAAAGGAGGTCCGAAGCTAGCAGGACGATTAGCGACCTTAAACCGTTTCATTTCACGCTCGTCGGATCGATTCAAGCCATTCTTTGACGTTTTGAAGAAAGCGGTAAATTTTGGTTGGACTACTGAGTGTGAAAGGGCTTTTGATGAGATCAAGCAAGATTTGTCAACCCCACGGTTTTGGTCACCCAAAACTGGACAACCTATTGGAGTTTATCTGGCTGCAACGGAGAACGCTGTGAGTGCAGTGCTATTTGTTACGGATCCACATGACAAACCTGTTTACTTCGTCAGTAAATCTTTGACGGGTGCAGAAACACGGTACAAGAAAATTGAGAAGATAGCACTTGCACTGTTTCATGCATCTCGTCGCCTCAAGCCTTATTTCCAAGGAAGGCAGATCGTAGTATACTCGGAATACCCGCTAAAGAGAATCCTGGAGCGTGCTGATGATTCCAGTCGACTAGCCATATGGTCAAATTTTCTGGGGGCGTATGAGATCAAGTACGAAACCAGAACTGCAGAGAAAGGACACGCATTGGCTGCATTGCTAGCAGATTTTCCTGTGGATGATATAGAAATGGTTCCGACGAAGAAGAGGAGTCACATTAAAACCCATAGAGCCAGTCACTGATCAGACTGGGGGCGAGTCCGCAATGGAGATTGATGCCCCTGAACCATTGTGGACTGTATTTACTGATGGGTCATCAAATGTTGGTGGTGCTGGAGTTAGATGCGTCATCCTTACTCCCGAAGGTTCGAGGATCGAGAAAGCAACCAGGCTAGGTTTTCAAGCATCAAACAATGAAGCTGAATATGAAGCTGCAATAATCGGTTTAAAAGCTGTCAAACAGTTAGATGCGAAGAATGTGAAGCTGGTCACTGTTTCCATGCTAGTGGTCAACCAGTTTCTGGGGACCTACAAAGCCAAGGAAGAGAGAATGGCCCTGTATTTGGATCATATGAGAAACCTGGCAAATGAGTTCGACCAATTTTCTATTGGGCAGAGGCCACGGTTGGAAAACAGGCATGCAGATGCTTTGGCATATCTTTCTTCCGCAATCGAAACCGATTCCACCCGTTTCGTTGTAGTAGATTTCCAAGAGTTACCTAGCATCTCCGATGACCAATTTGTTCGGCTCTCGAACACGCTAGTGGGGCGAGAGGGCAGCTACATCAGCACAGGGGGATACTGAGAACATCGGCAGCAATATGGATGTTGAAAGTCCAGTGACAGATAATTCAGGCAGTCATGTGGAAAACATTACAGACTGGCGTCAACCATACATCCAGTACCTGACAACCGGCGAACTCCCTGAAAACGAGAAATTGGCTGCAAAGGTGAAAAAGAACTCATGGAGATACTCAATGATCGAAGGGCTGTTATACCGCAAACCTGTAGCTTTGGAGCCATTTTTGCGATGCGTGTCAGCCGAGGAAGGACAAATAATACTAGCAGAGGCTCATGAGGGAATTTGTGGCAGCCATTCTGGAGGGCGCAGTCTCGCGCACAGGATACTTACCCAGGGGTATTTCTGGCCGTACATGCAGAAAGACGCTAAAGAATATGCGCAGAAATGTGTGCCATGCCAAGAACACGCTCCAATTCCGAAAAGACCCGCCAACGAATTACATCCAGTTTTTAGTCCCTGGCCGTTCTCTATGTGGGGATTGGACATCGTCGGGCCGCTCCCCAAAGCTCCTAGAGGCGTCAGATTCGTACTAGCCGCTACCGATTATTTCACCAAGTGGGTCGAAGCAGTGGCACTGGTACACGTCACCAGACATGATGTGAAAAGGTTCATATGGGAGAATATCGTCACGGGGGTTCGGTATCCCAGACGCAATAATATCAGACAATGGGAAACAGTTCGATTCAGGAGTAATCAAAGACTTTTGCAAGGGCCTGAATATTCGCCACAATTTCTCGTCTCCTTACTATGCTCAAAGCAACGGGCAGGCAGAAGCGACCAACCGAGTTATTATGGACAACCTCAAGAAGCGGCTGGAGAAGGCAAAGGGAAAATGGACTGAAGAATTCCCTGGAGTCTTATGGTCTTATCGAACAACCCCGAAAAGATCCACCGGATTTTCTCCATTCACATTGGCGTATGGGACAGAGGAAGTCATACCCACCGAGGTACAACTCAAGACTACCAAAACTCGTGCTGTCAAGTCTGGAAAAAACGACAGCATACCGGCTTTGGATAAAGAGTTGCTGGAAGAACAAAGAGAAACATCCTTGCAGCAGTTGGTCGGATACCAGCAGGCAATCAAGCTGGGATATGATCGCAAGGTCAGAGAACGGTCGTTCAAACCAGGGGAATATGTCTTGAAGAAAACCCGAGCAGCCACAATGGAACCGAACTGTGGGAAGCTCGGAGCGAACTGGGAAGGCCCATACATAGTGGATAGACCAGCATCTCGTGGATCCTACTACTTGAGGAATCTCGACGGAACTGAGGATTCGAAGCCATGGAAGCCGTGGAATTCGTTCCACTTGAAAAAGTTTTATCATTAGAAGTAGATTCAAATCCTGCTGTGCTGCACTCTTTTTCCTTTTTGATGGTTTTGTCCCATTGGGTTTTCCACTCAAAGGTTTTAACGAGGCAGCTGTGGTCGAAGCAGTAGGTATTTATCTTGTTATTTCAATTCAGATATTCTAGTTCAACATTATTTTGGTATTCCATACTTTATCAATATGGTTCGTGTTGATTATAAGCTACTGCGGGTGATCGAATCCGCAGTCATCCCTAAATGACAAAACAGTACAGTTTAAGTCTACTGTCAGCAACGTCTCTGACACCTCGTGGATAGGGTGAGTGCACAGTTCGAGCATTTCTACCCTATCTCAAATTTATCCCCATCACATGGGGCAGCAACAAATGTGGCAAACATTTTCATCCGTCTGTGCACGTGAAAATATACACATCCCAAACTCGCGCGCATCTTGAATAGCAGAATTGGCCCCCGCGCGAATTCAAGATAGCAGAAAAACTCAACTTTTCACTCCATGCGCGAGCAAAATGCAGCAAGGAGGTGCACCCCTGCGCAAGCATTGAGCAGCATGACACAAAACATACTGGGGGCGAGTTATGTAACACTCCAGAAAAATACAAAATTAGAGGGGAACCCGAACTTCTTAACCCATAACAGGTTATGGATTAAGAGGGGGCGATGTTTGTACCCCTAATATTCTACACAAATAAATGGGCTAACTTAGGCCTCCAAAACTCATGCTAGTGGCTAAGGAGGGTTCATTGGGCCTAAGGTGCTTCCCTTGTTTACCCAAAAAATGGCTAACTAGGCCTAACAAACACCCCATGTACAAGCCCATGGGCTAAAAAGTTTCACAAACACAAGCGTTCCACATCACCATCGACACGTCATCAGAGGTGCCACGTCACCAACATAACACGTCAGCAAAACAGATACCACGTCAGCATAGACGATGACGTGGTAGACGCCACGTCAGCAGACGGGATGACGTGGCAGGTGACACGTCAGCAAATGGATGCCACGTCACCAGGCAAGCTGACATGGCAGGTGCAACGTCAGCAAATGATGCCACGTCAGCACAGTCGATGACGTGGCAGTCGTCGCGTCAACAGACGGGATGACGTGGCAGGTGCCACGTCAACAAATGATGCCACGTCAGCAAGAGTGATGACGTGGCGGACGCTACATCAAAAGACCAAGCGCCACGTCAGCGAAATTGCTGACTGGCACATGCCACATCAGCAGATCAAATACCACGTCAGCAAGAGTGATGACGTGGCAGGTGCCACGTCAGCGACACACAAGAACCCCGTGATGCCACGTCAGCAGGTGATGACGTGGCATGAGTCGCGTCAGCGGAAGTCGATGACGTGGCAGCCGGCGGCCAAAGCCGACGGCCAGCAGCGAGCAACAGTCAGGCGATTAATCGCCGATTAGTCGACGATTAATCGGGAAAAAATCTTGAAAAAATCGGCAGTTAGTGTTTTTTGTTATGTTTCAGTGAAGCACGTTGCAGCATAATTCCGTAGCCCTCGGATGATTCCGCCCCATTCTGCTTGCCTAACGGACTCCTGCGCCCCACTGTAAACTTTGCTTCTACAACATTCCAGCAACCATGCAAGGGTCAGTTGCACTAGAGCCATGAAGCCATCAAAGCTGGCCAGTCATCACATGCGGCATGCAGGACCAGTCAATGCCAGTTATTGTTGGGACGCATGCAGGGGCCAGTTATGGCAATCAATATCTGCCATAAAATCAAAGAAAATAAACTGAAATTGAGTCATATAAATAAAGGGTTGATAAACCCAAAAAGGTAAGCAATCTTCCATACCAAAATCTCCTGTGAAAAATCCATTACTGACTTTAGCATCGGAGGGTTTTTTGCAGGTACCCCCCCTTCTCCATAATTCAATCGAAGATCCAGTCCGCAAATCAATTATCAGCAAAATTATCATACATATTTCTGTGTTTGGGGTAGGAGGAATTTTACCTTACAAACACATACATCTAAGAAGTTCATTCCTTTCGAACCATAGAAACTTCCCTCCATAGCTCATCCATACACAATTCCTTAAGCTGCAACATTCAAGCATTCTGAAACCTCCTACGATTTCATCTCAGGCACTCAACTGCATCTGCTCCATTAACAGAATCAATACCCCATGGACATCTCAGTACCTAACACCCATTGTAGTTCATGCTAATCCTTCCACCTCCAGCAAGCATCCAGCTTTCCCTTGTTCTTCTATTTTCTGCAGCATCATTGAGCCACAGACTAGCCATTCCATTTGAGCTCTTCATATCTTATCTGCTCCATCACCAGTGCCTTTAACACCAGCAATTTGAACGGCAACACCCACTCTTTCTTCTTTCAGTTCCAAATCAAATAGCAGTAGAATGAATTTGGGGAAGAACATAAGAAAGGAACCCTAATTTCTTGTTCTTCTGAATTCGACCTCAATACTCCATACAATCGAAAAACAACCTAAACCCCAACTTTCTTATCTTCTAATTCTCAGTTTGCAGCCATGAATTAACCCCCATTTAATCATCATCTCATCTCTCCTCAGCAACAGAACTTCTCAGATTCATCCTAGTTGGTGTCGACATCATCTTCTCATGTGTTCCTTCCTTAAACACAACTTTCATTAATCATCGTTAGACTCAATTCAGAGAACAACCCATTCTGTCAATTCTTCCCAGCTTCAACGTTTCTTCAATCTCCATTCACCGGAGCCCATTAAACCAATATCTCCTTAATTCTCGATTCAAAACCCTTCTGTAATCTTGTCTTCACCATCTCCCTGAATTTCTCTCTTCATTTTACCATCAACAGATCCATCTCTTCTGCTTGCCGCCATCCACCGCCCTGGTTGTTATAACGAAGAAAATAGAAAGACTGGTTCAGTCGACCTAGCTTGTGGGTTAAAGAGGATAAATGGATTAAGACACCCCACTCAATGGTTAAGGGCTAACCAACTCATCATGACTTGTCGGTTTCATAGAACCGACACCCTAATTCTTCGTTCAACCGTCGGTTGGAAGACCGATTAATTTCCTGCATAACTCCTCTTGCACCACCTAGCCTGGTCCAAACATCGCATGTGAATTGAGCTTTTCGCTCCAAATGGCTAATTTCTCCTTCTTTGGCCTCAAATGACTCCATTGCACCTAATAAACTCAAACTCAAACATAAGATACATAATTCACAAGAAAAATAGCAAATAAAGAATAAACAATTGATAAATATCAAGGTGTTTTAGACACCTATCAAATTCCCCCACACTTAGACTTTGCTAGTCCTCGAGCAAATCAAACAAAATAATTCTAAAGCATACATACAACTCCGTGTTGTCGAGGCTACGGTCACACTTAGCACGTATAACAAGCCTTTAAACCCCTAGGTGTCCCTAGTGGACGAGTTATAGCCTCGTGAGGGCTTACTAGAGATATACCCACAAAACCTATTTTTCCAACTTACTAGTTCTCCGTAATGATAACATCCAACGCGCTAAGAAGACATAGAGATTCTGCACACTAGTCATAAGAAGTTAGACACATAAATGAACACAATCTCATCCTTAAAAGTTGAGAGATAAATAACCATCCCTTGTCGAAATAAATTCGGGTTCGGAGTGATCAACAGTCTCAACTCTGCCTCACTAGAAAGGGTTTTATGAAGTTGCTCTCAATAATAAATAGCTTTTTATGGGTCACACATGTGTCCAGGTAGGAATGAAGAGAGAATCCTGCGACACGTTGAATGGTAGGAAGGCATAACCCTCCGAATCGTTTTGAAAACCCACATCTTTTATCATTTTTGAAAACCCATTTTCTGACGATCTCTACGAAAGGAAATCAACCACTTAACAAAGGTGGGAATATGCTTACTTACCTCGTTATCCGTTCGACGTGCAGCTAGCACCACTCTCATAGCATCCATAAAAACGTCTTCGGTCTTCAATCGGTGTCTTCATCTTCGTCTTCGGTCTTCAACTCTTGATGATAACTCTTGAACTTCGTAGAATCTTGACAATGTGATTCTTTCCTCTAATTCCTTGTTGCTTGAAACTTCATTATGGATATTCCTTCTTTCCATTGGCTTTATTAAAATAATACAAAACTAAAAACGAACTATACAAACCCAAAATATGATACAATGAATTTTTCTTGTCTATTTTTTTTTTTTTTTTTCTTTTTTTTTTCTATTTTTTTTTTTAATTGAGACAAGAAAAATAAAACAAATACAAAATGAAAACAAAACAAAACAAAATAATGAAACTAATAATGCACCTAACAAAATTTTGAACCCACAATTGGGGGATATGGAAACTAATTGGGGGATATGAATTACTTCCCCAAACCAAAGGTGGCTGTTAAGGGGTGTTTTTTGAGTGCGAAAATACCAAAACACCCTTTCCTTAATTAAAAAACATTATGAAAAGACTGTAATGCCCTTTCCTTAAAACATAAACATCAAATAACCAAAATCATATATCCCCCAATTCAAATTTGTACCGGCATAGGTTAGTTTTTGATTTTTTTTTCTTCATCTTCTTCCTCATCGTTCATTCTTCATCGACGATTAACCGTTGAATCAAAAATTTCTTTGTCGATTAACATAACAGAACCATGCCTCCAAGAACCAAATCGAAAGCAAAACCGAGAAACAAATCGGCTGCTCAACAACCACATGAACAAAGAATCGAGAACATTGGTCAACAACTAGAAGAGGACGCAGCAGCGAACTCAGATGATCAAACAATCATGGCTTCTCTGAGAAGGTAAGTGACTTTTGAACTCATTTATGATTGTTTTAATCCATTTGTAGCCATGGGTTTAGGTTAGAATCGCCAACAATAGCTGAAAATGTCGAGTTACAAAGAGTACCGGCATTGGATCTTGGTTTGAATACCAAGCCGGTTTAGGTACCGGCATAGAATTTGGGTCGAATACCATACCGGTTTGTATTCCTGAAACTAAATTTTTTATACCGGCATACAATTAGGGTTGAATACCATACCGGTAGTCAACTAAAAACACAAAGGAACTTAATTGTTTGTATCGGCCTTCTATCTAGGTTTCGTGAATGCCGGTATCTAAAAACCGGCATCTGTTAGTTCAATTCGGAAATACCGGTAGTACACTTAAAACATACAGGAACATCACTGAAATGGTGCACAATACCGGCACATAATTTAGTTTCTAAAAAATGTCGGTACAACGATACCGGCATGCTCGATATTTAAAGTCTTATGCCGGTCCATGTTACCGACATTGATTTGTTTAGGAATTGGTATGCCGGTTCCTAAACTGCCATGACTTTTCTAATGTTTGTTTTGTTTGCTTATGTTATAGGTCAAGAGCCAAAGAAGCGAAGAAAAATAAAGGTCCTATTCTCACTAAGAGAAGGAGGAAGGACGGTCTTGATACTCCTCAGTCCCTGCCTCCACGGGGGAAAGACGCGGGTCGCAAGAAACGTTTGGGGTTTCAAACAAGAGGGTCAATTTGGGAGAGTGGTGGTGAACGTAGTGCACTTGCAATCCGTGAAGGTACTGGAACACTTGAGGACGATGAGCATGATGGAGTGGAAAGTGAGGAGGAAAATGATGAGGTTCCCCCAAGTCAATTAGCAAGCCAAAGCAAAGTTGGGGGGACTAGTCAACAACCAACACAAGGCAAGGACAAGGGCAAGGGAAAACACAAAGTTAAAGGTTGTCACCTTCCTCACCTTGATGACATGATACCCGACCGCGATGATGGTAAAATTTGGGGTCAAGCTCCGGAACCGAAAGTACTCTTTGGATACAAGCACTCTTGGGCTCGTACTATCTTTCAAACTTATGTAAGCATTTTTTATTTTGTGCATGTGCATTGTTTTATCTTTTACATCATTTCTTAATCGTATTATCTCATATTTGTAGGATCATACTAA
Source organism: Papaver armeniacum (assembly GCA_023531295.1). NCBI lineage: Eukaryota > Viridiplantae > Streptophyta > Magnoliopsida > Ranunculales > Papaveraceae > Papaver > Papaver armeniacum. Next base: position 444,894 of record JAJJWW010003878.1, read on the forward strand.
GGCTGTGCGTGTTTGCCGAAACCAAGCCGCGACTGAGTGGAAATTATCGTCGGAGCATGAAGATGTCCAAAATTAGTAAAAAACTCTGGTATGTATTCTTTGGTTGAAAATTACGTGAATCCAGGATCATCGTGATCGTCAATTGCTTCGTCGAAAGGTACCATGGTGAAACTGATACAATGCACTTCCCGTTTGGTGAGATGACCTTGATTCCTGAAGATGCTCATAACATTCTAGGCTTGAATGTTATCGGCAAATCAATTTCATAAGGAGTTGAGTCTCGGGACCTAGATTGGTTGAAGTTGCACGATTTGACCAAAAAGATGTTTGGTTGGGACTTCAAAACTTCTTCGGATAGCTTTTATGTAGCATCGAACGGAAGTAAGACGAAGACATTCAAGCTGACGATGCTTAAGAAGATGTTTGAAAATACAAAGGCTAGAATCTTGGTGGATGGATGGGACCCTGCAGATTCGGTATACGGTACGTCGCGCACACTGTTATACATCTTGGGCACTAGGGCATTCCACGACACTAATGGCAATAGGGTAAGTGCAAACTTTCTCCATTACCTTGACCCGTTGGAAGGTGTCTATGGCTATTCTTGGGGCACCGCGGTCATGGCACATTTGATGGCGGAGATGAGAAGGGCTTCATTGGCTAAAACAAACCAATTTGTCGGGAATTTCACTCTACCCGTGTACAAATTTCTTTAATCTATTGTTGACATGTATTTTTTTTACTTATGTTCACATGTATACTGTTCACATGTGGTGTTATGAACACTTCCCAACCTTGTTCAAGGACTGACAATTCTTGAAGATCAAAGACCTTCCTGAACTCGATACCCCTAGAGCTCAGAGGTTTGAGTTTGTGAAGAATCAAGCCCGGTAACAAAGGTTGAGTCATCGATATGAGATTGGCTCTGGATGCTATGAGGAAGGAAGACGTTGTGTTCGACACTTATAAGGAGATTAGAGGATACCTTAAAATTCCAAGAGATGTTGCATTTTACCATGGGCCGTTGTACCACCCAAAAGGATACATCATGGCCGATCCATGCCGTATGATGCGCCAACATGGATTTAAGCAATTATCCCGTCTTTGGTCGACCTCTGATGATAATTATCTTCTTTACTTTTCTCGGTGCAATTAAACTCCCAACAAGTTGCATGTAGTGTATGATCCAGAACCGGAACCAACACATTGGAGGGATAGAGAGCCACGTCGTTTGGTTGATATTAGTAAGTGGGAGATTGCGGAAAATGGTTATGAAATTGATGACAGTTACATGAGGGATTACCTGGAATGGTCACATCCTTATGTCGTGCGCCCTCCCTCCGTCGAAGATCCACACCAAGAAAACCCTCCTGATGAAATTCCTCCACCTCCACAACCTACGATGGCCCACCTTCTTAGGACTTTAGGAATGGTGGTAAGTTTTCTTAATTGGTTATAGTCATTAAATGTAAACATAATCATATATTAACATATATACTGATTATGTGTTTGATGTATTAATCTAGCGACGTCGGCTTGGCAAGGTTACGAAGATGTTAGGTTGCAAGCATAAGGACGGGGTGGTGTTATCTCTTCAAGAAATCAAGGAACTCGAGGAAAAGCTTCATAGAATTGAAGAAACCCACCCTACTGTCAAAGCTATGTATGGGGAAACAAGGAAGGCGCCGACCCAAAAGAAACAAAAGACTAATTTAGTGGAAGAGAATTGATGACAATTAGTGATGGTTAACTCTTTAAGTCTTTGGTTACGTCAAAAACAATTTCAAACTTGTTCTGGTTTTGTACTTGTGGGTTAACTCTTTAGTTCTTTGGTTTATGTTGAACATGTTAAGATTTCTAGTTTGAAAGTTAAAATGTTCCAAGCATAGTAGAGGTCGATTTTAGAAATACATGTACACATACCTGCAAGCATATACTGAATGCTCAAAACATCAAGCGGAACCTAGTCCCGGCATAGCAATTTTTATGCCGGAACAATCAGGTTAAATTATTTGGTTCCTGTATAGAAACTGACATGTACCGGCATTGTTGCATTTGCTAAGATAAATGCCGGTATTGCAAATGTCCAAATACTCTTAAATATGTGATAGAAAACCGGCATAGTAAGATTCATTTTGACAATACCGGTATCTAAAGTTTCCAAATACTCTTACAGAGTTGACATAAAACCGGCATCGTTGTTTTGATTTCCGCAATGCCGGCACTTTGATTAATTCATTTCAAATTCTCTTTTATTTCGGTCTGAAGTAATCGACTACATTGGATTAGAAACTTTAAATTAAAAAAACAGTGAATGGGTTGCACTTAGTTAGAGATAATCTATTTCTATCCCTTTTCAACAATTGCGGAGCCTTTGAGCATTTCCCTAATCTATTCAAAGACATCGTCCGGAATGGGGGTGTCAAGGATCATCCTCATTGGCTCTTCTTCTTTTTCAACATATTCCTTTCCCTTCATATAACACCCATCACACCCATCGATAGGCTTACAATGGCCCTTGTGGTTTTCTCTTGACTCTGCTAGTTCAACCGCTTTGTCAAACCATTAAACTCATCGCACTTTGGGTGATTCAAACACCTTAGAAACATTCTTCCATTTTCAGCATCATCAGTTTTTGCAATCCAAAATCGGCGTGTCCCATCACAGCTTCTACACTTTGAATAAATAAATGGACAATCCATGGCTAGGTGAGAAGGTGACTTGCAAATTTGACACTTGCAATGATGATTCTGTAAGAAAAAATTTTATTAGTTTTCCGTCATAGTATTGAAGAGCATGTTATTAGGAAATCTACTTACTTTGCAAATATATGTAGATGATGAATCCCCCATTCTTTGAGCCGTGCTTGCTTTCTTGAGAGAATGATTTTTTTTATTTGGTGCTTGGTTTGTGTAGTTTTTGCCAAAGGAATGGGTGATGTTATATAGAAATGATGCTCCAACGGTCATATTTTTCGAAAAACTAGCCGTTTTTTTTTCAAATTTTACCCATTCCGGCATAGAGGTTATTAAACAAAGAATGCCGGTATTGTAGGCATATTTGGGTAGTTTCCTGTAAAGATTTTACGCATTACCGGCATCATAGTGTTATACCATGCAGTGCCGGAACAAAATACCGGCATCGTTTTACTTCCTCCTACGTATGCCGGTTACGAAAATTGAATGCCTAACGGCTAGTTTTTTAAACCATACACTTGAAAACATTAGTTCCGGCGTGGGATCTAAGTTACTTAGAGTGCCGTCACTAAAGTGGAAAAGATCCGTTATGTCCACATCTATTTAAAGGAATGGATACACCCATTGCAGTTGATACCGCACAGATATATCTCCAATGGATTATCAATCACCAGCTGACAAGTTCATCAATTCCCTCGAGAAAGAAAAACATATGAGGAAAATATTGTCAACTCCGACAGGAAATCAATCATCAAGCACGACCAACTCCGTTGCCACAATACTAGAAAAACTAAGAAGGAAGGAAGAAACCACCAAGTCAATTGCCGCAATGGAAGAAGAGATAATTAAGAGGAAAAGAGAAGAAGAAGAGGAAGCAAAGCTTGAACGTTATTGTCAAAAATTAGATAAGATAAAAGCGGAAGCTGAGGAAGAGGTTAAACGTAAAAAAGAAGCTAAGATAGAAGCATATGTTGAGGAGGAAACAGAGTGGATTAGAAATTACTACATAGTATCGGATTTGTCGGAGGATCAACGCCCTTCAGATGTTTTTTGGGACCTTGTAATGACTGGTTCTTACAAGCATAACAAGTTTGACGGCATTTAAACGCATAATTGAATACGCTCATCAAATAGTACGCATTCGAACAACTGCACTCATCAAATCATGTCTCAAATACAACGAATTTCTTGCAAGATACAATGGTGATAGGTATGAAGCTCAGGATGCATATACGAAGTGGAGAAAAGAGCCTTTTAGGCATTTCGAAGCTGCTTTGCTTGTTCAAGCTCGTTCCAACCTATGATGTTAGGTGTATTTGGCTTGAGATCTTTCATTCTAGGTGTAACGTTATTCCCTTAAATGTTGTTAGTTGGAATTTGCTTGAGATCTTATGTTTGTGCTTAATGAAGTTTCTTTCAAATACCGGCAACCCCGATGAGTTAAATTGAATGCCGGTATCCCAAGCCGGCATTATGAATATTGTTTACACTCGACGCCGGTTTTCCAACACTAAGAAGTTGAAAAAATCATGAACTTGTAATACCGGCATCATTGGTATGTAATTACCTATCGGATTTCCTGTTACAATTTCATTCAACTTGTTTTACGGTTACAATTTCATTCAACTTGTTAGTAATGTTGAATCCACTTACTTCGCAAATAGAGCTTGATGATGAATCTCCCATCGCTTGTGAATCTTGAACCGTGCTTGATTGATCTATTTTTGGAGGCTTGCTTTCTTGAGATAGGGATATTCGTTATTTGGTGGTTTCTTTGCTTAGAATTTTGCAAAGGATTTGGTGGTATTATATAGAAATGAAGCACCAACGGTCATATTTTTCAAAAAACTAGCCGTTTTATTTGAAATTAACAAGTACCGGCATGTTCGCAATTATACATGTAACGCCGGTATTATGTGCCGGCGTGAAACCATGTTGTTATACCATGCCGGTAGTAGTTACATATTTGGGATAATCTCTGGTAAGAAATTTACTTGTACCGGCGTCCTATGACACATTAACTTCAATGCCGGAAGTTTGGGTGATTTCAAAAAAACTAACCGTTGAGGTTTTTCTCTATATAAAGAGAGCTAATACTTGGACCCAAATGCCCAAAAATCGTGTGTTCTTATATATCTCCTTGAGAATCTTAACTTAGGAAACCCTAAACCCTAGAATAGTCATCTATAAATAGCTTATTATAGAACCTAATCCCACATACAACAAATGGCATCGTTTGACTCCGAGGAAGATTTAGCAATCACCCAAGCATGGTACGCCGAAACTCGTCCTTCAACTATAGATAACAGCACGCGGGATTCCATGTGGTTGAAGATTTTTAGCAAGTTTATTCACGATTACGTTAACCCGAAATGAAGAACTGCTCAACAAATCGAGCAACGACACGACATCATCCTAAATGCTGTGGTTGAGTATCTAAAAATGAAGCACCGGATCGAGAACACTAGCCACAATAGATTGTCCCCTCAACAACTCGTAAGTATCTTTATGAATAATTCGACACAATCTACTATTTTTCAATTTTTATGTAACCAACAAAGTTTATGTGTTGTTTTTGTAGCATGAAGCCGTGAAAACGCGTTACTTACAAGAAAAGGGAGAAGCATTCATGTTTGAAGCCAACGTGAACCATATTGTAACCAAAGTCACTGAGTACCACCAGCTGGGTGAATCGGAAACGGATTCTTCTTAAGAAGATTGATAGTTTAGTGGTATTTGCTAAGGTTTTTCGTAAGGTTTTGTGGGTACATCTCTATGTAAACCCTCACGAGACTATAACTCGTCCGATTGGGTCACCAAGTGGTTTAAAGGCTTGATGCACGTGCTAAGTGCATTCGTGCTTCCTGCGACAAGGATTACATTTGAAATAAATTAGAGTTACGGCTTATTTTATTTTGTTAGCATAATACAATACAATACAATCAGAATCCCGGCATAAATATATATTCTATATATCTATGCCGGGACTAGTTGTCTACAATAATTAAGTTCCGGCGTTGGATAGAAAAACTTTAGTGTGCCGGATAACACCGGCAACCCCGATGAGTTAATTTGAATGCCGGTATCCTAAAACCGGTATTATGGATATGTTTAGACTCGACGCCGGTTTTCCAACACTTAGAAGTTAAAAAAATCATGAACTTGTAATACCGGCATAATTGGTATGTAATTATCTATGCCGGATTTATGACGGTTATAATTTCATTCTACTTGTTTGACAGTTACAATTTCATTCAACTTGTTTGACGGTTACAATTTCAATCAACTCGTCGGTTTCAAACTACTCATGCTATATAAGTGACGGTTTTGGAAAGAAAAATATTCGATCTATTCAATCTCTCCCTATTTTTTTCATCTTCTATACCAAAGCAATGGCTCGTCGCAAATCTCGTGATAAACTCAATCCAGAAATACCTGTTGATGATGTGCAAAAAAGTCCTGAACAGTCACCTCGTGAAGCGGACGTAACAGATTTGATTCGGTAAGTGATGTATAACACAAAGTCTCTTATTGAATTAAAGTACTTTTAGGGTTTATCCCATAATATATAACACAAAGTCAAACATGCTAGGGTTCATGACGGATTGAAAATTCTGCTTAGGGTTTTGAAATTGCATTCTAGTAAAATGAAATTCTAGTCAATTGAATTCAATTTGAAAACCAAAAACAAAAAATTGTTAAGAACTGTGTAAAAAATCACAGAAAACCGGCATAGAATTTTAATTCACGTATGCCGGAAATTATACCGGCACTACCGAATTTTCTATTGCTATGCCGGTTTTAGCTACCTAAAATTTGTAATTCCTTGGATATAATTCATCCAAAACCGGCGTTCAACGTATTAATCTTTTATATGCCGGTATTTGTTCCGGCACTCAAGGTATGGTAACAAATTATACCGGTTTTTGTTTCACACGGCTTAGAATTTTCTGTAAATAATTCAATATAACCGGCATTGAGTTATTTATTGCCAAGAATGCCGGTATGAATTCCGACATAGGTTATATGTCTATTTAGAATGCCGGTTTTCTGTGTGTTCCTTTTGTATGCCGGCATCCAGTATGTAACTCAGTTTAACGTGTTAGAACATAGGTCTCTCGCACCAAGAAAGGACAAAGGAAAAGGAAAAGATGTTGAAGAATCAAAACGTAAGTCTTCTCGACGTAAACGTCAAAATCCGGCTACTGCTAAGGTCACAATTCGGGATCATCCTATAAGCGACTCAACCAGCACTGATGATGATGGTGAGTGGGAAACTCCACCACAACCGGAAATAGCAGGTGGCTCATCCTCACAAGCAGGTGGCGTAGGACAAACTGATAATGAAAAGGCACCCCCAACTCACTTCCCTGATAAGTTAGACTTGATTCCTGACAGCAATGATGGCAAACATTGGGCTCAACCGATAAACCCGCAACTTTTATTTTCGTATAAAGACTCTTGGGCTCGTTGGATCTATCAAACTTATGTAAGACGTTTGTATCTTGTTATTATATTATTTACCTGTGATCAATTTAATTAAGTTCGTTGTGTTTTTATAGGACCACAGAAAGTTCTGGCGTGTTAGCCGCCATCAACAATCGGATGTGTGGCTTTTGGAGGATGAGTGTCCATTTGTTCAACAAATAGTCGAGCATCCGGGTTGTATCATGCGATAGAAAATTATGTGGCCACCGATACCGTCACGGCAAACCGCTTTTTGGAGAGGTTTTATGGTGAAACCGACACCATGCATTTTAATTTTGGCGAGATGACCATTATCCCCGAAGATGTCCAAAGGATAATAGGACTAGAGGTTCTTGGGAAACCGCTTAAGGTTGGAGACAAGTCGAAGGACCTAGGGTGGGAAAAGATCTATGATCTCACTGAAAAGTTGTTTGGATGGAACAAGGAAACCACGTTGGCAAATTTGTACAAGAAACGAACTGCTCAGACAAAGACTATAACATTCGTCCAACTCATTCAATTGTTTGGGAATACGAAGAATAGGGAATTGACTCCCGCACAAGCTCAACACACTTTCGCTTTGCATATATGTTGTTCATTTTGGGAACCGCTATATTCCCTGACTCTAATGGTAACATGGTGCATATGAACAACCTACAGTACTTGGATCCGTTGGAAGACGTTCATAAGTATTCATGGGGAACTGCTTTCTTGGCACATTTTTTGGCAGAAATGCGTCGAGCTTCTAAGGCGAAAGGCCATCAATTTAATGGGAATTTCACTGTGATTCAGGTATAGTGAACAACATATTTTGTGATTGTTATCATTACATTTGTTAGTTTCCAACTATTTATTTTCTTATACAATTTATGGGCACAGGTGTGGGCTTATGAACACTTCCGAGATTTGTTCAAAGGGTATAAAGGATTGGAGATTTGGCGTGATTACCAACCGAATATGGCTCTAGCTCAGAAATACTACTTTCAAAATACCCCTTCGCCTAACAAGAAACGGTTTTTAGAAATGAGATTGGCTTTGGACTCGTTTTCTGTGGAACATGTTGTGTTAGCCCTTATAGGAATGTCAGAGGAGTTCACCTTCAGAGACATGAAAATGTTTCATTTTACAACGGACCGTTCTTTCATCCAAAAGGATTTGTTATGCATAACCCTCTCCGCGTGATGCGCCAACTCGGTTACATAAGAAAGATCTCACGGATACATCTTATCATAAATATTCTCACGACTTTACTAAATGCCAATCAAATGAGAACCATACTCCGGTATGCTACGACCCAGAACCAATTCTTGCACATTGGATCGAAAAGGGAAGAAGAAGAACTTGTCTTTGGATAAGGATGATTGGGAATTGGCCGAGAACGGTTTTGATAGTGAACCAACATTCCTAAACGGGCATCTACAATACTCACATCCTTATGTTGTACGCCCGGATACGGTAGAGGTCCCTCCACCACCAGCACGTCCCTCCACAACTCCAGATACTGTACCCGGACTTCTACAGCTCGTTACGTTGTTGGTGCGTTCATTACTATTCACTTAATCTATATGTATCAACTTATAAAATTGTACATAATAAATACATGTTGAAAAATCCTTTAACAACATCAGAGAATTGGAAACTTGGCAAGGTTCTTTAAGAAGAAGACCAAGAAAGGAGAGTTGCTGACCCAGAAAGAAATGGAGAACGTCGTCAAAAAGATAGACCAAATAGAAGATACCGAGGCAAAAGACTTGTGGGGCGAAAAGAAGAAGAGGGTATACAAGAGGCCAAGAACCGAGTGATCGTGTGATTCTTTGATAGTATTAGTTTGGTTTATGTTTGTTTGTGTGGATTGGTAAACTTTGAACATCTTTGCTTCATTTGTTTTCGGTTTGGAACATCTTAACTTTACATTTGGTTTGTTTACACTTTGCGTATGTTATTTTATGGTATTAGGTCTTTGCTTATGTTATTTTATGTGTCTTGCAAATTGCAATTTCTAAGTTTAATTTTCCGAACACCGGCATAGTTGTTATCGTGTGTATTGTTTAGTTCTACAATGAAAAAAATAGAGTTCCGGTACTCTAAGTTTCCTTTGTGAATGAACTATCTTTGTGTAGTACCGGTAGTGTTATGCATTTTTTTCCAATGCCGGCACAAAATAGAACATATCTGTGTACTTAAGTTGTTATTCCAGCACAAACGAGAACATATTTTGCAACGCCGGTACGAGTACCGCCGTAGTAAAGTTTGAATCAAATCACAATGGCACGTACATGGCATATGGTTTAATGATTACAATTCAAACTTCCAAAAAAACAAAAGGTGGCGTATTAGTAAACCACATAAATCCAAATTACAAATCACCGCTTCCACACGTATGAAGTTGCAACTCCTCCTCTTCAAGAGGTTTCTTTGATAAGGCCAAAGCATCCCATAATTGGTGATTCTCCTCGTTCAACGCCATCCATCCCTTCCATATATTTGGATCTAGTTCCTTGTTTTTAACCATCCCACAAACAAGTGGCAATGGACAATTGTCCTTGAGTTTAAGAATGACGAAATGATTGCCGTTCACGTACGCCAAAACAACTCTTCTCGTCTTAAGGGATCCCTCGTATTTTTGCCACTTTGGTGTAAATGTTGTGACTACGGTGGGGGTAAAATAATGAACAACACAATTAAATGTATCCGCTACTAGATGCCCACAAAGCGGCATCCTCATCCAATATTGAGAAGGAAGAAATGCCATCTCCTGCTCGGGTCCTAACACTTGAGCACACATATCATCAAACACCTCGTCGTGACCAACCAATTGCTCATAAAAGCTCCTCTTCTTCACAAGTTGATCGGCCATCCTCATCCTATCATATCGGCATGGTGTCATTCCTTTACTAACAGCCGTCTCGAAGATTCCTAATTGTTCGGTGACGGCATGATAGCCACAATTTCCATCTCCATCGACATCATCCGTGTACACAACAAACTCGCGAATAACCTCAGGAAGTTGGTCTATGTAAGACTCTATCTTCGTATGGTAGTGTCTATAAGTACTACCCGTTTGCGAATCCTTATACATCGTCATATTACCAACTTTTAGCTTAATTATATCCAAACCATCCTCTGCAATCTCTACCCTCCAAATGTCTTCGGTATGTGACGGGAGATTATACTTCCTTTGCCTACCCCTACCCCTTTTCCTTTGAAACTCAGATACATCGACTGTTGGTGTAGGTTCGGAATGCTCACCTTGTTGCCCTTGGTTGCTTAATGTTGGTACCTTCGGCGGCCTTCCCCTTTTCTTTTGAACCTCGGATACATCAACTATTGGTGTAGGTTCGGAATGCTCAACTTGTTGTCCTTGGTTGCTTAATGTTGGTACCTTATGGGCCTTCCCCTTTTCCTTTGAACCGCTGATACATCGACTATTGGTGTAGTTTCGGAATGCTCACCTTTTTGTCCTTGGTAGCTTAATGTTGGTACCTTCGGCGGCCTTCCCCTTTTCTTTTGAACCTCGGATACATCAACTGTTGGTGTAGGTTCGGAATGCTCAACTTGTTGTCCTTGGTTGCTTAATGTTGGTACCTCAGGGGGCCTTTCCCTTTTCCTTTGAACCGCGGATACATCGACTATTGGTGTAGGTTTGGAATGCTCACCTTTTTGTCCTTGGTAGCTTAATGTTGGTACCTTCGGCGGCCTTCCCCTTTTCTTTTGAACCTCGGATACATCAACTGTTGGTGTAGGTTCGGAATGCTCACCTTGTTTTCCTTGGTTGCTTAATGTTGGTACATTTGGCGGCCTTCCCCTTTTCCTTTGAACCTCCGATACATCGACAATGGGTGTAGGTTCGGAACTTGTCGATTGTTGTTGACTTGATATCGGTTCCTTCCTCGGCCTACCCCTTTTGTTTGGAACGGGCGTTTCAGCGAATCTTGCTTCTGAAATCTCACTTGCACATACATCTCGTTTTTTAGTTGCCGCGAGTTCCTCTTCACGTCGAGTCATTTGTTTTAACTCTTTTCTTTGTTTCTTCCTTGCAATTTTATTTTGTGGTCTACCCGCCGGATCTCCCTTTGTTGGCTCTTCACTTTGTGCTATCCATGGCCGTGTAATTAGTCTTAGTTGGCTCAACAATACTTGTCGGCTAGCCGAGTTGCCACGTGAGTAAGCTTCATAAAATTCTAAAGCCTCCTTTGTATCCCATGGTGATTGTCCGGGAGCTTCGGTAAGGGGAAGGTCGAAAGATAATTGCTTCCAAAAAGGATCAATAACATCAATAGGTATCACTTTTTCATACTTCACAATCATATGACGACACGGAAGCCCCAATGAAGACATGTCGGGACAAATACACACATCACCCGGATTTCCGTAAATTTTCTCATATTGCATTTGTCTCATCATATGTTTTATTGCCCAACGAGAGACGTTAAACTCTATTCCTTGGAGCAACTTAGTATGTTGAAGAAATTGAGTCATCCTTTCCATTGAGCTTTTCTCAAAAGCCTTCTTGATCCTATCGATATCGGCCTTAAAGTGTTGCTCCATTGCCTCGGTGACCGTAACCACGTTTCCCTGGCCGGACTGGATGAGATCTTTAAATCTCCCATGATAGGACTCCGCTATACTAGTTGCTTCATTCCCGTAATGTCTATAACGATTTGTCCACGCACGCAAAAAATTTTCCTTGAACTTATCCAACCAATTATCCCGACAATATGAGACGGCACTTGGATACACTTCGTTATATTTGGCAATAAACTTGTTCAATCTCTTTTCATACATGTCCTCGGTAAGAGACCAATAAACTTTCTCCCAATCCTTTAGAAATTCCAACCACCTTTTATGATTTTCATCGTGTTCTTTGTCGACTCGCTCTTTAATCTTTCCTCTTTCATTTTCTTCTTCTTCGGGTGATAGTTTCTCTTTGCGAACATCTTCCTCTAGTTGAGCAACCATTCTCTTCTTAATATCAGCCTTAGATGGTTCAAACAAAGCATGACAATGTTTTTTCACATTTTCACCTATATGATATGTACATAGGAAATTTTGTGCATCCGGATATACGTCGGATATGGCATTCATTAGTGCGTCAAATTGATCGGTTATGATGACCTTCGGAAAACGATTTTCCGGGAACAATAATTTCAATTGCCGCAATGCCCAATGATAATTGTAATCCCTCTCATTTTCCATTAAACACCAAGCCAATGTGAATGTTACCTTGTCCGATGTTTGCCCCACGATGTTGAACAACGGCATGTTGTATTTGTTTGTCTTGTAGGTGCAGTCCATCATAAGAACATCACAACACGTATGAGCCAATTGTGAAAGCAAAGGATGTGAAATGAATATTTGAAGCGGCTTGTTGTCCGGACCTCTTTAATGATACGCGTGTAATTGTGATCCCAAACTATCTTCTCAAATTCTTGCATAACACTCCTCCCTTCCCATTCCAACCTTTTAATGGTTGCTTGTGCGCTATAAATTGTACTGAGTGAAGAAACGTTGGTCTCATCCTTTTCCTTGAAGGTTCTGAGAATCACTCTTGTTTTGATACATGCTTTGGTCATCATCTTTACATCCTCGAATTGATCAGGTTTTAGCTTCGCAACTAGGGAGTGACCTTCAAAATCTTTCGGATCGGGGTGGTTGTGACGGCCAAACCACACCTTACATTCCCATTCTTTTTCTTCTACTTTTGAACCTCTTAGATGGAATACAAGCTTAAAGGGGCAATCATCCTTCCTCGTAACTGTCTTGTATACCCTCTTAGTCTTCTTATCATATACATAACCCTTTCTCTTATGGTTATTTTTCTCATTGTATTTTCCACTTCTCTCGTAAACCATCTCAAAACGAACATCTGAACGTTGGGAATTCCTCACTAAGACACACATGTTATTAAGAGCCGTCGCTTTTGCCCAAGCAATTGCTTCCTTTTCATATTTTATTCCCTACATAAGGACAACATTATGGAGATTACAAGCAAATCCCAACATAAAATTGTAAAAACTAGGTGAAAGTATTGTTTGGTAACATACCCGCGACATTTTATAGTACTCCGACGTATCCCGATGGAGCGGTTTGGAGTTTGGTTGATCGTTGTAGGTAACAATCTAAGGAATGAATGAAAAGAAAATTGGATTAGTTCAAAACCGGCATTGTCGATAAGTAAAGTACACTGCCGGGATTAAGAACCGGCATAAATGGTAATTGACTCTCTATACCGGTATTAGGTTCCGGCATACGAAGTTAAAAGAAACAAATGCCGGTATTTAAGTTCAAAATATCATTAGCTTCTGTATGTTTTTCATGTAAAACCGGAATCCTCGACATTTAAGTTTCTATGCCGGTATCGTAAACCGGCATTCTGTGTCATGTACTCACACTGCCGGTTTGAATATTCCTTAGAATATTCGGTGGTAGGTAAAAATTATAAATGTGTACCGGCATTCAATCTTGGTTTGAATACCACGCCGGTATGTTCTTGAACAGTGGGGGATATTTTGTCCCCGCATACAAATATCTATGAATACAATGCCGGTTAGATGATACCGGCGTAGAATTCATACAACGAGCATGCCGGTACTAAGCTTTTTTTATACAGAAATGGCGGTTTCAAAAAAACAAAATCAAATTTTCGACCTCTTTGAAGCATTACTTGTGTGTTGGGGTTGCTTGTATGCTGAACATGTTTACTTTCTTGAGTTGGTTCTTCACAAAACATTTCATGGTCACGAAAATAATGATTCAAAGGTGTTGGTTCATCATACAACAATTGTGAGTTGTTATCATTAATCGAAGATTGAAGATATGATTATTGTTGCAATTGAGCTAAAGATTCAGCAGCTGCAAGTCTCTCATCACAATCATCTTCCATTTTCAAAAAAAAAAAAAAAATTTACTCAAATTTTTTTTCCCTCATTCTACTCTCAACTAACCCACACAAATTCAAATAAACATAAATACACAAATTATATCCCCAAATCATTAATATTTTACTAATCAGGATTAATAACTAATTATGATTAGGGAGGGTTAGATTAGGAATTAATAATTTAATTATATAAGGGGTAACCCAGCTAGGATATTTGGATCCCTATTTTGTCATTTAGCTATATCCCCCAATTAGTTTCCATATCCCCCAATTACGCGTTCAAAATTTTCTCTTGTCTCTTTTTTTTTTTCTTTTTTTTTTTTTTCAATTTTTTTTTTTTTTTTTTTTTTTTTGAAGACAAGAGAAATAAACACAAACTGAAAATATAAATAAAAATGCAAGTACAAAGGCCATGGTGTAAGTACTTTACCGCTTGATTCTTCATAACTTATATGTCTTGATATAATAAACTTCTTGAACTCTCATCTTGATAATCTTCGCTCTTATACAATAGTCTTCAACTTGTAAAAATTCTGCTCCTTGTCTTGTTGCATCTGAAATCTGCTCATTTCTGTACTGTTGCTTATAAACCTTGAACGTCTTCAACTTTCCTTCGAATTTGTGATGCTCCTCTTGTTGATGATGATGGTGTTTCTATGGACCTGTTGGTGTAGAGAGATATAAAGTGGATGGTGCTAACTGCGAACAAGATTACAAGTGGTATGTAAGTTAGCAATTCAATGTCACCATCATGATTGATAAAAATAGCACTCAAGAGATCAAAGTAGTGCTTCTATTGGTGGGAGGTTGGGTAGCTCACCATTCTACCCGGAGTTTATGTACGGTGACACACACTCTAAAAGCACAAATTTAGACAGGTACAAAGAATTGAAGGTCGGTGCCTCTCATGATGTAACATAGGTAGTCTCCACTATAGGGGACCACAACTCTAATACCGAATTCATTCTGCACCTCATTTGCCACTGACATGGTTAAATACAACTTTAACTCTCATACAATTAAGAAACCCGATCATGTTCTCTGTCATCTTTAAGTTCAGTCACTCTTATGAGAATCTCGATGTAATCTTAGCGACATGTATACTATGTGACTCTAAACTAACCACAAGTTGGAGTTTTTTATTCACTATTTTACATAAAAGTTGAAAAATTTGAAAAAATTACAATGCAAATGCTTAATCACTCCCCCACACTTAAACTTTACATTGTCCTCAATGTAAATTGAATCGTCCAAAGAAAGTCAAGGTGGGAAATCTTATAATAATATGCGACAAAAAATCAGAAAAATTAAAACAAGACAAGAAAAAAGTAAAATCAAGACAAGAAATACTCATCCTATGGGTTGCCTCCCATTTAGCGCTTGGTTTAAAGTAGCCAGCCCGACTTGCAAGTTGAATTCCCCATACACCAATAATCTGAAAAGTTGAGGATCCACCCATAGAACCTGTTTTGCAAACACTAGCTTCACACAAATATTAGTAATATAAAACAGAAACGAAGCTATCAACCGATAAAAGTTTCCCCAACACTTATTCGTGTCCACACTTGGAAGTGTATAAAGAATATAGAAGTCGGGTACTTCCACGGTTTCTTGTTCCAAAACTTGCATAGTATGAGAATCAAGTATCTCTAATGACGGATATCGAGAAACAAAGTCATTTAACAAAATTCTCGAAGCACATACATTCAAACCAATAAGAGGTAACGGAGAAGAAACAATATGCAAAGGGTTAGACAAACCTATCACAATCTCTTATATCACGGAATCCTCTTCATCCTTGAAAAACTCAAGTCAATTATTCGCCTCTTGTATATCATGGTCCTCTATCAAACCTTGCAACCATTCTTCGTTCGTTTCTGCCTTAACCAAAGTCTCGACATAAACATCATCATTACAATCACTTGCAAGCTCAATTGGGTCTTCCACAATATTGGTCATACCGGTCACATTCTCAACATACTCCTCTTCATTAGACTCAAACCTTGTTGCAAGGAAGTTTTGTAACACACTAGTTTCATCATACTCATGTACCTTTTGAATAGGTGTTTGATCATTATAAAGATCAAGAGTTGAGTCAACTACACTAATGCCATCAAATATCTCCAAAGGTTGGTCCTTTTCAACACAATCACCTTCGTCTTCATTTTCAGACTCACCATAATAAGAATCTTCATCGGTTTCATAACCTTTATACCGACGTCGTTTAAGTTCCATATGAATGGTCCTACTAATTTCTGCGACAAGCTCTTCCGAGTCTCCATCATCTTCCAACTTGTATAATTTCTGTGCAAGTTTCCTGATGTTCACACGCTTACCACCGTTGACTACAATAGGTTCTCTTTCCCATGACTCTTCCCTTTGAATGGGTGAATGATCATAAATACGATCCGGAGTCGGGTAAGAAAAAGTGTTGTAGAAATTGGTTTGTGCTACGTTTTCTCTATCACGGTCAATTTGGTCTAGTCTTCGTTGCATGTCTTGTAATCCATTCAAAATCTGCACACAACTCGAATTAAGACAATTAGAAGTAGAATTATCCCACCTTGGTGCTTGACTTACATACCCACTACAAGGTTGTTGTTGGTATGTATGAAAATCACCGTAAGGTTCTCTAGGATATGCATCATAGCCAATAAATTGGTTTTGATTGTATCCCATAGATGGTGGGCAATTGTCATAGTGTTGAGGTTGTTGAAAACCGTATCCGTTGTTCCAATATGCTCCTTCCATAGAAATTAATACCTGAAACAAGAGTTCTCAAAACTATGTCAAAAACCAAAAAATAAAAAAAAAAAAAAAAAGCTAAAAAAAAAAAAAACCAAAAACAAGTGGCCTGGGCAACAAAATTTGATCGATGTCGTAAAACCAAATAAATTTCTCAAAAAAATAAATTACACTTTCTTACTACTCAAAATATATAATGAAGCAAGGGAAAGAAAGGATCGTTCCCACGAGAGAGGACTAAGTTGTCAAAATGTTTCGGTTTCCTATAAATAACAATGGGGGTTTTGTGATTTTTATAAAATAAACTAAATAAAAGCAAACAATAAAGGTAAACAAATCAAATCAAGGTTGAGAAAGTATTGGTCATGGATTTTGTAAGAAAAAAAAACAAAAGCTAAGGTTTCTCCAAAAAAAAAAAAAACCAAAAACAAGTGACAAGTTGTGCAATCTGCCTGCAAGACCCATTGTGAGAGAAAAGTAGTGAAGCCCTAATGAAAGACATAATTATCATTTTAATCATTTAAGAAAGTTCATGAGCATAAACACACAATATGGCACGTGGTTTCATTGAAAATACATCTGATCGATTTCTCAAAAGTAGAACAAATCAAAATAGAGTACCCATACTCTTTGAATCGCTTCCTCTTCCTTGTCAAAAATAAATTACACTTTCTTACTACTCAAAATATATAATGAAGCAAGATTTTGGCGAAGGAGGTGATAAAGAAAGGATCGTTCCTGATTTGAGCGTTGGAGGACTAAGTTGTCAAAATGTTTCGGTTTCTATAAATAACAATGGGGGTTTTGCTTTATTTATTACCTAAAAACACAAAAATTAATTAATACAAATATTTATTCTTGATTTTTATAAAATAAAACTAAATAAAAGCAAACAATAAAGCTCCTTCCATAGTAAACAAATCAAATCAAGGTTGATGAAAGTATTGGTCATGGATTTTGTTTCCTATAAATAACAATGGGGGTTTTGTGATTTTTATAAAATAAACTAAATTTAAACAAATCAAATTTCATTCACGAACATATTCTTATCTTAATAACTAGAATTGATATTTTAATCTCTATTTTATCAATGGCCCTAGAATACCTTGATCGCAAGAATATCCCGCTAATTCCCTCTTGTTATCAACAAACACATTAAAAGATGCGAATATGAATTCTATCTTAAAGAACAACCTAACGTGTAAAAGCACTAATCAAGTTTAATTCCCTAGATGCGTTAAGTTCTATGAAATCAGGCCAATCAAAGCAATCGAACGTGTAAAAGCACTAATCCGATTTAACAAAGGTTATGGTTCACATAAGATCATAAGAATATATCACTACAAACTATAATCATATTTATGCTACTTGCAATCAGGAATTATCACTGTTGCGTATAATAACCCTAATCTAGCAATAAAGATGAAAGCAAACTCAATCGATTCGCGACTCGACTAAACAACCATTCAAATCATGTAACAATATTGATGGTGAATCATAAACGATAATACTGAGACAAAACTAATATATCAAACAAGGATTCATGTTATGTGAAATCAACTTTATCCATAACCAATAGAAAACTCTAGCTCATGTTCATGGAGTTCATAACAAGAAGAAAAATCAGGGTTTCCATCTTTTCCAAACCCTAGAACAAAAGTAGAGGCAAAAAATAAGATAAAAGAGATCCTCTAAAATAGAACCCTAGAGAGCTTATATAGCCTCTCTTGTTGTGTGAATTGGCTTTCCCAAAAGTCTAGACCAAGCCTGACCTACTAACTCACGTTCCATCCCACTAGGAAGCCACAGCCCAGTCAATACAGGCCCATATAAAGTTCACTAAGCCTGTCAACTCGGACTAACTCACTAAGTCAACTCAGTGATCACCGATTCGGCCGAGTTTTGACTGTTTTGCCGTTTCCAAGCCAATTTCTGGCCTTGTATAGCTCCTCTCCTGCACAATATAACATTCATCTAACACACTCATCCATCCAATCAATAGTAGCACCTCCATTTCAGATTCTTGGTTGAACTCAATCAAGCTCAATTGACTCCTGCAGCTGCAACTTCATGCATAACACCAATAATTCAACCACCCTGTAGCTTCAAACTCCACTGCCTTTGCCGTGTCTTCCTCTGCCATTTCTGTTACATCACTAGCTCAGCCATCTTGCAACCGCACCACCCATATGTAGTTGTAGCCTCCAGTTCATCCCTGCTCTCAAAACACCATTTAACTGCACTGTCTCAATTTATTCCTGCAACTTCATTCTTGCCATGCCAGTTTCACAATCTCCGCATCTCTCCCTGGCTCAACACGAACGACATCAACTCGCTGCACCCTTGAATCCAGCACATCCATTCTTCATGGCTCAGCTCAATCTCTGCAGATGCATCTCAGTAGCTTTACCTGCAACTGCTCAACTAGGGCTACCACCAACAGCAACAACAATTTCTTTCCCAGCTACAATCATTCTTCATCTGCAACACATTCTTTGTTCAGCTCAACTGCAACACCATCCTCTATGAGCTCAATACCACCAAAGAAATTTCATGAGTCTTGCACCGCAGCACAAACTCGAACCATTCTTGCATTTGAGCCTAACTCGCCACTGCAACTCAAGACTCATTCATACAGAACTTACAAACCAGCTACAACTTCTATGAGCCTAAGTATCAGCTCTGCCATCTTCTGTTGCTTCACAGATTTCACCAATTCCTCAGCTGCATCTGCTACTGCTACATGACCATGAACACTCCATTTTAGCTTCAATTGAAGTCTCTAAGTCACCACCACAATCTTCTCTCTTTGTATGGAAGCAGCTCACTTCCTTTTTGACTTCAATGCTCATCTAGCATACTACCATAGTCACCAGTATCATCAGCTTCTTAATATCCTAAGCATACATCTAAGAAGTTCTTTCCTTCATTCGAACCACAGAAACTGCCCTCCATAGCTCAACCATACACAATTCCTTAAGCTGCAACATTCAAGCATTCTGCAACCTCCTACGATTTCATCTCAGGCACTCAACTGCAGCTGCTCCATTAACAGAATCAATACCCCGTGGACATCTCAGTACCGAACACTCATTGTGGTTCATGCCAATCCTTCCACCAGCATCAAGCATCCAACTTTCCCTTGTTCTTCTATTTTCTGCAGCATCATTGAGCCACAGACTAGCCATTCCATTTGAGCTCTTCATATCTTTTCTGCTCCATCATCAGTGCCTTTAACACCTGCAATTTGAACGTCAACACCCACTCTTTCTTCTTTCAGTTTCAAATCAAATGGCAGTAGAATGAATTTGGGGAAGAACATAAGAAAGGAACCTTAATTTCTTGTTCTTCTGAATTCGACCTCAATACTCCATACAATCGAAAAACACCTTAACCCCAACTTTCTTATCTTCTAATTGTCAGTTTGCATCCATGAATTAACCCCCATTTAATCATCATCTCATCTCTCCTCAGCAACATAACTTCTCAGATTCATCCTAGTTGGTGTCGACATCATCTTCTCCTGTGTTCCTTCCTTAAACACAGCTTCCATTAATCATCGTTAGACTCAATTCAGAGAACAACCCATTCTGTCAATTCTTCCCAGCTTCAACGTTTCTTCAATCTCCATTCACCGGAGCCCATTAAACCAATATCTCCTCAATTCTCGATTCAAAACCCCTCTGTAATCTTGTCTTCACCATCTCCCTGAATTTCTCTCTTCATTTTACCATCAAAAGATCCATCTCTTCTGCTTGCCGCCAGCCACCGCCCTGGTTATTGTAACGAAGAAAAGAGAAAGACTGGTTCACTCGACCTAGCTTGTGGGTTAAAGAGGATAAATGGATTAAGACGCCCCACTCAATGGTTAAAGGCTAACCAACTCATCATGACTTGTCGATTTCATAGAACCGACACCCTAATTCTCTGTTCAACTGTCAGTTCTGGAAGACGGACAGATTAATTTCCTGCATAACTCCTCTTGCACCACCTAGCCTTCTCCAAACATCGCATGTGAATTGAGGTTTTCGCTCCAAATGGCTAATTTCTCCTTCTTTGGCCTCAAATGACTCCATTGCACCTAATAAACTCAAACATAAGATACATAATTCACAAGAAAAATAGCAAAGAAAGCATAAACAATAGATAAATATCAAGGTATTTTAGACACCTATCAGCTGCTTGTGTTGAAGATGAAGATGATGATCTCTGTCTTGCTGTTCGTGTTGAAGATCTTGATTTTTGATGTTTAAGATCTTGATTTTGATGATGATCTTGATTTTTTGATATTTTTTTCTCGTGTTGATGATCTTGAATGATGTTTTTCTACTGGTGTTGAAGAATGATGAAGACGACGAAGATGAAGTTCTGATGCTGTTGAAGAAGACGAAGAATTTCTTTCTGATGTTGTTTGAAGATGATGAAGACGATGAAGTTCATCGAACATAATGAATTCAAATCTGCTCCTGTTGAAGAATGGTGAAGATGACGAAGTTCATCAAACATAATGAACTCGTGTTGATGAGATCACTACAAGAAAATTGGACTTTAGCGACTATCACGAATCGGTTGGTACAGGGCCGTTTTGAGTGGCTGAAGCTCAGTAACAGCCGACATGGCAACGGATACGCTCGGTGGGTAAAGGCTTATTTGCTAAAGGTTTATACCAACCTTTCTGTTGGTACAAATATCTTTCAACTTGAATGAAGCGACTCAAGTCCGGGTTGCCACAACTTTTAAGTAAGCACTGGTTGTAGTTGGTAGAACATATAAAGTGTTTGTTGGTGAAATATATAACCCACAAAAATATCTGTTGTTGAAGTCTTGGACATTGTTGGTGGATGCGGCCAACTATAGAACTATGTCAGTTGATAAAGTATTTAGCCCACTGAATTTTTGTTGCTCTATGCATTTCGGCTTGAGGGTACAGGATTTTATCCGCTAAACGTTTGGATGGTTGACTGTTTTATCCACTTAATTCTCGTTGGTTAATGTGTTTACCCGCTAAAGATCTGGTTGCTTGGATGTTGGTTGAGGGTTAAGGCACCGAAATGTCACTGCTCAAGGTTACCACCACAGAATAAGCAAATCGTGAAGTCTTGTAATTACTTAATGTGTCATTTGGTGAAGATTTGTTGCCATCAAATGTTTAGTTGGTAGGTGCTTTAGTCGTCAAATATGCAATTGGTGTCGTTGACAAAGGGCTTAAGCTAGTACAAACCGAGTTGCTCAAGTGTTTCTTGTTGCGGTTGAGTCGCTTAAGGTGTTGGTAGAGTATTATTCAAGTAATAAAATAATAAACCAAAATAACCGAGAATTTCTTTTATTCAGATATTTTCTTTTATCCGTTATTTTCAATCACTACAATTAGAACATATTTGAACAATGATACATTACAAACAATTTACACAAGTATTCAGCAAGTTAACCTTGCACCGCACCTTATGGATGTTTGAAATGGCCACCCAAATGAGAAAGCAATTGATCAGCGATAGCATCAATTATATTCGACACTTTCAGCTTTTGAACCATGGGACTTCAAGCATGAACTTTTTGTCCTTGTTCACCTTCTTTAGACCTTCAACATCCATTTGATGGCTAATCTTATGAGCCTGTAATCCGAAGTAATGAAGTATTATTACAACAGATGATACAATTTGTTTAGTTCTCATAAAAAGGCTTCGAGAAAATTGCAAAATCACCAGGGCCACATTCTTACATTCCATGCAAAACAATTTGGTGTTTTTAAAGATATAACCTATGTGCATATTTCTGTGTCCATGCATCATTAAAATTGATACATGCGCGCACAACATTGCACCACTGGTTAAACATCATTAACCAGGTGAACATTAATGAATTACATATTCAAGATCAAATCTAATGTAATTTCACCCAAATTCTGAAAATGTAATCAAAATTGTAAGAAGTTACCAATAAATTAGAGGAGTGAGTACCGTCTTCATCTCAGATTTCTTGGCTTTGTTTCCCACCCGTCTTTTCACTGCTTGACGAGCATTCTTGGCTGCTGATTCAACTTTCTTATACTGGAGCTGCCACACAAACCACAGATTTACGTGTTCCTCTCCAATTCCTTCAAATCTAAACTACCTGAAAAGGAAACAAAAATGAAACATAAGTCGGACTATTTGTACCCAAAAAGAGAGTTGTTATAAACTAAGTGCTGAAACTCACTGCAAGAAAAACTTGTGTAAGCTACAATAAGAGAAAAACATGATACAAGGGTTGACTAACAATTACGAAGCAGATTAATGTCCAAGGCATTTTTCTAACATATGTACAATCACAATTTTCTAACATCACTAAGTGCTGAAACCAGCTTTCGCTTTATTTTAGCCAACATCAACCTACAATGGAAACCGACAACCATTTTATTTATCAAATTCTACTTGCAAAATGGCTCAGACCATACCAACGATACATTTCCGAAATATATATGTATATATTACAAAAGGTAGGAACTATTACCCCTTTTGTTGTTCGTGCCTTGCTGTTAGTGAAAAGACCCCTTAGTTATTAAGTGCCAACCCTTCAGTTTTCACCTCCTTACCAACAATTTTGAGTTGGAAAACAATCCTTAATATCCATACTATCTTCCGCCTCATTTCCTACACACAAACAACATCGATTTGAGGATCTAAAACTGAAAGCAAAGCTGAATTCATACTGTAAAGAAAGTTGTATCTATAAACCAAAACAAAAACTCAAGTTAAAATTGGAACCAAGCTCAAACATTAATCAGCTAAAGCATCACTAAGAAGGCAATTGTTAATTACCTCAATAAATTCTCCAGTTCACTTCTCACCCCCTTTTATAAACCTCATTAAGAATCCAACCTCCATCTGAAACATAGATGAGTACAAACCCAAATTAAAAAACTTAGGGTTTATTTTTCATGAAAACCCCCAAAATTAAAACAAAATAAAACGGTACAAAATCAAAATCATAAGGAAATAGAAGTAATCATAAAACGAACCATGAAATTTCCTAATTGCTTGTAAATCTTTTGATAGTTTTCTTCTGTTGGTGAATCCCTGAAATCCGCAAAACACCCAAACCCAGTTAGAACACTAAACCCAGTTAGAACACTATCTCAACTCTTGAATAAAACCGTAACTCATGAAAAACAAACGATCTAGCAACAAAATATAGAAATCAAAATCAAACTAGTGAATCAGTGAAGTAAAACCAAAAGGCAGAGATTAAGTGACAAAAGCAAAAGGGAAAAGAAGAAAAGTGGAAGAGTTACCATTTCCGTATCTAGTTCAGATGTCAAACACTTAGAATACAGAGAGAAAGCACTCGATCTCAAGGGAATCATAAAAAAAAAAACATAAATGGGTCTTTTAGGATTAGGGTTTTTCGATCTCGTCTGAGAGTTACCAGAAGAAAGCACTCGATCTCAAGGGAATCAAAAAATAACATTTTAGGATTAGGGTTTTTCGATCGTCTGAAAGTTACCAGAAGAAAGAGAAATGAAGAGCGAGAGAGATGGAGGCGAAGGCGGAGAAATGAAATTAGGAAATTAGGTTTAACAAACAAAGTTTTTTTTTTTGTGGTTGTGATAGAATGCGAAGTGGATAAGGATAAGGATGAGGATGAGAGATTCCCTAAAGAGAAAATTGTGTTGAATTTTTGGCCGGTGGATTACCAAAGCATTTGGACGGTGGAGATTTTGTCTGAGATTCTCATACGGATCGATAAAGTGCGTGCTTCTTTTTGTGCTGTGTATTCAGTTTATTTATCAACCTTCAATATATGGAAAAACTTGAAAGAATATTATATAAATTAGAATAATTTTGGATATTATCATCCATCAATTATAAAAAAAAATCGAATATATGAACAAGAATGAATTGGAAAAATGAAACATTTATACGATGATTGTCTCCGTCTTTCGACTAGACAAAGTTTTGAAATATAATGATGGATAGATTTCGTGTTCCAGCATATATTTGACTTAGGGTAAAAGTTCATTAAGGATAACACTAAAAAAATATGTAAGTACAATGTCTCGATGAAGAAGAAATCATTCAGGAACAAATGACAAGAATCTGTTGATTTAGGGTTCTTATGAAGATTCTAGCTTAGTGCAAGAGGTCACTAATCAGAATAAATCAAACAAATGAAAAATCGAATCGATAATTAATGAATTCTAAAATGCACTTGAAGCAATATGACAACACGTGGTATATAAGATCGATTCAATTCTAAAATTACATTACTTTGTAAAATCATCCTATGAAAATATAAGAGTATACCCAATATTTTTTAGTGCCGTGTATAAGGATCGCTAAGACAAAATGATATGTAGCTTTGTTTTATCGTAAATAATAGATACAAACCCCCAGGCCAAAATGTAGTGCGTAACTGCCCCATGGCAAACCATCGATCAAACCACGTAGTATAGAATTTTGAATGGTGGGTAATGATGGTCATGTGGATATATGAAACAAAATTTTGGGCAATTGAAAATCCGTTCGGGAATCATATGGATTAAGATAAGTGTGTGAAAAACATGTTTGGTTCTTTTGGTGCTAAAATGAACTGGTGCATTCGGCTTATTCATCAATCTTTGATAAGCTAAAAACCCAAAGAATATTAGTATATAAATAAGAATACCTAAGAATATTTTTATTGACCTTCAAGTATACAAAAGTTCGAATATATATAAGAATGAATTAGAAAAATGAAAGATGAGTTCGATAATTGTTTAAATAACATATCATTCCAACAAAAAACATAAATTTATCTTGATTTATATGAATCTACTAGATTCTAGACTTTGTTTAATCTCACTCGATATCGTTGGTTTTATCAACCTCATTCAATTTCATTCATTATTCATCAATGTTTAATAGCCATGTATTTACTTTTACAGTTGGTAAAGGTGTCCACAGACAGATAATTTTGGCGGTTAACTGCACTTGCTAGACATATATTGCTTCTATTATACTTTTTCGTTGCCAGACAATAGTTGTCGAAATATACTAGCAACGCCAGAAATCTGATGGTTGGATTAGGTATCTACCAACAGGATTTTCCGGTGGCTAAGACGAGTGACAAAAAATTTATACCTTCTATGGTACATTTTGGTTACCTAACCATGGTGTCCAGAGGATAGTAACAACAAATATGATATTTTGGTTGTTAAGTCAGCGTTGCTAAAGAGTTCAACCAAATGTCGTTGCTGGAAAACTGGTTGTTAGAGATATCTACCAGCTGGAGCTGTTTTTGGTTACCAAAAGTTGTCGCTTGAGAGTTCCACCGACTGTAGTTGGTAAGAAAGTAGTCGCTAATTCCAAGTTTTCTTGTAGTGGATGAACTCGTGTTGATGAAGATGAGCTCTGATTTTATGGATTTTTTGTGGGTTCATTTAAAGAATGAACTTTATTTTTTAGATCTTGAATTGTTAGGTGTTCATCTTAAAGAATGATCTCAATTCTAGGTTTGAATTAGTTAGTTTTTGATAGGTGTTCATTTTGTCGAATGAACACTGTTTTCTTATAGGTTGTATCAGTTGTTCCTTCGAAGAATGAACTCTATTTTCATATAGGTTTTATCAGGTGTTCATTTGAAAGAATGAACTCTATTTTTTTTGTCATAATAATGAAGTTTTGTATTGTGTTCATTTTACAGAATGAACTCTATTATCATATGTGATTTAGTTTGGTTTTATTAGGTGTTCATTTGAAAGAATGAACCTCGGATTTCATCAGATAGAATTAACTTCTACAAAAAATAAGTAAACCGAATTTTTTAGGTTTTATTAGGTGTTCATTTGAAAGAATGAACTCTGGAGTTCATCAGACCTAATGAACTGCTACAAAAAATAAGTAAACAAAATTTTTAGGTTTTATTAGGTGTTCATTTGAAGGAATGAATTCCGGAGTTCATCAGACAGAATGAACTGCTACAAAAAATAAGTAGGAATTAACACAGAAGGGTACTTTGGTCCATTTAATATTTTTAAATAATTATGAACCAAATGGAAAACATGTTTCTGAAAGGACTAAACAGACTTGGGACCACCTAAAAAAGGACCAAACGATATTTTCCCCATATTATGACCCGTGGACTCTGGTCCTTTGTATTATCTACTTTAACTGTAATAAAATAGGTTCGTACGAATTATCAGAAGAATAATGTATTAGTATTGTGCTAAGTAAATAAGATTGAATCCCAAATCCTTTGATAAACTTAGTATTCACAGTCGAACGAGCAAAACCTATTCAATATTTGTGGTCACCTGAAGCTAATCATTTAAGGCTTTGTTGTAATGATGGTGTTTCAAGAAGAAATCCATGGATGCCTTTAAGAGGAGATTTCTGTAACAAATATATACTCTTACAACACTCCTTGAAATATGCACTTGTTGGTCAGATTTCAGTCGCTGGATGATTCTATAATTTCCTCGAGATGTGTTCTTAATGGACGTTGTGATTTTTGATGATGAAATATGAACCGTTGGATAATTCACTAGTATTCCTCGTGTGCGTTTCTAATGGATGACGAATTTCTAGCTGCTTGATGAATCAGCTCTCCCAAAACTTTAACTCTCCAACAATTGTTGATGAATGAAAGTGTGGGTACTTGCATGTACACTCTGATGCCTCAATGAGTAAGAGTTACCGCGGGTTTTTATAGGGAGAGAAAGATTAAAAATGTATACCTTTCCAGTTGGAATTCCACCTCTCTATATAGATTTGAAAGGAATTATGTCCAATTCAATATTCATCTGGATACATTTTGACTACGTATCTGGACCAAATGTTCTTTAGGTTCATCCTATTCCAAACCAATTTCCCCTTTTTCTAGGGATCTCTAACTTCTAGGTTTGAATATTTACTTGGTCTTCTCAGTAACTAATTCCCCCCTTTTTCTAGGGATTTGTAACTTACGGGTTTGAATATATGTCTGGTCTTACTAATAACTAATTCACATATTTGTAGGGATACAATGAATCTAGTCATTTGGTGTAGAAGGATAATTGTTGATTGGGATATAATCATCTTTCCATATTTTTTACCCAAGGGCCCAATACTTATCTTAGGTAGAATTATTAGGCTGGGGCACTTGGGACCATATACCAAACGGTATGGTATAAACATCGTCCCCTCTTAATCCTTAACTTATTGACAGGTGAAGAAGAGTCCTTTATTTCGGGTACTCCGGCATTTTCCTCAGACATCGTAAAGCTACTTGTTAAAGTTACATGGTAGTATGCTTACGAAAAAGTTTGTACTTCAGTGGCAGAGCCACATGTTGCTTGTGGGTGGTCATCGCCACCCCCAAATTTTCAAAATCTTATACAATTGATGTATAGGGTTGCACACTAACCGCACCGAAACCGCAAACCGCACCGAAACCGCACTAACCGCACCGAAACCGCACCGAACCGATGATCCAACGGTCGGTCACGGTTTTCATTTTAATAACCGTTAGATCTACGGTTCGGTGAACGGTTCTACCTATAACCGCACACTAACCGCACCGAATAACCGATTAATAGGGACCGTCGATTAGTTTTTATCCCGATTAATCCTAGCCGTCTAGATTAAATCCCACACCATATATATTTCGAAACCCTAATCTCTTCAGCCTATTTTCTTCTTCATTTCTCTTCCTCTCACTCTTCACCTCAGTCGCCTCCTCCACCATTAACAGTAGAACCACCACCCTGATCTTTTAAACCACCTCCATCAAGAGCACCACCACCTCTATGGCTGTAAGCTAGTAAGTAAACAGATCTCCTGTTCTATTTCTCATTCTCGTTTCGATTGATTTGTTTGTTTTTCAATTTCTAGGTTTTTTTTTAATTATTCTTCTGTTAGTACTTAGGGTTTATTTTGTCGAAATGGTTTGCTTGTTGTTTTGTGTTTATCAATCAATTTCTTTTGTCAAATCTTATTTTTATGATTACAGTCATGGGTTTTTTATTTTAGGTTTTGGTTGAGTTAAGGGGAGGAACTCAAGGAAGGAGTCTGAAAGCTATTATCATTCAGTTTAAGTTAAGGGAAGGAAGGAGTCTGATTACAGGTAACTACTAACTACTTCAATCTTCATTTTGACTTGTTCTGTTTGATTGAGGTTTTGAACTTAGGGTTTTTTGATGTAAAATGTTTTGAAAAAGGTTTTTTGATGTAAAATGAAATGATTTATGATCTGTGACTTGATATGGTTGAGTACTGATATGGTTGAATGTTGAATGATGTAAAATGTTTTGAAAAAGGGTTTTAAATTTTTAATGGGTGTTGAATGTTGATATGGTTGAGCACTGTGAATGTTAGGCACTTGAATTAGTCATGTTTACTCTGAAATTGAAAGAGCAGTTTGGATTTTGCTTGTGCATGTGCCTGAAATTGAATGACTAGTTTGGATTTTGCTTGTGTATGTGTAAGAACTAACTTGTTTACCTTTGGCATTTGGCAGGGTAATGTTTGGATCAAGTTCAGTTTCATTATCAAGATGCAAGATGGCAAGTGCATCTCCCTCTCCATCCCCTAAAGTCGGGTCTACTGATGTGACACTATCTATAACACCTCAAGTTGATGCTACACAACAAGAAACACAAGCTACACAGCAGCCTACAAGGACCCTGCACCTGAAGTTGAACCAAAGAAGAAGGGGAAAACAAGATCAAAAGTTTGGAATGACTTTGTAAGGCTCAGTGAAGAACAAGCACAGTGTAAGCATTGTAAGAAGAAATTGCAAGCACATAGTAGAGGAAATGGCACTTCCAGCATGAAGACACATTTAGGCACATGTCCAGAGAATCCCAACAAGAAGCTGAAGGGTCAAAAGAGTTTGATGTTTCCACCACCAAAACCTGGACAGTCATCACAACTGGTTGTTGTAAGTTATGACAAGGATATGTGTAGAAGAAGATTGAATGAGTTTGTCATCATAGATGAACTGCCATTTAGAATTTTAGAAGGAGAAGGGTTTAAAAGATATAGTGAACAGCTAGAACATAGATTCAAGGTGCCAAGCAGGATGACAATTTACAGAGATCTTTCAATCATCTACAAAGATGAGAAAGAGAAGTTGAAGAAATACTTCAAGGAAAGTAAACAAAGAGTCTCCCTGACAACTGATACATGGACTTCTCCAAACAACTTCAATTATATGTGTGTGACAGTGCACTTCATTGATATCCATTGGAAGCTTCAAAAGAGGATCATTCTGTTTTGCTTGATCAAGGGTCATACTGGAGTGGAGATTGGGAAAATGCTTGAGAAATGTTTGCTGGATTGGGGGCTAGAAGATCTTTTTGGTGTGACTTTGGACAATGTCAGTGCAAATACTGTGGCGATCGAGTATCTTCAAACAAGTGTCATCAATTGGACAGGAGCAACAGTGAGATCTCAATACATGCAGGTATAATTACTTTTCTTAGCTCTATTCATTTTGACACTTGAAACTGATTCAATATGAAAACAATTCTTTAGGTTGATAGCATATAATCTTGCATAGCCATGAGTTCTTTGTAGCACTAGGTAAAAAATATTGATTTTAGTCCACTCTTTATATTTGTAACTAATTCTTTCATGCTTTTATTGTTTGTGCTTGCACTCTGATTTTTTGATGATATTTCCTTGTTTCATTCTTACCAGGTCAGGTGTGCTAAGCATGTTCTTGCGCTTGTTGTCAAAGATGCTGTGCTGTTGTATCACAAGTCGATAGGCAGGATCAGATCATTTATCAAGTTTGTTACCGGTTCTCCCTCTAGGTTGGCCAAATTCAAAGAATGTGCTGCTCTCGAGAAGATTGATTGTAAGAAGATGGTTTTCCTTGATGTGAAGACCAGATGGAATGCTACGTATCTGATGCTTGAAGCTGCCATTCCTTATGAAAAGGTCTTTAAGAGGTTAGAAAGAGAAGATAGGAGCTTTCGAGATAAGTATATTTTCAAAGAATCTGAATTTGAAGCTTTGCCTAATACTGATGATGATACTGTTGTAATTGATAATGAAGATTATTATCTTAGTTCATCTAGTGAATCTGAATGTGAAGGAGATGTATCTAAGAAGAAGAATACTAAGAAGAAGAAGAACAAACCTCTTCATCATGCTCCATATGCTGCAGACTGGTCATATGCTAGGTGTCTTGTTAAGTGTTTAAAAATCTTCTTTGATGTTACTGTTAAGTTCTCAGCCTCAATTCAGGTTACTACACATGAATTTCTATGGCAGTTGGCATTGATACATGAACAATTGGTTCGTCTTAGAGATATAGGAAACCGAGATCCT
The DNA here is from genome assembly GCA_023531295.1 of Papaver armeniacum. Classification (NCBI taxonomy): domain Eukaryota; kingdom Viridiplantae; phylum Streptophyta; class Magnoliopsida; order Ranunculales; family Papaveraceae; genus Papaver; species Papaver armeniacum. The sequence goes on from JAJJWW010003878.1 coordinate 475,955, forward strand.
CATATTTCTAGGATGGCAGAAATAATGTTTAAAAAGTACAACACATATTGGGGGGATTATGAAGATATGAACTCTGTTCTGTATTTTGCTAAGTTGCTTGATCCTCGAGAGAAAGAATCTGGTTTGAAATTTGATCTTGAATGTTTGTATGAGCAAGATGATTTTAGGGTTACGACTGTTTTGAAAGCTGTGAAACAAGATATGGGAAAGCTTTATGATGAATACAACATCATGTATTCAAATGCCAATGCAGAGGAAGGTGACATCATTACTTATTGTTGATCATCATTAGTTCATTACTTATATTGCTTATCTGCTTTTTATCATCATTACTTACTATTGATTGTTCTCATGTCTTAGGTACTGGCTCAACATCTGCTGCTGGTGTTGATGACATGGTTGTTTGTGTGCAAGAAGAGAACATTGAGGATATGCTTGAGTCTAGGAAGAAAAGGAGAAGAATGAATGTTCACAGTACTCATCCAAAGTCAGAGCTTGAAAGGTATTTGCTTGATGACTGTGAAGCATCTACCAGGGAGTTTGATATTCTGGCATGGTGGCAGGCTAATAGTACCAAGTATAAGGTACTATCACTTATGGCCAAGGATATTTTGGCAATACCAGTGTCCTCTGTTGCTTCAGAATCTGCATTCAGCACCGGAAAGCACATTCTTACTCCATGGAGAAGCTCGCTATCTGCCAGGACAATTGAAGCACTTCTCTGTACGCAAAGCTGGTTGCAGAAACCCATCTCTCTTGATTTCTTATGTGACTATATACCCGATGACAATTCCAACATTGAAGATGGTAATGGAATCTCTTCTCGTTTGACTTGAAATTTGAATGAATGTTATCTTCTTTTATCTGTTAGTTTCTATACCTTTGTCATAGTACCCACCTGCTGTAACAACAACAGAAGCAATCATAATTCATATTCAGCCAAGTGTTTGTATTCTTCTTTGCATTCTTGTTGTTTTTCTTCTTATTTGTTAGTTTATCTTATCTTATTTGTTGTTTTTCTTCTTTGCATTCTGGTTGCAGACATTTTGGGGAAGGATGAAGATTAAGGGGATGATTGGCTTGAGAGATGGATGGATTGCAGTATTTTACTGGTCTGCTACTTGAGAAATGAAGATCAAATGGATGACTGCAGTCTTTTTCTTTTATTGGCAACTCTTCATGCTACTTGCTTTTTAACTTTGGTTTCATCAGACTTTGGTTAATCTTTAGACTTTGGTTAATCTTTTAACTTTGGTTTCATCAGACTTTGGTTAACTTGTTTGTGAAATTCAACTTTGTTTTTAATCTGTAGACTATGGTTATCTTGTCAAGACTTAAGTATGGAATGTAGTATCAGTTTATTAAGAAATTCAGAATTTCAGAGTATATTTATGTACAGGTGCAGGGTATAGGTGAAAACCGAACCGAACCGAACCGTAACCGAATTCTATCGGTGCGGTTAAAAACCGAACCGAATACTAAACAGTTCGGCTACGGTTTTAATTGTGATAACCGCACCGAACACGGTTAGTTGAACGGTTTTACCTATAACCGCACCGAACCGAACCGTGTGCAGCCCTATTGATGTATACTCCCTCCTAAATTTCCTAACGTGGTGTATGTGTATCTGACACCTCCAAAACAACCACTAAACGAAGATTTTTTTATTTTTTTTTAATGTATATTACACGTTTATTATTTTCCTAACTTTCCTTAAATATAGGGTCCGTCGATTTTTTAGATATTTTTTCTCGTATCCTTTTCAAATTTACCTAAGTTCTAACTTCTAACTTAAGTTTAAACACTCTGTCAGTCCCCTTAGGCCTCGTATGTACATATGCATTAAAACTAAATCTCTAATATAAAACCATTTATATATAAAACTATGCTTCAAAAAAAAATTTATATAAAAACTATCCAGGGTGTCATTTTTTGCTACATATATCCACAAAACTCAGATTCGCGACAAAATGAATGACGACTTTACAATGACTCCTTACTTGTGTATTTTAAAAGAAAAGGATCACAAAATATTTAGCTTAAATCCAAAAAAAAAAAATTCCCAAGCTATTCTTTGTTAGCCTCCCTCAAAACATTTGAATCTCGGCTCCACCACTGTTGTAGTTGGTGTTGCTGGATGAGAATTTTCCATAGTCGAGTATAAATGAGGCTTGATGATTATATCACGAGTTTCAAGTTATGTGCTTGCTGCTATAACAAGTATTTTTGCTTGCATTACGACAATGTCTTTTCTTTTTTTTTGCACCATGACAAGGCTATTTCACTGACTGCTATAACATGTTGGCACGTCTCTTGGATAATGTATGGGTATTTTGGATCAACAACTGTTATTGGTCTCGTTTTTGAAACATGAGTTCCTGGTTTCACTGGCGCAAAACTTGGTGAGATTTTGTGCAAGCGATGGGAGCAGGATTTAAGTCTCCACTTATGAGGCGAGGCCGTAGAAGCTTGCATGATAAAAGGCTTTCTTCTCGCAATGTAGTTGCGATATAACTTCATTGTTTGGAAAATGCTGGCATATTTCTTCTGTGAAGGATCATTGTACTTACATCGATATAATCATATATGAATATACTCAAATTGATGTTCAAATGATGGTGATGCCGAGACATGATTGTGCCTTTTAGAAGGTTGTAAAATATCACAACTACTCATACATTGAGAGATTGATAAGTGATGGTCTTCGATGCTTTTTCGAGTGATGCTTCATTATATCTCAAACCTGATGAGGGGAGCATGAGTTAAATATGAAACTCATTTCTTTGAGATCTTCATATTATATAGTTCATGTTTTTTTTTTTCCTTTTATATTTTACCTTCCTTTTTTTTCCTCATCATTGCTCCTTACAAAAAAAATAAAATAAAAATTGTTCGCTCTTTCCCTCAATTTCTAACAAAACCTCTTCATGCAAATATTTTTCATTTTATTTTTCTTCTTTCGCTTTAAGTCTAAGTATGCCTCTTCATGCAAATTTTTTTTTTCCACATTCCAGATCCAAGAAAGCTTTTCCATGCATATAATATTTTTGAATCCATCAAAGATTGTTCGCCAATTAATTTGATTTTTTTATCCATGTTCTCTCCCGCTCCAGTGAAGCTTCTTTTTGCAAATATATTTTTTTCGCTCTCCCTCCAACAAAGTTTCTTCATGCATTTTTCTTTTTGAATTTAATTAATTTTTGGTATATTTTTTTGCAGATGACTAGTGGAAATTGTGCACCAATTATATGAAGGTGCCCCCAAGGAAAACAGGTGTAAGGTGATTTTGAAGAAAACACCCTGAATGTCAGTGATACGCGTGAACATGTTTCCATCTTCAGATGGACTTGTCATGTACACTCTAGCTGGTTCGACTGGTCCTTCGATAATGCTTGGCTCGCCAACATATACTCCCAGTTTTACGTGCAAGAAATATCTGAAAGAAATCTATGACGGGGTGTCTCCAACTAATGTGTGTCCAAATTTTATGACGATGCCTCTGGAAAAAAATGGCGTCCCAATAAAGGAGTATGAGTAGGCAATCTTTGACCTTGACGTTACTAAAGGAGTATTCGAGGGATGCCTTTTGTTTGGTGTATTCTCACATTACCCACCAAGCATAAATCTTAGGTATTTGTTTCCAGAACACGTTTCGTACATTGGGTCAAATGATCGTGAAAATCAAATGCAAGAATCTTCCACGGCTTACCGGGTTGGGGTTATTCGAGTTTCCCTTTCTAATAGGGATCATGAAATTGCTGGCCTTCGGCCTGAAATAGCTCTTAGATATATGGAGATTTAAGACTTACGAACCGATGTCGGGGAGTATAATTGATGAATGTCTTTTAATTTTGCTTATGAAGTAGTAGTTTGTTTACCTATTCTTCTTTGTTCTTTAGTAATATCTATCCAGGAAGTCGTTTCTTAAACATTTGTCGGACTTTGAATAATAATACTTCATTTTATTATTATTATTAGTATTATTATTACTTTTTATTTTTATTTTTTTGTATTTGAAAACTTAAGTATGGTTGTGTGGCGCCCTGGAAATGGGGTTCCATTTCCCATGGAACAAGGTCCTTATTGTTCTTGAGCTTACGCTAAACCTGTTTAGGTTTAGTTTACTCATAAATATGCCCAAGTATTAGAGCATTGCTCGGTAGAACTCGCAGGCATTGCTATCTCAAGCTTGTTTGTCAAGTTTAGGTGATCAAAACTATAAGTCTTGATATCTAGTCTACTTATAGCTATGTGTTGGATTAGGATAGAATGTGTAGTTCATCTTTAGACTTCACGTCGTTCATCGATTGAAGACGAAGATCTACTGAGGGGAGCTTGGAGGAACTTCATCAACAAAAAGTATGTGTAGAGTTAAACTTAACTATCATTCAGAAGTCTATTCTATTATATCTCCTAATGAAACTAAGTCTTATAACTATATAGACTTTTATATTATACACATTTGATATTTCGAGCTGAGTATAACTCCCTTATATTTGTCGAAATATGTGTCGGAAGCTTTTTTCTTTAGATACGTTCATCATTATTCTTGACGAGTTTAGTTGGAAACAATTTATTTGTTGGAAATTAAATAATAAGTCAAAAGATGATCATGTGAAAATTGCCTTAAAATATCTTACATGATTTGTGTGAGACAATCATTTGATGTCGAATCGGAAAGTTTCGTATTGATCATTCAATCGCTTGAAAATTACTTATAAGCTAATATTTTGTGTGAGACAGCTATTGTTGTCTTTTAAGGATGTTTCAATTATTGAAATGGGAGTTCAGAACGACTAACCCTTGTCTGGATACATCACAGTATGCATACCAGTATGCAAACTGTTTTGGTATGATTCAGGTCCAGAAACCTTGTTTGCATACCAGTATGCGAATGCTTTTAACTGTTAAAGTCTGGGAACCAAGTTTGCATACCAGTATGCGAACGGTTCTACCTGAGTCAGATCTGGGACTGCTGTTTGTGTACCCGTTTGCAAACGGCTGGACAAGACCAAAGTCCGGAGATATAGTTTGCGTACCAGTTTGCAAACTTAGTGGTTAAAGTTCTAAAATCGGTTAAGTATGTTTTCATACTCATGAACAAATACATTTATAAATTAAGGAATGCAATATTTGCAAAACATGGTTTAATGTTCATGAATTGATTTCGGTATAAGTACTTTGTATAATTACGAATCAGTCCGATTTTGTTTCAATTGGGTCTTATATACTTCTATGAGATATATACAATTGAACAACTCTATGAGTAACACAATTAGATTCATTTGATTATCTTTCATGATTGATTGATCATCCTATTTGATCTAAAAGTGTTAGATGAATGTGGTTAAGAAAAAAGTGTGAATCAAGCAAAACATATGGCTAAAACTTGGCGAGGGTTAACTATTGTTGAGCCAACTCAATATACACGTTTAAAAGGGCTAAATAGTCTGTTGAGAAAGGGTTCTTTGAATATTTAAATGAAGGTATATTTCATTTTGTGTAAACAATTCAAATCAATAAAAGACCATCTAAAATCGGATATTGCATTTGATGAATTTTAAGAAAAAAGTGTTCATATGGCTAACTCGAATCTTAAATCACGGTTTTCATCTAATTTGTGTGTGAATATTGATTGCTTTGGTTTTAAGAAAAGCTATCAAACGGTGAATATTGATTGCTTTGTTATTTGAAGACTATATAAGGGAAAACTCTAGCAACCGGAAAACCTAATCTCGGCACTATCCTGTGTCCTAGTTGCGACTAGGGTCGATTCTCCTTTAACCTAGGTTTTTCCAAAACCATTATAGGTTAACGACTTGAAGACTTTATTTGGGATTCGTGAAGCCAGATCAAACTATTTTCTCTGTAGTTGCGTATTCTGATCTTACTTGTTCTATCGTGTTGAGTATTATCTTCTCTAAGATTTGCTCGAGATTTATCTCCGATAGTTTAAGATATAAAAAGTAATCACAAAGCTCTTCGTCTCATTCTTTGTGATTCCACAATAACTTCTTATACTACCATATAGTTAAGTTATTATGAGGTGATTGATATTTCTAGGTTGTTCTTCGGGAATATAAGACTGGATTATCAATTGGTTCATGTTTACCTTGATTTATCAAAAGACAGAATAAAATTTCATAGGTACTTCTGTGGGAGACAGATTTATCTATCAGAATATGTTTTCTGTGTGAGACAGATTTGTCTATAAGTCTTCGACTTTGGGTCGTAGCAAATCTTAGTTGTGGGTGAGATCATCTAAGGGAATCAAGTGCGTAGAGTCCTGCTGGGATTCACAAGCGTAAGGAACGCGACTGTACCTTAATCGGTGTGTGACTTGGTTAGGGCTCAACTACATTCCAGTCCGAAGTTAACTTGTAGTAGGCTAGTGTCTGTAGCGGCTTAATGCAATGTGGTATTCAAATCTGGACTAGGTCCCGGGGTTTTTCTGTATTTGCGGTTTCCTCGTTAACAAAACTTCTAGTGCCTGTGTTATTTCTTTTCCGCATTATATTTGTTTATATAATTGAAATATCACAGGTTGTGCGTAGTTCAATCAATTGGTAAATCCGACCTTTGGTTGTTGGATAGAAATTGATTGACACTTGGATATTGGTTTTTGATACCGTCCAAGTTATTCTCATAACAATCAGTTCACGGATTTGATTTTGTTGATTTGCTGATTGATTTGAGAAAGAGATTTAACTCATGGATATCTTTCCTTGATTGAGTCTGACTGTCTAGTTGATTCTCTTGGAATTATATTAGATATGACTACTAATTTTCCCATAATCTACATAATGTATACAGCTCAGAGGATCGGATACTATGAAGTATTGGTACCTCTGTCGAACTGATAATGCTAAGTTGTAAAAGGTATTCAAGATTACAATAATAACGAATAACACAAATATAATGTAAATGCTACTAAGTTATCATGAGACACAAGAGATTACGTGGTTTGACTTTTGTCTACTTCCACGGGGTAATGAATGATTGTTTATATTAAGTTGTGATGGTTACAAAGATCTTAAATTCTTCCCAAAGTAATAGAGAGAACTCAAGTTGAAGTTAATACTTAAGTTTTAAACATTAAAGAGGTATAAGCTTAAGACCGAATCTTCTTCTCCTAGATATTGAATGCCCTTTGTTTGTTGGTAAAGCTTGGTATTTATATCCCCTTCTGCTCCAGATATATCTTTGCTGTCTTTGGGTCCATCGTCCCCTGATATACCTTCCGTACAAATGGTACCTTCGTTCACCGCACACTTTCTCCAGTCGGACTCTGTCACCTCAGCTGACCCACGTTCCTTCGGGAACTTCCCAGCCTCAGTACAGATTGTACCTTCATTCACCGCTAGCCTTCGCCAGTCAGAATCTGCCACCTCATCTCTCTCCACGTGCTTTGGTTAAGCGTGTAGATAAGAGATTTGTGCATTTAATGCTGATTGGATATGTCATCTACCTTTGTCCCTTCGCCAGCTGCCTCTCTCTAGACTAGGTTCTACTTTTCCATCTTAGCCGTCGAGGTATCCCTTCTTGGGATAAGATAAAGTAGATCTGCGAAGGTGTCTTCTGCTACTCAGGTTCCTCTGTGTAGTGAGGGCTACACAGTTATCTTGCATGCGACCACTAGAACCGTGACACGTGCTCCGCAGAATATTGATATTTACAGTTTGCCCCTTTTATTTCACATTCTACCGTTTGGTAGGATTGGAAGAAAAAACTTATGTAACGCCGCCATTTTTGCACGTACCGGTTTGGTGGTCCCCATGTGTCCTCTCATGCAATAACTTCCCCTTGAATTTTGGGACATCCAAATTTTTGGATTCTCTAGTCGCCTATAAGAGGAGAATAAAAGAAGGAATTTCATTAACTTCCCATTCTCCTCTCGAACTGTCGCTCTTTATCCCTTTCTCAGATATTTTTTGTCTCCTTTTCTGCCAACTGTTGGTTTGCTCTTTGTGTTCCAAATATCTTGCTTGTTCTTCTTCAATCAGGTTAGCATATACTCGCCTTTTGATTTTGATATAGCTTTCCGTATTTCCCATGTTTGGTTCTGTTGCTCTTCCTTTGGCTGTTTGAAGTTGCTGTTGTATTTGCATGTGAGAATTTCGATTCTTCTCTATCTCTCCATGTTGTATGAGAGCTTGGGTTTATTTCCATTTCGCGTTTTCACCATGAATATATCATGGTTGCTTCTTGCCAGCAAATTTTTGAATGTGGTGACCAATCATACTCCATTTCGCTTCTTGGGAGGATGAAATCATTTCCTTTGGTTGGTTTTGTTAAACCTATGCCCAAAGTACTATTATTTTTTACCCAATCATGTTTTTGAGCCGACTGTAATTTCGGTCCACCATTGTTGATGGAATGTTCTTCCTATTGGTGTTAGGGATTATGAGATTTCCGAAGAAGCCTACGTGGAAGGATCCGAGGCCTAGATCGTCGACTGAGCCACCTCCGCGGATGGATCATCCTGATGCTACGCCTTCTCCACCCCCTGAGGATACTAAGATACCTGAGGGTCCTGAGGTAGCCGTGGAAGCTGAGGTGGAAGAAGATTCTGTTGAGGATCTTCCTCCCCCTCCGCCTTATTTTGAACTACAGAGGTTGCAGCTGCGTGACAAAGATAGTTATACTAACTTGTTTTTGGCTGAGATCTCCAAGTCTTTCCGTCTGCATAAGTTTGACATCTCTTTTGTTGATGGCCCTGATCTTCTCACTGAATCCTTGATTCGAAGATTCCCTTGTGATGAGAACAATCTCTTGATCAGTGTTGGCCAGTTGGCCACAAGTATGATCCTTCCTTTGTTTAGTAGAAAGACCCTTTCTACTATGATGTTTTGTTTACCATAGATGACCTGGTGAACAAAACTCAGGTCCGAGGGATAATGCAATACACTGGTAACTTTTGGCGCGCCCTTCGTGAGTGCTGGTACCGTAGCAAGGGCAAGACTACTTTGAAGTCCTATGACCCTTTTGCTGCTGGGAGGTCTAAGCAAAAGGACTATACCCCTGTCAGCTTCAATGCCACCTATGCTGATGTCATCCAAAAAAGTAACCTTCTCCCATGGTGTGTTGGCCCCCGCCGTATTCATGTTACTACTAAGCAAATTAGGGAAGGTAATAGCCTTCGTTTGCTGGAAGAGATCGACAAGACTGGGTTGACTGTTATTCCCTACTCTGTTAAGCTTTTCTTGTCGAAGCCTGATCGCATTCGTCTTGACCATGATGATCGATGGGCGCGTACTCCTCTTCGTGTAGTGGGTCCCTGGGCCTATGGTTTTACTACTGCGGATCCCCATGTCCCTCGTAAAACCTTCTCTCTTCCTGCTAATTATGATGGTTATCAGCCTTGGGTTTTCAACCCTGCTACTTCTCATGAGGTAACCTTTGTTTGTTTATCGAAGTTTTTTATTCTTCATCTTTGCTCTGCGGCCTTTGCTAAATAGTTTGACGATTTCTTTGCAGCCTGCCCCTACTTCTTCTGCTGGGGCTGCTTCGGGTTCTGCTGCTGGGATTGCTCTGGGCTCTGCTGGTAACTCCGTAGCCACCAGGACCAGGAAAAGGAAGGCTTTGGTTGAGGCAGCTAAGCCAACACCTGGAGAGGTAAGGATTATAACCCTACCTTAGTGTTCCTATGTCCCTTAGTATTTTTCCCCTGATCCCTAGATTGCACATGTGTTCCTTTGTAGTCCTCCAAGAAGAAAGGCAAGTTGAAGGTTGTGATCGATGTTGAGAAATCTGATGAGGATCCGAAGGCTGCAGAGGAAGAACAAGATGACGAGGATATGGAGGATGTTGATGATACTTCCCTTAGTACCCATTTAGATGACATTGAGGAATATTTTTCCAAAGATAGCCCTAGTCCCCTTCGTGCTGGTTTTGTGGAAGGTGATAACCTTCAGGTCAATGGTGGTTCTTTGTTGGTAATCCAAGTTAGTGCTCAAGTTGCCACACCTTCTTTGTTGCCGAAGGTACCCTCGTTCTCTGATCCTGGTGATTTGCAACCTGTCGCTTCGGCCGTTACTAGTGCTATGGTGATATCTTCCAAGAGTCTTCCATCTTCTCCTGCTACTTCACTTCATTCAAGTGGTTCGTTCGCGAAGGGTGTTTCTCCTGCGGTGAGGGTAAGTAGCTCAAGCTCCCAGTGGAAGAAGAAGGTTGTGATTTCACTTGCCATCTTCTCCTTCAATGCTACGCCTACCTATTTGGGAAGTGCTCAGTCTGTCTCTACTGCCCCCATTAGCAAAGTTATTGGACCTCCACCTTCGTCACCAGATTGGACCGTACTGGGTAATCTTCCCTCTGCTGGTGATATGAATTAGGTGGTACTTCTAGTCAGGCGTTATCCTCCATTCCTAGCTCATCCACCATGCCGTCTCTTCGTCGTGGTGAGGATTCAGTACTTGTTCCCCATGCTCGTTTTTGGTTGGGTTCTTACGGATCTTGAGAAGGGTAAGTTACCTGAGAACTTGAGCCTCAGGAGTTCTGATAATGCCATCCTCGAAGCTCTACTGCGGGATTCGAAGGTACCCTTTTCTGCTGAGGTTGATCGTCACCAGCTGGCCGATTCTTTGGAGGTTGCTTCAAAGTTGGATGTTTTGACTGCTCAGTATCGAGTGGCCAAGGATCTATTCTTTGACCCGGACTGTCTTCGCTCTGGTCAGAGCTTTGGTGAGATCTGCAGGGGTAACATCCAAGAGATAGAGGCTTTCATGGATACCTATGCTGATTTTATTCCTCGTCTTTCGTTATTCTCGGTAAGTAGTCTTACCTCATTGTTTCATGCATTGTTTTGTACCTCTTTTTATTCTTATGCTCTACTTTTTGCAGCTTTGCAAACAAATCGACGTTGGTTGTACCTTGTTCAAGTTTTATAGGGCTAAGTGTACTCACTTGGGTGCTCTGCTGGAGCGTACTAGTCAAGATCATGTCTTTGCTAGTGTACAACAACCTTCTTCCAGTGATGATGCTTACACCAAGGTACCTTTGTTAGAGAACGAACTGAGGAAAACCAAGACGTCCTTAGAAGCTTGTTTGTTGGCTCTTGAAAGAGCTAATAACATTGCAAAGAGGAGGGACGGAAGGCCACTGAATTTTCCAAAGCTACAGGTTCGTTTCTTCTTTCCTTTAGATTTGTTTTTATTATTTTCCGGTAGCCTAGTCCTGAGAGATCCTATGCCTATCAGTTGGTATCTCCAGTGAGCTTAGACATCTCCGAGAGCAGGTAGCCAAGTTGACCTCCGATGTTTGGTATTATCAGAAAAAGTCTGATAGGTTTATGAACGTGACTGTTCATAATGAGGCCTAAATCTCCCTTGAGTCTACCCATAACTCAGATCTTGTGAAGAAAATGGCTTTGCTCCGTAAAGAATGTGACGAAAACCTCAAGTGGAAAGAGGATCTCATTTTAAAGAAAAATGAGGATATTGCATTTAGTTGAGAAACATCTCTTAGCTCAAGAAATTATCCACAAAAAGTATTATGCAGATTTCGAAGATGCTTGTGCTTCCTTAGATAAGGTTACTGCAGAACGTAACGTATTGTCTTCTGAGGTCTGTTCTCTTAAGAACAAACTTAGCGAGGCTGGTTCCGTGCCTTCTTCCACGTCCCATGCATCTATGGTCAAGAGATTTGGAAGAGTTGAAAAGATGTTTACCAGGCTTTATCTTCTTAGAATGCTTCGCTCCAGATTAATATTGAGGATCTCCGGACCGAACAAGATACCCTTGTGGAGGATCTCGAGGCCGCTGAGGTGGATCTTGCCGAAGCCCAGCATAGTTTAGAAGAATCCGTTAGCCATGCCGGAGGTAGCTTAGGATTTTCTTATTTCCGCAGCATTCTTTGTGCCTCGTATCACCTTTGTTCTTTGCTCATTCCTTTTATATCCGCAGGTCTCCAGGATCAGCTTGTGGGTGTGAATGCTAAGGTCAGCCATCTCGAGGGACAGGTATCTTCGTTGGAGATTGCCCGCCAATTTGATGCTGCTGCAAAGTTTAAAGCCGAGTCACTTCAGCAAGCTAATGACCAGCTCAGTGCCCAGGTGATGGAGCTTCGTCGAAAATCGTCCTCTGATTTGGAGACTCGGACCTCCGAAATGAAGGTGCAATTCGAGCATTCGGCTATTGATTATATCAATGATGCCTTTACTGAAGCTGAACGCCAAGCTGACAGAGTTGTCTTTCCTCGTCTTCCTTATCCTTGATTCTGTTGTCTCCAGCTTTGTTTAAGTAAACTCTTTGTTGATTTATGTCCTCAACTGAGGTATCTTCTTTAGCTATGATGTCTCTCTTCTTTTAAACAATGCTTTGTGAGGTTTTGGACCTTTGTTATCTGCCATGCAACTTTTAAGAAACATTAGACATATTTTGGTAAAAGTATCATTTCACTTTCTGTTACTGCATGAATATTTTTTTTAGACGTAATGTGTCTAATTGGTCGCACAGTCAAGTCATCACAAGGTGCTAAGGTATGCTTAACCTTTGGTGGAACTTCAACGTCCTACCCCGTATATCCTTTGGCCAGAAGGTATCATGGTGGCGAAGGTCCCTACGTGGGAAATAATTTTCCTGTAACCCTACGCGTTCAGCGCGGAGACTGCTTTACTTCGACAGGGTATCTCTATAGGGGATATTTTTTTTTTCTTATGCCTCATGAAAGGAGCTACCGCCCCGAGGATCCGAGATTGACATATGCGTTGTTATGCCTTGCCTTGTCTCATCGTCACTCCTGACGGAGGGTGTCTATTCTAACCCAATTGTATTAATAAAAGATAACTTTCTAGAAAAAATTTTCTTTCATTGATTAGTAAGGTCTATAATACCTTTGATCAGGGATAGAACATGGTAGGTTATTGCCCGTTCCTTTCTTCTCCTGAGTAATCATCATTCTTTTATGGGTAATACTTTTTTAGGAACATTGCATTCCAAGGGTGCTGTAGTACTTCACCTTTGGGGGTCCTTAGGTAGTAAGACCCTTTTCCCATGATGTCGTGTATGATGTAGGGCATGTCCCATGTCGGATCTATCTTTTCCCACTCCTTCTTTCTTTGGTACGGTGGTATCTGACGCAATACGTATTCCTCAGCCACAAAGTTCGGAGGGATGACCCGTTTGTTGTATTCTCGAGCTAGCCTTCGTTGGTAGTTCACCATCTTTTGCAAAGCTACCTCCCTTCTTTCTTCAAGGTCATCCAGTTTCTCTAACATCAAGTCTGTTGTTAGGTTTTTCTCCCAGGCCTCCGTCTTCGTTGTTGCGAGTATTATCTCCATTGGGATGACTGTTTCGGCTCCGTAGGTCAACAAGAATAGAGTTTCCCCCGTAGCTGACCTTCTTGTGGTTCGATAAGCCCATAGGACGTTGTGCAGTTGTTCACACCACCTCTTCTTGTATACTCCTAGCTTCTTCTTTAAGTCCATCGCTACGGTTTGGTTGGTCGCCTCCGCTTGTCCATTGCTCTTAGGGTATATAGGAGTTGACTTGTTCTTCTGAATGTTGAAAGTATCAAACAACATGTCGATGTTCTTTCCTTGTAACTGTTTGCCATTGTCCGAGACTATGGCGGCTGGTATTCCGAACCTGCATATGATTTGCTCAAACAAGAATTTAAAGACATTTGTGTCCCTAATCCTTTCCAGAGGCTTTGCTTCCACCCACTTGGTGAAGTAATACGTAGCCACAATAAGGTATTTTCTTTTTGAGGTTCCCTCTATCAAGGGTCCAACAATATCAACCCCCCATTTGAAAAATGGCCAAGGGCTTATAACTGAGTTAAGCTCCGTTACTGGTGCCTTAATTTTCTTGGCAAAGCGTTGGCATCTTTCACATCGGTTAGCCACATTCTTTGAATCTTCATCCATGCTTATCCAGTAGTATCCTTGCATTTTGGCTTTAACCGCCAAGGATCTTCTTCCACTATGGTTGTCGGCATCTCCGCTGTGTATCCTTCCTTCGGTTCGTGAGAGGCACCGCATTATAGGTCCGAGAAATGACCTCCTATATAGTATCCCGTCACGAAGGTTGTACATTGGTGCTTTTGATTAGAGTTTACGAGCTTCCTTAACATCGGCTGGTAAGGTACCTTTGTCAAGGTACTGGTGGATCGGAATTCTCCAGTCATCTTTCGCTTCGTTTTCGTTGCCCTCGTCTGACATGGATTGGTCTTTGTCATACTCTTCAGCTTCGTCATCTGATTTTTTTTATTTTTTCGTGTATTTCTCCTTTATCTGCTTCTCTCATGGACCGAGTTTGAACATCCAAATCCTCCTCAGCTCCTGAGATGGGTCCTTCTATCGAAGGTTCGTATATCCTTCCAATTTGCATGGCAGTGGTATTTCTATCTTTTAGCATAGAGGATATGAATGTTAAGGCATCTGCGTGTCTGTTGTCTTTTCGACATACATGCCTGAATGTTATGTTGCTAATTTTGGACGCATGTTCCTAAGCTAGCTTTAAGTACGAAGATAGCACTGGATCCAAAGTTTGGTATTTGAGTTCGATTTGTCTAATGACCAACTGTGAGTCACTAGTCAACCGAACATCTGATAAGCCTAGCTCCCGTGCCAAGCGTAAACCATGTATGACAGCCTCATATTCTGTGATGTTATTGGTGTATTGTTCGAATTCTAACCTGAATGCGTAGATGAGTCGATATCCGGTAGGGTTTGTTATTACGATCCCTATGCCTGCGACTTCTCCATTGGAGGAGCCATCTACGAATACTTCCCATATTCGTGAATTCTGAGGTTCTAGCAGATCCTCCGGTTCTTGCTTGTCTTCCTCCATTCCTGGGATGTCGTCTATTTCCGCCTCGTCGCTGAGAGGTAGATCTGCCAGAAAGTTTGCTAAGATTTGTGATTTCTCAGCCTTCCTTGTCTCAAATATTATGTGGAACTGTTTGATCATGGAATTCCATTTTGCCACCCTTCTAATTTTCTCCGTGCTATCGAGGATTTGACCTATCTGAGCCTTTGTGAAGACTCGGATGGTATGTGCGTCGAAATATATCCTTAGTTTTTGTGTTGCCACTACTAAGGCATATATAAGTTGCTCCACATTGGTGTAGTTACGCTCCGCTGAACTGAGTGTTTTGTTGATGTAGTAGAAGGGCTTTTCTCCTGCCCTTCTTGGTCTCGTACCAAGGGAAAGGAGAAAAGCCCGGTTGTTGCTAAGTACAGAGTGAGTATTTCACCTAGCTCCGGTTTTTGTAAGATATATATTGAGGCCAAGTACTCCTTGATTTTTTGGAAAGCTTGCTCGCACTCCGTGGTCCATGTGAACCTGCTTCCTTGCATTTATCCGATGATCTTGCTATGAATCTTCCCATGGAGGCCAAGATTTCATTTAGCTTTTATACTCCTTTTAGTGTTTTTGGAGATGGCATCTCCATTACTGCTCTGACCCTTTCGGGGTCTACTTCTATTCCTCGCTTAGTTACCAAGTACCCTAGGAATTTCCCTGAGGTTACTCCGAACGTGCATTTCTCCGGATTCACTTTCATGTGAAAGTTTCTCATAGCTTCGAATATCTCTCTTAGGTCTGATAAGTGGTTTTTCGCCTCTTTGCTTTTGACAAGCATGTCGTCCACGTATACTTCCAGTATCCTGCCTATCCATGGCTTAAAGATTTTGTCTACCAATCGCTGGTATGTTGCCCCCGCGTTCTTTAGTCCAAAAGGCATAGCAATACAAGCCTCGTGGGGTAAAGAACGCAGTATGCTCATGGTCTTCTTTTGCAAGGGCTATTTGGTTGTAACCATAGTAACCGTCCATGAAGGATAGCCTCTGGTGACCTTCAGTTGTGTTAGAGCATAGCTCGGTTGAACCCACCAAGCGTTGGTATGTCAAGTTTGGTTGTCATATTTTAGTGAACCAAAACTCATTTAAAGAGTCGCTTGATTATGTACTAGATTCAACTTCGTATAGGTTAGCTTGAAAGTCTTAGGATATGAGACATTACAAGTATTACGTGAATACTTGAAGAATGTGAAGAAGTAGGGAGCTACAAAGACGACATCATCCTTCCCCTTGAGGTTAGAAATATTTGACTTGAACTGTTTCATTCCCTAACGTATCTTTCAAATCGTGCATATTGAAAACATAACTGCGAAGCTATGAATGATTATACTCTAGTTAGACGTAGTATTAAGAAATACAATACGAAGTATAAAGCTTATCTTTTGAACTTCGTATATAAGACATCGACATAATCGTTTGAATGCTATTGTGATTATGTATGGGTATGAGGTGAAGATTTCATCCTAGGAAACAATGTTGTACATTCGTTTAAAGGAAGTACATTCATAAACTTGTTTTGTGAATCGAAAGGGAAATCGCTAGGCTTATTGGTATTGTTATTCATTGCATATCTTTTGAACTACCAATATGTGTGTTTAGTAGAACCGCTCATAACATGTTTATGTATCTTGGTAAAACTATTCACAAGGCCTGACTTTGGTATTGGTATGACTTTTATTAGTGAAACCGATCTTAAGTAATCACCTGATATGGTATGATCGATTTGTTGTAATTGGTATGACGAACTCTAGTCATTGGGGAACCAATCCTAGTGAGAGGTGGAACTGAGCACAAAAGGGGAATCGATCCTTGTAAGAGGTGCAACAAGTTTCTAGTTATTGGGAACCGATCCTATGAACATGTGCAACACATTTTTAGTTATTGGGAACCGATCATATGGACATGTGCACCAAATACAAGTTAGATACCATATATATGTGGAAACCGATCCTAGTACCTAGTCAACCAAGTTTTGGTAACTAGCGTGACTAATTCTAGTAACCACATGGAGGTAGTACCGAAACTTGCTTTAGTAGAACCGTGAAACCCATGTTTGTTGACTTGATAGGATAATCAATCACATAGTTCTTGGAAGCCAGATGAACCAATTCTAAACTTGTTTGGAAGTGTGGCGAATCGGTTCCAAGATTGTAAGTATGAAAAAAGACTTACAAAGTAAAGATGTCGACATACTTTGAACATGTGCAGTTTCGATTATCATTTATTGTTCAAAGATATTCCTTAATAGCTAAAGGAGAATCCTGGATCGAAATAAATTGAGAATCTTTTAATTAAGGTTTTTAGTTTTATAATATGTATCACCGGGGCCTTACGGCCCCGTCTCAACCTCTGATTAGTATTATGTGTCACGTAATCTTTGATATTTAACATGGTTTTTAACTTGATATATATATATATATATGTTCCCTGAAGATAATTTAAAATACCATTAATATATATGTTATCTAGGTATCACAATTAACGATTTCTAGATTGTTTATCTTGATGTGTTGTTTTTTTCATTTCTTCCAAAAATCACCTTTCAAAGTTAGTATAATGTGACCTACGTGTATAATGATGATCTTTATTATCTAACAAATTAGAACATGCAAGCATGGTTTGAAACAAACAAATGAAGAATTCGAGTATGTATTTGCTTATACCGAATAGAAAAAAAATCTAAGAATTCTAAAGAAATAATTTTAAATTTTAAATATCAATCCATGAAATCTATTCAAAGAGCAAAATAGTCTTCCTTAGCAATTCGTAATTCAGAACGATGTTGGGTTCCTAACCAACAACTATGTTCTATTTCTATTTATGAAGAATATAATTACTTGTTAAATGATATAATTCTCGGCACTTAGTATATATTGTTCTTGATAATTGGTATTCTTGACAGCTCATGAATTTTAATGTATCACAAAGATCAATTTGCACTTATGTATTTTTTTTTAAAAACATCATAAATTTATTATTTTACTGCTTAACACATCATACTTCTAATTGGATGCATAACACTTATCAACACTCGACAATAAATAGAAAAACATCCACAATGATATGGCAATTAAGCACTCAAAATAGATTGGGTTTAAGGAACAACATCTTACAATAAATTGGATATTCACCTTCATCTGAAAATATACGATTAATTTGTATCTTCAATTAATTTTTAATATATTTTTATTTTCTCATACAGGAGATTCGATTCGTACGACCATATAAACCATGACCATAAATTTTCTTCGTGTTTGAACAAAATTTGGGTTAGTTTTTTCATCTAAGATTAGCACAAATAAATTTGTGAATATAATCCAAAATTCAAATTTTTAAAAATTATTCAAGAATAAAAAATGAAAAAATCATATAGGGTGATAAAAAAATTTGAAATCCAATCTTGTACACAAATAAAAAACAACTGCTTTACCTAATGAATTTATACCTTGATTTATTTCATCAAATATTCTCTTTTCAACTTGAAAATAGGGTTTATTCAATCGAGGCAATCAGATACCTCTTGATATCGTAGGTGCCTTATATTTTTTGCCAATTCGAGTTACCAATCAGCATTGCAAATATATATAGGTGATGATTAAAATGTGTAATGGTCCTAAAACCTTGCAAATAATTCCCAAGATAGAAAATACTCGTTTATAGACTCCATAAAAATAAAACCATAAAAAATAAAATAATGTAAGATTTGGTAATTTGTCTTTCATACTAATCTTGATGCTTCGATTCAAGTAGCCAACCGTACTTTTCATATAGCAAAAAAAAAAATGTAAAAGATGATACCTAGGAAGGGACTTAAAAATTCAAGTTAATGTCGTACAATCAATTGTAAGTATCATTGGGAGCTATCTAATGGTTGATTTCTCCTTGATAATTCATAAGGCTTGACTTCAATGTCGTCTTGGTGTATCGCTTTTTTTTTATGCTTAATTAACGCAAAGCTTGTTAATTCAACAATAAATAATGCCTACCTTTACTTTTATATATTTTTTTTTTCAAAAATAGTGTAGACCACATGTAGTATATTCAGTTTAAAAGATAAGATTATATGTGAGAAGTACACTGAAAAAAATTAAATCATCCCTAATCAAAGATAGGAAACTTTCAAAAGTAATCACAATAAAGGCACACACATTTCCATTTTAAATAGATTAACTACATGGACATAACTAAGTTGGAAGCTCAGTTTTGAGATCGACCGAAGGATAATCAGAGCAAGGAAAACTTTGGAAATTAAATGGTACAAAAAGAAGAACAAAGAGAAATAAGTAATGACAATATCATGTTTAACAAAAAAAAATGACTGAACGAACGAAGCGAAGGAACTCACCACTTGAATGGCTTGATGATTTTAGTGTTGAATCGTTTAAGAGATTGCATATTGGTTACGCACATAAACATTTCAATCCTATGATGCCCGGATTTTCGTAAATGACCAAAATAAATGCATATCCTATCTCAGTTTTATTACTCAAACACTCATTGAAGGCATTTCTAAGCACCCAAAAAAATGCAAAGAACCAAGAAGTCTCCAGCCAGGTCCTAGTAAACAACCTTGTGGGACACATGAGTTTGTAAACAATCTTCTCATCGATCTGAAGACTTTTAGGAGCGACTTGACCCTTACATTGTAGAGATATGGTGCTCTGACCTTATAGTCTAAAAAGCCTTATGGCCTATCTAAACGACACTACTGAAATCAACAAAATTGTTGCTTGTGAAGCTGTGGTGATTGAGCTAGGAAAGCAGGGTGGCCTTTATAGTCAAGTTGAAAAAAAAAAGGCATCACCTTTAAGCCTGCGATCAATTTTTGTATCTCCAGTTAAAAAAAAAAATCGCGAAAAAATAATTGTTGCCACCAATTTCAGCCACACCCATCATTCATAACAAATTATGTTGGAAAGAATAGATTGTAGTTAAATTGCTCAAAAATTTTCAAAAATAAAATAAAATGACCGGTAAAAATGTGAAACAAAGTCATTTTTTTAAAAGAAAAGAAAAGGACAAATTCACAAAGTTATTTCAAAAGACATATTCAATGTTTTGTTGCTTATGTCATGGCAAGGCGATGCTTACTACCATTGTTTTGTATGATCGTCTTTTTTCTTAATTTTTATATAGTTGTACTCTTTGAATCCAATGTGTTAAAAATATTCCAGGTTATAAGAAATGATTGTGTACGTAAATCCTGATGTTGTGGAGATTATGAGGACCTTCGATATTTTTCTTCATCATTGTGAAGCAGATCTTTGCTGCGAACTTTGCACACCAATTATTTCTACTTAGTATCTTCTCCTTTCCTCCTCAATTTACGTTTTCAAGAGTTTTAATTTTCAGTTTTAGTCAGACAGTGGTATTTTTTTCGATCTATGGGTCCAGTTGACTTTTGTCAAGATGCCAACTTAACTTGCCATACTGAAAAAGCAAAACGTAATGCAAGAAGTAAGCAGGGTGGCGCTCGGAGATCTATGCCAACTTTAACTTTATTTTTCCTCTAAGTACATATCACTATTATGTCAAATTTGCAAGACAATATATCATCATTAGATAGAAAGCTCAGAAAATCGAGCAAAATAGAATAGCAAGCTTAGAAAAAATTATTCAAACAACTCATGGTCTCAATATGTGTAGCATCAGTTGGTCTAAATAAATGTACATATGGCGAGGTTTCATTAGTATCAATTCCTAGAAGCATGAAACAATGAGAATCTATATTAAACAGAAGTTGCAATACCATCGTGATTTAGTTTTGTTCACTCACTTTAGCATACACGTTTTTATTGAGCTAAAGACTAAATTATACAAAACGTACAAAAATAGTAAAAATCTAAACTGCATTAAGAACTTTCCAAATAGGAAATTAAGAACTTTCCAAATCGGAATTAAAGAACTAAATGAGAATTGTTATCCTAGAAATTCTTAATATGATGACATAAGATATCAACAATGGCATAAAAGAACCCAAAACTCAAAAATTCACTATTACCACGCCAATATATAGAAGTCTAATCCCATGATTTCTGTGCCATCTGCGGGAATCGAACCCACGGCTACATGGTTGTAAACCATGTGCTCTACCAATTGAGATAAGACAAAAACACTATGATAAAACCCTCAAATTCACTGTGAATCATACACTTGTACTATCTTTTAGAAAGTCTGGCTTCACATCTATCTTAAATCAAATTATCACATGGGAAGTTCAACCATTAATTGCAAAATGGGATGCTTTTCGATTACCTTTCTAAAAAGGAGAAGTTCAACCATTGCTGCAATCTCGTTACCTTCAAGTCTTCTCCTTCCAAGATGGCAGGGGCTTTTTATAGTACACTTGTACTGCCACCCAATAGAAATGGCCAAACACAATTGGAAGAATGAGTCATAAGACTTTTTGATGTAAGTTCATATACAAAGCCCGAAAGAGTCATAAATACTCATTGACGGAAGTACATATACAAAGCCCTAAAGGTTATTTAAATTTCAAGCTGAAGTGACTCAGTCTTCAAAAACACCAAAAATTAGTATAAAACTATGTTGTCCTAGCTAAAGTCTGAAGATGATAAGATACCGAAAACCAAACCTGCATTGGCCTAAAGTTCAGCATCTCTGATGGATTGACCTCGACCAATCACTGCAGAAAAAATAAATAAATATCTTACTCATCTTAATGACAACTCATTGTCAAAAAAACTACCTATTTCAGTCTTAACCCATACATACCATCATGTTTTACTCATCTTAAAGATCTAAATGCCTTCGAAAGAGTTGAAATTTATCCTCATTTTGGCCTACAACTAAGATGAGTATATCACATACTCACTGAAATATTTGGTAAATACACTATTTACAAAAAATAAAACAAATCCAACAACATTTTAGAAGGCATCATATCATAATCCTAAACACCTACTGTTTGGGTATTAATATTACATGCACCTGAGTTGAATCATTTCTGAAACAGGTTTTGTGGCAGACATGACTTCTAGCTTTCTTTGCTTCAAATGTTGTCAAAGAACCCAAAAGTTACCAACCACAACAATGACCCAAAAAGTATATAGGTATAATGTATGTAAAAGTTGTGGTACCAAGAAAGTAATCAAGCTTTGTTTCCTTTTCTGTTAATTGTATTCTTTGTGACCCTGCAACAAAACCAAATTTTACATTAAGGAAACTAAATTCCTATCTCCAGAGGCCTCAACAAATTAGGAAGGTCCCCTCCCTATTTGTTATTAAAGTGGGCTTCGATAACGTGGACCCCAAAGAATTAAGCAAAGTATGGTTCTGATCAAGAAGCCTAATAATACCGTAATATATTAAAGACCTTGCATTCCAGAATACAAAATAAACCCACTTAGAAATTCTTAAATTACCAATCTATCAATGACAGAAATTTCTACTTAAATTTAGTAATCCATTTTTCTCAATTCAACAACCAACCAATTTGGTATCAAGCTAAATTGCTTGCATTAGCTTACATCTAGAAACACAGTTTCATCAGAAATCTTGAAACTAAATTTTGACAACTTCATTTCATTTTAATAGAGAAATAAAAAGAAAAGATGGATTCATGTTGGCAGTGGTATTTTTTTGAAGAAGCAAAGATACCTTCCATTCAACAAAAACTGACACTTCAGATTTAGTAATACTAAATTCCCTTCTTAAAAATTGAATATGCACATGTTAATTTTTCATTATGACTTTTACTGATGAATACAACGTCACAATCAATAATGAACTATTCTGCATGTATCAGTTGTGTGGTTAGATCCTTTAGCTTGCAAATGTTGTCACACAACAGCTTAGGTTAGTCACCATACCTCAAATGCACAACAGTATAGTCCGTATCTGAACATATTAAGGATCTCCCTTCATCACTGACCACATATTACATATGGATCACCTTTTTTTAAAATACTTATGTGAAATGAAACCCCTTATGCATATGAAGATCACCACAGAGGTAGTCTGAATAACATATAATCTCACTTTGAAGTTCCAACATTAGTTCAACTTGCAAATAAATAAGAAATTGTTAAACCACTGAAACCTTACTAAATGGACATAGTTGATCTGTTCTCAAGATAGGAATATTAAAAATTCAATACACTAAAAGGGAGAGATAGAAGTGAATACCTTGATTCAATGAAGACCGTCCGAAATTAGTGGGCATCCATCAATAATACCTACTGACAGACAATTATATCATAAAAATGATTGACATGCTTGATGTTCAGTGCAGGTAGGCCTGTATGATGTCAATTCAGATAGGCATGTCTATGCCACGACATTCAATGTAGCCATACATTGAATCTCTTATCTCTTGCTCAAGATCTCTGCATTTAAAAGAAAAATAACCCAAATGATTTTTAATAAATAGACTTGTAACTCTTATAAATACCCAACGATGGAGTACGCTGCAGTACTGCCCCTTGCTTCCCAATGGAGTAATTATTTGACATGAAAATAGAACTTCCATTAATGTAAATATATATATATATGATAATACTACATCAAGCATACAACTGGAAATCAACAGACCAAGTGTGACTACCAAAAGGATACTGTTGTAGATGAAGATAATTGGTAAACCTAATTTGAAGTATGTCACTCATAGTATCCTTGTATAAAGTTCATACGGTTACATGTTATTGTTGCATTAAGCCGAGCTCTACAGGCAACGGTACCTAATTGCCTTTCTCCACCATAGGACCAACTCCACTCATGCCATACATCTCAAACATCAGGGTGGTATTCAATGTTTATTATGGTGTACCTTAGTATTATGGCCTCCCCTTATTGTGTTGGTTGCGGTGGTGGATCTGCAGGTAGTGAAAATGTGAACAAATTTGAAACAAATATTTATCACGTGTAATAACTAATAAACGTCTATAATTATCTCAGCCATTGTATCAGATTGTAGTACAACATAGAAAATATGTAAAAAACAATTGAATTGAAGGGATTTTATAAAAATAAATCTAGACATAAACATGCTAATATGAAGATAAGATTGCATAGATTCATGTTGTTGACCATAAATAAATCCATAAAATACCCGTCTTAATATGAGAAAATGGATGCCAATATTAATAATGAAGAGAGTGTCATACAAAATCTTGATTCTATTTACAGGCAAACAGGAGTAAGGAATGCAAGAGGCAACGTGTTAAAAGTACTTCCATGCAGAATTGGGGACACCACATGCACTGTTTGTCCCATTTTCTTGCCCAGCTGGTCGCTCGGTTACCAACTAAGGCCGTGTTTGAGTCCTAATTTGGGCCAATTATTTATTTATTGAAATATTTAAGCTTCTAGAAGATCATAATCGAATTCTTAAACCTTAAAATAAATATTTTCTTATTTATAAAATATGCACCATTGAGCAGTAAATTAAAAGATTAAACGTAGTTTATATATTAAAATGCAAAGTAGCTGTGACCTACAAACTCTTTTCAGCTTATCTACCACCCTACTTGGGCTCAAGTTTGAAATCCAAAAGATACCAAGTGTTTCCCTGTTGAAATCCAAAAGATACCAAGTGTTTCCCTGCTTAAGCAACAACATTACTTGCTCATCTTAACTAATACCAAATGTTTGTAATGTTTCAGAAAAAAAATTACTTGCTCTGCTTCCCTGTTGAAATTACTTGCTCACCTAGGTGGTCGAAGCAGCATAATATATATGTTATTAGATCAATGTGCTATCTTGGCTCCAGTCCATTGCAAGCCTGCATAATAATACATGGTAATACATGGTAACTTAATCAACCACAACCACCGAACTTGATATTTTGTAACTAACTCCGATTTTTGAATCAACCAAAAAAACCAATTAACAATTTAAAGACTCCAAACCACCACTAACTAATAACTATCAATAACAAAAAAGAATACATAATAGATTGCAATTTACAATCGGATTTTATATCATCTCTAACTCGCTTATAATGATTTGCATTAAAGAAACAAAGTTGAAGGGAGATACACATATTAAACGGATAAATCACTGCAGCTTCAACTACACTACAATCTATAGCTCCCCTACAGACCAATAATTTCGTTTAATATAGTATACCTAAATGACAAAAACTGTAATAGCTAGAGCCTAAATGCAATCAAACAACATCTGTCTCTAGATTTCAAAATCCAAATGCTTATTAAAACAACCAAAACAAAAACTTCTATAGTAAACATTTCAATAGTATTACCCATTGTACAATAACTGTAGCCTTCGCTTGTGTTGGAAGATTCAAATATCCCGCCTTAGTGCCCCACTGGCCTGCAACCTCATTTAGTCACTCGACATAATAAGGTATCCAAGTTACACTTCAGTATTCTGACATAATATTACATAAAACTAAAAGATGGAAAAAGTCTAAAATGCAAGTAAACTGAACGGGCCAGGGTGACTGAGTGATTTACAATATCTATAGAAGCAGCCTAATCAAGTTTATTTATTTTTTTGTGATATCTCATATAAAATTCCAGCGAGGTGACAGCTGAATGTTCACAATTGTTGGCCAGAGTTCATCTGTTTTCCCTGTATTAAATACACTGAGCGTTATCTCAAAGTCGGAACCTGGATTCATGATAGAGTTGAACGCATCCTGAATCATGGATTTGGATTTCTCCTAGTTTTCAGATAACGTATAAGTTCAGTGAATTATACTTAATATATACATACACTAACGCAATTCTTTTTGAGTTTTTCATTACTCTCAAGCAAACCGCACATCCGACGCAGTGGGCTGGCATGGATCTCATTGTCAAGAGAAGCTAGGGTGGAACCGCTGATATCTTCCACCTCAACAGTAGCAGGTATATAGGTTATTAGGAGTTTCATCCTCTGGATTCACAATTTAATCACCAATATTCGCCTTCAGTGCTAAATATTTCCTTACGAATTGTCAATGAGGACTTGGGCGGGTTGCGCCTTGCACCGATATTGAGTTCCTGATTACATGAATACAGCCATGACATAACATTTGAGATGATTATTAACCAAATCTGGAGCACTGATTTGTACTCTAAGAATACGTAAATGGGAAATTAGTCAATTACATTGCAAACTGGATTTGATTTACCCAGCAGAGCTCCTAGAAGGTCTTTGGGTGATAGCGACAACATACCGCGACATCAAAAGTATCTTTGAAGGATTCCTCTGAATCAGAGATAACAAACACCAATTCAGAAGAAGATTACAAAAAAAATAAATACTAAAATTACACTAAATTAATAATAAAACCACGGAAATTAGAAAAACCAATAATTTTGATTTTTTTTGAGGATGAACGGAACCTTGATACCCATTTCTTTCTCATGGAAAACTAAATCAGAGAAAAACGAAAATAAAAAAATACCTTCATTAATGAAACCCTAGGTTTCAAATTCTGAATTCATTACAAAATCAATCACCAAAATCTCTCCTTGCCAGTGATAGAAACCCACAATTATCTGAACACAGTTAAAAAGATATGGCTGACTATGGTTTTCAAACAAAAAACTGAAATCAACAAAAAAAAATAGAGAAAAGATGAAGATGTCGCTGGAACTTTCCCAGTATGAGAGAAGCCTATGATGTATTTGACTGAATCACTATTACTACTCCAGAAGGAAAGTAGACGAAGGTAAACAGGTGACGGGAAAGAAATTGGTGGCAAGGTTGAAGAGAAAATGGGAGGAAAAAATTGCAGGTCTAGGCTTCTCCGTCGGGTTTTACTGTGTTTGAGATATATTGAAAATATGCTATGACTCGGCTACCGGGGCCGTCGATTTCCATATATAATTCAAACTGATTTCCGTGTAACATACAGTGACTTTCGTAGCCGTCCATGCAAAAACCCAATCCGTAGCTTCCCGACCTTCGGATCGGGGTCCCCATTAAATGATGTCCGTCTGATATCCCTGGCTATCATGGACACAAACCTCATACCTTTTTATAACTATGATGCTTTTAATTTCCAGCAATTAAAATGCATATCTTTAGAAAATAAAAATTGGTAATGTGCATTTACTAATTGGAGATTTTCTACTGAGATTTAGGTCAATATTTGGACAAAGCATTTACAGGAATTATGGAAACGGAATTTGGAAATATATTGCATATGTTGAGAATATTTTCGGTTTTGGAAATTCCTTGGTGTCCAAACTTCCTTGGTCTATAAATATTGAAGTTTGCATTTCAAGCAAACTAATCCTCATAGCCATAAAAACTACCTAGTTGTGTTGTTACTGGTGGAGCCGCCTATTAGGAGAGGAAAGTAACCTAATTAGGCGAAATCTCTTACGACCACTCGGTTTAAAGACTTCTTTGGGATTGAGAAGCTCTATTAGTACCGTTGGTGGGAAACTAGATAATTGCAGTTTATTATTAATTTTCGATTGATTTGATTGACTAACAATTGTTGAACTTTGATTTCACCTAGTTTGTTTATACTTGAGAATCTTCTCTTCTGATATAAGATTCACTCAAACTAGATCGAAGTTTCGACGGGGATCTTTAGATTGTTTGTAGATCTAAAGACGTCTTGTGATAATCCATTTTTAACAGACTCCGTTTTGTGTGTGATTGATCACAAGAGATTCAAGTTGATTGTGTGCAGGTGTTTATTGAAGATCTAAGAAGATTTGAAGACGAAGAAGATTTCTGATTTGGGTTCATAATCTTTGGTGTGCACAATACTTGTTTCGGCTGGAAAAGGATCCAACTATAATCGGTTTATCTTTTTGATAGATTTGATTGATTAGTTGAGTAGATCAGCATCAATACGTTTCTTTGTGATTAAAAGTATTGATTGCAAAATCTTAACAACTACTTTGGTAATTGTTGATAAGATAGATCTAAGGACCTGACAAAGGAGTTTATTGGGATAAATGGAAGAGACTTTTGTCGAACTCATATCACGTTGTTTGAAAAGAGTTGTTACCGAAAAGATTTGTTGTTCCTTTACTGTTTGGAATACGAACCAAAGGAATTGTTCCAAGTTCGTGACTTACTGCAAGTTGGAGGCGCAGGGATACAGACGGAACTAGGTCAACTATAGGTTTAGTTGCTTGGTCTCAACTATACGAAGTTGGTTTAGATTTTGTATAACGGCTTAATCCTGAGAGTATTCGATTCTGGACAAGGTCCCGGGGTTTTTCTGCATTTGCGGTTTCCTCGTTAACAAAATCTTGATGTGTATTTTACTTTCTATTTCCGCAATTATAATTGTTTTATTATAATTAGAAGTAAAATACACAAACATTAATTCATATTTACTTGATATTAATCCTATTGTGTTTGGTTAAGTCCGAACCTTTTATCAAGTAAACATACTTCGTTGTTGTATTGTCTCGATCTTGAATCCATAGACGATCACACGAAGTGTGAACCGATTAGTTGTATTGTCTCGACTCATTCCATAAAGAATCACTTTCGGAGAAAGGACTTATAGGTGGAAAAGTTTTAGATTGAGGTATATTTGGGTACCCTCGTCTTTTCAAGTTGCATTAACTAGTTGGTCAATATTTGGTAGCGGGTAGCTGTCCTTGGGGCACTTTGTTGAGATTGCTAAAGTAGATACAAATACGCACGCCTTCGTTCTTCTTAGGCACAATTACCATGTTGGATATCCACGTGGGATACTTGACTTCTCGTATGAATCCTGCTGCTAGGAGATTTTGCAACTCCTTTTCCACTGCTTCCTAGTAGATGTCTGCCACCTTATGGATACGTTACTTGAATGGTGTCATTTCTGGTTTGAGCCGAATGTGATGGGAGACCAAATTCGGGTAAATTCCTGGCATGTCTTCCATTGACCATGCAAAGACATCTGTGTAGTCCTTGAGTAGCCTTTGTAGTTGCATATCCTCGTCCTCTTCTAGTAAAGTTTCGATGTTGATCATCTTTGGCTCCGTCTCCGTTCCGATGTTGATTTTCTTTGTTGGTTCCACCGGTGAAAACGTTGGTTTCTGAGGTTGTAGAGGAGTGCATTTATGTAATTGTCATTTAGCAAAAGTGTCCGATATTGGAGTGGCGGAGGTGCTTGCTTCCTAAGCTGAGGGGGCTTCAGGAACTTTGAAACCTCCCTCCTTTACTTCATTGGCGTTCGCCCTTCGTCTTTTTATTTCGTGCTGTTGCGCATCAGCTCTTTATTCGTTGACTCTGACCTTTGCTAGGTTGCATAGCCTTGCGTCTTGTTGGTCACCTTTGATTTCCATCTCACTTATAGGTGTAGGGAATCGAAGGTATTGATGATAGGTCGAAGCCGTTCCTCTTAATCGATGGACCCATAGTCGTCCCATAATGACGTTGTAGGGCGAAGGTGCTTCCACAACACAGAACCTTGTATTGGTTACTAGGGGTCCTGCGCGTACCTGCAACACAATTTATCCTTTTGTTCTGGAGACTGCTCTATTGAAACCGTATATTGTGCAAGTGGATAAATCCATTTGCTCAGCTGTTAAACCCATTCGTAAGTAGGGTTCGTAGAACAATACATTTATCGAGCTTCCCCTGTCTATGAGGACCTTCGTAACATTCCATCAATGTATTGGAAGAGTGATCACAAGTGGGTCGTTGTGCATCTCAACTTCTTGGTTGACGTCTCTTGTTGAGAATGTCAATGGCGTAGCCATCCATTCTTCTCAAGTGCTGGTAGGTGGTCCACCTAGCTTGAACACCTCGTGGGCTTCTAGCTTTCTTCTGTTTCGAGCCAACTCGAGGATGTCTTCGAGTAGCTCCTCCTGGCCTCCGTTGGAGAATGTGATCATGTTGATGTATTTGCCGTCCTGAGGTAATTCTACCCTTTTCTTGGGGACTACCTTAGTATCTGCTGGTTGTATTTGTACATACTCCATGAATTTTCCTTCGTCTATGAACCTTTGAATCGTGTTCCGTAGGTGATATCATGTGTCAGTTGTATGCCCATAGTACTGGTGGTATTCACATTACTCCTTAGCATCCTTCGTTTTATCCGGATGCTTTCCCCTAGTATTAGGGTAGGGAAAACCCGGCTTCGCTCCTACCTTGCTTAAAATATGGGAAAATGTTGTGTTTAGCTTTGTGTAGACTTTATCTACAAACTATTCTCTTCCTTTTCCCGTGCCTTTGCCATCTTCATATTTTGATCTTTTGTCTCGGGAGCTGGTTCTGCCCCCAGCTTCGTTTTGCCTCTTAGGTATCTCCGTAATTGGTTCCAGAGAGTTTATTTATTGGAGAGCTGTTGTTGCCTTTGTTTGTGCTCTGGGGTTATCCTTTTGGATTTTTTAAATTCTGATGTAGCGATCCTGGACAACCCGAAGCTCGCCTTCGGAATCTAGGGATCGGTTGTGGAGTTCCACGAAGATAGCTGAGGTTCTATCAAGTCCATACTTATAGCAATTAATGTTAATTTCTGGATTAACTTTCCTGATTGCTTAGCACGTCTTTTTCCACCTGTCTGTGTACTGCATATCAATATTTCCTAGGGTCTGATAGATAAAGCAAATAGCCTATCTAACCTTGCCTTTGTTGATTTGTTAAGCATGTATGTCTCCAAGAACACCGTAGACAATTGCTCAAAAGAGTCAATTGAGTTTGCTGGTAAATTATCATACCATGCCAATGCTGATCCCGTCAAGCTTGCAGGGAAGTACCTACAAAGTACTATCTCATCTCTTTCCCAATGGGCAAGGACACGAGTGTAGTACCGTAGGTGGGCTGCGGGATCTGAGGTACCATTGTATGCCTGAAACGTAGGTAATGGGCATTTCGGAGGGATAGGCTCCCTCAAAATGAGAAAAGACAACGGACATGTTGTCGCTTCTTGGAGTACCTCTTCTAGCCTTGCTCCCGCGTGGCTAGTCTTCAATCCTTGTATTTCTTTTCGCATTTTCTCCATTTGTTCCATGACCATGCCCACATTGTGGGCATCTATGGAAAATGCCTCGTCATAATAGGACTGAGAGGGATTGTAAGTTGGATCTACCTCGTCTAGATCGTGTCGTGTTTTCCTAGCTCCCCCCGGTGGGTTCAGATTCCCCCTACGTCCTTCTGATATAACTCCGTGCTCACGACTCTTCAACGGAGGGTGAGTGTGGGAACCTTCGATCTGTATATCCAATATATCCTTAAAGTTCTAGTTCTCCTGAGCCATCACGTGCATAGCATCCTCGTGCTCCTTGTTACGTAGTAGCAAAGCTGCTACTTGCGTTGCCATTTGTTTTACAATGTGGATTCCACCACCCTGAGGAGTGTTTTCGGTCGGATCCTCAGAGTCATCCACTCCTTCTTCTATGACCGGAGCATCGGGATCTAGCTGGATAGGAGTTAGGTTTCCCAACCCTCGTCCCGTAGGATCTAAGGTTCTGTTTAACCCTTCGTTAGCCGCAGGTGGCTTCGTAACATGGGGATACTCCGGTAACGACATGCATAAAGTGGTTGTGCTCCCGATGTTTGCCCCATCCCTTCAGCAGGGGTAGGTGGTTTGTTGGTAGCCGTTCTTCTTGTTATTTCGCTTTTTCCGTCCTCAGCTTCATTTCTTTGATTCACTTGAGATGGTTTTTGAGATCTTCCTCTCGTAACCGCTGGTCGTGAGCTTGTTGGTACATCACTTGGTTTCTGCATGCTTTTGGTCTATGAACTCAAAGAACTTACGTAAATAACAGATGAACAAATCACTAGAAAGTGAGATCCATCGTTGTTGAACTCAGATCTCTTCGTTAAAGAAGACACGTAAGTTAAAAAATAAAGAAACATAAAAATTCAAGCTGGTGAGCAAATCCTTCTAGCGCCAAACTGTGACTACTAATTTTCCCATAGTCTACGTAATGTATACAGCTCAGAGGATCGGATACCATGAAGTATTGATACCACTGTCGAACTGATAATGCTAAGTTGTAAAAGGTATTCAAGATCACAATAATAACGAAGAACACAAATATAATGTAAATGCTACTAAGTTATCATGAGACACAAGAGATTACGTGGTTCGACTTTTGTCTACGTCCACGGGGTAATGAGTGATTTTTTTTTATTAAGTTGTGGTGGTTACAAAGATCTTAAATGCTTCCCAAAGTAATAGAGAAAACTCAAGTTGAAGTTAATACTTAAGTTCTAAACATTAAAGAGGTATAAGCTTAAGACTAGATCTTCTTCTCCTAGATATTGAATGCCCTTTGTTTGTTGGTGAAGCTTGGTATTTATAGTCCTTCTGCTCCAGATATATCTTCGTTGTCTTGGGGTTCATCGTCCCCTGATACACCTTCCGTACAAATGGTACCTTCGTTCACCGCACGCTTTCTCCAGTCGGACTCTGCCACCTCAACTGACCCACGTTCCTTCGGGAACTTCCTACCCTCAGTACAGATTGTACCTTCGTTCACCGCTAGCCTTCGCCAGTCAGACTCTGCCACCTCATCTCTCTCCATGTGCTTTTGTTAAGTGTGTAGATAAGAGATTTGCGCATTTAATGTTGATTGGATATGTTATCTACCTATGTCCCTTCGCCATCTGCCGATCCCTATACTAGGTTCTACTTTTCCATCTTAGCCTTCGAGGTATCCCTTCTTGGGATAAGATAAAGTAGATCTGCGAAGGTGTCTCACTCAGGTTCCTCTGTGTTGCGAGGGCTACACAATTATCTTGCATGCGACCACTAGAACCGTGACACGTGCTCCGAAGAATATTGATATTCACATTAGAGTTTAGTCCATACAGATTTCCGAATGAAATATTGGGTGTGGTTGTTAGACTCCCGCTTTTTCAATTGGTATCTGAGAAGGCAAACACGCTAAGACCTCATAAGTCTGTGTTTGTAGCAATCTGATTTCTGTGGATAGTAATTTCTCTCGCTCTTACGCACGTAGAAATGCCTTCCAAAGTTTTTTATTATGCCAAATATCTTGGGTTTACCTCAAAGGATAACTCCTTAGATGATTCTTCTGAATCCTGAGGTAGAGATTTTTTATCAGATCATGATAACATTCCCTCTAAAGTGACCGTTGACACTATGTCAGAATCAGAAATGGGGCTCACCAGAACTTTAAAAAAATCTGCTGAGATTATTGATTTTCAATTTTCTAAAATTATATCTCTTGAAGAAAAATATGCTCAGATCATTGATGAACTTGGAAAGTCTCTTAATAGAGAACGGGAACTCTATAGTATCGTTGAGTCTTTTTCTAACAATATCGAAAACCTTGTTCAAGAAACTACTCTTCAGCGTGAAAATATTAGTATGCTTGAAGATACCATCAAAGAAGACTCAATTAAAAGAGAATGTTTAATCAAGAATCATTCATCAGAATTAAACAGCTTTTGTGTTGAAAAAGAGAAACTTGTTGCATCCATTTCTCTAGCCCAAGAATAGTGCAAGTCCTTGAAAAGGGAAAACTC
Organism: Papaver armeniacum; assembly: GCA_023531295.1. Classification (NCBI taxonomy): domain Eukaryota; kingdom Viridiplantae; phylum Streptophyta; class Magnoliopsida; order Ranunculales; family Papaveraceae; genus Papaver; species Papaver armeniacum. The sequence goes on from JAJJWW010003878.1 coordinate 509,130, forward strand.
TGTTTTAGTGAGTAATTCATATTCATTGCCTAATTTTAATACTTATAAGGTATTACCTAGAATGGAGAAAATTACTCTTAAGGAAGTGTCTGCTAATAAATGCTTGCATGACTTGCAGATATCCGAAAGGGCTATGAATCTAAAACAGAATTCAACAAATGGTTCTTATCCACGAACCAGTTCATTCTGCGGGAAAAAGAATCATAATGTTCTACATTGTTATGCTAGAAAGAAACAGATTTCTGATCTTCAAAATCTACTTCTTTTTACAGTCGACAGAGTAAATTGTCTAGCGACGTCTACAATGGATTTCATTCCTGCAGAAAACCAGAACTCTCATAAAAGATGTTTCCAAGGTCACCCTTCTAGAAATTTATACAGGAATCGTGTCCCTCTTAATGGTGAAAATATCTATGCCACAAATGTACACATTCCCTGTAGTTATGAGAAAAAGTCTGGCAATTCTAAGTCTGGAAGTTGGAATTTTCACAATTCTCATCCTCTGGAACCGATTTCTAGAGGTCCTAGACTTAATCCTCAGAAAAATCCTTGTGACGGATACTCAAAAGGGTTTATGTCTAATTCTTCTAGAATAATATATAACCAAAGGAAGGTAAGCAAGGTTTTTAAAATCGCACGATTTACGATTCAAATCGTGCGATTCGGTTCATTTTCTCTCATAACAATTCAAGGCGTACTGTTGAATCGAACCTTCTTTAGAATCGGAACATTCTTGCAAATATGTGATTCTTGACTACGTTGACTACTGATTGAGTGGCTATAATTAAATCTAAAAAGAAACTTAGCTAAGGAGATTCGAACTCCAGACCATTGTCGTACTGGTTGGTAGTCAGACCACCATACCAAGTCATTTTTTTTGTGATTATAGTCAACTTTACTCATACTTATAAAAAATTTATCCATCAGATTTTTTAAACTAACTCTTTTTTTTATATTTTAAGGTAATATAAAAATTACTATGAATCTAAGATTCACGATTTAATATACGATTCGATTCTCAAAATTGCAAAACCGATTTGCGATGCGATTTACGATTTCACAACCTTGAAGGTAAGGAATACACGATACCCAGAAGCTATTTACAACTCTTCCCTCAATCTGAAGAGTGTGATTACGTCTCACTCTGTTACCTAGTTATAGTTATATTCATTCTTGAAACTAACTTGAGAGTTGCAAGAATGATATTTGTGGGATACTCAAGTGTGTTGTATGATATTGATTGATCTTGTGTTTTTATTCTGAATTAATAAAAACAAATAGTGTATTTCCTTATTGTGGATCATTCCTTGTAGTTGCAGGAAATCCTACACTACACCCCTCACAAGAATCTATATAATCAAATCATTTTAGGATGAACAATTGTAATTTTTATTGATTAAATTCTTAAAATGCTTACAAGGTGAAATGGAAATTAGTTAAAGAATTACAATCACTCTAAACTTTCTCTCTCTTAATGACTTGCCCAACACTCGAAAAAAGATCTCTCCTCAATAGGCATGTTCAACTCTTTATATAGGGTATTACATAGTGGATGAAAGCTAAGCTGTCCTTTATTTTCGGGAATGACTTGCGAAATATCGCAAGTATACAAATATATAATCTCGCAACTCTCCTAGATCTCGCTAGGTCTTCACATCTTTCTCGTGTTTTGGTTGTCGTCATTCATTGCGTCATTTATATTACTCATCTGCGATACCTTCGCAATGCTGTCGTTTATTGATCTCGCGAGGTATTGATGTCGCGATATTCTCCTACATCTTGCCTCTTCTCATGTCTTCTCTGCCTTGAATAGAATGTCATGAGAACTAGTATTTTTGAAATGTCGCAACCATTTGCTTTTCATCAATTTTTGCCGACAAGATTCCGTGAATTAGGGATGACCGCTTACACGTGTCTAAAATTTCCCCTTTTTACCGGCACATTTAATGCTATCCAGTCACCCTTTTCTTGTCTATTTAAGGAGGAGTTCCTTATGAAAGTGTTTCTTTTCTTTTACTTCGTCTTCTTCATCGTCTCGCAACTTTTACCGCTGTTTTTCTTCCCCGCAATTCTTCTCATCATCTTTCTCGCTATTGTTCTTCTCGCTCTTTGTTCTCACCTCTTTTATACTATTGTTTCTATGGAGCCATCAAGGTTTGTTAATTTTGCTGAATTTGATCTTTTTGTGATTGATCTCTCCTATTGAAGTTGTTTTATTTTGACATTGTTCTTCTTTTAATGATTACCCTGCTGTTTTTGTTTTAGCAAGAACAAATCTAACACCAAGTTCACCGTTCTGAACCCTATCGTCCCCGTGGGCTCGCAACCGAAAATCGTTGTTACTAAAAGAAAATCTGCGAATAGCAAGGTATTTAAGAAACATTTACTCTTCTAATAACAATATTGTTGCCTCTGTTTCTTATTTAACTTGTAATTCGCAGGATGATAAAAATGTGGATAAATCCCCTAAGAAATCTCGTCGTTCTAAGCCTGTTGCATCTTCTATTTCCTTTCCTTCATTCAAACTCACAACTCCTTCTGCAGTATCTTCGCAGGATAAACCATCTTCTCTTGCGATATCTTCGTAGTATAAATCAATTCCTCCTTCGCATGATAAACCATCTTCTCCTGCGATATCTTCGCAGGATAAATCAATTCCCCCTTCGCATGATAAACCATCTTCTCCTGCGATATCTTCGCAGGATAAATCGATTCCTACTCCTATTCTCGCCGTCTATGAAAATGCCACTATCGATATTCCTGAATTTTCCATCAATGAAGTTCCTCAAGATGGACCCCTTTCTACTTTTACCATCAATGCCTCTGTCTCGCCCCCACTCATTAATCTTCATCAAATTTCCTCTTCTGGCATTTCTATGACCAAGGATGATTCAATTCTTCCTTCTTCTCCCATCATTACCTCTTTATCTGGGTCTACCCCTCTTACCAAAGAAAATCTGGAGGGAATGGATGTAGCCTTCAAAGTTTTATCAAACATCATGAATGATGTCAAGAAGACCTCCATTGATCCCATCAGGTCTAGCATTTGCGAGTCTTTGAGTAGATATTTTGGTTCTGACAAAACGTCGCAGATGTCTTTAGAACAAGAAGTTAACATATTGAAGAACAATCTTCAAAACATTTCGCTGGATCGTGATAATCTTCGCAAGAAGAACGAAGAATTGAAAGGTATTAATTCTCCTCCCACCCTTTTTTTTTTTTAAAACCTTGTTCGCCTTTCAAGCTTTAAACCAGAAACGAAAAATGGAGATATATCAGTTGGAATCTGTCATTGAAGAAACTCGAATGGATAGAGATGTTTGGATGGAGCAATATAACCAGTTAGATAATCTTCATACATACTCTGTGGATCAAATAGATAATCTTACCCAAGAGAATGTTCACTTAGTTCAGAAGCAAGACTCGCTGAATAATGAATTATCTCATCTCTCGTATTCTTTGAATAAATCTAATTTGGAGTTGGAAACCTTATCAGATGAGAATGGAACTCTATCTCAAGAGAAGAGAGTTTTGTTAAACAAGATGGCGATTGCTTCGCAACAGCTTGATGTCTGTCAGAAAATATGTAATGAAAAGGAACAATCTCTCTGTTCGCTGAGAAGTAAACTTCAAGAATTCACTGTTGAGAGGGACAAAATTATTCAGGGTAGAATAACTTTAAGTGTGAAAACCAGCCAACTGAAAGACCAATATTCCAAGTTAAAAGAATCCTATTCTTCTATTTCTAAGGAAAATAACTTGCTTGTTTCCAATGAAAAGAGTTTGCGCTCTCGATTAAAAGGTTTGGTTGGAGATAATTTTGACACTGCCATGGATCACTTGGAGAATAGTTGCTTGGCTTTGACCCAACATCTTATTTCGCAAAAGGAAGGTAGTCATAGAAATTGACTGCCTCATCTATTCTTCCTTTATCAAGTCTTCCAATCTTTTGTCTATATAACTCCTTTTGTCCTTTGTTTTTGCAGAGTCCGAAAAAGATCTTCGCTCCTCCCTTTCTATTTTAGAGTCTAACTATGCCAAGATTCGTAAGGAGAATTCGTTACTTGTTTCTACTCTTGCTAAGTCTCGCGACCGGGCCGAAAGAAGATTGGATTATCTTACTCACTCCAAAAACATCCAGAGTAGAAATCACCAGAGGGCACTCCTTCGCCAATTTCATCTCAAAGCAGAAGTCATCGTGAATGATATACTATTGTCCAAATCTCTCGACCCTGTTTCTATCGAACCTCTAGAAGTTGAAGAGGATGAAGTCCCCAATTTTCCTGATAGTGATTATGAGTACGAAAGTGGCGAGGATGTCGCGAATGAAAAGGCGATCCCCTCTAATAATGAAGCTGTCAATAATGACCCTAGTGAAGGGGGTTCTGGCGAGAATCAACCAACTGGCAAAAATGTGAAAATTGTTGAAGAATGTTTCACATCTCCTGCTGGCGAAAAGAATGATGTAGAGAGTTAAACTTCTTTTATGATTTTGTATTTTCTAGCTTCTTTATCTTCACAACTTTTTGCATAAGACGCTTTTCAATTCCTTCTGAAGTGCACTTTTTGTTGAACAATTCTCTTATTTCCTCTTACTATCTTATGAATGACTTTTTCTTTTGTGGTTTTGCTTATATTCAAACGATGAAGTAAGTCGTTCTGAATTAATATTTGCAAGTTCAGTCTCGCAAGCTTGTTCGCTTACTCTTTTTGTGTGGTCTTATTTTGCCTTCCTAGTTAAAGGTCTTATTGCGCCACCCCTCGTTATTGCGACAAAATCGCAGGACGTCTGTACATTTTTCATGTAAAGACCCATTGATCTTGCCTTATCATTTTCTTAGTATTATTGCCTCCGTAGGATGTTTTTGTTGCGACAACATGACAGGCCTAGAAGTTCTTGCGAACTTAAAGACCCATGACATTGCCGTCTTGCGACGAAATCGCAGGACGTCTTTACACTTTCATGTAAAGACCCATTGATCTCGTCTTATCCTCGCGTTAGTATTATTTCCTCTTCAGGATCATCGCACAAATATGACAAGCCTAAATTTTCTTGCGAAAATAAAGCCCCATGACATTTGCGTCTTAAGACACTTATCAGCTCCCTAATGGAGGGTGCCGCCCTTATCATCTCCCTGGTTTCCCCTTCAAGGAGGCGTACATCGGCCATACAAGACTAGATCCTCCCATCCGGTCTTAACAACAACCAGTTTTTTTCGCAGCCTCTTATCCCTTATACCTATAGGGATTATGGTTACGAGACTGCACCCTAAGTGGAGTTTTCTTCGGGCCGAGTGCAGCATGTGCCAAGACTTGCCAAGAATGGCCGAGACACTTCAAATGCCCAGGCACTCTTGGCTCAACCGTGTACCTCGGTGCCTTGGTCATACACTGACTCCTTGGAAGAGACCCTCGGTCGTCCAACCAGGGTATAACCTTATATAGTTGGAAATCCAAGGTATCTCCCCCAGATGGCCTTTATTGACCCAAAATTTCCATGACTCAGGTTCCAGGGGCGGTGTAACCTTTTCCCTGAGCCATGTCAAGAGATACCCCCTTATATGACGCACTTTAGGTCTTACATTTGCCTCTTGCGAAATATCATTCGCTAACTAGGGTGTACGCCATAAAGGTTCGTCCCATTCGTATAAATCATTCATTTTTGATTATCTCTTGTTATTTTATTTGCGAGATATTCGCACATTCTCAATCAATCTTTTGCAAAAACTTTTTATATAAATTCATTTCACTTCATCCATTCAGTACTTCGCAATCTAATCTTTTCCCACAGTCTTTTATGGGTAATATCTCTTCAAATATAATCTATTCCATGGTCTATCCAATCTGTGGCCCACATCTTTGCCCTCGGGATCCATCAATCTATATGCCCCTGTTCCAACTATTTCCTTAATGATATAAGGTCCATCCCATTTTTTCACTAGCTTGCCACCACCTTATCGCTGATATGCTGGCGTTTCTCTCAATACTAGATCGCCTGGTTGAAATTCTCTTGTCTTGACACGTTTGTTATATTTTCTGGCTAATCTTCGCTGATAATTCTCCATATGTTGTAGTGCTCTTTCTCTTTTCTCTTCTAATTCATCTAGCTTGATTAAAATGTTACCCGCACTAAGATTTTTCTCCCAAGCTTCTTTCTTTGTGGTTGGAATCATAACTTCTGTTGGAAGTACAGCTTCAACTCCATATGTTAAACAAAAAGGTGACATTCCCGTAGCTTCTCGCCTGGTTGTATTATAAGCCCATATTGCATTATGCACTTGTTCACACCATGCTCTATTATGTCCTTCTAACTTCTTCTTCAATATGTCTGCGATTATTTTGTTTGTTGCTTCTGCCTGTCTATTAGCCTGCGGATATAAAGGAGTTGATTTCCAATATTTTATCTGAAAAGCATTAAGCAACAGTTCTATATTTTGTCCTTCAAACTATTTCCCATTGTCAGATACCAACTGTGCGGGGATTCCAAATCTGCATATAATATTCTCGAATATGAAGGTAAAGATATCTTTATCGCTAATGTGTTGTACCGCTTTTACTTCTGCCCATTTTGTGAAATAATCTGTAGCGACAATTAGATATCTTCTCTGGCCTGCGTTCTGGTAAAAATGGTCCCACAATGTCTAAACCCCACTTTCCAAAAGGCAATACACTTGTTGAAGAATTTAATGGTGCCCCAGGTGCATGTATTTTCTTTCCGTGCCTTTGGCAATCTTCGCAACGCCTTGATATTTGTTTCGCATCCTCATGCATATACGACCAATAATAGCCTTGCATTTTTGCCTTATGTGCTAAAGATCTTCCGCCACTGTGATTGCAAGCATCCCCACTGTGCAACATCTTTAATATTGTTTCTCCTTCTCTTCGTGTTAAACATCTAAGCGAGGGTCCATTAAAGGATCTTCGGTACAATACCCCATCTCTTAGTTCATAATTTGTTGCACGGCTTTTTAATTTGTGTGTCTCTAATCTGTTTCTTGGTGTTTCCCCTTTCATCAGATATGCATGAAGTTATGCTCTCCAATCTTCATCGCAGAGCATTTGTGTTCCATCTTCTATTAGCATCACATCTGTCTCTTGCTCTTCCTCTTTATTAATTGATGGTGATAGAAGTGTCTATATTTTTATGCATCTCGCAGCTGGATCCGTCATCATACTTGATGTAAAGGCAAAAGCATCTGCGAGTCTATTATCTCTCCTTGATATATGTCTCCATTTTATTTTTGGTATCTGTATTGACAACTCTTCAACAAGTTTCTTGTACTTTTTTAAAGATGGTTCATTTGTAGTATATTCTTCTTTTATTTGGCGAATAACTAATTGTGAATCACTAGTGATTCTCACATTTTCCAACTTCATTTCTATTGCGAATCGCAGAGCATGTATTATAGCTTCATATTCTGTTTCATTGTTAGTAGATGCAAACTCCAATCTGAAAGAAAAAACTATTTTATTGCCTTCTGGCGAAATCAAAATGATCCCAACTCCGTTGCCTTCCCCATTTGACGATCCATCTACCAATATTTCCCATCTGTTTGGCTCAGTTAACAAATCTTTTGGATCTCCATGGTCTTCTTATATATCCATCATTTCTTCCACTGCTTCATCCTCTTCCAAAGGAAACTCTGCTAAAAAGTCTGCAACAACTTGTGATTTTGGTGAAGATAGTATTTCATATTTGAGTTTGAAATGACTTATTTGAGCATTCCATCTCTCAACCCTTCCTGACCTTTTTGAATTTTTCATTACCGACTCAATTGGTACTTTTGTCATTTGAGTGTGTGCTTGGAAGTATATGCGAAGTTTAAATGTTGCATAAACTAATGCCAAAATTAATTTTTCAATTTTTGAATAATTCCTCTCCGCGACATTGAATGTTTTGCTGATGTAATAGATTGGCTTTTCCACTCCCGCATCTATTCGCAATAATACTGCGGTTAGTGCATGCGAGGTTGTCGCAAGGTAGATTAATAATTCCTCCCCTGGTTCTGCCTTTTTTAAAATTGATATATCCATTAGATGTTCTTTTATTCCTTGTAATGCTTTCTCACATTCATCGGTCCATCTAAATTTCTCTCCCTTTTTGAGTATGTTGAAAAAATGCTTACATTTGTCGGACGATCGCGAGATGAATCTTCCTAGCGAAGCTAATAGTCCATTTAACTTTTGCACATCTTTCACCGTCGCTGGCGTTGGCATATCGCGAATCGCTTGTACTTTCTCTGGGTCAACTTGTATTCCTTCTTTTGATACAATGTAACCTAAAAATTTTCCTGATGCAACTCCAAATGTACATTTTTCTGGATTTACTTTGATGTTGAAATGTCTCATTTATTCAAAAATTTCCCTCAAATCCTGTACATGGTCTTTTGCTTCTTTACTTTTTATTAACATGTCATCCACATATACCTCTAGTGTTTTGTGTATCCATTTCGCGAACACCTTTTCTACCATCCTTTGATATGTTGCTCCAGCATTTCGCAGACCGAATGGCATTTTTGTGTAACAGTATAACCCTCTTGGAGCAAAGAAAGCAGTATGTTCTTGGTCTTCCTCAGCAAGCTGGATTTGATTGTAGCCTTTGTATCCATCAAGAGATGATATCCTTTCATTTCCTGCCGCTGATTCGACCATTTGCGGAATATCTGGCAAAGGAAAGCTATCTTTTGGACACGCTTTATTTAGATCAGTAAAATCTATGCAAATTCTTATCCCTTTTTTCTTCTTTGGGACCACGACCATATTTGCTATCCATTCGGGATATTTTGCTTGTCTAATGATTCCTGCGTCTAGCATCTTCTGCAATTCTTCTTCTATTTGAGGATGATATGTTGTTGCGATTTTTATTATTCTTTGTTTGAATGGTCTTGCATTTTTGTCAATCTCCAATTTATGGCACGCCACAAATGGATCTATACCAGGCATTTCATCCATGTCCCATGCGAAAATGTCTTTGTAATCTCGCAATAAATCAACAGTACTTTTTTCTTCATCTGCATCCATTCTAGTCCCAATTTTTAACATCTTGGGTTCTTCTTCAGTTCCGACGTTCACTTCCTTTGTCGGCTCTGCCGCAGTGTAGCTAGCCTTCGGTTCTCCCATAGGCGTTGGTCCTTTTATTTCCTTCGCAAGCTCATTCTATTCTTCCGAGATTTCGCCAGGTATTCCTTTTCCTTCTTCTGCTCTTATCATGTAAGTTCTAAATTCTTCTTCCTTTTTCACTGCTCTTGCCATCTTTTTGCGATCTTTTCACCTCTTCATCTGTTCTTCATAATGTTTTACCTCAATTTGATGATATATGTTTCCTTTATCGGTATCTCCTATGATTTCGCTAATCCCACTCGGAATAGGAAATTTAACACATTGATGAAATGTCGAGGCGACAACTTTTATTGCATGTACCCATGGTCTTCCCAACAACATGTTGTATGGCGATTCCATATCCACTACACATAACGTCACTTGTGTTTCAATTTCTCCCAACAGAATTCGCATTTTTATTTCCCCTTTAGGTTTTGTTATAGATTTGTCGAAACCATGGATATGATATGTTGAGGAAGTCATTTCTTCATTTTTATACCCCAATTCTTTATAAACATGATAAAACATTATATTCACTAAACTCCATGTGTCCACCAAAGTTCTATTTATTGCCAATTCTTCCACTGTTTTTGTTAGTTCTCCTTCTTCCTTGCTTGCGCTTATCGTAATCACTAGTGGAGATGTGTGATTTAAATTCTCTCTTGATATCTCCGTTGCTGTGAACATAATCTTCTGTTTTTCCCATTCTTTCAAGGGTGTCGCCTTCTCTGATGTTATAATTTTCTTTCCTTCAAAATCTCGTTTGTGTATTCTCCCTCTGATACTTTCATGAAATTTATTAACCACCGTCTTTGTAATCATACTACATTCCAATTCTCCATTACTCTCCTTGATTCTGGATTTCTCCAATTTATCCATCATACTCCTGATTTGAACAATTTTAATGACAATATCCAATCTCTAATCTTCAGTGCTCCCTGTTTTTAGCGCCAATATGTAGTTGCAGGAAATCCTACACTACACCCCTCACAAGAATCTATATAATCAAATCATTTTAGGATGAACAATTGTAATTTTTATTGATTAAATTCTTAAAATGCTTACAAGGTGAAATGGAAATTAGTTAAAGAATTACAATCACTCTAAACTTTCTCTCTCTTAATGACTTGCCCAACACTCGAAAAAAGATCTTTCCTCAATAGGCATGTTCAACTCTTTATATAGGGTATTACATAGTGGATGACAGCTAAGTTGTCCTTTATTTTCGGGAATGACTTGCGAAATATCGCAAGTATACAAATATATAATCTCGTAACTCTCCTAGATCTCGCTAGGTCTTCACATCTTTCTCGTGTTTTGGCTGTCATCATTCATTGCATCATTTATATTACTCATCTGCGATACCTTCGCAATGCTGTCGTTTATTGATCTCGCGAGATATTGATGTCGCGATATTCTGATCCTACATTCTTGATCCATTAACCTCCTGTAACCGATCCACGAGCGTCCATGTATTCTTCTTGTGAGTTTATAGGGTTTCCATACAAGGGTTTCCTTCTCTTGTTCACAAACATATATATATATATTATATTATTTTTCCATCCTTAATTAAAAAAAAATATATATATATATGTGGAGAACTCTTTAAGACCTCAGGAAGTGGGGAATCTTGATAGGGATGTGATTCAGTTCAAGAACTTGTTTTGAAAAAGATGATTGCAAGGAAAGAGTACAACTTCTGGATTGCTGAATCTATCAAGGATTTAATTCACTTTCAGAATGACTCAAAGGTTGAATTTGCAAACCTTCAACTGCAAATAAATCATCTCATTGATGGTCAGACCAAAATCCTTGAAAATCAAAAGATCTTGATACTGAATCAGAAGAAGCTTATCGTGGATTGAATCAAGGGTAGGCAACTTGCTCGAAAGGTGAATTTTTTAACTCATGAACATGGAGTCTCCACGGTCAAAAGAATTAAGGATATCAGCAATACCTTTTAAGATGGAGTCTAGAGAGGTATGAAGTTATCAAAGAAATATGATTTTGTCTAGGAAACTTCTTGTGTTTTTAAGAAGGATAACTAGGGTTTGGAATAGCAAATATTGCAATGATTTTGTCTGATTACACATAGCTATTGCCAACGATTTCATCTTGCAATGTTTTTAGATTTATTTATTTAAATTCTAAGTTATTTGGAAGATGATTTTGCAGTGTTTAATCTTTATTGGTTTTATATATTTCAAAAAATATGTTATGGGATATGTGTGTTTACGTCCGTGAACTAAATATCTCATATATGGTCAAAAGTTAAGTCTATTATGTCTTTATGCAAATATTGATAAAAGATAGAATGAACTTTTGAATATTCCGCAGTATTGATCTTTCTCTGATCCACTTCTATGTGAAAGTATTGTATGGCTCCATAAGTATTCTTATGTTGAGCATTTCCGAATAAATTAATCACTAGGTCTCTTGTGATTAATTTATTCGAGTTTTCTGGATACAAATTCATGGTTCATGTAATTTGTTAATGTCCAAATAAATCCTTCTTTTCTTGTAAAAGTAAGGTCACTCTTGTTGTTCCTTTTGGAATGACATGTTATGGGGGAGAGTTCTTAATTGAACTTGTGCTTAATTGCCAAATATTTGTGGGGAGTGCGTCTGTGGAATATTGTAGGAGTTATCTTGTATCTTTATAAACTCCTTGATGAATACATTAAGTTTCGACTATGTGAAATCATCGAAACCAAAGTTGATATGTTATCTTTTAGTCATGAATAATCTATTTGAGAATTTCATTATGATCCCGTTATTTTTTGTACCTTTGCCAATTTATATTGACAAAAAGGGGGAGAATTATTTTGTAGTTCACACTACATACATATGGTTTACGAATCATTATGTAAAGGGAAGTGGTTTTCATTGTGTGATGAAGTATCGACTAAGGGGGAGTGATGCATATCACCATAGTATTATTGTCAAAGTTGTGATACAATTGGACATTGATGTTGTGTAATAATACTATAACACTGTATAACAATGATTGAAAATAGTTGTTCTTCATAAGTTTTCGTATTGATATGGCTACGGATCTTCAACAACAATGATGCTAAGTTGAACACGTTCACAATCGCTGGAAGTACTTGAAGTGACGAAGAATTCAAGGAATATTGAAGAACCAAGGAAATCAAGCATGTTGGATGAGAAGCTACAAAGTTTATTTATTTTGTAATCCATATGTATTGATAGTTTTGTCACTAAAATTGACAAAGGGGGAGATTATTAGAGCACTGCTCGGTCGAACTCGCAAGGGTTGTTATCTCAATCTTGTTTGTCAAGTTTAGGTGATCAAAACTATAAGTCTTGATTTCTAGTCTACTTATAGTTATATCTCCGATTAGGATAAAATGTGTAGTTGAGCTTTAAACTTCACGGAGTTCATCGATTGAAGACGAATATCTACCGAGGAGAGCTTGGAGGAACTTCATCAACAAAAGGTATGTGGAGACTTAAACTTATCCGTCACTCAGAAGTATATTCTATTCTATCTCCTAATGAGACTAAGTCACATAGCCATATAGACTTTTATATTATACACATTTAATATTTCGAGCTGAGTATAACTCGCTTATATATTTCTCGAAATAAGTGTTGGAAGCTTTTTGCTTTAGCTACGTTCATCATTATTCTTGACGAGTTTTTAGTTGGAAACAATTTATTTGTTGGAAACTAAATAATAAGTCAAAAGATGATCATGTGAAAATTGCCTTGAAACATCTTACATGACTTGTGTGAGACAATCATTTGATATCGACTCGGAAAGTTTCGTATTGATCATTCAATCACTTGAAAATTACTTATAAACTAATATTTTGTGTGAGACAGTTATTGTTATCTTTTAGGGATGTTTCAATGATTGAAATGGGAGTTCAGAACGACTAACCCTTGTCTGGATACATCACAGTATGCATACCAGTATGATTCAGGTCCGGAAACCTTGTTTGCATACCAGTATGCAAACGGTTTTAACTGTTAAAGTCCTAGAACCAAGCTTGCATACTAGTATGCGAAGGGTTCTACCTGAGTTAAGTCCGGGACTGCTGTTTGCGTACCCGTTTGCAAACGGCTGGACAAGACCAAAGTCCGGAGCTATAGTTTGCGTACCAGTTTACCAACTTGGTGGTTAAAGTTCTAAAATCGGTTAAGTATGTTTTTATACTCATGACAAATATATTAATTATTAATAAATTAAGGAATGCAATCTTTGCAAACCGTGGCTTAATGTTCATGAATTGATTTCGGTATAAGTACTTTGTATAAATACGAATCAATCCGATTTTGTTTCAATTGGGTCTTATATACTTCTATGACACATATACAATTGAACAAATCTATGAGTAACACAATTAGATTAATTTGATTATCTTTCATGATTGATTGATCATCATATTTAATCTAGAAGTGTTAGATGAATGTGGTTAAGACAAAAGTGTTCATATGGCTAACTTTGGTTAACTATTGTTGAGCCAACTCAATATACACGTTTAGGTACGGTTACCCATATCTAAATGAAGGTATATTTCATCTGTGTGTAACAAGCTAAGACCATCTAAAGGTGGAGAGATATTGCTTTGGTTTTAAGAAAATTTAGCTCGAATCTTAAATCAAGTTTTCATCTAACGGTGAATATTGATTGCTTTGTTATTAAGCAATCAAAACCTGATTTGAAGACTATATAAGGGAGAACTCTAGCAACTGGAAAACCTAATCCCGGCACTTTCCTGTGTCATAGTTCCGACTAGAGTCGATTCTCCTTTAACCTAGGTTTTCCCAAAACCATTATAGGTTAACGACTTGAAGACTTCATTTGGGATTCATGAAGCCAGATCAAACTATTTTCTCTGTAGTTGCGTATTCTGATCTTACTTATTCTATCATGTTGAGTACTATCTTCTCTAAGATTTGATCGAGATTTATCTCAGATAGGTAAGATATAAAAAGTAATCACAAAGCTCTTCGTCTCATTCTTTGTGATTCCACAATAACTTCTTCTACTACCATATAGTTAAGTTATTGTGAGGTGATTGATATTTCTAGGTTGTTCTTAGGGAATATAAGACCGTATTATCAATTGGTTCCTGTTCACCTTGATTTATCAAAAGACAGAACAAAACTTCATAGGTACTTCTGTGGGAGACAGATTTATCTATCAGAATAGGCTTTTCTGTGTGAGACAGATTTTTCTATAAGTCTTCGACTTTGGGCTGTAGCAACTCTTAGTTTTGGGTGAGATCAGCTAAGGAAATCAAGTGCGTAGAGTCCTGTTGGGATTCAGAGGCGTAAGGAACGCAACTGTACCTTAATCGGTGTGAGACTTGGTTCGGGCTCAACTAAATTCCAGTCTGAAGTTAACTTGTAGTAGGCTAGTGTCTGTGGCGGCTTAATATAGTGTGGTGTTCAAATCTGGACTAGGTCTCGGGGTTTTTCTGCATTTGCGGTTTCCTCGTCAACAAAATTTCTGGTGTCTGTGTTATTTATTTTCCGCATTATATTTGTTTATATAATTGAAATATCATAGTTTGTGCGTAGTTCAATCAATTAGTAAATCTGACCTTTGGTTGTTGGATAAAAGTTAATTGACACTTGGATATTGGTTTTGATACCGTCCAAGTTATTCTCATACCGATCAGTTCACGGATTTGATTCTGTAAAATTGTTGGTTGATTTGAGAAAGAGATATAACTCTTGGATATCTTTCCTTAATTGATTCTGACTGTCTAGTTGATTCTCTTGGAATTATATTGGAGCTTATTCAATACAGATTGCCGAACGAAATATTGGATGTGGTTGTTAGACCCCCACTTTTTCACCAAGTATTGACTAAGACCGTGCGAAGAGTTTTTCATTTTTTTTTAAAAAAATCCTCTAATCAAAGTCAAGTTGGTTTGGTTCTCACTGCCCCGAGATAAGGGTTCAAGGTCCTTGTTATTCTTGATCCTGCGCTAAACCGATTTAGCTTGCTCACAAATTTGCGCAAGTATTGACTAATACCATGCAAGGAATATTTTTCGAAATATTTCCCCTAATCAAAGCCAAGTTAGAATCGGTGCTAGCTATGTGAGTGTTATTGCTAAACGACTCTGCTGGCTAGTACTGAAGTGCGTGGATTGTGCATTTATATCTGAATTTTGCATTTGTTGTAGGATTAGAAAATACGAATAATGTAAACAAATTGAGCATTCGTTTAGGCTTACCTTATGATGCGTGAATGGATTCAACATCAAAATGCATCCCGTAGTCAATTATGAACTATTACCAAGTTGCTGGAGTTCCAAGTTTTTGGCTCCATTTTGCTGCTTATCTATCAAGCACGGTCCTTCCCAAGACACCCCTATTAGTTCGACTATTTTGTGATTAGAAATCCCAATGGTGTGTAGGTCTAATTATTTTAAAATAGTGCAAGTTTGATCTTGGGTCGATCTAAAAGAACATATCATTGATTAGATAAACGAGCTAAATTGTTGATTGAATCGATGACTTGGAATGTTGGGTCTGACAAGTTAGATCGTTGGGGAAGTCTTAAGTTTGATTGATGGACCAAGGGCGCTTTTAGAAAAGCTCAGTTGTGGGGCGAGCAAGTAACGCTAAAATTGGCATAATGATATTTTTGTGATGTTTTTCGTTGATTTTTGACAAGTACACAACTTGATATCGATGAATATTTGAGATGTTATGATAAGAGAGCATGAGTATTCTGATTGTACTGCAACTTACACCGGAAGTTAATGTTCATGTTGCTAGGCGCGTCATTATTGACAACTGTCATCCTCACACGTGTGTGGTGCATGCGCGTGTTTTTTTTATCCGTCACTACAAGATTTCATACATCGCGGAATACATTGAAGATTATTCTCATGTAAGTCATCCAAGGTGATTGGCTTCCATTTGTAAGCGACACTGAGAAACAACGATCTTTGTCTTGTGTTGCTTTTACTTTCTCTCGTAATCTTCCGCGCTGACTCATATCTATGGGTGTTGCTCCGGTCCTATCCACTTCCAAAACACGCGGGACTAAATGAAATCCTCTATTGACAAGGGAGTTTGGACGAGAGTTTAACATATTTGTTTGATATTGATCAGAACCTCTGGCGGATCTGTTTTAGATTAGTACCTTTACTTAAAGGAGGAGTTCAAATATGTACCCAAAAATTCCCTATGCTTATCACTGAGGATGAGTTGTCGCATATGGACATCCTAATATCGTTGTTGTAGGTGATGTTTCGACCCCTTATCGAAGTAGATGTTACATGTTGCTCCGTGTCCTACTTATTTTTGTGTTTGTATTCCACAGGTTTTTATGGGGAAAGAAGGATTAGAAACATGTACCTTTCTAGTTGAAATTCCACCTTTATTTATAGATTGTAGAGGAATTATGTCTAGTCCAATATTCATCTGGATACATTTGGATACATATCTGGACCGAATGTTCTCCATGTTCATCTTGGTCCAAACCAATTTATCTTTTTTTCCTTGGGATCTCTAACATCTATGTTGGAATATTTACTTGGTCTTCTCAATAATTGATTCCCCCCTTTTCTAGGGATCTGTAACTTCCAGTTTTGAGTATATATCTGGTCTTACCAGTAACTAAGGGCAATTCCTATGGAATGAACAAACTTAGAGTTTGTTCATTTTGCTCCCACTATGGAATGAATAAACATGAAAAATGGATGTTCAAATCAACAAATCTGTTGATTTGAACATTGAGTTTCGGAACATCAAAAGAAAATACTTCATGATACATTGTAAGGACGCGCGATACGTGCCATAGACGGGGAGAAGAAGAAGGGATGAAAGGAATGTCAATTTTCTTGTAATAAATTTATTTGAGTGTAAGGATATAATAATTGAAGATAAATTAATTATGTTTCCAAAAAGAAATTAGGTGGGCCGAAGGAATGTCTCCCCTCATATATTCTCTCTCCAAAACTTCCAGGACACGATTATAATTATGGTTTATTTTTTATTATTTATTTTATTAGTTAATAATTTGTGGGACCAAACTCTTATTAGTTTATATAAATAAAATCATTAGTGGGACCCAACTCTTATTAGTTTATGTTAATAAAATCAAAAGACCCTAAAATATCCACCACCACCTAGTGGCGGAGCGAAGGGTTGACTAACATGGCTCTAACCCTTAAATTTTTAATAACTACATAAATTTTTTAGTTTATTTTATAAATAGTACTTTGCCCATATATATTTATGGTTTAGTTCACCAAAGTTTACATGTTTCTTTTTTTTTAAATAGGCCTCCTAAATGTCAATTTGTCACTTTTTGCCACCATCACCGCCCATCCCATGTAGGTTGTTGGACATAATTCTAATTTTCAATCACAAATGCCATGTATGAGGATCATGAAAATATTGTCTTGTATGATATCATCTCAAATATATGGTACCTTCCTTTATCAAAAGTGTTAAAAACAACCAACCAAATCTTCCACACTACGATGTTATCGATGTTTAACGACAACACAAAATTAATATTGTCCATCACTACTCACCAAGCATTCACCGTCCGTTCTTCCACCACAAACCGGGGAGCAGGAGCCGGGTTTTGAGGAGAGGAGGGAAAAATTCTTGGCAAGTTGGATACATGTGAAAAATGGACTTTGTATCCCATTTTACGATAAAGAACAAAATAAATATAATTGTTCCGCCCCTTAACCACCACTAATCTTTCATTGCTCCACCTCTTCTACTACTCATTAGAAAATATCTATTGATTCTATTTAAAATAACTTATTAATATAAATAAATATTATAATTAATTAAGAAAACATTTATAATTAAAAAATGATTAGTCATTTATTATGAGCAATTAGTGAAACACTAATTAATAAAACACTTTATAATGAATAGATTATTTATTATGTGCAATTAGTGAAACACTAATTAATAAAACTCTTATGACACAATAGTCATGAGTTCCAACCTCCCGTTATAATTTTTGAAATTCCATATCTTGACTTGAGTATTCATTTTTCATTCATAATATTGGAATTAATGCCACGTGTACGAGTTGTAGGGGTGGTGGGAGAACCACAACCCTTGATTTATCTTTCCACGGACAAATCCGACCACCACTCGGACAAGCAAACTTAGCCTAGCTTTGTTTTGTACTCTTGACTAGATCTTAACCCGTGCCGTAACGGCACGGATATTGTTTTGTCTTTAATACGATATTGTTCACATTCCTCTTGCTTCATTTTTTTCGTGAGTAATTATTTTGATATTCAATCTTTTAATTGATGTTTTCCCCCAACATGAAAAAAAATAAAAAAATTTCAATGAATATTTGGGATCCAAAAAAAATAAATAATGGCAATTTTTTAATTATTTGCCAACATTAATCTAAACCTCCAGACATTGTGCCAAAAATTGACATTGAGGAGGCCTCTTTTAAAAAAAAAAAGAAATTTGAGTATATATGGACTGGGTTCTGTGTTTCAACACTAGGTGGTGGTGGATAAAAAAAAGTGGATTCATATGGTTTTATAGTGGTGGCGGGTATTGGTGAATAAAACATATTATGCTAACTAAGCATACAAAATGTGCAACGTTATATTATAAAGTATAAAACGTGGTTGATCATTCTAATGGAATGTCCATTTTAAAAAACAATCAAACTATGTAATTAGACCACGAATTGTTCAGTACCTAAAAACATGAAAATGGATGCAAAAACCCATAATATTTTTCAAATCTATTTATTTATTTTTGCAAATGTGAGAGAGTTATAAAAATGAAGAACCCTCGTTGGAAGGTGAGATTGATTTGAAAAAACAAAACATAAATGTAAGATTCTTTCAGTCATATTGATAACATAAAATTGAAGAAATTTGTGGATAAAAAAGGATGCTAACATCATCTAGTGTTACTCAAGTAATTTGGGGAAATAAAGAGCATGCAAAATTATTTATTGATGTAGATATGTATTAATATTAATTAAGGGACATTTATGATGTAAAATTATAATTATGGTTTATCTTTCTTTTTTTTATTATTTATTTATATTAGAATTAAATAATTTGTGGGACCAAACTCTTATTAGTTTATATAAATAAAATCATTAGTGGGACCCAACTCTTATTGTTAATAAAATTCATTTTGCCTTGTTTCCCATGGTGGAGAATGCAGTTTGTTCATCCACGTGGCTCAACAAATTTTTATTTTTGTTCATTGCCATAGGAACTGCTCTAATTCACCTATTTCTAGGGATACAATTGAAACTAGTCATTTTGTGTAGAAAGATAATTGTTGATTGGGCTATAATCACCCTTCCATATTTTTCACCCATGGGTCTGATACTTATCTTGGGTAGAATTATTGTGCTGAGGAACTTGGGACCGTATACTAAGCTATATGGTACAAACAAAGATGGGCTATTTATGTTTGGTACCCAGCAAATGACCAACACATTGCTTTAGTACCTAATATTTAAAATATTAAGGGTTGGTACCTAGATAGTTGACTGTCAAAGACCCACCTGACTATTTTTAGTTTTAAATTTTAAATTTTCTTTTTATTATTATTTTTACGCATTTGGCCTTCTTAAAAACACAGGGTTCAGAAACATCAATCCTCTCCTTGATTGACGCTTTCGCCGATAGAACCAGCTCCCATCGCCACCCCTATCTTGCTCTTTATCTGTATTCATCACCATTAGAGCAAGTCTTATGGTGGAATCCAACCTATTCCAAGTGGGGAAAATCCATGGAATGTCAAGTCTAATGGCTTCCAAGTTGGGGTCTTCCACAGAAAATCCAAGCAGGGTTCCATGATTTTGTGGAATGGTCCGTGGAATCCATAGAAACGCTAATAAGAATAGTGTAAAACGCTATTAAGAATAGCGCGCTAAAAGACAAAAAACGCTAATAAGAATAGCGTAAAACGCTATTAAGAATGGAGCTTAGCTCCATTAAGAATGGAGCTTAGCTCCATTAAGAATGGCGTATTTTTTTATCCGTAGATTTAAACTGAGTTGTTGAGAATCTAACGGCTAAGAAAAAAACGCTAATAAGAATGGCGTTTAGCTCCATTAAGAATAGCGTTTTTTTTAGCGCTATTAAGAATGGAGCTTAGCTCCATTAAGAATAGCGTTTCTACTATTCCACCATTACACTTGCGCTTCCATCCACAGTTCCAAGTGCTTAGGTGGTGTGGAAGATGGACGATGGATGGATTCCACCATAAGACTTGCTATTAATTTCAATTTCACTTCAAAGTAATTGGAACCATTACGTCCAAAACTAATTATGTATTGTACTAATTCACCTGCACCAATCTACACAAATTGGGTACGTTGCCAGCAAAATTTCCAAACCCTAAATCGAATAATTAGAATCAGGATTAATAGAAATAAATCCATGAAAACCATAGATCAAGATTATAAAACCCTCACTTTTAAACTGTTAATTCTAGGTCTTATCAGAACCCAATTTATTAATCATACCAAGACTCTAAAACTTAGAAACCCAATCCATCCAATACCCAATATCGATGGCAAAGAAACCACTAAGACGGGGATGATTTTTCCTCTCTGGAATTTCACCACATCTTAGATCTTCATCTTCTCCCATGTATCACCTGCAGGTGCTTCATTTTTTTCATCAAACAACGATAACACCACTAGAACGGACAGTTGACATAATGAAAATGAAGAAGATGATTTGATGATAAGAGATTATTACCGCAGATGGTGAAGGAATGATATTTTTTTTTTCTTTTTTTCTTTTTTTCTTTTTTGTCTTTGATTTTTGAGGTTTACACATTACAGAGAAGGGGAAACCGGAACCGAGTAAGAGGAGGAGAAGATGAGTTTCACTTTATGGACAATTTTGTAAATTTCTATAAATTTTTAATAAAATTATAGAAAACAAAATATAGATGGGTCAAATAGAGTCTTTCACAGTCAACTAGCGGTCCAGGTACCAAACATTAATATTTTAAATGTTGGGTAACAAAGCAATGTGTTGGTCATTTGCTGGGTACCAACAATTAAATAGCCCAACAAAAATCAATGTTTTTCATAGGTGGTCAGGCATTTGGCTTAGGAATAAGCTCAAACTACATTGCAGAAACACTAACGATTATGGTTGATTATAGTTGGTCTAGTATCGACTATAGATTGGGGAATGAGAACTATTAAAATGGTTTCTGATTCCAGAAGTGCAATTCAAGCGTACTAATTGAAGTGGAAAAACTTGAGTACCAGACAAAAAATAACCCTAATTAGCATCTTCCCACTTAAATAAGTCGCAAAGGAGAATTTGTTTGAACACCGATTCTCTTTTACGCTAGAAACATTTTGTGATTTTTTTGTATATATTTATTAATGTTTTAACTGAGTCTTAAGATCGAACTTGAGGATAAAATTTTGTCTTACGGGATTAGGGATGTTGAGATACCAACACCAATTAGGAGAGTCTAGTTATTTTAGGAATTGGTATATCTCTTAGGACTCAGTTTATGTTTTATATATAGTTATAGTTTTTTTTAGGGTTTTGGCCTTTTGGAATATTGAATCCAATAAATATCATTAAGCTTTGATTATTTTGGTGGTTAATCCTAATTTGAAGTGAAAAGACGAGGGTACCCAAATATGCCTCAGTCTAAAACTTTTCCACCTATAAGTCCTTTATCCGAAAGTGATTGTCTATGGACTGAGTCGAGACAATACAAATAATCGGTTCACACTTCGTGTGATCGTCTATGGATACAACAACGAAGGATGTTTACTTGATAAGAGGTTCGGACTTAACCAAACACAATAGGATTACTATCAAGTAAATAGGAATTAACGTTTGTGTATTTTACTTCTAATTATAATAAAAACAATTATAATTACGGAAATTGAAAAGTAAAAGACACAACAAGATTTTGTTAATGAAGAAACCGCAAACGCAAAAAAAACCCCGGGACCTTGTCCAGAATTGAATACTCTCAGGATTAAGCCACTATACAAAACCAAACCAACTTCGTATAGTTGAGACCAAGATACTAAACCTATAGTTCACCTAATTCTGTCTGTATTCCCACGCCTCCAACTTATAAATAAGTCACGTACTTGGACCAATTCCTTTGGTTCATATTCCAAACAGTAAAGGAACAACAAATATGTTTAGTAGCAACTCTTTTCAACCAAGTGATGTGAGTTCGACAAAAAGCTCTTCCGTTTATCTCAATAAACTCTTTTGTCAGGTCCTTAGATCTATCTACTAACAATTACCGAAGTAATCGTCTAGATTTTGCAATCAATACTTTTAATCACAAGGAAACATATTGATGCTGATCTACTCAACTAGTCAATCCAATCTACCACAAGGATAAACTGATTATAGTTGGATCCTTCATAACCTAAACAAGTATTGTGCACACCAAAGATTATGAACCCAAATCAGAAATCTTCAAAGTCTTCTTAGATCTTCAATAAACACCTGCACCCAATCAACTTGAATCTCTTGTAATCAATCACGCACAGAACGGAGTCTGTTAACAATGGATTATCACAAGACGTCTTTAGATCTACAAACAGTCTAAAGCTCCCCGTCGAAACTTCGATCTAGTTTGAGTGAATCTTATATCAGAAGAGAAGATTCTCAAGCATAAACAAACTAGGTGCAATCAAAGTTCAACAACCGTTAGTCAATCAAATCAATCAAAAACTAATAATAAACCAAAATTATCTAGTTTCCCACCAACGATACTAATAGAGCTTCTTAATCTCAAAGAAGTCTTTAAACTGAGCGGCCGTAAGAGATTTCGCCTAATTAGGTTACTTTCCTCTCCGAATAGGCGGCTCCACCAGTAACAACACAACTAGGTAGTTTTGCTGGATCTGAGGATTAGTTTGCTAGAAATGAAAACTTTGGTATTTATATACCAAGGAAGTTTGGACACCAAGGAATTTCCAAAACCGAAAATATTCTCAAGATAATCAATATATTCCAGATTCGGTTTCCATAATTCCTGGAAATGCTTTGTCCAAACATTGACCGAAAATTTCTTAGAAAATCTCCAATTAGTAAATGCACATTACCAATTTTCATTTTCCAAAAATAAAATTAAAAACCTTAATTAAAAGATTCTCAACTTATTTTTCGATCCGGGATTTTCCTTTAGCTATTAAGGAATATCTTTGAACAATAAAAGATAAACGTTACTGCACATGTTCAAAGTATGTTTACATCTTTACTTTGTAAGTACTCTTTCATACTTACAATCTTGAAACCGATTTGCCACACTTCCAAACGAATTTATTTGCTATGTAAGTATTGTGCATAGTCACACTATCTTTCCAAAAATTCGGTTGACTAGGTACTAGGATCGGTTGACTAGGTACTAGGATCGGTGCCACACATACTTATGGTAACTACTTGTATTTGCTACACATGTCCATAGGATCAGTTCCCCTTTCACTAAAAACTTGTTGCACATGTTCATAGGATCGGTTCCCCCATCTACTAAAAACGTGTTGCACCTTACAAGGATCGATTCTCTCTTGTGATCGATTGACCTCTTCATAGGATCGGTTCCCCTTTGCCTAGAGTTGGTCATACCAATAACACTAAATCGATCATACCATCTTAGGTGATTACTTAAGATCAATTTCACTAATAAAAGTCATACCAATACAAAAGTTAGGCCTTGTGAATAGTTTTACCAAGAACATAAAAAAGTCATGAGCGGTTATACTAATCACACATATTGGTAGTTCAAAAGATGTGCAATGAATAACAATACCAATAAGCCTAGCGATTTCCCTTTCGATTCACGAAACAAATTCATGAATTTACTTCTGTTAAACTAATGTAAAACATTGTTTCCTAGGATGAAATCTTCACCTCATACCCATACATAATCACAATAGCATTCAAACGATTATGTCTATGTCTTATATATGAAGTTCAAAAGATAAGTGTTATACTTCGTATTGTATTCCTTAATACTACGTCTAACTAGAGTGTAATCATTCATGCTTCGCAGTTATGTTTTCAATATGCACGACTTGAAAGATACGTTAGGGAATGAAACAGTTCAAGTCAAAAATCACTAACCTCAAGTGGAAGGATGATGTTGTCGTTGTAGCTCCTTACTTCTTCACTTCTTCAAGTCTTCGCAATACTTGTAATGTTTCATATCCTAATACTTTCAAGCTAACCTATACGAAGTTGACTCTAGTACATAATCAAGCGACTCTTTAAATGAGTTTTTGTTCACTAAAATATGACAACCAAACTTGACATACCAACTCTTGGTGGGTTCAACCGAGCTATGCTCTAACAATCTCCCCTTTGTCAATTTTAGTGACAAAACTCTTACATCATATGGGTAAACAAATTACAAGAATTCATTACACATATGCTTGATTCCCAAATTCAACATCACAATAACCTGTATAAATTCAATCCATAAATGTCGTTGTTGACATTATAATAACAAATCTAATGCTCCCCCTAAAGGTAAGATAGGTAGATTTTATGAATCCGCACGTCTTTGTTGTTCCTTTGTAGTCCATATAACTACAAGTATCATATGATATGCTACTCCCCCTTAGTATATGCTTTACTCTTTCGTTAGATAAACGTTTAAGCACCAATGTCCTTTCCCTTAGTGATACCAATCAATATAAATCAATACCAGTATCACTTGTTTACTCCATATATTTCTCCCCCTTTTTGTCACAAAATGACAAAGTAACGAGCAAATAAAGGACAAACCGAAAGGATCTTACAAATCTCAAAATAGACTTGCAAACCTATAAGAGTTAAGCACGAGGGTTCCACACACCATTTTTGATAACCAATATCAAAAAGGAAACTACAAAGTAATTTTGTTTTGATATATTACCAAGGAAACAATTGCCCGAAGCAATTTTCCCTAATAGTTTAGCAAACCAAAAATCGACTAAGCACCTTAGTTCCTTTGCTAAACCGATTGTGCAAATACAACCGCTTGTTCGATAAGACCAAAATAAAGATAACTCTATTTTTCTCATCAGTAACTAATTATCCATATAACTTAGACCTTTAACTTTTAAACAATACAAGTACTAGGTTAGTTAAATATCATTCCTTATTAAGGCATTCGATTAGACTTGAATAACCGAAACCTCCACTTTGATAAGTCTAACTAAGATCAGAATTAACTTAGTTTCTCTTATCCGGAATTGAATTGGACTAAACAATTCATCCCGTAAACCTTTTCTTTCGTTAAGTCATAAACAATTCATACAAACCAAATAAATCAACTTGCATAATTATTCACCTCAACCGGAAGCAATTGAAACAACATAGACATTAAGGCACCGCAATTGCACCGAAATTTTGTAAGCCTAAACGATTGATACCAAACAATAAAGCAAGATAACAATAGTTTTTCTTAACCGGAAACAATTGAATCACACACACATCTATACACAAATAATGGAATAAAACATCAATTGTACCGAAATTTTGTTAAGCAAAAGCAATAAATATACGAAATAAACTCAGGCTTTTCTTAAACAGGAAAACAATCAACTAACAAATTCGTTACCTCAAATTTCGCATCCTCTTCTCCAATATGTTTACATCTTCTTCCAGGGAGAATTGATATAGAAATATCATTATGTTGTCATCCTTATGCAAAACAAAAGAATAACAACAACCAACCTTTACCAGAGAAAGGTTAAAAACCGGTTTTAACTATTGCAAGCAAAAATTGAAAACCCCGAAACATATATGCTTTTATGCTAAACCAAACGATTGAACATATTGTGACTTTTTCACATATTGTTTCAATCAGAACCCCTCATGATCCTTTGATAAATCCTACCAATATGGGCTAGAAATTAATCCTGTTAAACCAAAAAGTCACCCAAACCATAGGGGTTCACAACATATGAGATCGAATATCAAGGTTAGAAAACCGAAATCAAACATCACATACACATACATAGCAATAAGATAAAGCATTCAAGCACAGGCTATGTAAACATAAACTATCACAAGAAAAATTATAAATCAAATAATTTTATTCATAATAAGATAGTTTTATTCATAATAGACTTTATTGAAGTAAATAAGAACTACTGTTTATTTTTATTTTTCTTGAAGACAAGTCAATCTTCATTTGTTTGCTCATCAGAATCTTCCTCAGAGTCTTCTTCTTGTTCTCCTTTTAGGAACTCATTATTGATCATTAGGATTCCTTTAAGGGTTTCTGGATCATCTCTATAGGCAAATGCCAACTGTTTCTGAATACAGTCCAATTGTCTCCCAAGACGTACAATGTGGAACATGAGATCTCCATTACTATAGGTTTGATCATATGAGATACTAGATCCATTTTGAGTTCCACTCATCCGATTGATAATTCCCTGAGATATCTTTCTTATCTCCAAAGTTGTTCCATATTGCACTTTCACACAACTTGGTGATGAGACAGGGACATCCAAGATTTCTATGGAATCCTGTGATATTTAGAGATTCAATGATTTTAATCATTTGATTGATAATTATTCCACAAATATCAATTCGTTTCTTGCCTTCAAGAAGGTAATATATCAGTTCATCAAATTCTCTATTCCATAGAGAAGAATCTCTTGTACAAGCAAACATAGTTGGTACAACAAGCTTGCCGAAAATCCTTAGATGTAAGGGTACGTCTTTGGTTAGCATCTTTCCCTTTTTCCATTCAACAGTTTTTCCAGTGATAAGTTTTGAAATGTTATCGTGCTCAATTTCAGAACCTGTAATCATATGCCCTTTCTCATTGTAATTGATTATTGTTGATATCGTCTTTCTGTTGACATGAAGAAAAGTACTTCCAAGTTCCAACCGAAGTGCTAAAAGTGAGATTTTCATGGTTAATATTGTGAATTTTACTATAAAAATTCTTACTATATCAGGTGAATATTTTTCAAATCTTTACATATTTCCTTAGATTCGGTCTTGAACAAATTTCACATAGCTAGTTGCTGAAACATCTGGATCGAATCTCTTTTCTTCAGTGAAACTTACTCCCTTCAAAGCTTGATATCTTTCAAAACATGTGTTATCTACAAAATTTGTAAGATCATGCTTCCCTTTGATCAAGTGAGGATACTTAATTTTCTCGATATCTCCAGGAGGAATAAATGGATTCAAGACAAACTTGTCAGTTTCAGCGATTTCTTCTCTTGATTTCCTCTTTCCCATACTTGCGAAAATATGAAAAACCCTAGTTACGGTTTTGACCAATCTTCCACAATATGTTTGAACACCTAGCAATAGATTATCTTTTATAGGAAGACTTAAATCGAAGACCGGAAATAACTAATTTTAGGAAATTCTAACAAAATCGAAAACCAAGGCTTGTGGGGAAACAATTCCGATTTTGTATCTAGGTCTTTCTTTTTGAAAACCGGTTTTTCATGGACTGTATCTTTATTTCGGATTGATTCCATGTTTTTGTCCAAAAATCTTTTTACTCCTTTATTACCAGAATTTGATAATATCACTTGAAATTTACTCAAGAATTTACTAGAGTATACATAGATAAATTTGAACAAAATATGATATTTGTTAAAAATACCATCAGAATCATATTCCTGTAGTATTTTAAAAGATCACTTGCTTCATTAAAACAGTTGTCAGGTGTATGAAGCAATACATTGTTAATAGAGATATTAACTGAAAACTCATTCCTTGTAGGAATACATATCTTCCAAAATCGCCTCCTAGAAGGCAATACATTGAAAGTCTTTGCTCTGAAAATGTACATATATATACTTTGGTAGTTTATCCAAAATATATTCAAGATTCCAGATTTCTCTAAAATGCAATAGTCATGGTTCATATAATGAAATTTTTTGAGAGGAATCTTATGCATTTTCGAAATACAACCTATCTCATAAAGTATTGTATCATTACTACTAAACATGTTAGTATCCAAGACAATGGTATACAATTCTATGATATCCCACTGATTATGTAAGCCTTCCAAGACATACATGGACATAATTCCAATCCCTAAAACATTTAGGAACAAGAGCATTACAACTTCATTCGCGTTTTCCACTACGAATTTTTTTAAGTAGTCAAATACTGCCGTTACGTTAACTGAATCGACCATTAGATTCAATTTCTTATAGGTTGGATCGCACCAAACACAGATTGTTATATCTTTTCGTGTTTCCCTCCCTAGATACCAATTGAAAAGACGAGGGTACCCAAATATACCTCAATCTAAAACTTTTCCACCTATAAGTCCTTTCTCCGAAAGTGATTGTCTATGGACTGAGTCGAGACAATACAACTAATCGGTTCACACTTCGTGTGATCGTCTATGGATACAAGATCGAGAAAATACAACAACGAAGTATGTTTACTTGATAAGAGGTTCAGACTTAACCAAACACAATAGGATTACTATCAAGTAAATAGGAATTAACATTTGTGTATTTTACTTTTAATTATAATAAAAAAAATTATAATTGCGGAAATAGAAAAGTAAAAGATACAGCAAGATTTTGTTAACGAGGAAACCGCAAATGCAGAAAAACCCAGGGACCTTGTCCGGAATTGAATACTCTCAGGATTAAGGCGCTATACAAAATCAAACCAACTTCGTATAGTTGAGACCAAGCAACTTAACCTATAGTTCACCTAGATCCGTCTGTATTCCCATGCCTCCAACTTATAAATAAGTCACGTACTTGGAATAATTCCTTTGGTTCGTATTCCAAAAAGTAAAGGACAACGAATCTGATGGGTAGCAACTTTTTTCAACCAAGTGATGTGAGTTCTACAAAAGGCACTTCCGTTTATCTCAATAAACTCCTTTGTCAGGTCCTTAGATCTATCTACTAACAATTACCGAAGTAATTGTCTATATTTTGCAATTAATACTTTTAATCACAAGGAAACGTATTGATGCCGATCTACTCAACTAATCAATCCAATCTACGACAAGGATAAACTGATTATAGTTGGATCCTCTTTAACCGAAACAAGTATTGTGCACACCAAAGATTATGAACCCAAATCAGAAATCTTCAAAGTCTTTTTTGTCTTCAAATCTTCTTAGATCTTCAATAAACACCTGCACACAATCAACTTGAATCTCTTGTGATCAATCACGCACAGAACGGAGTCTGTTAATAATGGATTATTACAAAACGTCTTTAGATCTACAAACAGTCTAAAGATCCCCGTCGAAACTTCGATCTAGTTTGAGTGAATCTTATATCAGAAGAGAAGATTATCAAGCATAAAAAAACTAGGTGCAATCAAAGTTCAACAACCGTTAGTCAATCAAATCAATCGAAAACTAATAATAAACCGCAATTATCTAGTTTCCCACCAACGGTACTAATAGAGCTTCTCAATCCCAAAGAAGTCTTTAATCTGAGCGGTCGTAAGATATTTCGCATAATTAGGTTACTTTCCTCTCCTAATAGGCGTCTCCACCAGTAACAACACAACTAGGTAGTTTTGCTGGCTCTAAGGATTAGTTTGTTAGAAATGCAAACTTTGGTATTTATAGACCAAGGAAGTTTGGACACCGAAAATATTCTCAAGATATGCAATATATTCCAGATTCGGTTTCCATAATTCCTGGAAATGCTTTGTCCAAACATTGACCGAAAATCTCTTAGAAAATCTCCAATTAGTAAATGCACATTACCAATTTTAATTTTCCAAAATAAAATTAAAAACCTTAATTAAAAGATTCTCAACTTATTTTTTGATCCGGGATTTTCCTTTAGCTATTAAGGAATAACTTTGAACAATAAAAGATAAGCGTTACTGCACATGTTCAAAGTATGTCGACATCTTTACTTTCTAAGTCCTCTTTCATACTTACAATCTTGAAACCGATTTGCCACACTTCCAAACGATTTTAGAATTGGTTCATCTGACTTTCAAGAACTATGTGATTAATTAAGAACACTCAATCACAAATCATGGGTTTCACGGTTCTACCAAAACAAGTTTCGGTTCTACCTCCATGTGAGTACTGTGCTTAGTCACACTAGCTTTCCAAAAATTCGGTGGACTAGGTACTAGGATAGGTTCCCCACATACTTATGGTAATTACTTGTATTTGCTGCACATGTCCATATGATTGGTTCCCCTTTCACTAAAAACTTGTTGCACGTGTTCATAGGATTGGTTCCCCCATCTACTAAAAACGTGTTGCACCTTACAAGGATCAATTCCCTCTTGTGATCGGTTGCACCTCTTCATAGGATCGGTTCCCCTTTGCCTAGAGTTGGTCATACCAATAACACTAAATCGAACATACCATCTCAGGTGATTACTTAAGATCGGTTTCACTAATAAAAGTCATACCAATACAAAAGTCAGGCCTTGTGAATAGTTTTACCAAGAATATAAACAAGTCATGAGCGGTTATACTAATCACACATATTGGTAGTTCAAAAGATGTGCAATGAATAACAATACCAATAAGCCTAGCGATTTCCCTTTTGATTCACGAAACAAGTTCATGAATTTACTTCCTTTAAACCAATGCAAAACATTGTTTCCTAGGATGAAATCTTCACCTCATACCTATACATAATCACAATAGCATTTAAACGATTATGTCGATGTCTTATATACGAAGTTCAAAAGATAAGTGTAATACTTCGTATTGTATTCCTTAATACTACGTTTAACTAGAGTGTAATCATTCATGCTTCGCAGTTATGTTTTCAATATGCACGACTTGAAAGATACGTTAGGGAATGAAACAGTTCGAGTCAAATATCACTAACCTCAAGTGGAAGGATGATGTTGTCGTTATAGCTCCTTATTTCTTTACTTCTTCATGTCTTCACAATACTTGTAATGTCTCATATCCTAATACTTTCAAGCTAACCTATACGAAGTTGACTCTAGCACATAATCAAGCGACTCTTTAAATGAGTTTTGGTTCACTAAAATATGACAACCAAACTTGACATACCAACGCTTGGTGGGTTCAACCGAGCTATGCTCTAACATAAAGGATTAAGGTGGATGATTGTTAATCAAATAATCAATTTATATATATCTTTAATATTAGGATTCTCTAGTTTTGGTGACGGATCGTAACATCTGGTACCATGAATTTGTAACAGGTGGGCTATTAATAGCTATAAACCCAAGTCATATGCTAATTTTGGTGCCACATATTACTGTTCAATTAGAGTATTAATTCTTTAACAATCTCTAAACCAGAGTGCACACTTCTCCAAATCCAAGAACGCTACTCCTTAAGTTTGTCTAAGTAAAGAAAAATACAATCTTGTGAGCGTTTGGCTTTAATCACTTGAATCCATAGAGCATTACCGTAACAGTATTACTGCAATTAATCTTTCCAAGCAAGTTTAGTAAGTAGGGCTGAATTAAAATTTTCTAAATTCATAAATCACAAAGAGACTTAGGGATACTAAAATGGCTCAATCCTATAAATTTTATCCCTTTATTATATTATGCCCTTGCCAGAATTTCCTTTGAATAGAGTCCATCTAAGAAATCATATGTTATATACTTTGAGAAATCCTAGATTTGATGAGTTGGAAGACCACGAAGGACATGCTTTATCATAATGAATTTACCAGCCTAATTCGTAGATTTTGCTTTCTAGTTTTTAAATATGGCATCACAAGATTGGATCATACTTTTGAAAGGTTCATTTCTATTCCTACTAATATGCAAAGTAACTCTTGGATATATGACGGAATATTTCATTTCAGTCATATTAAGAGACACCGGCCTTAGATTATTACTGAAATACACACTGGATTTCCTAAAGTGTAGAATCTTACCTGGGCATTTTCTATATTGATTCAAAATATCCAAGATTCTTGTGATATTGTGCATGTCAGCCATAATGAAGATAAGAATGTCATATCCAAACATAAGTTGAGTAATTACAAGGGCATTTCTAGCTGCTTTTACACCAGAAATCACATGGTTAAATTCAGCTTTGAACAAAAGTCTAGAAAGAAACTTCATTGCTCATATGAATATATATATAAGGGGACAGGGGTCCCCTTGCCTGATACCTCTTGCAGGCATAAAATCATGACAATAATACCCATTTAAAAAATTGATATCTGAGGAGTAGGGATACATTGTTTTATGGACTTGCAAAATTTTCCATCAAAACTAAATTTCTTAAGTATTTATGACAGAGAAGGCTATTCTAGCGTATTAAAGGTTTTAGAAAGATCAGACTTCAAAGACATATATAGTACCACTATAATCTTCTTTATCCTTTATACTGTGAATCATTTCACGAGCAATAATTAATTGTGTTGTCATGAATGGCGCTCCCAGGTACCAAAGCACCTTGAAAATGAAAAATAAGGTGGTTAAGGTAGTATGACTTCATATTACTGGACAAAACTTGGATATGATTTAATAAGTTGTATTACAAAAACCTATAAGTCTAAAGTCAACAGAAGACTTAGCCTCATCGGTTTTAAATATCATAAATAGATAAGAAGTTTTGTTGAATTTTATAGGCATATATCCGGACTCAAAATAAATCTAAACAACTTTCATCACATCATTGCCTATAATACTCCAATTAGCTTGATAGATACCATCTTGGAATCCATCAACACATGGTGAGCTGCAAGTAGCCATGTCTTTAACAATTTGATGAATTTAATCACTATAAGGAATTCTAGTTAAGCTAATGTTATCACCATAAGAAATAATAATTATACGAATAACATCAAATATATCATCATGCAAATGAGAAAAAAAAAAACTCTATTTGAAGCACCATAGCAAGTATAATAGGAATCAGTTTTAGATAGGTTAATGAACTTGCCCTAATATGACTCACCTCCTCAAAGGTCGGTCTATATAAACTGAAAAAGCATGTGAACATCATCCTTTACTTCGATCTTCATCTTATAGGATTTACACTCGCTAAAAACCAACCATAGAAGAGCGCAAAATAAAAAGGCTAATATTCTGCCAGTTATTATATTTTTAACACACGACAAATGAAATATTATTTCTATTCCAAAAGAACCACGACTTCAATAAAATAAAGCGAACAGATTAGGATTTTTATATGCGTTAGAGTAGTTAAAAAAATAAGTCTCCAAGTTGATTTCCAAGCAACTAATTGTTACTTGCTAAATGACCTTGGCGATTTCCTGTTCTAAGTTAAATACGGACTTAAGCAATTAAAAAGATCTCCATGACGGATTTTAGGCAATCTTTTACCCGATTCCAAGCCAATCTTTTTTTTTTTTAATTTTTTCTTCATTACTTTAATGTCAAATATATGTCATGATGAACTTATATAGTTTTAACTGTTACCAACGTTATTTTATCTTCTTCTTTTTTTGCTTAGGATGATATAAATCTTTACTGGTTTTAAGAAAACAAATTGATAACTTATTTGTTTGTCTGGTAAAACTTAGTGTAAAATGCCAAACTCATAATCTTCATTTTTTTTTGTCGATAAAAGAAATTACGAACATGTGGCATTAGTATTTATTTAGTTATTCTCTATTAAATAACGTTCATTTTTGCTTTCTAGGATAAAAAAAGCTTAAGCATATTTACACTGAATCTCTGCCAAGCTTAAGGAGAATGATAAAGGATTATTTTTCTTCTTGTTACTTCTCAAGATAAGATATTATTACTCTGATAAAAGAACACATGTTATTTGCACTTAAGGTCTCCAAAACAAAACATAACTAAAGGACATTTATAATATTGCAGCACTAATATCTTGCTAAATGTACGTAACGAAATGGACAATTACCAAATAAAGGCAATAGTTTATCTATATCACGTGCGCATGCGTCACCAAAAAGAGGGGCCATGTGTCAATGTAACTTTTAGTTTTTACAGGATCCTAAATCTTAGTTTTTATTTCTTAAAAGTCTCTCAATTTTTTTATATATTACGTCTGGATCCCTATGTGCATATACATATTTTTTTTTTCATTGAATGGTGCAACGTTTTTAGTAAGATGATCGGACGGCTCAGACCAGGGTCAAAATTGACCCATCTTTTCGTTGTTCTCCTTTATTGCCTTTAAAGGGTCAAATGGAAATTTGAGAGGAGCTAGTTTTTGTGTCTCAAATCTGGATAAGATATTTCTGTTGAAAATATATTTGGCAACGTCAAAATTAACCCATCTTTTCGTTTTCTCATTGCCTTTAAAGGGTCAAAATTAGCAACAGACACAATAGTTGCAATATTTGGGGTCACAAAATTAGCAACAGACACAATAGTTGCAATATCAAGGGCAAATGGCTTT
This sequence comes from Papaver armeniacum, assembly GCA_023531295.1. NCBI lineage: Eukaryota > Viridiplantae > Streptophyta > Magnoliopsida > Ranunculales > Papaveraceae > Papaver > Papaver armeniacum. The sequence continues at coordinate 543,510 of JAJJWW010003878.1, forward strand.
TTCCTGTCGTCTACGTTGCAGCAAGCGTCAGCAAAAAGAGGAGTCATGTGTCAACATAATTTTTAGGTTTTACGAGTCCCTAAATTTTAGTTGTTATTCCCTAGAAATTCCCAAGCTTTCTATATATTACGCATGTATCTTCATAAATAAAGACGATTTTTTTTTAATTTTATCGACGGTCCAGCTATTCTGATAAGCCGATCGGACGACCCAAATTAGCTAGCCAGGGTCAAGATTGACCTTCTTTTCATGGTTCTCCCCCTATTGCTATTAAAGGGTTAGACAAGTGGGTAGCATGCACAATTCACGCTCGGTTCCCTGCAGATTTGTAGGGGCTACTTTTTGTCGCTCAAATCTGGAAGACTGGTACATATATATATGTTACTAATATATTTGCAACGATCAATTTCGTCAGAGATTTAGCAACAAATAAAAGGGTTGCAATACCAAGGGAAGATGGCGTTTTCTTAGTCGTCCACGTAGCGACACGCTTCAGCAAAAAATTGGGGGCATGTATCTAACATAACTCTTGGTTTTTATAGGTCCTTGAATAAAATGCTAAATACGGGACAAAATCAAAGACAAAACGGATAGTCCAGATATGGGACAGGAAGAAAGGGAGAGGATAGACGTGGCGCCCATCTGTGACTGGCTGCACACAAAAGCACCCCTGCTAATCTATGGTCTCAGGGGATGCCACATCTTGTCCCATATTTGAACCACGCTTGTTGTCCCATGTGTAGCATTTTCGTAACCTTAGTTGTTTCCCTAGGCATCCCCTAATTTTTTATATGTCACGTCCGGGTTCCCATGTGCATATGCAAATTTTCTTCTTCTCATTGAACGACCAGTTTTTCTGGTAAGTGGATTGGATGGCCCAGATTAGACAGGGTCAAACTTATTTTCGTTGTTGTTTTCCTAACTGCTTCCAAAATATTTTCTTTTTAATCGGTAAAGAATTTTTTACCAGCGATTTTTAAATTCAGTCACTAATATCGCCACCGAGTAACTTTTTTTTCCTATGTTAAATTGTTTTAAACTTTGCGTGAATTTGAATTTGTGGGATGGCAATACTATTAGATTTTGGGAAAATACTTGGGTGGGAATCAACCCCTCAACCTGAAATATCCTCATATTTACCGGATCACCACTACTAAGAATTGGACTATCAAGCAATCTGCAGAATCCATGGCTAATTGGGGGGCATGGAATTTTGGTATAAGTAGAAGACTCTCCAACACTCAAATTGAAGAAGTCACTGACCTCATTTCTAGTATCCAGGATGTATATGTAGGCTCTGAAGAGGACACACTTTCTTGGTCGGTTGATAAAAAAGGGATCTTTACTGTACAGTCTGTTTATTCTTGGTTTGCAAATGAGCGGGATTTAGAGACGAATAACCTAAGCATTTGGTCGAGGTATTGGCCACATAAAGTTGCTTACTTCTTATGGCAGGTATACCACAAAAAAATAGCTACTCAAGATGTTCTTTACAAAAAAAGGAAAACTCCTGGTCAATGGTTGTATTTTTTGTCGCAAAGATGGCGAATCGGTTACTCATTTACTGTTTCATTGCCCTTTCACAATAAAAGTATGGCGGTACTTTATGTCTTTTGCTAGGATTGATTGGGTAATGCCGAATTGCATTGATATTATAATTAAGGGCTTGAAAATCAAGAATCTCTCCCCAATTGGTCAAGTACTTTGGCAAGTTCTATCGGAGGCGATCACTTGGACCATATGGAACAACATGAATGATGTTATCTTCAACAATGCGAAAATGAATGAAGACCAAGTGATCCATCAAGTGAAGACTTAAGCTTATAATTGGTTTCAATTCTTTGTAGCTTAATGTGTTAGTTTTTTGGGTTGTTTTTTCTCTTTTTTTTTTTGAAGAGTTCGGCTTGAGTTTCTCTATTCCTTCTCTGTGTTTGGGATCTTTATTCTTTAATTACTTCCTGTAAGCTTTTTTCAATGAATTATTATCTTTGCCGGAAAAAAAGAAAGAAAAAAAAAAGAGTAATTTTTTTTTCTTTTCTTAAAGCAATGAACAAACTGTTGTGGCGACAATTTTATTCTTTACCAATTTAATCTGAATTTTTCCTAACCAGCAACAAAGCAAGTATAATCTGACTCACAAATTTTAAATTCGAGAAACCGTCCAAGATATAATTAATGAATTTAACCTCATCTGATTCACCTCGTCAATGGCCGGTCCATATCATCTGAAATAGCGTGTGATCGTCATCTCTATATCTCCATCTTACGTCATTTTACACTCACCACAAAACCAATTTATGATGAGTAAGCAAAGTAAAGGAGGCAAGTGTTCTACTAGTTATTCTAACACATGAAAAATTAAATTTTCGTGTTTCCCATCCCCGAGAGAAAGTCGTTGAAGAAAATAAAGAGGAAAGATCAGGGTTTTGTACGTGTGTTTCAGAAATTTCTTTTGATCGAAATCACATTGTTTGTACCGTAAATAAAGTGCTGGAAAGCCCGCTAGTCAAAGCCCGTTTAACCCGTTCAAAGAAGATTCCAGAAGTTTCCAGAAGTCTTGTTGCCCAAGTTGCTTGCACATCAAGTCTATATCAGAATAGGGTTACATACACTATATAAATACATGTATCCGAAACCCTAAAAGGAAATGGAATCCTAGGTTAGTGTTTGAGGGTAAAAACGGTTTCTACTGGCCTGTTTCTACTGATTTCGGTAATTTCGCGTGAGTGGGTGAGAAACTGAGTCTAAACCCTAAACAATGTACTGCAAGGGAGTACTTTAGATTAGAGAGATCAATCTATACAAATCCGGCCTAAACCAAGAAACGGCCGTTCCAGACTTGCTTTGGTCACAAAGTGAAGGAGAAGGGTTGGTTTTAGGGAGGGAAGCGAAGAAAGTGTTGAGACTAGAATAGTTGATTCTGGAAGAGTAGTTATTTGACTTGTATCAGAAAGTGAAAGCTGACAAATGGGAAAGCTAGCAAGTGATTTCTGAGTGTTGTATGCTCCTCACCCAAAACTTGTTGTTTGGTGGAAATAGGTATCGAACTATTTATATAAGTCGTAACATAACGTACTCTGTTCTCGTAGAAAATGGGAACGGCTGAGTAAAGTGGAAGGAGGTGATAAATGAGTAACGCCTGGAATTGATGTTCCATAATGAAAGGAGCGTTTCACTATTATTCATTGTATTTACTAACCGACTCATTCTTATAACACTTTCATGTAACGGGCGTAGTGTACACCACACGTTGTAAACCGCCAAACCAATACCCTTTATGAGCATCCCCCAGTTTGTGACATGTGTTAGATGTCTCGAGTGTTTTCATGGGAAAACGTGTAGCAAGGTGTTACGTGTGGCATGTTGGCATGCCAGTGGCCATGGTAGAGTCGACATGGCTTTTCCGAAGAATATGAGCGGCCAAATTTGGGGTTTAGATGCAAACCGTGATGTTTTGGCTTTGGGCCGTAAGTTTGGTGGCGAACTTGAATAGTCGAAATACGCATCTCAGAGGGAAGGATAGCCTTTGATTATTGCAACCCTCTGTTTTAGCAGCCAACGTTGAGCATGGCGTTGCCATAGAGTGGGCGCGGCCAAATTAGGGTTTAGGTGCAATCCGTGTGTTTTGGCTTTGGGACGCAAGTTTGCATGCGTCAGGTGGCGAACTTGTGTGGTCGAGATATGCATATTAAAGAGAAGGGTAGCCATTGATTATTGCAACCCTTCGTTTTAGCAGCCAGCATTGATCATGCCTTTGTCATAGAGTAGGCGCGGCCAAATTAGGGTTTAGGTGCAAACCGTGTGTTTTGGATTTGGGCCGCAAGTTGCCATGCGTCAGGCGGCGAACTTGTGTGGTCGAGATCTGCATCTTAAAGAGAAGGGTAGCTGTTGATTATTGCAACCCTTCGTTTTAGCAGCCAGCGTTGAGTCATGGCCTAATTAAAGAGTAGGCGCGACCAAATTAGGGTTTAAGTGCAAACCGTGTATTTTGGCTTTGGGCCGCAAGTTGCCATGCGTCAGGTGGCGAACTTGTGTGGTCGAGATCTGCATCTCAAAGATAAGGGTAGCCGTTGATTATTGCAACCCTTCGTTTTGGCAGCCATCGTTGAGCATGGCTTTGGCATGTGTTAGGCGCGGCCAAACTAGGGTTTAGTGCAAACCGTTGTGTTTGGATTTGGGCCGCAAGTTGCCATGCGTTAGGTGGCGAACTTGGACGGTCGAGATTTGCATCTCAAAGGGGAGGGTAGCCGTTGATTATTGCAACCCTTCGTTTTGGCAGCCAGCGTTGAGCATGGCTTTGGCATGTGTTAGCCGCGTCCAAACTAGGGTTTAGTGCAAACCGTGGTTTTTGGCTTTGGGCCGCAAGTTGCCATGAGTTAGGTGGCGAACTTGGACGGTCGAGATATGCATCTCAAAGGGAAGGGTACCCGTTGATTATTGCAACCCTTCATTTTGGCAGCCAGCGTTGAGCACGGCTTTGGCATGTGTTAGGCGCGGCCAAAATAGGGTTTAGTGCAAACCGTGGTGTTTGGCTTTGGGCCGCAAGTTGCCATGCGTTAGGTTGGACGGTCGAGATCTGCTATGACGGGCCGGAAAATTACGCCTTTTGCGCGTTGCCACGCGGGCCGTAGCTCACCCGGTGCGCCATGATGAAGCTACGATCCGGGCCTCATCCCCAGGCAAATGCACGTCCATTTGCCCTTGCAAGCATGCTCTTGGAGCATGGTTCAGCTAACTTAGCTTCCACACCGTTCCCAACTTACCCTTGCTCTGAGAAGGCCTTATTAAGTAAGCAAAACTTTCTTAAAACGGCAAAAACATCCTTTTGAGGCTCTAAACGATGGAATTTGGCTAAATTCTGGTGACCATGTAAACATGTCTTGATATTTGGGCCGTTTCCCATCAAAATGGACTCCTCTTGAGCTAAATTACGACACTCGGGTTTTTAGGCTATGTCGAACGCCTTGATAGGAAGTATGAGCATCCAGTGAATGGAATGCAACTAGCCTCATCAAGTATGGCCACAATCATCTCTTGCGTCGAGCTACCGAGCCAGATGATATGAGAGGCCAAAGTGCCGCAATCATCTCTAAATTAGATGATGTGAGCGACAACGTGTTGGACCGGCAATGCTGCAACTCATTGCGGATGCCTACGTACCCTTCCCTACTCTAAAGGGATCAAGCACAGAACGTAGTTCATCCTCGAAGGGACAAGCAACTCATTCCAACTCGTTTGCTAGGTCGTGGCCAAGTAATCGTGGTAATGGCCTAGTCCGTATAGTCCGTTCCATCAAAATGCATCCAAGTGATGCATGTTCAGTTCGCAATATGGCATAACGATGCCTAAGTACCAAATGCCCTCTTCGCGAGGCTACGCAATTATAAATTAGCCTTAGGCATCATTTATACTCTTCCGGCTAATCTATGAAGCTTACTTGGTACATAGTCCGCATATGCACCTTCAACCAACTACCCCTCCCTATATATGTCTTAACGGAATTTCTATAAGTATGGAAAGGGGAGCATATTGACATGCTTGCTTCACTATTCATGGCCGTTGCCATGAATTTCTGAATGACCGGCCAAGAAGGTTGTACATTCAGTCCTGGCTCACATGCCAGTTCCACTGTCCGGCCATATTGGTCGTCCACTGCCAACCCGATGTCCGGCCATGTTGGCCGTCCACTGCCAACCCGATGTCCGGCCATGTTGGCTGTACATTTTCAACTCGATGTCCAAACAAGTTGGCTGTACATTTTCAAGGTCATCCACCCAACTGACCTTATGCATCATTTGATGCAAGATTGGCTCTTGGACAATGTAGCTTTCAACCAATGTCATATTGGCCTTATCTAATATGCATATGCGATGTGCCTTACTTGGCACCAGATATGGCCCAGGGCCATATGCATCTCACCATGCAAAGGAAGCTTTGTATGAAGCTTCATCCCCAGCAAATGGCGTATCTTTTAGCATGCGCCATGCTAAAAACACGGGGTGTTACATCTGCATCTCAAAGGGGAGGGTAGTCGTTGATTATTGCAACCCTTCGTTTTGGCATCCAGCGTTGAGCATGGCTTTGGCATGTGTTAAGCGCGACCAAACTAGGGTTAGTGCAAACCGTGGTGTTTGGCTTTGGGTCGCAAGTTTCCATGCATTAGGTGGCGAACTTGGATGGTTGAGATCTGCATCTCAAAGGGGAGGGTAGCCATTGATTATTGCAACCCTTCGTATTGGCAGCCAGCGTTGAGCATGGCTTTGGCATGTGTTAGGCGCGGCCAAACTAGGGTTTAGTGCAAACCGTGGTGTTTGGCTTTGGGCCGCAAGTTGCCATGAGTTAGGTGGCGAACTTGGACGGTCGAGATCTGCATCTCAAATGGAAGGGTACCCGTTGATTATTGCTGTAGCGCCCCCTAATCTAGCATATGACTAATCCAAGAGATTAACTAAATAAAGAGGCACTAAGAATCTAAATCATTTACTTAAACATTCAATTTAAAAATCTGCTACAAAAACTTAACCCAAAACTAGCCCCGCTCAGAAATATATAAATATACAAGGATTCCTCTCAGATGATACATATACAATAGTCATTTGGTTTACAAATAAAATATACAACATAATAAACGTAGCAGAAGTTAATCAACTAGTGAACTCAACCCTTGAAGCTTTCGCTGCGCAACTCTGATCTGTTACTGAAACTGAAAGTGGGAATGGGTGAGCACATCATCCCTAGAAGGGGTGCCCCGTAGGAATAACAACTAGCTTTCAAGTAAACCTTAATATGATACGAAGACAATGCAGGTTTTATCGAAAAACGATAATACACGGAAAGACAAGTAAACATAATGTAGAAACTTCTTCAAAGACAAAGACATTCATAAATAACAGTAAACATCCATGTATGAGATGTGTGTTGCCGCACATAGAGAAGAGTAATATTGAAGCCCACTTCCACTCCGATTAAGTAATATTGCGGTGTATCGCCCTATCCATAGAAAATGATATAAAGGAAGATAGTTTTGGCCGTGTAATATTGCGGTGTATCGCCCTAGCCATAGAATACTGGATATTGTGTCGGCACACATCTCATACCACACAGAGCACACAAAGATATGCATGAATTTCACAACACCAAGATTGATTTGTAAAACAATAATGAATACAAAAGAGTTCGTTATCGATTCCCACCTCTTTTGATGACAGGCCACGCCTACCTTGAGATCCACGGTCCACTGGTTTATCCTTCGATTCGATCGTTGTTAATAAAGACTAACTGTTAATTACACAAGAAGTCTAAGAAACTAACCAAAAGCTCACACAAGAATTATACAAATCTATCTGATGGTTCTAAGCCCATTCGTGACTTTACACCTTTTCATTCTCTATATTTAGCATATCTAAGATCTACTAATTCAATTACATTAGTTCTATAGTCAATTATCTAAGTCTTATGAACATCTACAACTTTGTAGAAGAAACCAAAGACTAATTCGGACCGTAAAGGGTCCAAACATCAATTTAGGATAACTAGTCCTAAGCCCAAGATTTACTAAACAAGCCCATTAATCCAAGGCCCAATCCTTTTATGTCAACTAACGGTCAAAGACGGTCACAGGATTTAACTAACAGTCAACGTCAGGTCAAAGTCCAGGGTCAATGGTCAAGTGAGTCAAACAGGAATCGGTCAACGATCCAACTCAAGTCAAGATAGGGAACTCAATGAGTTAACTCAGTCTACAAGACTGATTCAGGTGAGTCAGCAGATCCGACTCAGTCAGAAGAACTGAGTCAGCTAGAGTCAGATACTTAACTAGGCTGAATGGCACAAGGCCAAAACACTTGCACAGGCCAGAGCCATTGCTCAGGCCAAAGAAGACTAATGCACATTCATTGTGCAACACACCTAAACTCAATTACAACTTCTACTCCATTACCATTTCAATTTAATCTAACATCATCTAAAAACTCCCATTACAATCCTAACATATTCAATTTAACTAAATTTCATAATTTAACTACAAATTCCAATTACAATCAAAGATTAAGCCTACCTGCAGTGCAGAAGTTGCAAGCTTCCACAGGAACACTAGCTACAACTCTATCATCACTATCAGACTAAGATCAACCTCATTTCAATCCACTCATCTAAACCCTTTCACCGCAACTCACTCAATATAACTCAACCCCACCTGCAACAGAGTGATACCTTGGTCCAAACCGTTCATCTATTGTCTCAACCCAAGCTTCATCTTCATGTATAACACCACCATATACTCAATTACAAGACCTGCAACAACTCAACTGCGATCCATCTAACAGTTCATTGATTCTATTCTATCACAGTTTACTCAATTTCAAACATTCCCCAACTCATTCAGCCTAATCCAATGAGAACAACATCATTAACCGCAATTCCATCCAACACCTCCATTTGTGCAGTATCACCACAACTACCACAAAACTTCTATCAGAAATTCAACCAATATCATTACCATTTCTTCAATCCAATCAAACACAATAAACACTCAAGTTTGATAACATATCTTAATAAATATGAATGGAAATTCAATGACTGAAGAAGTAATTACCTCAGATACAAACCCCTAATCCTTTACGGAAATTCCAATCTTCACTGTCCACTCATCTCAACTTCAATCCATACTCAAATCAAACTCAGAGCATCAATTTCATCTTCTAACCCTCTCTGAATTCTTCCAATGAAACCTTAGTTCTTAATTTAGGGAAGAACATGAAACCCTAATATTCACTGATTCACCATCAAACAACTCCACATCTTTAATCAAATATCAATTAAGAACAAACCCATCTCTTTTCTCATCTTATTCATCACTAATCGAAGCTCTAAGACATCTTCTAAGAAATCCCTAATTACCTTTTCTTTTCGATTTAACACCAGAGAAGTTTCAACTACTAAATTCAATAACGACCCATCGGTTCTTCATCCATGAACTACACCAAATCATCATCAATTCTACATAGACCCTAACTTCAGAAACCCCTAATTCAATTTACAACAACTTAATCTTCTTTTTCTTCAGAGTTAATCAACATCATAACGATCGATAACCCTTCGTGAATCATAACCGATTTACTAACAACTCAAACTCATAAATAGATTCTCACTTTTTCATCGACTAATGAAGAACAATAGGAAGAAGAAAAAGGAGAAAAAAGAAAGAAGATGGAAGAAGAAAGAGAAAGAAGAAAAACAGATGAGAGGTTATCCTCTCGAGTTGGGAAGATAAGGCCGACCCAATTTACTAAAGGCACCTGACAAAACAATAAGGGCAGCCAAGGCGGCCAAACTGCAACATAAATAATCTGTCGTTCATACTCATCCGATGATATCTTCTTTGTCCGGTATCCGAATGGCACGTTCGAGTAGTCCATTCCGCATAACTTTTCGAGATCTATCTAATGAAACTAGTTTCGTATTTAGATCGTTGTTAGATTAATTTCTATTAACTAATGTTTGTGTTAAACTAATCGAGTTATTAACAGTCAAATCAATACATGACCGGTCTAATAGCGTTGACGAGCTTGAGGGTCTTTACAATTGCAACCCTTCGTTTTGGCAGCCAGCGTTGAGCATGGCTTTGGCATGTGTTAAGCGCGACCAAACTAGGGTTAGTGTAAACCGTGGTGTTTGGCTTTGGGTCGCAAGTTGCCATGCAATAGGTGGCGAACTTTGATGGTTGAGATCTGCATCTCAAATGGGAGGGTAGCCGTTGATTATTGCAACCCTTCGTAGCAGCCAGCATTGAGCATGGCTTTGGCATGTGTTAGGCGCGACCAAACTAGGGTTTAGTGCAAACCGTGGTGTTTGGATTTGGCCCGCAAGTTGCCATGAGTTAGGTGGCGAACTTGGACGGTCGAGATCTGCATCTCAAATGGAAGGGTACCCTTTGATTATTGCAACCCTTCATTTTGGCAGCCAGTGTTGAGCACGACTTTGGCATGTGTTAGGCGCGGCTAAACTAGGGTTTAGTGCAAACCGGGGTGCTTGGCTTTGGGCCGCAAGTTTCCATATGTTATGTGGCAAAGTTGGACGGTCGAGATCTGCATCTCAAAGGGGAGGGTAGCCGTTGATTATTGCAACCCTTCGTTTTGGCAGCCATCGTCGAGCATGGCTTTAGCATGTGTTAGGCCCGGCCAAACTAGGGTTAGTGCAAACCGTGGTCTTTGGCTTTGGGTCGCAAGTTGCCATGCATTAGGTGGCGAACTTGGACGGTCGAGATCTGCATCTCAAAGGGAAGGGTAGCCGTTGATTATTGCAACCCTTCGTTTTGGCAACCAGCGTTGAGCATGGATTTGGCGTGTGTTAAGCGCGGCCAAACTAGGGTATAGTGAAAACCGTGGTGTCTGGCTTTGGGTCGCAAGTTACCATGCATTAGGTGGCAAACTTGGACGGTCGAGATCTGCATCTCAAAGGGAAGGGTAGTCGTTGATTATTGCAACCCTTTGTTTTGGCATGGAGAAGTGGCTGGCATGGTTTGCCATTGGCACGGTGGTGCGTGTGGCAAGGTTTGCATGCCTTGGCGCAGAGACGTGGCTGGCAGGGTTTGCCATTTGCACGGTGGTGCGGCTGGCATGGTTGGCATTCCTTGGCGCAGAGACGTGGCTGGCATGGTTTGCCATTGGCACGGTGGTGCGGCTGGCATGGTTGGCAAGCCTTGGCGCAGAGACGTGGCTGGCATGGTTTGCATGCCTTGGCGCAGAGACGTGGATGGCATGGTTTGTCATTGTCACGGTGGTGCGGTTGGAATGGTTGGCATGCCTTGGCGCAGAGACGTGGCTGGCATGGTTTTCCATTGGCACGGTGGTGCGGATGGCATGATTGAAATGCCTTGGCGCATAGACGTGGCTGGCATGGTTTGCCATTAACACAGTTGTACGGCTGGCATGGTTTGCGTGCCTTGGCGCAGAGACATGGCTGGCATGGTTTGCCATTGGCACGGTGGTGCGGCTGGCATGGTTGGCATGCCTTGGCGCAGAAACGTGGCTGCCATGGTTGGCATGCCATGGCGCAGAGACGTGGCTGGCATGGTTTGCCATTGGCACGGTGGTGGGGCTGGCATGGTTGTCATGCCTTGGCGCAGAGACGTGGCTGGCATGGTTTGCCATTGGCACGATGGTGTGGCTGGCATGGTTGGCATGCCTTAGCGCAGAGATGTGGCTGGCATGGTTGGCATGCCTTGGCGCAGAGACGTGGCTGGCATGGTTTGCCATTTGCACGTTGGTGCAGCTGGAATAGTTGGCATGCCTTCGCATAGAGACGTGGCTGGCATGGTTTGCCATTGGCACGGTGGTGCGGATGGCATGGTTGGCATGCCTTGGCGCAGAGATGTGGCTGGCATGGTTTGTCATTGGCACGGTGGTGCGGCTGGCATGGTTGGCATGCCTTGGCACAGAGACATGGCTGGCATGGTTTTTCATTGGCACGGTGGTGCGGCTGGCATGGTTGTCATGCCTTGGCGCAAGGACGTGGCTGGCATGGTTTTCCATCGGCACGGTGGTGCGGCTGGCATGGTTGGCATGCCTTGGCGCAGAGACATGGCTGGCATGGTTTTCCATTGGCACGGTGGTGCGGCTGGCATGGTTGGCATGCCTTGGCGCATAGACGTGGCTGGCATGGTTTGCCATTGGCACAGTGAGAGAATTAGGGTTAGGTGTATACAGAGGTGATGTCAGTTAATACTAAGGGTTCTGTCGTGTAACATGACACATGTATAAGAAAAAAGGTACCCTGGTAATTCTTACGTGAATACGCTGATTGTTTCAATAAATGCGCAATTGGTCACACTGACGTCATGCCAGATGTACGGTTTACGATTTTATCCCTAAGCTAAAAATCACCATCAACATTAAGTCCCCTGCTTAGCTCGGAACAGGAGCATTGTTGCGAGGTAAGCATAAGATGGTGACAAACGAGGACAAAATTGAAGCAGCGGGTCATGAAATATGGCTAGGAAATTCGTCTAACCTTTTTAGAGAGTGTCCTGAGAATATGTGATCCTTGTGTTGGCGACCTTGCATGAAATCTACTTGCGTCGTTCGTTGGCCAGACCGTGAAACGGTAGATGCGGTTGCTGGTTAAGATGCAGGGTGTTAGCTTGGTTTGGTCATGTGTCACCTTGGAATGGGAACCAAAAGTATTGTATGGCTAGCGATCGGATCGGTGAGGCTTGGGAAGAGGTTTGGCGCAACTTGGCTTGGCGCAACTTGGACATGGCTTGGCTTGGGCGCGACTCGGCTCGGGCGCGGTGTGGCTTGGAATGGAGTCGCGGGCGTTGCATGGCTTGGCTTGGGCGCGACTTGGCTCAGGCGCGGCTTGGCTTGGCGCGGCTTGGTTCGGGCGCGACTCGACTCGGGCGCGGCTTGGCTTGGGTCGGCCGAGGATTGTTGATACCGTGAGTCGGGCCCGGTTGCCTCTTTCCATGCGTATCTCGAATAGGAAGCCTCTCCCTCTCTAAATCCCAAAAGTGTTACGTTGTCGATTCTGCTTTCAAACCTTGTTGTTGGCGTCAGAGAGGTAACAACGCGGGCAAGTGTGTCTCAAACACGTTCCTCCACGATTTCTCACCAAACCCTAATTATTTCGCACGGCCAGGCATGAGACTTTTCCTTATTTTTGCTGGTAGAATAGGTTCTAATTAAAACCTGATATCACGCCTTAATTCGCGGCCAATAGGGAGCTTTCCTTTTTGGGACTTCGTCGCTCTGCTAGATATAAGAGATGATCTTGAACCCTTCATTCGCACAGATTGCTTTGAAATTATGCCCGTACCCTTTACAGGTATCATCTTCGTCTTTTTTTTTTTTTTTTTTTTTCTTCTTTCTGATGTAGGTTGTTGGTGTAGACAAGGTGAAAACTTACCCCACTTCTCTGGTTCTGTAGCGCATAATGGGATCTTCCAGTGACAGCCGCACCTCTAACTCTTCGGAGAAGAACTTTGGAATCGGCATTTCCGTGAAGTTGGTGGAATCATTCGGGACATACCTTCTACCTATCTAGGCGAAGTGCGGGTGCGTGTTCAGACCTTCTTAGCTTCGGTGAATATGGAGGAAAAATGGGAAGGTGACGAAGCATTCCAGTGCGTCGAAAGGTTTCAGTGCAACAACACTTCTTCACATCCGAGTGCTAGGGCGGAATGGTCTGCTTCTCGGTTAAAACGACGGAAGACTGAGTTTGTGAAATTTTTAGGGGAAAACCCACGTAACTTCTCTGTTCAAGAAGGAGTCATAATCCTCGATTATGATGTGGATGAATCAGGAAATCCTCCTTGAAGGGTTGCTGAGGAAGGCGACGCTGCATTCGATGAAACCAAAATAGCTTTCAGAGTAGACACCGAAACTGTTGTTGGTGACATCGGGAGAGTCATGGTGGCGTATGCTGGGCAAATTGTTGAAGCGGGCATCGGGAAGGAGACGTATGTTGTTGCTGCTGAGACGGCTTCCAGGTGGGACGTTGAGGCTTCCAGGAGGGCGTTGAGACTTCTACTGCTGATGCGGCCTTCAGATGGAACCTTTGCTGCCCGAAAGATTGCTGGGGAAAGTGATTGAAAGGGGATCTGACCGAGGATTTGGGAACTCGTGTGTCTGCTTTTGATGACTAGTTTCCGTTGTTATTGTTTTTACTTGTTGCGTAGTTGACGCTTTGCAGACTCATTTTCACCTTCTTCATATTTGTGGTGAAGCTAGGGTTTCGCCAATTATTATCTTGTTTGTGGTTTCACATCCTTGAATAAAGCATCTTTTTTGAAAGACCCAAATCTTCCATTAGAATAGGTTGCTCGACTTTCCATATTCGTATATTATTCCCATCAGAGCTTCGAACGATTGAATAAGGTACTTCTAGTACGGGTTTTTTTTCGAGATTCGGAAGACTCATTTGGAAGAAAATGTATGCTTTAAACAAAAACGAAAACCTAATGGAGAATGCAAGCGGTGCATTCATCTCGGGAATACAAGTATCAAGTGGAAAGGGAAATGGCTGAGGAAATACTAAAAGAAAGGTGCTGGAAGAGAAAGTAGTACAGCGCCTTAGGTATTAAAAGGCTCGAGCCATCGCGAGTGAACTATCACGCCCTTCAGCTTTTCGGTGTTGATGAGCTTGCAATATCCACCCAGAAGGACGTTTGACACCAGATACGGCTCGTCTTCTTTGCCTTTGGATAGATCAGTCCGGGCAGCTATCTTCACTGTTACCTTTCCGACTTGAAACAAAGTCGCTTTGACTACCATATCTCCAATCTGAAATGAGTTCGGGCGTTATGCAACCGCTTGAATCTTGGTCTCGTCAGTTTCGACTGCAGTTTTCAAATCCTTGGCAAAGCGCTTGAATGGCCCGGCGCCCCATTCTCATCTTTTGACAGCGCCCATGCCGCCAATAGTACTGAGTCCCCATGACGAGCTAAGAGAAGGAATGACTGGTGATGGAGAAGATCGTTCGACCAGACTTACTTGTGTTTGGAGCCTATGAATCAGTGCCAACGGGTTTTCCAATGGTGATTGAATTCCGTCGATAAGTTGTTGACGCGGCTATGGGTTGGACGGCTTGTTGGATATTCTGTCGGGTGTCGACATCAACAGAGGAGACATTCCCAGTTTTGCTTTGTTGTCGGATACCCATGAGAGCCCCAAGATCATGTCGTAGCCTAGTTCTTTGACAGTGTGAAACTTGTCATGCGTCATGGTGCCTCCTATCTTGATCTCGAGGTTAACGTAGCCGTGCGTGTTCAAGGCTTCCCCCTCCGAGTTCTTGATCACGGACGGGAGATGGGTAGCTTCTTGCTTCAAAACTCCCGCGACTTTCAGAGTCTTGAAAGTAACGGTGTTGAAGTCAGAGGCCGCGTCGATTAGTGTGTTCTTTGAATTCAATGCCTCTTAAGTAGGCCGTGGTCGGTGAGTCCCAGTTGTGCTTTTCAAGTATAGTTTCCGATAGCGCTTGGGTTTTTTGCGCGGTTTCCGTGCTAGGAAAAAGTCGTCTGCCTGACACGATACGATTGAGAGCCATGAAAATATCTTGGTGCTGCGCCTTGGAAAAGTAGAGAATTTCGCATACATGCTGCATCATGGATTGTATAGTCTCGCGTACGGAGTCCCCGAAGACCCCGCAATTCCTCACCAGAAGTGGATCTCTATGTACTCCCTCGTTCCCCAGCTAAAGTTCTCCTGCCTCTACTTTTTTCTTAAAGATAAGTTTTAGTTTATTGCAATCACTAGTTGGGTGATGAACAAATCTGTGGTAGTGGCAATATTTGGGATTTGCCATCTCGACTTTGGTTGGTGGGCGCCTGGGAGATGGTAGTATGATAACATCATCTTGAACCCACGCCTCTAGGAGTTCGATTACCTACTCAATGGTAAATATAAAATCCAAGACACTTCCTTCAGCTTCGTGATGACGCATGGGAGCTTTAGTGGCGGCTCTTCATGGCGGAGCTGCTCTTCGTGCTGGCGCCTCGCGTTTAGGCTGCTGGTTCGTAACGGGGGCCTTACTTTCCCCCCCCTCGTCTACCACTCTCACAGAGGAGGGGCCGACGTTTTACTACTTGTTGATGAGACGTTTACTTCCGCGAGTTTCGTGCATGTCTTCGGTTCTGGTTGGTCTGGCCCTTTCTAATAATGCTGGTGCTGTCGTGGCTGATCGCTTGGCAGCTTCGTGGAGTTCAGAGAATGTCCGTAAATATAGGTTTTCTAGCAAGGCCCGGTAAATGAGAGCCATATCGTTGATGCAGGAATTTACCAATTTTTGCTCGGTCACATTTGGGTCATGACAGTCTAGTGGTTGAACCCTGAATCTCTTGAAGAACTCATTCGGATATTCGCTGTCTCGTTGGTACATCCTCCCTAGGTCCGAGAAGGTAACTTGTTCAGACACGAAGAAGAATTTCTTGTAAAAAGCGGTAACCATGTCACCCCAGTTGGGGATGCTGTTTGGCGCGATGTTGTTATACCACGTGTATGTTCTTCCAGTGAGCGATTTCGAAAACTCCCTCATACGGAGAACGTGATTGTATTCGTGTTCGCTCAGGGACTCCAGGAATCAAGAGATATGCTCTTGTGCATTTCGGTCTTGCCGTCGACAGCAGTGAATTGAGGAGAAGAGTACCCTCTGGAAGAGGAATTCTTTGTATCTCAGGTGGGTAAGGAGGTTGATGCTGATGTATGTCTATTTCATCGCTTTTGACTCGATTCCGAATAAGTTGTTCCAAATCCTCTCGTGTGAAAAAATTGGACGGCCAGCTTGTCTCCGGCGGGGTTCCGGCATGGATCCCCTCGTCTACATCAATGTTTTCTGTCGAGGTGTCGGCGCCAGGAGTGTTGGAGTTGTTTCACATCGGCCCTAGAGGGCGTGACTCCTGTGGTAGCCGTTCTGTCAGAGCCTTGAGAAAGATGAGTACTTCTTTTTGAGTTGAGACCATGTCCTTTTGGGCTCGAGCAAGGACCTCCTGTCGTTCCATCAAATCGGCGATGGTGGTATAGGGTCGGCTCCCTCTGGCTCCTACGGTTTCTTGTCCTGTTGGCGGGGTAACTGGAGTCCTGGTGGTGGTCGGAGGTGCCATACTTGACGAGGCATTAGGGGCGGTAGCTGCAGCTCTGGACCTGGTGATCGGTGGTGTAACACCTGGAGGAGGGCTTTCGGTGTTGCCAGGATTGGCAGGTTGCGTAGAAGCATTAGAGGCGGCAGCGGCTCTGGCCCTGGTGACCGGTGGTGTAACACCTTATGGGGTGCTTTCAGTGATGTTGGGCTCAGTAGGTGGCATAGTGATGCCGCTGGAAGGAGCGTTAACACCAAGGACAGATTCCGTGTTAGTGGCTCACAGCTGATCCAGATATGAGTTCCACCATGTTGAAGTTGGGATTGAAAGATGAGATTGAAAGCTGGAAATTGATATTGTAACCGAAAGATCAATCCTCCCGCTGTGGTCGCCAATTGTTTGAGGGTGAAAACGGTTCACTGCGATTTCGGTAATTTCGCGTGAGTGGGTGAGAAACCGAGTGTAAACCCTAAACAATGTACTGCAAGGGAGTACTTTGGATTCGAGAGATCAATCTGTACAAATCCGGCCTAAACCAAGAAATGGCCGCTCCAGACTTTCTTCGGTCACAAAGTGAAGGAGAAGGGTTGGTTTTAGGGAGGGAAGCGAAGAAAGTGTTGAGACCAGAATAGTTGATTCTGGAAGAGTAGTTTTTTGACTTGTATCAGAAAGTGAAAGCTAACAGATGGGAAAGCTAGCAAGTTATTTCTGAGTGTTGTATGGTCCTCACCCAAAACTTGTTATTTGGTGGAAATAGGTAAGACCTATTTATACAAGTCGTAAAATAACGTAATGTGGTCTCGTAGAAAATGGGAACGGCTGAGTAAAGTGGAAGGAGGTGATAAATGGGTAACGCCTGGAATTGATGTTCCATAATGAAAGAAGCGTTTCACCATTATTCCTTGTATTTACTGACCGACTCATTCTTATGATACTTTCATGTAACGAGCGTAGTGTACGCCGCACGCTGTAAACCGCAAAACCAATACCCTTTATGAGCATCCCCCAGTTTGTGACATGTGTTAGATGTCTCGAGTGTTTTCATGGGAAAACGTGTAGCATGGTGGCATGTAAGTGGCCATGGTAGAGTCGACATGGCTTTGCCAAATAATAGGCGCGGCCAAATTTGGGGTTTAGATGCAAACCGTGATGTTTTTGCTTTGGGCCGTAAGTTAGATGGCGAACTTGAACGGTCGAGATCCGCATCTCAGAGGGAAGGATAGCCGTTGATTATTGCAACCCTCCGTTTTAGCATCCAACATTGAGCATGGCTTTGCCATAGAGTGGGCACGGCCAAATTAGGGTTTAGGTGCAAACCGTGTGTTTTGGATTTGGGCCACAAGTTGCCATGCGTCAGGTGGCGAACTTGTGTGGTCGAGATCTGCATCTCAAAAAGAAGGGTAGCCGTTGATTATCGCAACCTTTCATTTTAGCAGTCAGTGTTGAGCATGGCTTTGTCATAGAGTAGGCGCGACCAAATTAGGGTTTAGGTGCAAACCGTGTGTTGGCTTTGGGCCACAAGTTGCCATGTGTCAGGCGGCGAACTTGTGTGGTCGAGATCTGCATCTCAAAGAGAAGGGTAGTCGTTGATTATTACAACCCTTCATTTTGGCATCCAGCGTTGAGCATGGCTTTTGCATGTGTTAGGCGCGGCCAAAACAGAGTTTAGTGCAAACCGTGGTGTTTGGCTTTGGGCCGCAAGTTGCTATGTGTTAGGTGGCGAACTTGGACGGTCGAGATTTGCATCTCAAAGGGGAGGGTAGCCGTTGATTATTGCAACCCTTCGTTTTGGCAGCCAGCGTTGAGCATGGCTTTGGCATGTGGTAGGCGCGGCCAAACTAGGGTTTAGTGCAAACCGTGGTGTTTGGCTTTGGGACGCAAGTTGCCATGAGTTAGGTGGCGAACTTGGACGGTCGAGATCTGCATCTCAAAGGGAAGGGTAGCCGTTGATTATTTCAACCCTTCGTTTTGGCAGCCATCGTTGAGCATGGCTTTGGCATGTGTTAGGCGCGGCCAAACTAGGGTTTAGTGCAAACCGTGGTGTTGGGCTTTGGGACGCAAGTTTCCATGCTTTAGGTGGCGAACTTGGACCAAAGGGAAGGGTAGCCGTTGATTATTGCAACCCTTTGTTTTGGCGTGGAGAAGTGGCTGGCATGGTTCGCCATTGGCACGGTGGTGCGGTTGGCATGGTTTGCATGCCTTGGCGCAGAGACGTGGCTGGCAGGGTTTGCCATTGGCACGGTGGTGCGGCTGGCATGGTTGCCATGCCTTGGCTTGTGATGCGACGGGCGGCATGGTTTGCCATTGGCACGGTGGTGCTTTGGCATGATTGGCATGCCTTGGCGCGAGACGTGGCTAGCATGGTTTTCCATTGGCACGGTGGTGCGGCTAGCATGGTTGGCATGCCTTGGCGCGAGACGTGGGCTGGCATGGTTTGCGGGTGGCATGGTTGGCATGCCTTGGCGCAGACGCGTGGCTGGCATGGTTTGCCATTGGCACGGTGGTGCATGGTTGGCATGCCTTGGCGCAGTAGATGTGGTCGACATGGTTTGCCATTGGCATCGGTGGTGCGGGCGGCATGGTTGGCATGTTGGCGCAGGATGGCATGGTTTTCCATTGGCACGGTGGTGCGGCTGGCATGGTTGGTATGCCTTGGCGCAGAGACGTGGCTGGCATGGTTTGCCATTGGCACGGTGGGAGAATTATGGTTAGGTGTATACAGAGGTGATGTCAGTTAATACTAAGGGTTCCGTCGTGGAACATGGCACATGTGTAAAAAGAAAAAAGTACCCTGGTAATTTTTTTAGTGAATACGCTGATTGTTTCAATAAAGGCGCTATTGGTCATAGTGACGTCATGCCAGATGTAAGGTTTTACGATTTTATCCCTAAGCTAAAAACCACCATCAACAGTTAGCTAACTCGAAAAAAATCAATTGTATTATGATCATCAATATAATCACTCCCTATGGGATTCCTCCGTGGATGTAGGCAACACTTGCCGAACCACGTTAATTCTTTGTCTCCTTTATTTAATCTTTTTCTAGCCCTAATTTTCAATATTCACAATCAAATCATCGTGTTTAGTGCCTAAAAGTAATTTTGGGTACAAACACACGTCAAGTCACAGTACAAACTATCAATATTTTCATGAGTTGTCACAAGTTTGATGATTTGCCAAACATTACTATTAGGGACCAAACAACAATTTTGACCATAAAAATAAACACATGCAACTCACACTCGGCACTATTATTTTCGCCCTGGCAATCACTGGCATATTCACCGTCCAAAAAGAATGCATATCTGAAGTTTTTATGAATGACAATTTCAAAAAGCCCAGAAATGGAAGAAAAAAAATCTGAAGCAAGAAAACTCCTGAACTTTGTTAGAAGTTCGAAGGAAATCCAATTAGGAGAGGAGATGGCATTCCGTCACCTTTAAATAAAACAGAAGTATTTTATGTTTTTTTTCATCATTTGAATGAAAACAAATCATCACTACTTATAGGAACTCATGCCTATCAAGATGCCTCTTCACTACCAGAAGACATCAATAGTGCCTTATGGGAATGGATGTGTCTTTTGTGAACCATCACACCCTTTGAGATGCCTTTTCATCTCCAACAAAAATTCATTGCATCTATTCTCGCACCGACGCTCCCCGTGATAGTGGCAAACCAAAAACGAAAAACGTTTTGTTTTCTCGTGTTATTGAAAATATCCAACAATCTCCCCTATTTTCAAAAACCAAAATAGAAAATAAAGTGAAACTTACAAAAACCAGAGTGGTTTGCATCACTCAAGTGATCGCCACGTACTCCGAGTGGGATCTGCCAACGTAGTTCAAGCAAAGTTTGGAAATAAGCATCATCGTTGAAAACAAGTACATAGATGATAGGTATCTTTTGGATTTGAACCTTCACTTAGTGCAAGAAATTCAAAGCCTTATCGAGGTTCAGTGGTGAAACTAGTCTTGAACCAAGTACCCCATGTGATAAAACAGAATCTCCACACATACTGATTTCAGAGATTGTGTGTTCTGTAGCTCAGCACGTTAATGGCCATGTGCTATATCCGGATTCATGAGTCCGCTTTAGAGAACGGTCTTCTTCTCTTAGGAAACGGTCCGATTTCCATACTCATATAGGTAAGTCTCGAAGGTAAGCCGCGAGACACCTTGTGATAAAAGTTAGACTTATTAAGGATTTTCATCCATCCCTTTTTCTGCTTAATCCTCGCACTAAATGAAATGAGAAGTTTTATACTTAGTGCACCATAATCACTTCCATAACTTGTTGGTACCACATTGAACCTTGTTTATCCTTTTCAAAACATAGGTTGGGTTTCGCTATGGGTGATCAACCTTCCTTCATGGAGATCTTAGTCACATTTCTTTATACTTCATTGAAAACATTTCCTTTGGGAGACTTTCCATAAATAGGTCTCCCAAGTTTTTTCTCTGTTTAATGGTCAACCGCAATTACTCCTTTCTTTGAGTAATTGACTTATAAATCCAATGTAAAGACTTGTATGTCTTGACTTTTCATTATAAGTCTTTGTTAGAGACGTTATAGATCATATCCCGATTACAATTAATCAAGACCGCTTGAGATGGCTTCTTCCAAAATGGGATATCTACAAGTTAGGTTATAAGCCATTCTTCCTCATTAATTGCATCCATTTATGCAATCAATTTTTGACAACATTATTAAAAATGTTCCTATTTAATTTTACAAAATAATTGTAACTTCTCTAGTGATCCTAATTAACATTTATCGTTAATTCACAAGGAGTCATTATAGACTTGCATACACTAGAGGCATAGAAAATTTGTAGGCAACTTTCTTGTTATTTCAACAAGCACATTATTACGATGAGTAACTCCTCTACTCATGCCCAATCTTTTACAAATTTATACCAAAAAACATAGACCATGTCTATTTAACATTATGTAATGCAAATGTTCATTATTTATGCATCGGTAATATCGTAACATCTCATCGTTTGATATATGGTCGCGCCCGATCATCCAATACATTATATATTCACCGGTATTCCATTTTTCGATGTCATTTAAGACATGCCAACTTCCAAATTTTGGAACCATATAATTCTTAATGAAAGAATTATGATTTCAGACTTCTAAATTTATAATTCCTACCACAAGAATTATACCCGTACCAAAAAATTGTAGTCTCAACAATCAATGGAGATCTCCATTTTGGTTCTCTAATCTTAGAGCATTCATGACAATACTTTTCTAATGTCAAGCCACCAAATTATGTCAAATATATCACTTGTTTGATCAGTATCAAACATGCACAACGCTAATATCCAAGGAAATCTTCAAATCCAATCTCTTGGACTTGGCTCTCATTTGCATACCTTCCAAACTGATCATTTTACATATCAATTTCAACAGTAACTATCATGGCATTAGTATACCAACCAATCTTACTATTTACCAACTGTCTATCCTCCATTCACTTGCACTTGTACGCAATCATGAATCAGATGTGCCCATCACAAGAACTTCATCAAAATAAGTTCCACAAGGTGACCCTTCATTTTTAGAGACACAACTAGAAAAATTTCTATGACAGTGTCATAATGAATCTTTCCTTCCCTTTCATGACAATTCTCAAATGGCGAACATTGAGCACCCATAATTTCTTAACAGAAATAAAAACTTCAAATCCATTGCACCGGTTTGGGTACCGATCTTTTGATTTGGCTATCCTTGAGTATTATGACGATGGCTACGGAAGTTAGCCTTCTACTATACTCAACCAACCATGAAAGGGGACAGAAGACAGTCACAGTACATACATATAAGAGGAACCTACAGTTTTGTACTATATTGTCTACTCACGCACTAAGTTCAGTTGTGTGATTAAACAATAAATTTAGCATGTATCATGTTATGATCTATATAGTTAGAATTTCGTTTTGTGTTATTGAAAATGTCATCTTGCTTGTGCATATTAAATTGACAATGCTTATGAGCTAAATCTTTTATAATTTTAAGGACAAATTGAAATTGTAAATCTTTAAATAAAATGAATCAAATGGATACTCCAATAAATATCAGTGGTATCTCCTAATATTATCTTAGTCACATTTGAGGTATCACCTTCTATAATCACTTTGCTCAAGTTGAGTTTTTTTAGCAAACTCCGAGCCCAACATTGCTTTTGGATCTGCCATTGATAGAGAGGTAGCATGAAAAGACGTGGCGTTAAGTGATGACTGCTTTTGATAGAAAAATAGGTAATTTACTGATTTGTAAAAAAATTTAGTTGTTATTCCCTAGAAATTCAGGTATTTACATTGTGCTAACATGCTTTAGAATCATGGTTTATATATAAAACCCAAAATTGTCTATTACGCCTGCATCTTCATGTATAAAGACCGATTTTCTTATTCTATCGATGATCCAACTTTTTCTGGTGAAAACCCGATGCACACCCTAATGAAAAGACGACGACCTTTTGATAGAAAAATTAAGCTGATTTGTAAAAAATTTAGTTGTTATTCCTAGAAACAATGGAACAAGGATTCTATGTCCGGGTGTGCTAAAAAAAAAAATTCCACCAATACTCTATTATGTTTTTCAATTGCAATAATCATAAATGCATTGTAGTATGCGAAGTGACATGCTTTTGTTTTATTATTTTTTTTCTTTTTCTTATTCTTCTACGTATCAATTAGGTTTCAACTCGAGAGTTCTTCCCTGAGCACCATTCTCCGAGGTGGTTGCGGGTTTGTTGTTACACAGTCGTTTTTGTCCTCCTGGGATGTTGTTTCACTATTGTGCCCTTTTCAATATATTTGTGTTTGTAGAGGGAGAAAAACATAAAGCTAACCAACTAAGCAGTGATAATCTAGTTAAATGGTGTAGCCAACTATTGTTGGCATAACTAATTAAGTAGACTCCAAGAAGTGGGAGTCGTTATGTTACTCTTCAAACCCTATGGTAGTTAATTAATACAGTATACATGAGTACTAAGAGAACTAAAAGGATTAAAACAAGAATTGACGGTTTATCCAACTGCCACATCATAACATGTGAGCCCATTTAATAACTGATTCTAAGAACTAGTGTTTTTTACTGAACGACTGATAAGATTATTCCACATGGGACCGTGTTTCGATCTCTCGAATGACCTCCACGTGGAATCATGTCTTCCTAATGGGATAATTCAAAATTATACCTGAGATAAATTTTACAAATGTAAAAAATTACATGGACAAATCAGTTTTTTTGAAAATTTGGGGTGGCTTCAGCCTAGGTAAGCCACCCCTAATACCGTTTCTGCTAGCCAGGGTCAAGATTGATCCTTCTTTTCATGGTTCTCCCCCTATTGCGTTTAAAGGGTTAGACAAATGGGCAGCATGCACTTCGCGCTTGGTTCCCTAAAGATTTGTAGGGGCTATTTTTTGTCGCTCAAATCTGGAACATATATTTCTGTTGCTAATATATTGCAACGTCACGGGTTTAGCAACAAATAAAAGAGTTGCAATATCAAGGGCATATGGCATTTTCTTCGTTGCGTCAGCAAAAACTGGGGGCATGTGTCAACATAGGTTTCTATGGGTCCTTGAATTTTAGTTGTTATTTGCTAGGCATCCCCTAATTTTCTATATATCACGTCCGGGTTCCCACGTGCATATGCCTTCTTTTCGTTGTTGTCCTCTGCTGCTTTCAAAGGGTTAGATAATAGACAGGTTGAACAACATTTTCTTTTTTATCGGTAAATAATTTGGTAATTTGGTACTAGCCAGAGTTTCGAATTCAGATCACTGAATAATTTTTCTTTTCCTTGAAGCAATGAGCAAACTGTTGTGGCGACAATTTTATTCTTTACCAATTTAATCTGAATTTTTCCTAACCAGCAACAAAGCAAGTATAATCTGACTCACAGAATTTAAATTCGAGAAACCGTCCAAGATATACTTAATGAATTTAACCTCATCTGATTCACCTCGTCAATGGCCGGTCCATATCATCTGAAACAGCGTGTACACTCACCACAAAACCAATTTATGACGAGTAAGTAAAGTAAAGGAGGCCAGTGTTCTACTAGTTATTCTAACACGTGAAAAATGAAATTTTCGTGTTGGCCATCCCCGAGAGAAAGTCGTTGAAGAAAATATAGAGGAAAGATAGGGTTTTGTACGCGTCTTTCACGTATAGAGAATTGATCATATCAAATTGATCGAAATGGCATCAATTCACAGTAGAAACTATCAATATTTTCATGAGATGTCACAAGTTTGATAATTTGCCAAACATTACTATTAGGGACCAAACAACAAGTTTGACCATAAAAATAAACACATGCAACTCACACTCGGCACTATTATTTTGCGCCCCGGCAATCACTGGCATATTCACCGTCCAAAAGTTCCGAGGAAATCCAACTCGAAGTTTTTATGAATGACAATTTGAAAAAGCCCAAAAATAGAAGGAAAAAAATCTGAAGCAAGAAAACTCCAGAACTTTGTTAGAAGTTCCGAGGAAATCCAACTAGGAGAGGAGATGGCATTCCACCACCTTTAAATGTCATTGTGCTTGTGCATATTAAATTGACAAAGATTATGAGCTAAATCTTTTATAACATAATTTTAAGGACAAATTGAAATTATAAATCTTTAAATAAAATGAATCGAATGGTTACTGCAGTATATCACCGGTATCTCCTAATATTATCTTAGTCACATTTGAGGTATCATCACTTTGCTCAAGTTGAGTTTTTTTTTAGCAAACTTCGCGCCCAACACTGCTATTGTTCCTGCCATTGATGGAGAAGTAACATCAAAAGACGTGGCGTCGTTAAGTGATGACTGCTTTTGATAGAAAAAATAGGTAATTTACTAATTTATAAAAAGTTTTTGTCCAGATGATAACATTGCACGACCAGCCATGACTGGTAATTGAACTAAAAGTCTTGACGTTCTAATGCACATACTATAAGCTAAATTAAGCAATATGAAAACAAAATTATCCGTGACCGGGAGAAGTTACGTGGTCCATCAAAATGCTTACTTCTGTAACAGTTGGTTAGGAGTTTCATTATGGTCGTCCCATTTATGGTCAACAAACTTGACCTGATCTGACTCGTCCCATATATGGTCGTCGGATATAATCTGAAAAGTACGTGACCATCACCCTCCAATTCAATAAGCATCTTACGTCATTTTACACTCGTCACAAAACCAGCCAATGACGAGGACACAGTGTAAAAGACCAGTGTTCTACTGGTTATTCATGTTTATCATATCCAAGAGAACGAATGCGAATTTAGTAGGGTATATTAATTAAATACCCTTAGTTTTCACACCCAACAAATATACCCTTATACAACAATAAATATACCCATATCATTTAAAAATTTTATCCATATAAAAATAAATTACCTTAATACCCTTACTTATATAATATTTTTTAAAATTTCAAATACAATTTTTTTTCTCTATCAACTTCACCGCCATTATTACCACCACAACAGCACCGCCACCGCCACCGCCACCGCCACCATTCCGCCACCGCCACCACTTCGCCATCGCCACCACTCCACCACCATCAACACTACACCGCCACCACCACTCCGTCACCATTCCACCACCAACAGCACCGCCACCACTCCGCCACCGCCACCACCGTCAACACTGCGTCGCCACTCCCCGCCGCCGCCGCCACCACCGCCGCCTCCACCACCGCCGCCATCAATATTAGGTGTCAACAACTGAAGTTGATCCAAAAAATCAAAAGTTCAAAAAATATTTGTCAAATTTGGTTGTTAATTCCATTTTTCTATTGTTGATACACAAACATTGGTTGTTGACTCCCTAAACTAAGGTCAATTTCTATTGTTGATAACAAATATTTGTTGTTGACTCCTTACACTAAGATCAATTTCTATTGTTGGTACACAACTATTGGTTGTTGATTCCATTTTTCCATTGTTGATACACAAATATTTGTTGTTGATTCTTTACACTAAGATCTATTTCTATTGTTGATACACAAATATTGGTTGTTGATTCTATTTTTCTATTGTTGATACACAAACATTGGTTGTTGACTCCCTAAACTAAGGTCAATTTTTATTGTTGATACACAAATATTTGTTGTTGGCTCCTTACACTAAGATCTATTTCTATTGTTGATACACAAATATTGGTTGTTGACTACCATTTCTATTGTTGATACAAAAACATTGGTTGTTGACTCCCTAAACTAAGGTCAATTTCTATTGTTGATACACAAATATTTGTTGTTGACTCCTTACACTAAGATCAATTTCTATTGTTGACACACAAATATTGGTTGTTGATTCCATTTTTTCATTGTTGATACACAAACATTCGTTGTTGACTCCCTAAATAGTTGATGGAGTAGTATTCAACAACTTGTCGTCCAACCTCACCACCACCACCGCCAGCAGCGTACAACATTTCCAACACCACAAACAACTTAATCACCATTATCTTCATGAACAACTTTAATTAATCATTCCAACCACAACCAACACAATCTCCATCATCAAAATTCATCGCTCTAACCTCACCAAAGATCACCAACACCACCAAAGACACATAATATCCACCAACACCACAACAACCATAACCATAACACCATTATCTTCAAGACTGATTTTATTTCATCATTCGAACCTGAACCAACACAATATTCATGACTGATTTAATCTACATACTACCACCACCAGCAGAAACTCAAACTAGACAAAGAAGATAATCAATTGATAGATTGAAATACATACCTCCTTCATCGCTGCCGCCACCACCATCATTGTAGATCTGGTATCTTCCTCCACCACCACCATCACCACCATCATCTTCTTCTAATAAAACAGAGATTTGATATCCTCCTTCACCACCGCCACGACCTTCACCTCTATTATTATCGTCATCAAGAACAACTGACGCGATGAAGAATCAATACCCTCCCCCCACCACCATCATCAACCAGTAAAAAATGGGTTGGAGATTTGATATACTCCTCCACCACCACCATCGTTCTAATCAGATTCGATATCCTCCATCATCGTTAACGACGGCAAAAAAAAAAAGGTTGGAGAAACGACGGTGATAATGGCGGAGATTTTCAAGAGAGCGGCAGAGAGAAGGTTTAGATCTGAAAAATGAAAATAAAGAAAAGATTTTCCTTAAAAATAGTATATTTGAATGAGGATGAGGGTAAATTTGTAATGATGTATAATTCTTAATGGACCCCTGATGGGCTTTGGATAGAGAGGGGTATTTTTATTGTAGGATAAGGGTAGTTGTGTAGCCCGTCAGAATTGTGGGCAATTATATAATTCCCACAATTTAGTAAGTGTTAGGGCAGCACAAGACCCGCTCATCATACCCAAACCCGTCCGTACCCGTTAAACCCGTGGGTTTTTAATCCGAATCCGTCCGTTGTGGGTGCGGGGTTGGTTATGAAAATGAAAACCCGTTGTCTATGGGTGCGAGGTTGGTTTTAGCTAAGGGAAAATTAGGCTAAGACCCCACCCATGAGTTACCCATAATATCAAGCCCTTAATTAAAAGAAATTTAAATCTAGGCCCTGAAATATTAAAAGACGTTGATACCCTTATGCATATTATCAAGCCCATAATTAAATAAAATTTAAATTTAGGCCCAAATTATTAAAATATAGCGTAATTATGTTCCAACCACCTCCGACCACCACAGCCTTCGCCGCCAACCACCTCCGACCACCACCACCACCAACCACCTCCGACCACCACCGCCAGCCACCTCCGACAACCAACCGCCACCTCCGACCACCACCGCCAGCCACCTCCGACCACCACCAACAACAACCACCACCGCCCACCGCCCACCGCCACTGACAACCGCCGTCGCCCACCTCCACTGACAACCTCCGCCCACCGCCAACCACTTCCCGCCACCACCGCCGTCCACTACCAACATATGGATGTGTACACAGAAGTTACACATGCATATGACATGTGTATCCAGAAGTTACACATTCATATAAAATGTGTAACGCAAAGTAACACTTGTACATAGATGTGTACTTGTAGTTACACATGTGTATGCAGAAGTTACACATGCGTATGGCATGTGTATCTACAAGTTACACATCCATATGCATGTGTAACTTTTTATTACACATGTTATATATACGTGTATCTACAAGTTACTCATCAGAAAATACTTTCATTACAATAATTTGTTTGTTCATCGATTACTACAATTATAGTAATTGGTTGTTTGAACACAATAAACGAATTAAAACACGAGATATGGAAAGCGAAATCCTAGGAATAATGCTCTATTTCCTTTTTTTTTTTGTCTTTCTCGATTCCAATATACTTGCACATCTGCAAAACAAAAATGAACATCCATGGGATTAGGTTGGATGGACAAAAAATAAAAAAAAAATTATAGAATAATTGCAAAGAAAGAAATAAAATTATAAAACAATGGTAAAGCGAATAACAAAGTTCTGTCTAGTGTAACTGTGAGTTACAGATGCATTTCTCATGTTTACTCAGAAGTTACACATGCATATATTATGTGTAACTATAAGTTACACATGCATCTGACTTGTGTAACTCCTAGTTGCACATACATATTATTTGTGTTTTGGAACTGCAGACAAGCATATGTATATAGCTTGTTATATTAAATACAAATATACATGAGAAAAGGTAGCAGATGCTGAACTTACTTGCTGATTTGAACATAGATCGTCGGAAGGGCAGGTCCCATGAACACATTTAATATTAAGCATCCAATGCAGGCACCCATCTCCATAATCAACTTTTCTGTCGGAAATTAACAGATTTAGTAGCCTGACTTTCATTCTTTAATTTCTACATCCTAGGTCTTCATCTACTGAAATTTTTGAAACAACTTTAGTCAAACAACATCACTGATATGTTAAAGGCATAAATTGCTAAATATCAACAATGCTCACCTTGACAGTAGCCAATATCCATTATATGCAGGCATAAACCGCTAAATATTCTTGCTTCTAATAGTAAGCTAGTGTCATGTCAGTGCGCAGAAACCATATCGAGGCCTGCATCAATTGATCCAGAAAAGGTTACAATTATTCAGAAATTACTTCCATAGAAATATTGAGATATCATAGTCTAAACAATCCTAAAGTAAGCATGTGTAATCAGCTGGTACACATACAAACTGCATATGTAACTGGGAATTACATAGTCTAAACAATCCAGAGAAGGTTACAAGCTTTGTATAGTTTGAGGTAGTCAATCCACTACAAAAAAACAATTCAAAAACAAATAAATCAATCAAAATTATTTCCAGCACCATTCAATGTTTTGCATCATATGTACATTGACCATAAATGAACCAAGAATCATATAGAGACATACCACCGTGTAATCTTACACCAGCTGACTTGTGTAACTGAGAGTTACACATGCATACAACATGTGTAATTAGGAGATACACATGGATATGACTTGTGTAACTGATGCATATGATTAGTGTAACTAGGAGTTACACATGCATATGTCTAGTAATGATGGGTGAATGGATGGATAAATTCAATCAAAAATGAGATGATGATCATATTTGCAAAGCAATTAATCAAATGCACAAAGGCTTAACACATGCATACCTAACTTCACCAGTGAAAGCACCTCCTTTCTTCACCAAGCATGCATCCATTTGAATCTCAGGATACAATGGACTTTTAGCCGAGGTAAGGAACACAAATGGAGGATTGACCACAACCTCTGTACAAAAAACATCCCCAACTACATTTAAAAACTTCTAATCCATAGAAATATCAAATATAATAGCATATTCACAACATATCAATACATCCACTCACCAACAATATCTATGGATGCAATTTCAGCACCATTAATGTGCCAATAATCTTCTTCACTTGGTCCTCAGTTCCATTATTAAATTCCACAATTACTGAATTATGAATTCCACCTCCTACTCCTCATTTCAACATTTCAGCGCCAATTCCAAGGAGACCATCCTACAAAAATACCACAAAAATAAGCAGTAAACTTTATTGAGTTATTGGCAACCTGAAGAGTAACAAAAAGCAACTAGATTTTATGATATTAAAAAGAACAATACACACAACAATGTATAACCAGTTTTACTTGCACTTGACTAGTGTAAATAGGTGTTACACATGTATATGACTAGTGTAACTGGGAGTTACAGATGCATCTGAATAGCGTAACTGAGAGTTACATATGCACCTGACTTGTGATTCTCATTCACAATTTCATCTGGTTTTGAAATTGCTTCAACTTTAGATCTGTTCAAACAAATTGAACAACAAATATTTATGATCAAAAATAGAGAACCAAACAAATCAAACAAAATCGAAACTAACTAACAAAATATATAGTGGATGTGTAGAGAAAAGTTACACATGCAATTCGGATGTGTAGACGAAAGCTACACATGTTGTGCATAGTTATCAAAATGAGAAACTCAATCACATTGAAATATCAATCAAATTCTGAATAAAAGAACAATAAACTCAAATCATAAAGTTTATACAATTTCAATATGATACATTCAAACCACAAAGTTTAAATAATTGAAGTGAACCTTAACAACTTATTATGAAAAGCTAAAACATGAAAATTCAAATGTAGTGTTAGCCACAGACTTGCATATCAGAGATGTTATAAATATGTTTCATGATTTCCATCAACACCATTACTAATCTCTTCGATAGAATTATGAAAATCATTTTAAAAACAGATTGAAGATCCTAATTAGGTAAAAATCTAAAAGTAGATCAAACTCTAAAAGATTTGAGTAATAGAGATTAAGATGTTATGATTACTAATCTGAAGTTGGATTTTCAATCAGAATAAAAGATTGAGAGATAGCTCAAATATCAATCATGAACCCTAAAAATTATTGATGATTTTTTTTTTCTCTTTTTAATCTCAAATCGAAGATAAAAATGAGTTGATTACAAATCCAACCTCTTATTAGGAAGAAAACTTATCTGTTTATAGCTAAAGTTTATAGGTTTTTGAAAGAACGCGAAATTGGGGGATATAAGAAAAGGACAAAAAATGGATCCAGATTTCAATTCGGGGTCACCCCTTATCTAAGTACTTTTTTAAATCCTAATCTACCCCTCACTAATCAGATTTAGTGGTTAATAATAATTAATAAAAATCTTAAGTATTTGTTAAATGATTAGTGTGTATTTGTATTTGGGTGAATGAGATGAGAGAGAAAGATGGAAAAAAAAATTGAGAGGGAACTTTTTTGGTGAAAGTGGAGGATGATTGTGAAGAGAGAATTATGCTAAGAGGTTGAAATTTTGATTTTTTTCTTTGAATCCACCATTGTTGCAGCTGAAAAAGCTTGGTGTCGGCATGGTATTCAACCAAAAAACCATGCCGGCATTTGTTTGAAATTTTCATAAATTGTTTGCCACTATCCGGGGGAGGGGGAGTTCGGGGGCGTAGTTATCGCCCTACTTCCTAAGACAGCTTATCGATTTTCGAGCATGCCGGAACTACTTCCGGCATGGTTTTTGCTTAAATTTCTATCTTGGGAACATGATGAAAAGTATCCAGAAACTTCAATTTTTTTCACTTGACTACTAGGCATTGATAGATTTCTATCGAGCATGCCGCACTTAGTTACACAATTGAATGTTAGTGAAGAACCATGCCGACACCATTTTCCTAAGCATGGTTCTTCACCAATTCCGCATGGTCTTCATCACTTCCGCGATGTAAAAAAATATTCCGTTTTGAATTTTTTTCGGGTTTTAATCAGTCCACTTCCGGCATAATTAGTTAATTCTCGAGCATGCATGACATAGGTTTAGGCATAGTATGTTGCTTTAATTGTTATGCCGGCACATGATGTAAAGTATCCAAAGTTGAATTTTTTTTTTTCACTTGACTACCGGCATTGATAGATTTCTATTGAGCATGCCGGTACTTAGTTACTGACATTGAATGTTAGTTACCAACCATGCCTAGCACCAGATTTAAGCATGATCTTCATCAATTCCGGCATGGTCTTCATCACTTGCAGCATGATCTTCATCACTTCCGAATTGAAAAAAAAAAAAAATCGTTTCCAAAGTGAGGAGCCGGCAGAGAAGGAGAAGAGAATTTGAAAGAGAGTGGGGAGAGTTTAGAATTTGAAAGGGAATGGGGAATATTTGGGTTTCAAAGCTCTAACCCTGAAAGAGATTAATAAGAAGTGGAGATGGAAATGGGGATATGATTTTGTTTTTTGATTTTAAGTTTTTTGATTTTTATTTTGAAGGGAGGACATTTTAGTATTTTTGCACCCCAAAACCACCCCTTAGCAGACACCATGGGTTGGGAGAAGTAATCAATATCCCCCAATTCCTTTTTATATCCCCCAATTTCGTGTTCTTTTTGAAACTGTAAATTGATTTTTCAAAAACAAAATTATCAACTCAATCAAAAGAGAAACAGAGTTTAGGAAAAAAACTTATCTGTTTTGTTAGATTTGTTGATGGAAATGTTGCGATTCAATATTAATCTTCTGATATTCAAAACCTAGAAATAATTTTCACCGGACCGAGAGAGAAAGAGAATGGAGAAGAGAGAGAAAGAGAATAGAGAAGTGAATATATCTTCTAATATTCCTCTTGTATATATATACAAAAGAGTGGTGCTGTCATTATTAAAATTCGTAATAATTAATTATGGGCCAGATCTGAAGAAAATTTGATATTTTGGGCTTGGTAATAGCATTTTTGTAAAGTATAGAGTTGACAATAAATGATCCATTTTTTTGGGTTTCTTAATGTTGAACCCATATAGTAAGGGGTTACTAGTAGTTTTCACTTTAGCTAATACCCGCCCGAAAAACCCGCTAAATATACACCACTGATAAAACTAATCGGAAGTCCTTGATCTTTGAGGATGCTAGGAGGAGAGACTTGAAGATGATAGAAGAGACATGAGTCACTTACTGTTGGTCTGGAAACTTTTATTGTTTAAGTTTTAATCTGAACTTTAAAGTAGTTGTACTGTGTAAACTTTAAACTTGTTTTATTGGAAGTACTAGTGTACATAGTACACTAGTACTTGTTTAAGCTTAACAATGAAGACTTATGTAGTTATGTTTATGGTTTTTTTTTAAGTTATCAAGAACTTAAGTAAGTAGTTTATTTAAACTTTAAAACATGTGTGTGAATGATTATTGAATATAAAGCGGGTTTAAACCCAAACCCGTCCAACCCGTAGCGGGCGGGTAACAAAACTCGCCCACTGTTTGTGGGTGGGGTTGGTTATGAAAATGAAAACCCGCAGTCTGTGGGTGCGAGGTTGGTTTTAGCTAATACCCGCCCAAACCCGCCCATGTGGAGCCTTAGTAAGTGTCATTGAAATAAAGTGAAAAGATTTGACTTTTTATATTATTATTTTTTGAAGCATGCATATATATTATTAAAGGAAATAAATTGATTTGGGATCAAGCAAACCCGCATTTGACTTTTTATATGAGTGTATTAGATGTAGAAAATTGACCATCACATATTTCTGTTGATCGAAAGCATAACATAACAAGTCATGGTAAAATGTCGATATTTTCATGAGATGTCACAAGTTGAAAACTTCGGCAAACCTTTATGTTAGAGTCCGAACAAGAAGATTACCAATCTGATACCGAAAAGAAAAAGAAATTGACGATGATAACATACACATGCAATTTATACTTGGGAATATTACTCTACGTCCAAGTATTAGTAACCGGCGTATTTTACTAAAATTTACAATTAAAAAACCGGCATATTCACCGTCCAAACAATATTATATCCTGTTGAGATTATTAGTCCCACAGTTATCTAAGATCCTCAATCCACTCATTGCCAATTGGTTTTGAGTTGGATGCCCATACTCTAACATATCCGTTTTGTCTAAGGTTGGATGCCCATACAAAAACCAATGCTTTCGTCCACAGAAGTCGGTCAGGTATGCCATTATGACTTGGATGAAGTCATAAGTATTTGAGTCATTTGATATTTTCGCACAAGATGAGTAAGGTAGCTGAAACACCAGTGGGTCGCTCAACTTTTTTTTTTTTTTTTTTGCTAAATCATTTATTTATCAAAGTTCCAAATTACAACTCACAAACAAGGACCAAGAAAAGCCCTTCCGAAAATAAAGAAATACAAATTAAAGTTCATAACTTCTCCCCAACATAATCTATAATAAACACAATGAGGCATTTCAATTCTGGGTAAGAAATTTGGCCTCCCTTCCTGAAAATGTCTTTCTCCTGCTAACAATTTAGCACCTCTCTTAGCCATTGTATCAGCAGAAAAATTGACTTCTCTGAAACAATGCTCAAGATATATGGAAGAAATCCTTGATTTAGCCATTATCCATCTAGATTTCAGAAACCATGGGATGTTACATGCATTAAAATCTTGCAACACAATTTTGGAGTCTGATCTGATTATAATTTTTCTTAAGCCCCGTTCCATTGCCAATTCAGCTGCACATAACACTGCATAGTTTTCTGCAATGTAATTTGTTGCAATTCAAAGGCCTCCAAACAGAGTACCGATTACTTGACAATATTCATCCCTGATAACCACTCCAAAACCAGCTGCTCCTGGATTACCTAAAGATGATCCATCACAGCAGAAGAGCATATAACCAGCTGTTGGAGGAGTCCATAAGCATACTTTGATACACTGAAATCTTGTTTTCCTGTGTCCCAAGTTGAAAAAACTTATTACTTGATCATCATAATCTTGACTCCATTTATGCCCTTTCATTCTAATTCCTCCTTCCTGCACATATTTCATTACTTTCCTTTTAATACCCTGAGCATTTGGTTTGATTTCTTCAAAGTATTTCTTATTTTTCTGGAACCACATTTCTTTGAGAATAGCACAAGAGGCAGTAATCCAGATTTCTTGTATAAGAGGATTCTTATTTTTAGCACTTCTCCAAACTTCTTCAAAGGATCTAGGAGCCTTGTAATTGAACACAACAGATATCCATTCTCATATATCTACACTGACAGAACATTCCCAAAGTAGATGGTTCATACTAGCATGTTCTTTCTCACACACACAACATCTAGATGATAGTTCACATCCTTTACTTACCATAATAGCATCATCAATATATGCTCCCTGCACCAACTTCCAAATGTTACTTGCAATACTAGGTTGTAAAAAGTTTTACATACATACCTTGACCAGTGCTTCTTAGGTTCTCTATGTATGAGCTTATTTGTTGCAGCTGACATAATAAGTGTGCCTTTAATATCTCCATTCCAGATTACTTCATCTTCATCCCCATATATACCAGGCAGTTTTTGATTCATTAACATTACTTGAATTTCACTTGGTATAGACCATGTACCTTCATTTAAAATGTCAGCTAGCTTCATCATTTTGTTATTTAGGAAGAACTGAGAAGATCCCATTTTATTCACTAGAGGAGTATCCCCTATCCAAACATCATACCATACTGATATGTCTTCACCATTTCCAATGTTCCATATGATATCTTCTTTCAGAACTTCCCATGCCCACTTAAGACTTGGCCACACTGTAGATATTGCCATGCATTATTCCATTGGCCATTTTTATCCATGTACTTTTCCTTAAAAAAAGCTGCCCAATCTTTATTTGAGTGCATGATTTTCCACATCATCTTCACCAACAATGTTCTATTTATTACTGCATGTTTTGGAATAGCTAGACCACCTTCATTAAATGGAGTACAAACTCTTTCCCAAGCCACAGTTTTGAACTTTCTAACATCACCAACACCTGACCATAAAAAGTTTCTGATAACTTTCTCACAAATTTTTATTACAGATGAAGGCCATTTGTATACTGCCATGTTGTAAATGGTGATACTGCAAAGAAATGACTTTATAAGCACTAATCTTTCTTGAAAAGACAACATTCTTCCATTCCAAGCTGCAAGCTTACTTTGTAACATTTCAACCATTGGCCAAACTGTTGAGGTTTTAACTCTGCCAGCTGATAATATGACACCCATATATTTGTCAGGAAAATCATTTCTCTCCATTCGCATTATATCTTGAATCAAAGATTTCCTTGAATCAGTTGTACCATCAATAAATAGTTTACTCTTATTCTTGTTAATTATCTGTCCAAAGCATTTTTTATATTCATCTAATAGTTGCAGAAGGTTTTGTGGAGTTTTTTTCC
Source organism: Papaver armeniacum (assembly GCA_023531295.1). Lineage (NCBI taxonomy): Eukaryota > Viridiplantae > Streptophyta > Magnoliopsida > Ranunculales > Papaveraceae > Papaver > Papaver armeniacum. The sequence goes on from JAJJWW010003878.1 coordinate 580,305, forward strand.
CTCTATTGCAAAACATGAAAACATCATCTGCAAAAAACAGATGAGTTGGCCATATTCCCTTCCTGGTGACCATTGGATATATCTTGCCTTCATTCACCAACTGAATAAGCTTCTTACTTAGTACTTCTTCCATTGGCACAAACAAAATTGGAGAAAGGGGGTCTCCTTGCCTTAGACCCCTACTCACAGGAAAAAAGCCACAGGGTCCTCCATTTATTAACAATGATATTCTTGCAGATTTAAAGATGTTGTGCAACCAATCACACCAATTTGTTGAAAAAACAAATTTCTGGAGTACTTGAAAAAGAAATTCCCAACTGACATAGTCATATGCTTGTGAAATGTCAAGTTTAAGTCCAACATTACCTCCTCTTCTTTTCTTCTTCATTTCATTGACCATTTCAGATGCAAGTAAAACTTGCTCCTGAATGAGTTTGCCTTTTATATAAGCTTCTTGTTGAGGGGCTACCAGTTTTTTCATTAGAGTGCTCATCCTTACAGTCAGTATCTTTGTGATAATTTTAAAACTCACATTACTCAGGCCAATTGGACTAAATTGATTTGAATTTTTTTTCTCCCTGCACTTTTGGAAGAAGAACAAGGAAGCTTGAATTGAGGACTTTAGGAATGAACTTTTTTTGCCAGCAATATTGGATTGCTTGAACTACATCATTGATAGACACATTTTTGTGTCTAATTTGATCTCAATACTATATATTGTTGGCACTCGATTTTGTACTTATTATGGTGTTTTTATGTTTGTGTAGGTGTTTTTGGATAAATACACTTGTGTGGAAAAAGTTGCTCAAAAAGTGTTAGTTGGACCCCCGGGAGAAAAGGCACCCTCATTTTGGATAAGGGCACCCCAGGCACCTCAGATGATAAAGGCGCCCCTGTTTTGGATCGGGGCACTTCATCCTCTCCATTTCAAATTTCATTTTTGGAGGGAAATTTGTTCTTCACTGGCAGATTCTTTCTTGGATTTTTGGTCGTGCTAGAAGGCGACTCAATGGCTAAAACTTCTTGGGATGGTCTGTTTGGGCTTAACAGACGTGGTGTATGTATTTCGTTCGACTAAATTTGTTTGAATAATTCAAACGAAGAGAAGAGAGGTGCGTGTGCAAGGGAGGAGTTTTCACGGGATATCGTGAATCACTGTGAGCTTTGAGACGTGCACTGCTCGTGTTTGGAGTGTGTGGGTTGTTTCCAGACGAGTGTAGAAGGTAAATGAGGAAGAAAATAACAGCTGCAGGCGCGTGATGAAGAAAATAAAGAAAAAAATATCTCGTATCTTGCATGGAGAATAATCAAAAATATATTGCAATTACACGCGAGATTTTGCTTCTGCTGGGTTATAAATAGGTGTTGGGATGTCATAGAAGAAATATAGAGAGTTTGGGAGAGGTATAGAGCCTCAACAGAGCCGGAGAATCAAGTTGCAGAGAATTGTTTTCTGCTGCTGCATGAGTCAAGAACACGAAGAATGACATGCTCGTACGCAGTCGTTCTTCAACGGTGTTAATGACTCGCATCTGTGGGTCGTAGTTTTGGGGCAGACTTAAATCAACAGCAATGAAACACTTTACATGTATCGTCTTCTGTAATGATACCGTTTGTAACAATTAAAATCGTTACAAATCGGAGCTTTTCATCTTTTCTCCCTTGTTCATCATTTGTAAACCATTTTTGAGCATTAATAATGATTTTTGAGCGTGTTTACACCATGATGAGCTAGAACCCATCACTGGGACGACGGAGGAAGCTGTTTTGCACCCATGTGGTAATTCTATTTAATTCCTTTATGACTATTTGCACTATTATAATTGATTTATGATTTTTATTGATTATTTGTGAATTCGTTAGATGTCGCATGCTTAGTCTTAGGTACTTTAGATGCGCCATGCTTGTGAGTTACATATAATTCTTTATGAAATCTATCTTGGCAAAGAATTAGAGTCGATGTTTGTTACTTTATGAGCCTTAATTGTCCGGAATTAATAGATGAACCGCATGAATGTAAGAATTGGTGGAATCCCGAGTCCCAAAGAACTCTCTCCATCTTGTGACATAAATTGTATATATTCTTTATATTTATTATTTTTCTTTATTAAATCCTAGAACCGATTTCATCAAGTCCGAGTGAACGACAACCTTACTACCACTTTCTACAACATTATTGAGTCACATCAATCATCTTGTATGATCTGCCAGCAGGCTCTATAAAAGCATCCTGACAATCCATCTGGACCTGGAGAGCTATCTGGATCCATGCTGAAAACAATGTTTTTGATCTCTTCTGTGTTAGGAATGGAATCCGACATATTTTGGTCTTCCTCAGTAATCTTTTTTGGAATAACCTCTAGTAATGAATCTGATACTTGCAATTCTTTAAATTTGAATTTATTCTCAAAGTGACTTACTAGAAGATCTGCTATCTTTTTTTGATCTGAAATAACATTCCCAGTATCATCTTCTAATTCACTTATACAATTTTGTGCTTGCCTTATATTGATAGAGGTATGAAAAAAGTTTGTGTTGGAAGCTCCTTCCTTTATCCATTTCACTCCTGCTTTTTGTTTCATCATTTGGACTTCCTTAGTGTTAAACTCATTTTGTGCTTCCACAAACTCATTCAAATTCTCTTCATTAAAAGGATTGTTATCAGATTTTTCCATTGCTTCTTGAACTCTTACTTCAGCTTCTTTAATTTGAACATTTACATTCCCAAAAAAACCTTCCAATTCCATTCTTTAAGAATATTTTTTAACCTCTTCAATTTTGTTTGAAACACAAAGGCAAGATCTCCAATAATAGGATCTGACCAACTTTTTTGAATTGTCTCCATGAAATTAGGATGAGATATCCACATTTTCTGAAATTTGTGGGGGGAGTTCTTTGGCTTTGGAATATTTGCACAACCACCAAATATAGGTGCATGATCTGAAGCAATTTTTAAACCAACCTTGAAACCCCAATCAGCATAATTTTGTAGCCATAATTGATTGAACATTGCTCTGTCCAAACTGCAAAGTATTCTTTTACTGCCATGCTGACAATTTGACCATGAATGTTGTAACCCTGATTTTGGAGCTTGAAGTAATCCACAACTATCAATACAGTTGCTGAAATCTAACATTGATTTTTTATTAGGAGCTTTTCCACCAATTTTTTCTTCTGCACAAGTAATAGCATTGAAGTCTCCAAGAATTAACCACGGCTTTTCAAATCACTAATCATTTCCATTTCAGACCATAAAAATTTCTCTGAACCACCCCCACATGAGCATGAACTCCTGATATTAAAGAATCTCCCACACTCACTGTGATCATTTGACTTGACATAGACACAACTGTTGGTGTTGGTAATGTCTTACTCCAAAATAACCAAATGTTCCCTTTTTTATTTGAAACTGAACTATGAATCACCATGCTTTGCATACCAGGTAGATTCAACTTATTACAAAAATAAGAAGTGCAAAAAAAAAAATTTGGTTCTACAACCCAAACTAGTGAAGGATTAAATTGATTTACTAAAGACCAAAGTTTTTCTTGAGCCCTAGGTCTTTTAAGGCCCCTTAAGTTCCAGAATAGGACTTTCATTGTTTAGGATGGAGGCCTATTGTGCCTCCTTTTACTTGATTTTTCCTAAAATTGTATTTCACTGGTACTTGTTGAGGAATTACCTTTGGTTTTGCATTCTTCATTTGAGCTCCAGTTTGTGCATGTGCACTTGGTTTTTGAATAACTTTGGACCAAGAGGTATTAGGAATTCTTTCCTCAGATATTGATCCATTCTTTCCATTAACATACTTAACCACACTTGTATCCAGAGAATTATCTTCCACTATTTTTAAAACTTTAGCTGGACTTATCATGTCCATGACAATATTGTGCTCCTCTTCAGTTATATTTTGTAGAGATCCAAATTTCCCTGAATTACTTGGAATGTTGCTTGTTGTGCTCTGAACTGGTTCTTCAATAATATTAATTTGAGTCACTGTTGTTTCACATATATCAAACTTCTCCATAATTTTAATTGGTATCACATTCAAATTTGTTGTAGGCACACTAACTGCTTTCTGGTTTTCTGCAACTTCTTGATTTGAATTCTTCTTTGCTCTGCACTCTGGTTGAGTATGACCAATGATTTGACAATTTGGACAAAATTTAGGAAGCTTTGTAAGTAGAACACTCTTCATAAAACCTCCATATTTGGTCTTAATCCAAAGTTTATGAGGAATCTTCTTTGCTGAATCAATTTCCACCAAAACCCTTGCATATAGACCATTCTCATAGTTCAGCGTAACTTCATCAACTTTCACTTGTGTACCAATTACACTGCTAATGGTGAAAAGAGTTTTTTCATCCCAATATTCCAAACTGAGACCATGATAATGAACCCATACCATAGCTAAGGATGTTCTTTGATTCTCTGGTCTAAAATTAGGCATCCAATTTCGAACCCTTAAAACTTGATCAAGGACTTCCCATTTTCCAGCTTTGATTGTATTTATATCTGCCATATTCTCCAATTTGATTGTGAAAAACCCCTTTCCCAGAGGAATCATTTTACATTGACCAGTTAATTTCCATTGATTTTTCAAACTCATAACGGCATCAACAAATTTGATTCTCAAAAAATCAAGTCTACTAATTAGTGAAAACTTCCATACATCATATCTATCTTTTGAGAAATTATTGATCAAATCGATCGATGGACTTTCTTCAACAAGAGTAACCAGATTTACTTCTGGGACTTCCATCTTAAGAAAACCTTATTTTTTAATGATAATTGTTTAAAAGAGATCGGAATAGTAGGTGAACATCATTTAAAAACACCAATCATCAATTATTATGTAAGAAATCACCTGAATTAATGATTAGCTTCCCTAAAAACGATGATTGAAACGGAAAAAAAAAATCTCCGAGTTGATCGCCGATTTGCAGAGCACTGAGTCGACCAAACTAATAGATTGCCCAACTCTTTATCTAATAGATTGCCCAACCTGTGATTCATTGTCAAGTTCTTAAATTATAGGCTAGTAGGCTCGTGATTCAGTTTGTGAATGACTTAATTGTCTTTGAAGATGATGGAGAAGAACAAGTATAAAACTTGAGAGTAATGAAGCAAACTTTATCACCGATAAAATCTATGAGGTGCTCATTAAATTGAGATTTACTGGTTTTCCCTTTACATGGTCTAATAGAAGATCTGAATATGCGTTTACTTAGGAATGGTTACTCCCATATCCAGGAACCTCCATCATCAACATGCTTTCTATCGGCTCTGATCATCATCCGATTCTTTTGAATTTTTTTCCAAACTCGGGAAATGGTAATATTCTTTTCAAATTTTTTGGCCCGGATGGATGATGAAGACTAGACGAAGATAATAACTAAATGCAGGAAAAAAACTTCTCTAAGTAATCTGCTTACATGATAGGCTAAATCTAAAGTTAAAATCTGCAATAAGGAGGTATATGACAACATCAAAACTAATATGGAGGCATGCAAAAAGCATTTATACTAGCCCCACAAAAATTATTTCAACTATGATAGAGTAATGGCTATAAATATGTCAAGGAGAACGGTCAAAGACTGGTATGATGTTAGAGCATTACTCGGTTGAACCCACCAAGCTTCAGTATGTCAAGTTTAGTTGTCATAGTTTAGTTCTAAAACTTGAAGTTGTTTGATTTGTTTACTAGAATCAACTTCTCTAGGTTAGACTAGGATCATAATAATGTTGATGAAAAGGAGAGTGTACCAAGTAAACCACCAAATTTTTCGTTCGGCAACCTGTATGGACAAAACCCAATACAATTGCAAATATATCTGAATTAAAGATATTTGAACAATATGTATATAGAGTTTTTCTCTTATCTCTTCCACAATAAACGTCTAGAAAACAAATTTCGTAACATGATTGTGTGGAAAAGTTCTTGGACGATCTCACAAATCAATATCCAACATCAATCTAGTCGTATCCAAATCAAGAGGATCTAGATTCTACCAAGTATGAAACTTTGTATTTATTTTTCAAGATACGAATTCAATAGGAACAAATCTCGTTATTGATCACAATTAATAAGGACTTAAACTACCTAGATTGAATACGTACTACTTGTGTTATTCCTATTATATATAAAAATAAAACAATAAAATGCGTAAAAGGAAAACATAAGAAGCCATAAATTTTGTTAACGAGGAAAACTGCAGCTATAGAAAAACCACGAGACCTAGTCCATCTTTGAAAACCAAACTGTATTGAGCCGCTACATACAGTAATCTACTACTATCAGACTTCGGACCGGAACGTGATCGAGACCGAATTAACCTTCCAATAAATTCAGATGCAGTCGTGCTCCTTACGTCTCTTGAATCTCGCAAGGATTTACGTAATTTATTCCCTTAGCCGACGTCCTTTACATCCTAAGAGTTGCTTCAAGCTAAGTGAACACTTTTGATACCAATCTTCTTCAAACAGATAAGTCTATTTCATTTTTCTTTAGATCTTTTAGATCAAGGCATGGAAATCTTATTGCAATAGGCAAAGCTAGCAAACTCACGAATATGGAACACTTATACTCAGTTAGCTGAGAAGCCTGGATTACTAGCCATCTTTCATGAACAATCTAAACCGATCAATAAAGAAGAGTTTTATACATCTATCTTGAGGAATCACAAAGCCTGAGACGAAGAGAACTTTACGAGTTGTATCTATCTCATTCTTGATCGGAGATTGACGAAAACCTTAACGATCAATAAGAACAAGATCAGGATAAATTAACTATCAAGTAAAAGATAGTCAGACCTGGCTTCATGAATCCCTAAGTGAAGTCTTCGAGTTGTAAACCTAATTATGTTTCATAGAGAAAACCTAGGCTAATAGAGGGCGACTCTAGAAAACAACTAGGACACATAAGTGTCGAGGATTGAAGTTCCCAGTTGTTTGAGTCTCTCTATTTGTAGATTTTCAAAGCTCTAGGTAGCTTTGAATTCAAGCTAATATAACTTGGGATTCAAGCAAACAATTTTCATATTAGATGAAATTCTTGTTAGGTATTCATGTAAGCATGTGAGAAGTTCTCCTTGAAATTACACAGAAGAATATACACTATGGTCCTGGGTTCTGGAACCGAGTATAATAATAGTTCTTGGAAAATATGCCTAATGAACTTAAAATCATGATCGTGTTCATTAACACTTAAACCATGATTCATAAACACAGCGTGATTTAGTGAAAAAAGTCGTCTTAGAAGTGTTTAAGAGAGTTGTAGAAATGCCCAACATATTTGTGAAATAGTTTGTGTGTATCTGTTTAGTTCGTATTGGGTAGGTATGTGTGGGGTCCGCATACCTATGAACCACTCTGTGAACTCATGCTGCTAGGTTACGCGTATTGGGTATGGGTACGTACCCCATTTCGGAACTCAGATGTCTAGGGTACGGGTACTGGATAGGCGTACCTACTATGTATCCAGAATATTAATAGTTTTTAAACAATTTCAAAACTCTCTTTAAACAATTTGAAACATTCTCAATCTCCATAGAGAATATCATTGCTTGGGAAATTTTCAAATGGTCAACTTGAAACAAAAATAGTTCATGAACAATAAATTATTCTTAACTAAGACTGTTAATGATCTATGAACATCCATTGTTTGAATCATATTCGAGAGATTTTTCAAGACAATCTTGACTCGAACTTTCTTTTTGCAGTATGAAATCTACTAAAATCGTACGACACAATCTCATAAATATAGAATGGCAAATTCCATGAGTAAATAAGATGGTTCATTTCTTCACATACCTCTTTGTCGATGAAGTTCCCCAAATGTCTTCGTTTAATCTTCACTCTTCAATCTTCGAGGGATATTCAGTGATGTTTGATACTTAACTACCATATTATAATCCTAGTCCGAGACTTGACATTAGTAGACTAAAAATCAAGATATAGTTTTGTACATCTAACATTGACAACAAGCTTGAGATACAAAAGCTTGCGAGTTCGACCGAGTAGTGTGCTAACAATCTTCCCCTTTGTCAATTTTAGTGACAAAAATATCAATACATATAAATCCAATATAAATAAACCTTTCAGCTTTGTAGATGGGGAAAAACGATTTGTTGGCTTTTACGGAATTGAAGAGTCGACCGTGTGGAGACTCCTTGAACCAAGCGAAATGTTGAACCTCACACAGATGCACTTCAAGAAGGGAGTGCTTTAAGTTCGAGAGATCAATCTGTAATACTCCGGCCTAAACCAATAACAATGGCCGTTCCAGAGTCAATCGGTCACAAGAGAGGATGGGTTGATCTGTAGGAGGGAAGCTGAGAAATGCGTGAGATCAATGGTGATCTGAGATTGTAGGTGTATTGTGAATTCAGCGTAAGAATGCTCTGAATGATTGAATTTTGCTCAATTGAGAGTGAATGCTCAGACGACGAGTTCGTGTAGACGAAAGATTGTCTGTATGAACTTGCCGAGAATTCCTTGTTTAGACGAATGTTCGAGTGTTCGAATCTTGTCTTTTCAATCAGGATTCAGAGACATTTTATAATGCCGGAGTTGAAAACACCATGATCCCATGAAGTGTGACAGTTTGCTGGAATCAGAGAGTGGAGAAGTGGGAAATCGTGTTAAAACCAGTTGCTCATCATGCGGAGACTTGGTTAATTTTCCACCCACTACTTTGTTGACTCTTCCAACTGATTGCACGACTTGCTCACATTCTCATCGTGGGTGAACACACGTGCCATAGACCGCCAGACCAAAACCCTAATTAATATCCCCCCATGTGACACGATTGATATCTCGTGATTGTGGAGTCAGTTGCTGACTTTGTGGGACGATGATTCCATGTATTCTTGAATTGAACATGTTTTTCAAATGTTCTGAAATTCATGAATCAAATATGTCTGCTGAGACGAGGTATTATTATGTTGATTACCTAAGACGAGCAAACTGTGTTGCTGAATTGTCGAATAATATTGATAGTTGAACCAATATTCTTGAATCTGAGCAAATATTGCTGGTTCGAGCAAATATTGCTAGTCTGAGGAATATTGCTAGTTTGAGCAAATATTGTCGATTTGAGCAAATATTGCTCGTTTGATGAATTGTTGGTAGCAGAACCAAAATAAATATTAATTTAAGATACCGACTGCTGGGTCGAGTAAAATAAATAAAAATGTTGATCATGGAATCAACATAAAATTATCAGAGTATTTGAATCTGCTCAGAATCATGTTTCTTCAAAGCTCTGGATTCAAAACCCTAATTTTATCGAAATGATGATTTTGCAAATAAATCTACAGAGTGAAGCAGGGACCGTCTACATGGGATGACGAGTTCACCATGTACGCCCAGATGCTCGAATGAGCAAAATACCAAAGTCTCTTGAGGACCAGTTGGTGAAAGAATGATTAAATGCTGGTTTAATCATTTATTGAAATAATGCTCGTGTGAGCGACAAATAATAAAACCTAGCCATGAACTGAGGAAGAACCGACCAAGAGGTCATGAGACCGGCTCTTGGTGTCCATGGGACCAAGCTCGAACGAGATAATTTTCACGAGATCAGGGAAAAATAATAAAATACGAACAAATATAAAATTGGGCGCAGGACTGGTCACGGCATGACCGGCCAGCTGTTGAGCCCAGTCCCCTGGCGCCTTTGTTAATATTTTATTATTATTATTTTTCCTTCCCATTTTGCATAGGTTCATTGTTCATTCATATTTTTGAAATGCTCGTTTGCGCATTCTAATGTTGGTCTGTGCATTATTGTTAAGTACATTTGCACCATTTTGGTCAGGGCTTATTCGATGCTCAGATGCCTGTCTCGTTGAATATTTATCACTAACTCGTGGAATTCTGCTGGGAAGAACCACGAATTGAAGTGACGAAATATAACGAAGAATCGTAGAATATTCTTTGGATATTCAGGCGATTAGAGATAATTAACTGATGGCTCTATACTAGAAGGGCTTCCTATCTAGGAGCATTAATTATCTGAGGGTTGAGCAATATGAACTTGCTGGAGTATCATATTCCTCTTGTATAGTCAGGAAAAACATGGTTGTATCCTGAAGACGTTATTTCTCTATACTAGCAGACATGCAGTCTAGGAGCCGTCCAATTTTGCAATCCTATACAATATGAGATGTGCAGTGGTCTCAGATGGGAGACTACACATCTTCATCTTCTCTGAGAGACTTTCTCGACCAGAGGTTTTATGGCATGAGCTTTCACGCTTAGAGACATGAGTCTCAATACTCATCCGATTGCTTAGGATCAGGAGTAATTACCGAAATTGCTCAAGTATTCATGAGATGTGCCGTGGCCTCAGCTGGGAGACTACACATCTACATATACTCTGAGAGACATCCTTCTCAGTCAGAGATTTATGGCATGAGCTTTCATGCTTTAACGAGAGACTTGGGTCTCAATACTCATCCGATTGCCGGATCCGGAGTATAGTTTTACAATTTTACCCTTTGTCGAAAATCCACCATCTACAAGCTTAAAATTCATCATGCTTGATTTCTTTAGTTCTTCAACATGGTCTTAAATTATTCGTTCTTCAATTTCTTCTATGGTTTTGCATGTGATTGCTTCAGCAACTTTGTTGTTGAAGATCCGTAGGTATAACAACTTATGAGAAAACTCTTTCAAAGATTTTCTAGAATGATACTCAATTCACTGTTTGTCATATGAAGTTTTGTACATAAACTTAACAAACTTCTCTGTGCATAATATATATTGATACCTTCCTCAAAGTGAAATTGTACTAAAACTTTGAATGAATATTACAATGATATGTTCTCCCCTTAGTCTTTACTTACTTCTTTTACATAATAGGTAAAACTATATCTTAATTATAGTCCACTTCATATTACATAATTCTCTGAAAATCCATATGTTATAGTAGAATACTACTAAATAATTCTTCTCCCTTTTTGTCAACAAAATTGGCAAAGGCGAAAAACAAGGGATTGTAATGAAACTACACAAAAGAGTTATCGAGACTAGAGATAACATACCAGCTTTTTATTTAGAAGATTCCACCAAGTAAACTTAGCATCTTTGTCGAGAAGACATGCATGTATAGTCATTTCCTACAATTCGACAACCACACTCCCCACAAAGATATATTAATTAAGCACAAGCTCAAATTGAACTATCCCTTATTTGATGTCATTCCTAAAATAACAACATGAGCGACCTTTCTCTAACTATAAGAGAAGTATTTTCTTAGATATTTACAAATCTTACTCGCCAGTTAGGAACAAAGTAAGTTTGTATCCCAAATATTTTCTCTCTTTTCACCAGTTATGAACAAAGAAGGTAAAAACAACAATTTTAATGTTAGAGGCACTAAGATACATTACTTTTGTGAAAAAAATAATCACCGACAAAAACTATTCTCTAGGCCAGTTACGAACAAAAAGTATATTTTAGCGATATGACTCAAGAATTATATCTTTTCTAGCCGTGTACGAACGTAGTGATTAAAGTTCTCGATATTATCCCCTTCCAGTTATATATGGTTTCTGAGAGGAAATGTCACAACTAAGAACATCTTACGGAGTCCCTGCAATATATTCACAAAATGTAACAATGGGAAGATCAATATTGCAATTCTCAAAATAATTTACTCCTCTTGTAGTGATGAACACAAAGAGTTAATAGCTTAACCTATAATAACATATAGGATATTCGTTCTAATTACTAGAATATATGATAGCAAAGAAAAAATCTCACAATATAAACAATACACATGATAATCGATAAACATACACATTACATTCATCTACAGGCTAAAATAAAATTTAAATAAATAGAATTTAATCATTTCAAGATGATAGTACTTGGAATAGCTAATGTAAACACATAAATAGGATATTCCAAAAGCTAGTGTTCCTCCTTAAAACAATAAGAATAAAATTCCTACAAGGAGTTAACTAAAAACGCATCAAATTACTCCTAAGAGCTTGAGAGGAGAATTTTTTCGATCTCATTGATGAGACATGAGAGGATCATTCAGTTCTTCCTGGTCTTCAGATATGTCAGTTAACTCTCTAAATTTCTCCCTAAGATTAGTTAAGGAATTATGTTTCATAGTCGAAAGAGAGTTCAGGATTGATCCCTTTGTAGGATTGATCCCTTGTGGCAAGGACCGATCCCATGTGCAGAACTGTTCCTGTCCGATCATGTTTACAGTTTAATTTGTATTAGTATTTTTGATATGTTTGGTGATCTTTGGGTTTGGACAAACATCGATATGTACACGGATCGAACTTGGAATATTTACATAATATCGAAATAGCGATTTGAACATGTGCATAACTCATGTTATTTAATTTTCAAGTATTTTATTCTCAAGGAGAGATCCCAAAATCATATACCTGAGGTTTGTATATCTTTAGTTACTATATTAGTAAAATATATGAATGTATGCTAGCAAATATTAGTTGTCAACTAAGAGTGGTTTCGGTACATTAGTTGGATTACGATAGGTGTTAGAGCATTGTTAGGTTGAAATCGCAAGTTTTTCTATGTCAAGCTTGTTGTCAATGTGAGATTCACAAAACTATATATATCTTGATTTTCAGTCTACTAAAGTCAAGCCCCAGACTGGGATTAGAGTATGGTAGTTGAGTATCAGACATCATTGAACTCGAAGATTGAAGACTGGAGAACGATTGAAGACATTTGTGAGAACTTCATTAATAAAGAGGTACGTGAACATTGAACCATCCTATTTTAACTGGGAAATCTTCAATTATGCTAAACGGAATCTCCAAGACAAATTTCAACACCAAAAAGACTTAGATGAGGAGGTTCATTGTCTCCTTTCTTATTTATTCTAGTAGCAGAGGTGCTCACAAAACTACTTAATAAAGAAAAAACTTTTAGCATCGTTTTTGGCTTCCACATCAATTCTGAAACTAGAGCCTTTCATCTGCAATTTGCAAATGAAACTATCATATTCTTAGATGCAAAAAAAAAAAAAAAAAAAAGGCTAAGAATCTGTTGGTGGTGTTGCAAGTGTATGAATCAATTACTGGATTGAGAGTGAATCTGGTGAAAAATACCATAACCAGTATTGGTACAGACAGCAAAATCAAAGATTTAGACAAAAATCATGCATTACAGAGTAAAAGGTATTTCATTTAAATATCTAGGAATGCCTCTTGGATGTTCATGGAAACAAACTTCAAAATGGGAAGTAATAATTGAGAAATGCAAACTTAGCAACATGGAGGATGAGGTTCATGTCCAAGACTCAGAAAATCACTCTCATCAACTCATCACTTGTAAGGCTGTATGTATACATATGTAGATACTTATGTGGGTTTAGAGAATAGCTAAGATCATGAGATATTTTATTTTTTTGGGTTGCAACCATTGAGAAAAATAAAATATATCGGGTAACATAAATAAAAATTAGTAATCCAAAGGAGTTGGGGTGATATTAGACTGAGAAATCTCAGAGCTACAAAAAAACGTTGCTAAATAAATAGGGTTTGAGATACTCAGTGAATAAGAATGCACTAAGGAGAAAAAATTGCAATTATAAACTAAATCATATGTACATGACATGTGAGCTAAAGTGTACTGAAAACCACTTAGTAAAGGGTATTGGAAATCCATTGAAAAAAGCAAATATTGTTACATATGAACTCTTCCATCAGAATTGTCAACAACAAGGCAGTTAAATTTTGGAAGGATTAATGGTGGTGTTAATACCCAATAATTACTCCTAGGTAAAACAATGTACTATCAAAGTACTTTCTTTAGGTTTGAAAATAAAAATCGTACAAAACGAGCCTAAACCAAGAAATTGGTCGTTCACGTTTTGCTTCAGTTACAAAGAGACAAGATGGGTTGATCTTAAGGGAGGGAAAACAAAGAGAGTTGAGGAAAGAAGTGGAGAATAAATTATTGTGTGTGAGATTGTCGAACTATGAAAGAAGCAGAGCTGGAGAATGATAAGCTTGTTTTATTCTTCTGAATAGGCAAATGCTCTTATTTATAGTTGTAGGGAAAACTCACCGTTTCCTCATAACTAGTGGAAGTCGTGAAGAGATGGGGAGATGGATATAGTGTAGGTAATGGTAAAATTACGCCCGTTATGCTTACTCCATTACTCCTTTAACCACTCTTAACTATTACAACTACTTGTTACTTCCTTATCATGGGGTGTTGCCACGCTGCGTGTTAATGTAAGCCACCAAACCAATACCCATGAATAATTCCCCCATGTAACATGTTTTGATTTATCGTAGGAATTAATTAGTAGAGTCATGGACTATCTCGTGTCTTTACTAGGTTGCTACGATGTATTTGACTGAGTAATCAACCTAAGCTAGCCGGACCTTGTCGAAGTGACATAGCTTGAAGAGATAAGTCAGATCCAAGGTTATGTGTGAGTAATAAAACGTTTACTGTAAGATGGCATTGTTTGCAAGCTTATGATAATTACGTATTTCATGGTATATTTGATTATGATAGCCACAATAATGCGCACATGTACCATAGCAATATCCACGTCTTGGGAGGCGCGACCAAGATGGCTTGGGACATTTGGTGGCGCTGGACACGACATGGTGCGAGGCACAACCAATTTAATTGCTAGTCAATTTGGCATAAAACGACCAAAGTTGATAGCTAGCCAAGTTGGCATAAAATGACCAAGTTTGATAGCTAGAAAATTTGGCATAAAAAGGCCAAAGTTAATAGCTATCCAAGTTGTGATGCGGGACGGCCAAGTTGGTATCTAGCTAAATCATGGTGCGGGACGGCCAAGTTGGTAGCTAGTCAAATCGTGGTGCGGGACGACCAAGTTGATAGCTAGCCAAATCGTGTCTTGGGACGGCCAAGTTGGTAGCTAGACAAGTTGTAGCGCGGGGCACTGTCTGTAGTTGCAGGAAATCCCACAACACACCCCATATAATATTTTGTAGATCTAAATCTATTTCACAATCAAAATAAAGATAAAAATTCTAAAATTGTAAAATGGACACAAGGATTTACGTGGTTCGATCAATGTGATCTACATCCACGGGATTATGATTCTTCACTATGATTATTGAAATTACATTTGGGTTACATTGAGAATCTTCATTAATGGATATTTGGTAGAGCTATACATCTAATTTTTGGGGAAGAAGATGATAAAGAAAATAAATATCTCTCTCTTACAAAAATGTGTATCTCTCTAGTTTACAAAAATGTCTATCCTCCCTTTTCTCTCTCCTGCCTTTCTCTTTATATAGGTAATTTACATAGTGGATGACAGCTCATACATAGTGGAGCACAACTCATATTGTCACATGCTCGCAGGCTCATATTGCATTTCGCAAGATAAGCTATATTTTCCCAAACTCTTACTGTTGTGCGATATTTGGATCCAACATCTTGCCTCTTTTTCCTTGAATATTGCTTGAAGAGCGATCTTTAAGGAAAAATCCATTTTGTTGTAGTTGTTGGAGGAACGAGCGAAAGAATATTGGACTTGAAAAGTACGTACTTGCCTCTATTCTTTTGTGAAGTTCCGGAGCTTTGCGAAGTAAATAAGAAGTATCAACTCTTGAAGTATGCGAAGTATGAAGTATCCTTGAAGAAGTATATGAAGTACTCAATCCTCGAAATATAAGAAGTATCTGTCCTTGAATGAGAATAAGAAGTATTGCCTCTATTCATGCGAAATTATTATTCCATTTTTGGTGAGGATTCTTGTTATTCATTAGTGAACATCCACTTTGGAAATGATTCTTGCCGAGAAGATAAAGAACATAAAATGTTTTCTTGATAATCCATAGTTGCCTCTGTTCTTTATCTATGAAGGTAGAATCTTTGAGAAAGTGTTGAATGAGCGAATTGTTTCTTTATTCTTATCTTGCCCCTGTCTCATGTTTTGTGCTCATGCGATAGTATAATCTCTTCAAGTTTCTTATAATTGAGCGAAATAATCACATCCTGCGAAATTCTAACACATTCTGCGAAATTCTAACACATTCTGCGAAATTCTGACACATGCTGCGAAATTCTGAATAATCCTGCGAAATTCTGAATAATCCTGCGAAATTCTGAATAATTCTGCGAAATTCTGCGATATTATTCCATAAAGTTTTGTAAAATACTTGTGCGAATCTATTGCTTATGTAATGATTATGTTATGAAGTGTGTATGCGATGTTTATGCCATGAAATGCTTATGTGATGCTTTCATGATGCGAGTGTGAGGCTTGTATGATGAGAATGCTTATCTATTGCAATGTATAGCTAATGTTTGTGTTACTTAGCTTATTTTCCACGCTAAAATTGATGTAGCTTTAAATTGCTTCCATTCTCCATTTATCTGACTTTGTCTTTAGTAAATGCATTCCTCTTCGCGTATCGATTGTTCATCGCAAGTTCTTATTTGTGTTTCATCTTTCTTTATTCCTGCACTATTAGTATTGCATAATAATATGATCATAATATCAAGTGTACGTCATTTTCACTATCTCATTTTCATTTCCATGTACATATTCGCAAGCTTATTTGCTTACATATAATCATTTTCGCAATCTTATTTGCTTACTCATTTTTGCAAGCTTATTTGCTTACTTTCTTATGTGGTCTTATTTTGCCTTCCTAGTTAAAGGTCTTATTTTTTCACCCCTTGTCATTGCGACAAAATCGCAGGACGTCTTTGCACTTTCATGCAAAAACCCATTGATCTTTCCTTAACTTTTTTCTTTTGTCGTTTTTGTTGCGACAATATGATAGGCCTAAATATTCTTGCGAAAATAAAGCCCCATGACATTGCCGTCTTGCGACGAAATCGCAGGAAGTCTTTACACTTTCATGTATTGACCCATTGATCTCGCCTTATCTTTCTCTTTTGTATTATTGCCTCTTCAGGATTGTCGCACAAATATGACAAGCCTAAATATTCTTGCAAAAATAAAGCCTCGTGACATTTGCGTCTTAAGACACTTATCAGCTTCCTAATGGAGGGTGCCGCCCTTATCTTCCCCCTGGTTGCCCCTTCAAGGAGACGTACCTCTACCATACAAGGTTGGCTCCTCCCATCCGGTCTTAACAACAACCAGTTGTTTTCGAAGCCTCTTATCCCTTTTGCCTATATGACTTATGGTTACAAGACTGCACCCTAAGTGGGGTTTTCTTCGGGCCAAGTGCAGCATAGGTCAAGACTTGCCAAGAATGGCCGAGACGCTTCAAACGCCCCAGGCACTCTTGGCTCAACCGTGTACCTCGGCGCCTTGATCAGATGCCGCACTCCTTAGAAGAGACCCTCAGTCGTCCAACCTAAGTTATAAGCTTAGGTTCAAAATCCAAGGTACCTCTCCTGGATGGGCTTTATTGACCCCAAATCTCCATGACCCAGGTTCCGGGAGCGGTGTAACCTTTCCCTGAGCCATGAAATAGGTACCCCCTTCTATGACACACTTTAGGTCTTACATTTTCCTCTTACGAAATTTTATTCGCGAACTAGGGTGTACGCCATAGAAGGTTTGCCTCTATCTATGCGAAGTTATCACACGTCTCTATTCTTTCGTAAAGAATCATAATCTCTGCGAATTTATCGCATGTTTCTATTCTTTTGTAAAGAATCATAATCTCTGCGAAATTATCGCATGTCTTAATTCTTTCATTCATTCTTTCATTCTTTCTTTCGTTCTTTCTTTCATTCATTCTTTCTTTCATTCTTTCACAAATATATGATGCCTTACTTTCGGTGAAATCTTCATATCATTTGAAATAAAGCAAATATTCAAGAGAAATATATAAAATTGATCTATATGAGATTGTATTCCCTTTTGAAATCTTTGTAATCTTTTTGAATCTTTGTAATTTTTCAATAGACATCTTTGAAAACTTTGTATCGCTTTTTGAAATCTTTGAAAACAAATATTCCAGTTTCGTAATTTTTTTTTTTTTAAAAAAAATCTTTGAAATCTTGCGATTGTATCGTTCTTTGTAAATCTTTGAAATCTGTGAGATTTTGAAATATTTGAAATCTCTGAGATTTTGAAATCTTTGAAATCTTTGAAATCGTGCGATTGTATCGCTTTTTGTAAATCTAATCAAAAATCTTTTTATTTGTCGTAAGTAAAATAAAATGTTCAAGGAAGTGGTACTTAGCTTTCATGTTATTTGTTGTTGCTGTCGTCTCGCACGAAGTATATGGTTTGCTTGCGAAACTAGCATCCTTGAAATGTATAAACGTCGCACAAAATATAATTATCTCGCAGCAAAAAGAAGTGTGAGAAATGAGATTTGAACCCTTGACCTGTCTCTTGCATATTCTCATACCATACCATCTGTACTAATCCTCTCTTGCAAAATATCTCTGCGAAACTCTCTTCTATGCGAAATAATTATGGACCAACTTTGTATAAATTTCGCATAACAAAAATAAACTGCGAGAAGCAAAAATTGATCCCGCAACCTGTTGATTGCATTCATGCCTCCTGACCAACTGTGAAAGCTTCTTCTATGCGAAATTATCGCACACTTGTTAAATCTTGTCTTCCTCTGGTAGTCCAAAAAAGATGCGAAAAATTCGCGGGAGGTGGGAATTGAACCTGCGTCCTGAAGCTCATTGTCTTCACCTCTGACCAACTTTGCTGGCTTCTGTTTGCGAAATATCTGTGTGAAATAATCACTTACTTTCTTCTGTGCGAAATCCCTTTGCGAAATATTCATGCGAAAAAATATACACGTTCGTTGGGATTTGAACACGCGACAATAAACTCATTAACTTCGCAGATGACCAACTGTGCTGCCTCTTGTTTGCGAAATAATGAAACAATATTACGAAATTATTCATTTTTTCTCCCTCTGTAAAAAGAAGAAAACTATGCTCGCGGGTGAATTCGAACTTGCGACCACGAACGTACATACTGTTCTCTTGACCAACTGTTCAAGAACCTCTCTGCGAAATTAATGCACAACTTTTTTCCTTATTCTTTTATTCTCCCTTGGAGAAGAAAATGAAAAATATGTATGTGTGCGAATTCGAACCCGTGACCTATTTGTTGTTCGCTCAGCCTTGAACCATCTGTGCGAATTTCTGCTTGTGATAGAAATCACAGCGTCTGCCTCTTATCTGCACTTCGCCCTTCCTTAATTTCTTTCAACAATTTGCCTCTTGCTTTTTCTCCTGAACATGGAAATCTTCTATTGAAACCTTGGTTTTCTTCCCTGAAAGTGTAATTTTTTCCATGAAATTTCCATTTGTGAACCTAAACTTTGTAGATCTAGAAAAATATGAACAGTAGCTAATCTTCATGGAAATTTCTTGAACCAACAAGTTACAGGAAGGATAAATCCTTTACTCCTCCCTGTTTCTACCGCGAAAAATGTAGTTGCAGGAAATCCCACAACACACCCTATATAATATTTTATAGATATAAATCTATTTCACAATCAAAATAAAGATTAAAATGCTAAAATTGTAAAATGGACACAAGGATTTACGTGGTTCGATCAATGTGATCTACATCCATGGGATTAGGATTCTTCACTATGATTATTAAAATTACATTTGGGTTACATTGAGAATCTCCATTGATGGATATTTGGTAGAGCTCTACATCTAGTTTTTGGGGAAGAAGATGATAAAGAAAATAAATCTCTCTCTCTCTTACAAAAATGTGTATCTCTCTAGTTTACAAAAATGTCTATCCTCCCTTTTCTCTCTCCTTCCTTTCTCTTTATATAGGTGTTTACATAGTGGATGACAGCTCATACATAGTGGAGTACAACTCATATTGTCACATGCTCGCAGGCTCATATTGCATTTCGCAAGATAAGCTATATTTTCGCAAACTCTTACTGTTGTGCGATATTTGGATCCTACACTGTCAGTGGTGGCATGTCCCATTTGGTGGCGCGGGACACTATCCAGTGTGGCATGGGATGCGGCCCAATGATGGCTTAGGATGCCGACCATGTTGTCTCGAGAAGCGGCCCATGTTGTCACGGGACGTTGGCCATGTTATGCTAGGACACTAGCCATTTTGGCATGACTATGGGATGCGACCCATGTTGTCCCAGGACATTGGCCATGTTGGCATGGTTATGGGTGTTGATGGTGGTTTTTAATTCAAAGGCTAAAATCGTAAACCCTGTATTTAATGCGCTGTCATCCTGCAAAGGAACAAAAGCCATTTAAAAGCAATGAGTGCTTGAGCCTCTTCGCTCACATATGTATTGAGGAATTCAATATATTTGTATATATGAAATTTACTCAGAATGGTGTGTGTAACAGCAATCCCAAAATATTCTATGAATTTTATCTTCCACCAGCATTATTCACTAACGCATGACTTGCCTAGTATTTTCATATGCTATGTTCCCAGCCGAACTCTCAATATTGACATGACATGACGCTTAAATGTTCACTCTCAGCAGAGTAGCATGCTCCCGAAGTGTCAGTATTGAGATCTGCATGGAAGTACTCACACAGGCTGCATCACTCTCTGACAAAGAGAATTTTGTATCGACGCACTTTTAAGTTAGCTCGATCGAACACGCATAAATTCCTTAGGGAAAATCTAGACTGTTTATATCAGTCACAAAAAAGATCACGGTCACATGATTTGGCCGCGCGATTCAGCAAGCCTAGACTACTCCTGGCGGAACTAGGCGATCGCCGTATTGACCACCGGCGGGCCCACCAGTGCCCCAATCGATCGAGTCCCATTTAGTTCATTCACAAGCGCTTCAAACGATTAACCCCAATGTGGGTGATCGCGATGTTGGAAAAACAATTTCAAACGAGTTGAGGACGGCAAAAAAGGTCTCAAAGTCCATTGCATCCGTCCAACTTAGCCAGCCTAGTTGGACAGCCTAGATCGCATCTCGAATGACCGAAGAAGTACCAATGTGTTCATTGGCGGCCCAACTCCTCCCTTGGTCGATCGACCTACCCGCGGCAAGTCCATAATGCATCAAGTCGTTCGATCGAACTAGGATGGACGCGGCTGTTTTAAAACCCTAATTTGTACTTGCGGCAGTAGCATACTGCCGCAAATCGATCATGGCCACCCATCTTCGCCAGCCGAATCGAGTGGCTTAGATCTAATTTTAGGCGACCCAAGAGATGTCAGCATACTCACTAGCGGCTCGTCTTCATACATGGCCGATCAGCCTGTTCAAAGCAGCGCCCGACGCTTTGGTTCGATTAATCAAACTAGGGTTAGCCGCACGGTTTTCCGAACCCTAAAATCAACGACAGCAAGCAGCTGCTGCAAAACCATCTCGTTCGTCCAACTTCGCTAGCTTGGTCGGACGGCTTAGATCAGATATTAGATGATTTATGGGATACTACTATGATCACCGGCCATCCCTCCTTCACATGGAGCGATCGACCAAGCAATAGCTTGTCCCTAGAGCTACCAAGCGATCACCCAAAGATGGTCGGCCATGATACCTCTTTTAAGACGCCCAATCCGCGACTTATTCAATCGAGCTCTAAAACAATGATGCTTCATGCACATCGATTATTTTGAGCTGCTAAAAGGCGATGCTTTACGTGCATCAAATACATACCATATTTCATATCGACCTCATAAAAAACTTAATTGTTTAAACTAATAGCACCATATGTTATTCTTTGCGGCAAGTCCCCACGACTTGACCCACTTACTCGAGACACCAAACATGTCACAAACTGGGGGATACTTACTGGCGTATTGGTCTGGCGGTTTACAGCGTGCGGCGTGCAACGCGCCCATTACAAGAACGTGTCAGGAAAGGACGAACGGTTAACAACGATGAGAGTAGTGGGTGAAGGTGTGACCACGTGATGATCACCACCTCTTACACAACCCCACTACTCCACCACTTAATCTTCTCCACTTCCTACGAGATCAGGGTTGCGCTCAAATGACTTGTATAAATAGGTTTTCAACCTATTTCGATAATGACAACACAAGTATCCAGAAAACACCAAGAACTGATAGCTTACATTCTGCAAGCCAGTTCCACATTCTGATACAAGTCATAAACAACCACACCTTCATAATTCAACATTCTGATCTCAAACACCTTCTTCGCTTTCCTCCCTAAGATCAACCCTTCTCCTTCACGTTGTGACCGAATTGAATCTGGAACGGCCATTTCTTGGTTTAGGCCGAGTCTTACAGATTGATCTCTCGAACTCAAAAGTACTCCTGTGCAGTACATTTGTTTAGGGTTTGAATTCGTTTCTCATCAACACACCCAAATTTACTAAAAACAGCAGAATCAGTTTTTACCCCAAAACAACTGGCGACCACAGTGGGAGATTGATCTCTCGGTTGCAAGATCAATTTTCAATTTTATTTTAATCCTATCAATTTCAAGATGGTGTATCTTAGGTCTGGGTCAGTTACCAATCTTGATGCTGCTGGCAATGATAATACTCCTGGCGTTACTATCCATGTTGCTGACACCAATGTACCGCTCGCCAGACGAATCTCATGGTGTTACATCCTCTACCACCAACACCAGCGACGCAAGAAACGTTCCTTACAGCGTGACACCTCCTATCACCGGAACCAAAGCCGCTGCCACCTTTCTCAATGTTTCTTCGAGCGTAACGCCCCAATTGTTACTAGAGCTACTTCCACTCCTCCATCAGGACGAGAGGTTGGAGGAACCAGAGGAAGCCAAACCCATATTACCATTGTTGATTTGATGGAAAGACAAGAAGTTCTCGATGGAGCTAACAAGGAATACTTTTAACACCCCTAATGCAAGCACTTCAGCGGGACGCATAGATGAAGAGGATCGCGTTACTCCTGAACAACAGTTGGTGGAGTCCTGCATTAACGCACCAGCATTGCTTGAAAGAACCAGACCCGCCAAAAACGAAGATGTATGCGATATTCGAGGAAACAAACGTCTCATCAACAAACAAAATAATATCGGGCCCTCTGTAAGCGTAGTGGGTGAAGAAAAAATCTCAAGCGGCAGAACAAACAACCCAAACGTGATGCACCAGCGCAGAAGATAGCTCAAACTCGAAAGCTGAGACTAAGACGCCTACACAACAACAAGAAACTGGAGGAGCCGCTCTAAGCTTCCCGTCTCCGATTGAAGAGGTAATCGAATTCCTAGAAGCATGGATTCAAGATGATAATATCAAACTACCGCCTCTCAGACGTTCACCAACTGAAAAAAAAAAGTGGCGGATCCCAAATATTGCCATTACCATAGGTTTGTCAATCACCCAACCTGCAACGGATTCCAAGGAGAGGGGGATGCAGGATAAAATTAAATTAGGCACTGGAGGAGTGCACAGAGATCCTTTTCCGGTCAAGAGTTGCATGATTTATGGGGACTCCGTCCATAAAACCGTACAGACCATGATGGAGCATTTATGCAAGCAATGATAGGCGAGTTTCTGCACACATGGAATCAAGGAGGAGCTGCTTCACCAAAAATAAAAAAGGGAGAGTAAACTCGCATACATGATTTATCAAAGCCAGTCAATGTTCACGGTCGTGGCCAACCAAGGTTCTTGCTCGTAGCTTCCGCTCCTTCCTTTTAAGATCCATGGCCGAAGCCACCACTCGTCACTGCCAAGGTTTGTGCCTGTAGTCATAACTCGTCTCTATCAAGTATCGTGACCGTAGCCATCCAAGCTCCATCCAACCTGTTTTGTACATGGTCATCAACATGGATGCAAGATGGTGATACCCTCATCATGGTCAACCCATCGACCATACAGGATAGAACCACGTAAATCACACTTGGGGACTGAGGCTCAGCATGAAATTCCTTCGCCGTCAGTCAAGGACTTCTTCAACAGAAGAGAGACGGTCAATCAAGAAGCATGTAATTTGCATGGGAAAATCAAACTGAAGGTTGGTCGCATCCTTAATCATTGTTGTTATCTCCCCTATTTCGAATCACCGTTGCCAGCGTTTCATGGGTTGAGATGTTACAGTATAAACGGTATTCTTTCCCATAAGAAGAAAACATGACTTTCCGTCCAGCACTATTTATGTGTCGTCTTCCCATCTGTCATATCGTATCGCCTCAGAAGAATGGGAAGAACTCATTTTTCGAAATCAAGGGTTAAGGGCGCCCACACTGGATCTCTCTCTTGAAGCCGCTTCAATGCTCTCTCCAGAAGAAGCCGCTTCAACGCACGCTCTCTCCTGAATCCGCTTCAACGCTCTCTCCAGAAGAAGCCGCTTCAACGCACATTCTCTCCTGAAGCCGCTTCAACGCTCTCTCCAGAAGAATCCGCTTCAACCCATGCTCTCTCCTGAAGCCGCTTCAACGCTCTCTCCAGAAGAAGCCGCTTCAGCGCACGCTCTCTCCTGAAGCCGCTTCAGCGCACGCTCTCTCCTGAAGCCGCTTCAACGCTCTCTCCAGAAGCCGCTTCAACGCACGCTCTCTCCTGAAGCCATTTCAATGCTATCTCCAAAAGAATGCGCTTCAACACCTCAGCAAGCCACATAGACCAACTGCATCATGTCTGCCACATCGCCGAAAAAATCAGAATCGATGTTTCTAGATTTCCAATTTCCTATGGAAAGTGTGCATGAGCTGCCAAAAGTTTGGATACAATACAAATCTATCAAACACAACTCTGATCAACAATTGACGAATCCAAAAGATTACCGCCCTCATCAATTCGTCAACCACCTTACCAGAAAATACAATGGAAGTACATCTTTCAGGAGAAAATATGCTCAAAATAATTACACGTGGGGACTGCCAGCGTGAGATGCCTTCACGTCCCTCAACCAGGTGATTTCTGAAATCAGCATCATCACTGTCAAAGCCTTACGAGCTGCAGGAATCCCTCAATATGAAGCCGTACACGTGCATCAAAGACTCCAAAAACACGCCGCAGAGATATATTCACATATCCGGCCACGCCATCGGATCTAACAGAAGTGTAACTGGGGACTGCTCCCATTCCATACAACAGTTCAAGATTCATAAGATGGTTCAAAGGATGTCACTTCGAACGAAGTCCTTGAAGACTCGATAGCAGCACGTCGGCAAGGGAACACCTCTTAGCTCGTCTACTTCACCCAATGTCTCTGGAAGATTTTGACCATACAAGCATCCCCGGCATATCATCATCGCAATCAGAAAGAGCAAGATGACCGAAAGAAATCATCAAGCATCTAATACACGCTTCTTAGTGCAAGCGTCATTCGTACCCTGCATCCTGCTTCAATGACGAAACAGCCTCTCAATCACCATCTCATTGTGCCTAGATCCCAGAAAGAAGTTTCGCCATCTGTAATTTTCATATTTTGGAAAATCCCTTCACGAAATCAGGAAATAGCGAGCTAGTGCACGTGGTACTCCCAGATTGCAATTACTTCTTCAGGCGTGTCCAATCACGTCACACGCGCTATTAATTGGAGATAGAGCCTCCGCACCTAAAAAATACGACTCTTGGATCTCCTGTTCACGGAAGCACAACACACGTGATATAACAAATGGAAGTTACAAATTCGTGGCCGAATTCTCAATTTTCATCATTGCATCCCCTATTTCAAGCTGTTGTTATTAGGGTTACATATAACAAGTATCATCGAGGAAGCGGTAGGACACATGAAAGGAAAACACATCACCAATTATGTGTGTTGCCTTCCATCGGTCACATCACCTCGATAGAATGAGGAGATTCTATTGTAACCCTACCGGAGAGTGCTACATCTAGAGTTTAAAGATACCGCAATCTTTCCAAGAATTTGGATTTCTTGGTCGGGAGATTTCATTCATTCACCCAATTGGAAACATAAATTACCAAAGCAGTATGAACAAAGGATTATTATTCGATGAAGCCCTGGCTCCATCCGCATAAATAGAAACCCCTGAATATCAAAAGCATCTGCAAGTTATGAAAAGATGCTTATCTACGAAAGGGAATAACAAAGTGGGAAATCTAGTTATCAACATCAATGCGCGGGTTAATGGCGCCCTCACTGGAGTTCTCTTTTGCAGTCGCTTGAAAGTTCTCTCCAGAAACAGAAGCCGCTTCAACGTTCCCTCCAGAAGCAGAAGCTGCTTCAATGTTCCCTCCAGAAACATAAGCTGCTTCAATGTTCCATCCAGAAGCAGAAGCCGCTTTAACGTTCTCTCCAGAAGCAGTCGCTTCAACGTTCTCTCCAGAAGCAGAAGCCTCTTCAACGTTCTCTCCATAAGCCGCTTCAACTTCCTCTCTAGAAGCCGAAACCGCTTCAACATCTACATCAACATCTTTTTCAGAGGCCGCTCCTCTGCACTCTTCGGAAGCTGCTTCGACATCATTTTCAGAAATTGCTCCAACAGTCTTTTGAGGATGCTCCGGTTCGTCCACACCAAAGTCGATAATTATAATGCCATTATGGATAGGCAAGTCAACAAGATCCAAGAAAATAAGGGTTCTCTACCTTCCGTGTATAAAGGCCTCAGAGGCAGTATATCAACCGATTAGATGCTTATCTACCTGGATACAATTGACGTATGCTAGGAGGATGATCACTGCGTGCTTTGATACTTCGTTAAACACGTTTTGCTCAAAGACCGATCCGGCCTCTAGCCATTTTGGCATGACTATGGGATGCGACCCATGTTGTCCCAAGACATTGGCCATGTTGGCATGGTTATGGGTGTTGATGGTGGTTTTTAGTTCAAGGGCTAAAATCGTAAACCCTGTATTTAATGCGTTGTCATCCTGCAAAGGAACAAAAGCCATTTAAAAGCAATAAGTGCTTGAGCCTCTTCGCTCACATATGTATTGAGCAATTCAATATATTTGTATATATGAAATTTACTCAGAATGGTGCGTGTAACAGCAATCCCAAAATATTCTATGAATTTTATCTTCCACCAGCATTATTCACTAACGCATGACTTGCCTAGTATTTTCCTATGTTATGTTCCCAGCCGAACTCTCAATATTGACATGACATGACGCTTAAATGTTCACTCTCAGCAGAGTAGCATGAATCTCTCGAAGTGTCAGTATTGAGATCTGCATGGAAGTACTCACACAGGCTGCATCACTCTCTGACAAAGAGAATTTTGTATCGACGCACTTTTAAGTTAGCTCGATCGAACACGCTTAAATTCCTTAGGGAAAATCTAGACTGTTAATATCAGTCTCAAAAATGATCACGGTCACACGATTTGGCCGCGCGATTCAGCAAGCCTAGACTACTCCTGGCGGAACTAGGCAATCGCCATATTGACCACCGGTGGGCCCACTAGTGCCCTAGTCGATCGAGTCCCATTTAGTTCATTCACAAACGCTTAAAATGATTAACCCCAATGTGGGTGATCGCGTAGTTGGAAAAACAAGTTCAAGCGAGTTGAGGCCGGCAAAAATGGTCTCAAAGTCCATTGCATCCATCCAACTTAGCCAGCCTAGTTGGACGGCCTAGATCGCATCTCGAGCGACCGAAGAAGTACCAATGTGTTCATTGGCGGCCCAACTCCTCCCTTGGTCGATCGACCTACCCGCGGCAAGTCCATAATGCATCAAGTTGTTTGATCGAACTAGGATGGACGTGGCCGTTTTAAAACCCTAATTTGTACTTGCGACAGTATGCTACTGCCGCAAATCGATCATGGCCACCCATCTTCGCTAGCCGAATCGAGTGCCTTAGATCTAATTTTAGGCGACCCAGGAGATGTTAGCATACTCACTAGCGGCTCGTCTTCATACATGGCCTATCGTCCTGTTCAAAGCAGCGCCCGGCGCTTTGGTTCGATTAACCAAACTAGGGTTATCCGCACGGTTTTCTAAACACTATAATCAACGACAGCAAGCAGCTGCTGCAAAACCATCTCGTCCGTCCAACTTCGCTAGCTTGGTCGGACGGCTTAGATCAGATATTAGATGATTGATGGGTACTTCTATGATCACCGGCCATCCCTCCTTCACAGGGAGCGATCGACCAAGCAATAGCTTGTCCCTAGAGCTACCAAGCGATCACCCAAAGGTGGTCGGATATGCTACCTCTTTTAAGACGCCCAATCCGCGACTTATTCAATTGAGATCTAAAACAACGATGCTTCATGCACATCGATTATTTTGAGCTGCTTAAAGGCGATGCTTTACGTGCATCAAATACATACGATATTTCATATCGGCCTCATAAACAACTTATTTGTTTAAACTAATAGCACCATATGCTATTCTTTGCGGCAAGTCCCCACGACTTGACCCACTTACTCGAGACATCAAACATGTCACAAACTGGGGGATACTTACTGGGGTATTGGTCTGGCGGTTTACAGCGTGCGGCGTGCAACGATCCCATTACGAGAACGTTTCAGGAAAGGACAAACGGTTAACAACGATGAGAGTAGTGGGTGAAGGTGTGACCACGTGATGCTCACCACCTCTTACACAACCCTACTACTCCACCACTTAATCTTCTCCACTTCCTACGAGATCAGGGTTGCGCTCAAATGACTTGTATAAATAGGTTTTCAACCTATTTCGACAATGACAACACAAGTGTTATCAACACAAGTATCCAGAAAACACCAAGAACTGATAGCTTACATTCTGCAAGCCAGTTCCACATTCTGATACAAATCATAAACAGTCACACCTTCATAATTCAACATTCTGATCTCAAACACCTTCTTCTCTTCCCTCCCTAAGATCAACCCTTCTCCTTCACCTTGTGACCGAATTGAATCTGGAACGGCCATTTCTTGGTTTAAGACAGAGTCTTACAGATTGATCTCTCGAACTCAAAAGTACTCCTGTGCAGTACATTTGTTTAGGGTTTGAATTCGTTTCTCATCAACACACCCAAATTTATCAAAAACAGCAGAATCAGTTTTTACCCCAAAACAATGGGAAGCGACCCACTTTGTCCCGGGGCGTTGTCCATGTTTATTTGGTAACTTATCTTGGCTATTTGGCCTGACATTGGAGTTGGCACTTTGTTTGTATCGTATTAACTGCTCCCTAATGTTATTCTTATGGACATATATATTTTAGACACAAAATAGTCCCATACTAAAAAAACATAATATAGCTTTAAATGATTCACTTTCCCATGGGCATTTAATCATAGACAACATTGAGTTTCTTTGATGTATCCTCTCTTCAATAGATTTCCCATGGTGGGAATTTCGCACCACTACCTAAGCAACAAATATGTTTTCTTAGGTGAATATCTCCTCCAAATAAACTTAAAATATATCGTAGAGGCTTCTGCATTTGCATTCATCAACCATTCATGATAATTTTTTGTTATGTACTTTGTGTTGGTGATGTAGGCAATTCTGCCTTCTTCCAGATATTGTAGAAGATTTATCATCTCCCATCCTGTATTAGATCAACTATCTTTGCCTCTTAGTCAGCTGTCAACTTGAAAGCTTTTGATGAGGAAATTATTAAGTAGCAGAATCCCACATGTTGATGGTGGAATTTTGACAAGGGAGAAAATTATAATATTGCCTCTGCCCAGCTGCAGTAACATGTAATAAAATATGCATAAATTCCTGACCCAGCATCAGAACTATAAATTCGTACTTCTACATTATATTTCGTAAAAGAATTGAGAATGCGTATCCAGCTAATGGCTATATTGGCCTTGAATATGCCTGCAAGATTTTAGAGCTTCACTCGGCTAAACTCTCATTATTTTATGCACGACCATACGAATTTTCATATATTAATCAGTGTATACTGATGGTAAAAATTAGAAATATTCATAATGAGCTACTATGGGATTTTGAATAAAAGTACTATTAGAAGCATATTATTTAGTACGAAATTACATTGAATATGTTATATATGATACAAACAAAGTGCCAACTCCAATGTCAGGCCAAATAGCCAAGATAAGTTGCCAAATAAACATGGACAACGCCCCGGGACAAAATGGGTCGCGTCCCATTGTTTTGGGGTAAAAACTGATGATCACGTGATGATCACCACCTCTTCAAAATGGTATTGGTGCTGTCTTATTACAAGAGGGAAGACCAATAACTTTCTTCAGCCAACCTTTGGGTCCAAAAGCTAGTGCTTTATTCACTTATGAGAAGGAAATGATTTCAATTGCTCAGGCAGTCTCACTAGATGGAGGCATTACTTACAGGGCCATTAATTCATTATTTCTACAGACCATCAAAGTATTAAGCACATTCTAGAACAGAAGATTTCTATAGTACTTCAGCAAAAAATGGGTGATTAAGCTACTTGGTTTTGATTATGAAATCAGATATCAGGAGGGGGTTGAAAATAAAGTAGTTGATGCCCTGTCTAGAATACCACATCTCCATGGTGAATGAAATCTATTGGTAACATCCACACCACTATGGGCCTTGGATATTATCTACAGCTATGCCCCAAGGTGCAACTGCTTGTTCCTCAGCTGCTAGTAAATCCATTTGCAATCCCATACTTTAGTTATACTTAAGGCATTTTAAGATACAAGAATAGGTTGTATATTGGCAGTAGTGCAGATACTAGACAAACCATCTTGGCCTCTGTCCACTTTTCTTCAGTTGGTGGCCACTCTGGTATACAAGGTACATATGTTAGAGCAAAGACTTATTTCTTTTGGCCCAACATGAAAAAGGATATTATGATTTTTGTGTCTTCTTGTGATATCTGCCAAAGAAACAAAGGAGACCATATATACGCATCATGCTGGCTTACTGCAGCCTCTTCCCATTCCTGACAAAGCCTGACAGCACATCTCAATAGACTTCATTGAAGGACTACCTGCAAGTGAAAGAAAAATTGTGATTCTGGTGGTTATTGACAGGCTCACTAAGTATGCACACTTCATTACTTTGGTTTACCCATACATTTCCATCACTGTGGCCAAAGAATACATCAACCATATTTTATGATTACATGGCCTTACTGCTTCCATTGTGTATGATAGGAACAAGGTCTTCACCACCTTGTTTTGGCAGGACCTATTCAAGGCTCTGAGCACCAGTTTAAACCTCAGCATATCATATCATCCTCAATCTGATGGACAGACAGAAAGAGTCAATTCCTGCTTGGATAATTACCTCAGATGTATGACTGGCCACAGGCTAAAACATTGGTTCAAGTGGTTACCACTAGCATAATGGTGGTATAACACTAACTTTCACACCAGCATCAAGATGAGCCCTTTCAAAACTTTATATGGCTATGAACCACCTCATCTTGCTTTCCTCTCCACAAACATTACTTCTGTCTCAGCAGTTGAAGACTACCTACAACAAAGAGATTCCACCCTGGATATTCTTAAGGAAACACTCCAGAAGGAACATGAAAGGATGGTACACTATGCTGATAAGAAGAGAGTTGACCTGTATTTTGAGGTAGGTGATGCGGTGTATCTCAATCTTCAACCCTACAGACAATCTTCAATTGCTCTTAGGAGGAACTTGAAGCTCTCTACCAAATACTATGGCCCCTTCCTAGTCATACAGAATATATGCTCAGTAGCTTACAAACTCCAATTGCCTCTTAGCTCCAGGATACACCCTGTTTTTCATGACTCACAGTTGAAGAAGTGCATTGGCAAGTCTCATATTCCTTCTTCCTAATTACCAGTGG
The DNA here is from genome assembly GCA_023531295.1 of Papaver armeniacum. Taxonomy (NCBI): domain Eukaryota; kingdom Viridiplantae; phylum Streptophyta; class Magnoliopsida; order Ranunculales; family Papaveraceae; genus Papaver; species Papaver armeniacum. The sequence continues at coordinate 611,859 of JAJJWW010003878.1, forward strand.
TAGATGATGCTGGCCATATTGTTCTTCACCCAGCTGCTATTCTTGACACTAGAAGCATCACCAGACATGACAGAACTGTGGACCAACTACTTATCCAGTGAACTAACTCCACAGGTGAGGATGCTACTTGGGAAGATACTACAAATGTCTCTGCTCATTTTCCAAATTTCAATCCTTGAGGACAAGGATTTGGTAGAGGGGATGGTATTGTCATGTACCTAAGGCCAATAATAGTGGGTGCCCTTTATTCTAATAAGCTACCTCGTAGCCCCGAGTAGTTAGCTAGTAATAGTTAGTGTTTTTCCTTTTGATCAGTAGGATCCTTACATGTGTCGAGCAGAGAATGAGCCTTACCCAGATAGGGTTTCTCCAGCTTTAAATGTGTAAGAACTATCATTCTTGTGGCTAAGTTTTAATGAATATAAATCAGAGTATTGTTGTTCCAAAATTGGCTAATTTTCCTTAAACTAGAAGGCTCATATCGTGAGGTTTGAGACTTTATCATTCCATTTCATGTATTGATTGTAGTTAGGACATAACAATTGGTATCACGAGCCGTTCTTTTCCTGATTCAACATGGGAGGAAGAGGTAATCCAACCGGTAAGGAATTGCTAGATAAATACGATGCACAACATTTACAGATTGTTTCAATTCAATCTGATATACGTTTAATCATAGACGCAATGGTAACTAAAGATGATCTAAATGCTCAGATGGAGAAACAGGAAGAACAGAATCTTCCCACAACAGACTCAATCATGAGGATGACAGATCTGTTTTTAGGTTATACTCAGGGGGTCGAGAAGCTCATCATCCACCTTGTATGCCTAAGATTGACTTCCCACGTTTTGATGGCGACAATCCAAGAGGATGGATTCAGAAGTGCAACCATTATTTCCAACTTCATGACATCAAGGATGAGGCACGAAAAATCAAGATGACGTCTATGCATCTCGAGGGTAAGGCTGAAAAATGGCTTTATAACCTTCAATCTTTTCGCACTATTATTAAATGGTTTGAACTTACTGAACAGGCTTGCATCCGATTCGAAAGTCCTGCTAATGAGAATATTGTTGGTAATTTTAATAAGTTACTTCATAAAACAATTGTTGATGATTTTTTTGAGGAGTTTGAATCTGCAGAGGCTCCACTTCTTAGTATACATCCGATCTTGAAACCCAATTCAATAACCAAGAACCGCCATTAAAGCGAAGATAAACCTCAAAACAGTAGAAAAAACCGCCATAATGGTGTAGATAAGAAGACAACATAATAAAAATTAAGCTATAACTACTAACTAACCTAGAAAACAAGAAATAATGAAGAAACCTGCTCAGATCCAGCCCAAAATGGATTAAATCTGAGAAGAGAAGGGTTGTCCTTGATGGGTTTGTTGTTGAAGAAGGATGAGTGAGAGAGGAGAAACATTCCATTTTGTGGGTCTTTATCAAACCAAGTTTTAACCCAATCATGCAGATTTTTACTCCGTAGCAAGGTAAATTATAGATTACAGGGTAATTATTTGGTCCCTGCGCTGGTCAATCTCCGGTCACAAGGCAAAATCGGTTCACTGGCGAGACTTTAAATTTGAACCTCAAAACTGAAAATTGTACCAAACACTGCTCTCTTTTTTTAGACGAAAAACCATACACTGCTCGGATAACAAGGGTTTGGAGTCTTTGAACTTTTGGGTAGTTTCGGCAGGCAGGCTGTGCCTAAGGTGATCTCTCGCTCTTTCTTTAATCATGTTCGTAAATTGAAGCCATAGTAATCGTAGAACTGTTCATGTTTATCTGGGAAATGTGATTATGTGATACAGTCTGATTCTGTAATGGAGTTCTTTATATCTTAATGTTTCCTGTCTACACATTTGTACTAACAATACTGTACGTTCCCAATTCAGTTTGAACTCGCTCATAAACTCAGAATTAGGCCCTTATCACCTTCTTCTTCCTCTATTTCCTCTATCAGAGAAAGAAAATCAGAGCAAACTTTTCAGTGTATCAAAAGGAGAAGAATTGCCCCAAAATTGTAGCGAAAATGATGCTTAAAGGCAAGTACCCCATCTCCATTCATCCTATTTCTATACTTATAACACTGATAATTTGAGCTCTTCAAATACATTCTCATAGTGGGAAATGAGGATGAGAATATAGTTGAGCGTTAACTGTTTGATAAATTGCTTCTTAGAAAGCTTTAACGGAGCATATCACTTCTACACTTCAATGAATTTAGTTAGTCTGAAATTGTTGCCATGAAGCGAATATGTCTGTTTGATATTGCTTCACATATCATGGTTGTTTTCTGGAGAATTATGTGATTAATTGATTCTTTTGAAAACTCTTGTTTTCTTTTTACTTAATTAATAATTTGGTATCGTGAGCTTCATTATCTGGTAAGCTTACTCTTGTTTGGATTACTTTTCAGGATCGATATCAGGAAATCATGTTCAACCCAACATGCTTAACTTCCATAATACGCAAAATAATGGTATTGTTGAATTTCTTGATTCAGTATTATCTATGCATATAGTAGTATAGAAGAGGAACTCCTTATCCCTACACCAATGCATTAAACTCGCCAAATTACTCATGGAATGCGGCAATTTTGCAGGTTATCATGTGAGACAGTTGGGCTTCTCAACAAACAAATTGAGATTAGGTATAATAAGATCAGGGATATCTGAGTCTGCTAGTATTTCACCTGTTCAAGAAAACTGTAGACGCGATCCACCATTAGTGAAGATGTGTGGAATCACATCTGCTAGAGATGCTGCTATAGCTTCAGAAGCTGGTGCAAATCTTATCGGAATGATCATTTGGCCCAACTCAAAACGTTCAGTGTCACTCTCTGTTGCTAAAAAGATTTCAAAAGTTGCAAAGACATATGGGGCACAGGCTGTTGGTGTATTTGTAGATGACGACGCAAACACGATTTTAAGGGCATCTGATGCAGCAGAACTTGACCTTGTGCAGGTAAAAGACCATCAAAAGTTAAAATAAGGTGTTGCATATTTGAATCAATTAAGATTATGACTATGTGAAAGATGTGCAGCTTCATGGAAATTGTTCTAGAGAGGCTTTTCCACTCCTGCAGCAAGAAAGACGAATAGTCTATGTGCTTCATGCTAATGAAGAGGAGATCTTCTAAACCAGATTGCTGATGAAGATTGTACTTTAGCAGATTGGATCCTGGTAGATTCCGCCAAAGGTGGCAGGTGAGAAATAATGCTCCTGCTTGTATTTTTTTCTTCTTTCATTCTTCAACCACTTTGTCCATCGGAGAGCGATAATATTTTAAAAAAGAAAAAGAAAAGTCTTACTGATGTTCTCTATTCCAACTAATTAAAATTACATTTTCTTTGGCGTCTCCCTGTGAATACTATGTATCATCAAGTTTAGCTGGATAATACCATTTGGTTTGGTGATATGTGCTCAGGTATCCAGATGGATAGTCTAAATTGTGAATATGATGATTTTGTGGGCTATTTCACTTCATTATTTAGATCCTGTAGCATGTGGGTTATCTACATGTTCTACCTAGAAACAATATTACTATTACTTAACATAGTATTACCATGGATAGTCATACTGATGCTATTGACTGATGAGGGGTTTAATGTATGTATGTATTATTTTTTTTGTTTTTCTTATTACATGAGAGGATAATACTTTTGAATATCTTTATTTGGTTTTCCATTCTTTATGATGCTTCCAATAACTGAATGTTGATTTTTGTGTTTACAGTGGCAAGGGATTCAACTGGACAAAGTTTAAGCTACCACATATTACAAGTAAACATGGATGGCTCCTAGCTGGAGGGATTCATCCAGAAAATGTCTGTGAAGCCCTTGTTACTCTTAAACCGCATGGAATTGATGTCAGTAGTGGCATTTGCGGCTCTGATGGCATCCAAAAGGATCCATCTCGGATATCATCGTTCATGTCTGCAGTGAATTCTGTGAGATATTGATCTCAGCGAGAGAACCAGTAGTAATATATCTCCATTCATTGCAACTTAAAAGGGTATCAGCAGTCTGAGGTTTAGGATAATCCAGTGATGATGAGCTCCTAATGCAATTCGGGCACAAATATGGCAATATGGCCATGTGTTATTGTTGCATTGTAGTAACTTTCTGATGAGCTCATAAAATGCTTAAATCCTAAACTCCCCAACGACCAAGAATTGCAAATTTCAATTACTTATCCCTTTGTTTGTTGCCTTTTTCTTCACAATTTTTAGCCTACATTTATGGATAGGCTCAAAATGAAATGATACATGCACCTCCGCCGTTGCCTAGAGTTGGCAACACTAATCTTGGATAGCACAAGTATGCCCCAAGAACTTATCAGTCTTGGATATCATCACTGGTGTCTGTAGTGAATTCGTATGCGTACGCATGTTACAAACGAATAAGAAGACAGAAATCCAATTGTTGATACTGTCCATCACTGAAGAGCTTCACATTTCAGTTGGGGTACAAAGATGTGACCTTGTATTGTCCTTTTCTTATTGATTTTTTTTTCTGGAGGTTGTTATCGTTGTGGTTGTGGAGGCTCAAGAATGAAAGTCAATCTCCTCCACAACATTTACATACTGAGATAGAGACATTTTCTGAATATTGTAATTGATGTCTTTATCTAATGAAGATATACAAACAATAAAGATCTGCTGTAAAACACCCATTTTGTTAAAATACCACTTAGCATATGCTCTAATAGATAGTATTACATAGATTTGCTCTAATCTTAACACAAGTATATGTATTACAAAGAATGGTAGATTGATCAACTCTAATCACATTTATACGAAACAATTACTTTTTCCTTGCCATGTTTTGGAAGGAAAATGGCTTATTACGGACTACTGGTGTAGAAGAATAGCAGCTTCCTCATCGAAGTTGAAGAATTACATCCATAACTGTTGAAAAGGATTTTGATGAATAATGTAAGAACAGGAGCTTCCTCACCGGAAAATCTTGCTTGTCTTTGCAGCTTTAAGCAGACTTTTCTTGTGAAGTACCAGCAATTTGAGGGTCAGTCTGGTAGAATAAGATATCCCCTGTGTCACTAACATAGTGATCTTTTTTCAAACTTTCTACTAGAGTATCGACTAAATGAAATGGTATAGGTCCAGATTTCTTCGGTTCTCGGTAGTACTTCCCGAGCACTGGTTTAGCTGCCTCTGTCTACAGTGTCAAGAACAAAGGAACATCTTAGTATTATAAAAACTCAAATTTTCTTTCAGCATTCATTTTGTTTTAGAAATGATACTCACTGCTTCTATGAGGTTATAATGTGGTATTTGTGGGAAGAGGTGATGTATCACATGAGTTCCGATGTCATGGTGGATGTTGTTAATCCAACCATAATCACGATCAATTGTTGTAAGGCCTCCTCTTAAGTAACTCCATGCCTGTTCAGTTCAAATTCAAGTATTACTGACAATTTTCAAACGAAATTCCACTAACCCTGCAAGCATGCATTTATCCACTGCCTAAAATTGTAAGTTCTTCCACAATTTATGTACTAAACTCTTGGTGTTTCAGCAAACTTCGGCTATTTAAGAGAGAGTCCAGAAAAATGAATACCTTTCCACGATACCATGGAAGCTTTTCCTCATGGCCATGGTGATGTAAGTAAGTTACGAAATCCAACCACATGACAAAGATCTGCATTTGAAATACAATCAAAGTGAGATCATTTCATAACCAGGAATAAACACTAGCAGAAGTAAGAAGGAAGCCTCTAAACTTCAAATACACGACAAGGAGCAAAAAAGGCGAGCATACCCAGTAGGGAACTCCGTAGAGCTTAAGCACTTGCATAGGACCTATTGTACATGATAAACCCACGAGCAAACCCACCATAGCTGTCCAACAAGCTGTGGAGGTGATGATATCTTTCCTCTCATTCGGAACAAATAAATCGCTGTTAGGGTCATAGTGAGAACCCGTCTTTCCAGGACTTCTACTCCACTGCAAAGCAACCACGCAACAAACGACAAGAATAATCAAACTTTATCCATTTAATTCCACCGCTGAACATACATAATCCACATTCATCTATGCAACGACAAACTCACCAAGTAAAATGGATATGCAAGGAGGGGAAAAGGCACTGTAAACCGCAAACTCTTTGTAGCTGCGTCTAGGTTCTTATAAATTTTCTGAGGCAACTGAAACAAAACAGGAAAAAAAAAGTTAAACAAGGCATTTTCATCAAGCAGAACTCATTTTCATAAGAGTAATAATAGACAACGAAGTATACTAACCGGGTGCCATGATTCATCATTCTCGACGTGACCGTGGTTTTGATGGTGAGTCCTATGACTAATTCTCCTGTATGTAGACAAATACGCATTTGGTTAACACCATACTTTCTAAATTTCCTATCCTACACACTGAAGCACGCGATAACAACAAATACATGAATAAGAATTGAACATACCATCCATTGTATGGTACAAGAATTGACGAGTGAAGAATATGCCCCACCACGCTATTTAACTTGTGGTTGTTAGAAAAGCTTCCATGACCACTGCAAAAATAGATTTCAAACCAATCCTTTTGGATCAAAACCAAGAAATGAGAATTCAAATTCAACACCTAAAAAAACAAGAATTCATCCTAAATTAAGGTTATGAGTAATCAAAATTCAACATCAAGAAACAAAAGAATTCAATCTTACCAATCATGACCAAGAACAAATAATGCCCAAAACATAGTTCCCTGAGCCGCCCAATAGAGCGGCCAAACAATCCAATTATTAAGAGCAGCCGCAGCAGCAGCTAAACCAAAGACAACAATAACATCTCTAAGCACATAACTCATAGACTTCCATGTATTCTTAACCCAACAATGTTTAGGAATAGCAGCTCTTATATCAGCTAATCCAAATGGTGGTGGTGCACTTGGGTCAAATTCTGAATTCTTCATAAACCCATTCACCTTCTCTTCCTCTTCTTCTTCGCCATCTAAAGGTGCAACCTGTAATGGTACACTAACTTTCAATCCCCAATCTTTACTTCTTATCCTTTTATCATATACTGCTGCCCCATTGAACCAAATCTGATTAAGATCTCTTGAACCAACTGATTCAATCTTTTTATTAACAACACCGAAAGGCAGCTTAATACTACTTCTGTTGCTGTTCGATAACAATCCTGTTCTGGGTTTTGGTATTAGACGAGGTAAAGGTCTTAAACCACATTCTGATAAGACCCAAGTTGCCATTTTATTTTATTTTTGCAGAGAGAACAGAAAACGGTTTTGTTCTGGGTTCTCTCCCTCTCCCACCAAACCCCCAGAACCAGAAAAAAGAAGAGAAGAAGAGGGTAAATGAAGAAACCAAAGAATCTAGCTTTATAATGAATATAAGAATTCAAGAAGAGAAGAAGAAGATAATGTTAGAGAGATTCTCTTAAATTCTCCTCCTCTTCTTCTTTTCTGTGACCCCAAACTAAAACCCCTCCTCTCTCTCTCTATCTTTTCTTCCTGCGATATAAATATGGTTGGATTTACCAGCAGCCGTCTGATTACGGAAACTCTTCGTGTAAAACTATTGACTAGACATTTTGTAAGACTATGGTGGTGGGACCTACGGATGAAAAGGGCCTACGTGGTCAAATGTGGAACGTCTATAACTTTGGGAGCTTTTTGGGGAGTCTTTTTATTTTTATTTTTTATGTATAGTAAGCTTTGGTGCTAGAAAAAAATCTCGTTGCTAGTATCTTGTTTGGTGTGTGTGTGATGTGGAGATGGATTGAGGGTGGTATTCTTCGAGTCAATGGTACCGACCATTGACGAGGCTTGGTAGCTTCAGTCAACCTAGGTCAAGTTTTATTCAGGTGTCAATATGGCCGGTGTCTCGTGATACTCTGCACCGCGTTTGAGTTTCATTTGAGGTGTGTTTGTTGGAGTTTGGAAAACTGAAACTGGGTCATTAGGCCGTCCATATGTACTTTATGATTTTGATGATTTTCATTAGAACAGGTTTTCCTTTTCATCTCATCATTTTGCCATATTATAATCATGGGAAATGAAAACTTGGTATAATCACGTTTCCTAGCTAAAAGTGGGATTCGTTTAATGTCTTATGGTGTGACCCAAGTGAGGACATATTCGGGAACCTATATTCAGGAATTCCCCACAAATTGGTGGATATTTTTTTTGTTGTTGTCGTGGTGGTTACGATTTTTTAATGCCGATTGTTGCAGTTGTTACTGAAAAATTATGGAAATAGCGATAAAACCTAGCTAGTTTAGCGTTTGTAGGTTTTATTTTAGGCATATCAGTTTCTTCTCACAACTTATGTAAATGATTATGGGGTGTTTAAATTTGACAAAAAGACTGATCTAGCCTCAAATTATCCCTAATCCTAACTCATTTATATAAATACAAATCATTTTAATTTCAGCTAAAAACCAAAAACCTAAACCTTTAAAACAAAATAAAACCTTTCCATATTCTTCTAATCTTACCAAATCTATAAACCCTAATCAAAAAGATTTAATCTTTTTGTCCAACTATTACCGATCCATCAAAAGTAATGGAAATCCCCATCAAACCCGTTATATTATTAAGATTTATTCATTGTTTTGAAACCACTCCACTAGTCAAACAAACAAAAAATTATTACGACCTAACTCGGAGTCATCATCTTCGTCTGATATTTTAATTCCTTTCGATTAATCTTTTTAGGTGCAATAATTTGCCTTTGATTTGAAGCATTTGAAGATTTGATTTGAACATTTGAAGAAAACATATAGTGTGATTTTGCCCATCTGTCTCCTCTAAGAAATATTTTTCTTTTATTCTGATCCCCACTTTCGACTATCTGATTCTCACTTTTGTTGGCTGTGTCTACGAGAATATCCAAAAAATCTCTTTTCCGCAAATCTTTTTTTCAGTTTCTAAAGTTAATCTTATTTTATTCACACGCCCGGTTTAACAGACATCCAGCCGTCTTAACCCTAGCCCTACCCCTATAACCTCCACTCATTTTCTCAAGCAATTGTACACGTGTAACGCATTCACCATGCAGTTTTTCGGCAAGTACAGTTTGATAAGCACGCTTATCTTTCTTCTTCACTTTCTATTTCTAAGATCTGTTTCTTCTGTTAACTTTAGTTCTCCCATGGAACCTCAGATCAAAGAGGTCCGGCTTGTTATGGAAAGAAAATCAATTTCTGAAAGGCTCAGAGCTCTAGAACAACCTATCCTCACAACTGAAGAATTAATTCATGGTGCAAGTCAATGGAAATTTTCTTTCTTAGGAAAAATTTACTCTTGCAAGGATTACTCAGTCGCTGAGCTAGATAAAGAGCTTAAAAAACTGTGGAGCAGAAGCAAAGACATCTATATTAAGAAAGAGAAAAAGGATGATTGTTACATGATAAAGTTTTATACACAGGAGGAGTATGATATGGTTCTAAAACTTAGGCCATGGTTTATTGAGGGAGACTTATTTGTTTTAAAACCATGGAACCCAATGATCCCAAAAAGTAAAGTTGATCTGAAAAAATAACTACTCTGGCTAAGATTATACAACATGCAACCTGAGTTTGCAAACCCTCCTATTGTTAAAAGCATTGCATCAGCTATGGGTGAAGTAAAAGAGCTCGATCCCCCAGATTCCATTGTCCCCAAAGGCAAAGTGCAAAAGTTAAGATTCTCGTGGATGTTAGAGATCCGCTAAGAAGGGGTTTCTGGATGAAAAATGCAGTGGGTGAAGAAGTTTGGATAAGGTTTTTTTTACGAAAAGCAGTCATTCAACCTCTGTGGATTTTTATATACTATACTATTGATAGAGGTGTCAAACAGGCTGGCCTGGCCTGCCTTTGGTCACCCTATAAAATTAAATAGCACTGGGATTCGAACTCAGTACCACATGCTCTTTAGTTATGCTTGAAACCAATTGAGCTAATGTAAGTTCGTGATTGCATAATACAGTGCAACTTATATGTAAGAATATAAAATACTTATAATAGTAGTAACTAAATGAAGTCCTGTGAACAGAATCATTTTTTACGCTTGAGTTGGAGAATATAAAATACTTATAATAGTAGTATCTAAATGTAGTAACTAAATGAAATCCCGGGTCCAGCCCGGGATTGTCTTGGCACGGACCAGGCCCAGGCTAGCCTGGCCTCTTTGACACCTTTAACTATTGATTATCAAGAACAGGAGTGTGAAACTATTGTAAACTTTCTACTACAGCAACAAAAGGTTTACTTGTTATCAAACTCAATCTTAGATCCTCCTTCATGGAACAATCCTGACACAAGAGGAGTCAAAGCAACAAACAATAAAGGGTCTCAAAATATGTCGGAGCTAGAAGATGAATATCCAACTAACATTACCGCTGATCAGATGCATATAATAAATGAAGCTCAAGAAATAACGGCGCATCAGCAAAATGCAAAAAATCTCATAAATACATGCTCTCAATTCAATTCTGCTCAAGTTCTTATTCCAATGATGACATGTATTAATGAACAAATCCAGTTGGTGGATCATGGGGTCCACTGAGTAACTCGAACTGAGCCAACTATTACTTTGGGCTGTAATAAACAAGGTATGATTCACATCCACTTTAATAGAGGAAGAGATAAGGATGATATCGCCCATAGACAAGGAAAGAAGATTATAATGGAAGTGGGTGGTCCAAGTAATACTCATATTACTGATTCAATATCTTCTCCAGTTGCTAATAGAGATCAATCAAATATCTTGATTTACACTTCCAATCAAACTAGCCAATTTTGGAACAACAATACTATGATTTCTATTCAGTATTTACATGGGATATGGACTCTGTAACTTCAAAAGTAAGTGCCTATCTTTTTCTCACGGATCTTCACCAACATCAAGGTCATCCAGGAAGCCGTTTAAAAACTCTCTCTTCTCCACATACTCGCATGTACAAACTCGAAATCTCAAGGATGCACAGAGAGACAAAATTAGGGTTTTGGCCAAGTAAACCCTAATTAACAAATTCCATACGCTCAAGACGGAAATTTTGTCTCATCCAGACTTCACTATCATGTCATTAACGTCTAACACAAATCCCGTGAAGTTCCAAAGTCCAAAATTAATTCCAAGATCAGAGTCATAACAATCAAATACTAAACATCAATTCGGGGACTCCGAAAGTCTAAAAGACCGAGTGGATTTTAATTTCGTATCTGAATGATTTGTCACCATCTATATACTCATCATAGAACAATCAAGGTTCTATCCTGAGTAAGGGACTTAATGTAGATGGTAAAATTTGGATAAGTGACAAAAGCGTTATTTTAAGACCATAGACAAAATTCAACTCTCACGGGAGTGATTAAGCCCTTGGTCCTCAAGGCACCAATAGCCACGATTACTAGTATACGTCCCCACGAGACATTGCTGGTCGTGATGCCGTGATTCCTTGCGCACATCCTAGACGAGATACTGATGGTCACGTAGGTTCTGTAGAGCGTAAAACATCCCCGTGAGACTTATGGTGGTAACAACCACAATTCACTGTCTTCGCGAGACGCGGTGATTGTGATGCCATGATTTCTAGTATACATCCCCGCGAGATACTGCTGGTCATGTAGGCTCTGTAGATGCGTAAAAACTTCCAGGCGTACTTATAACCCAGAGCAGAGACATACATGTCTCCTGTAAGCACGACTCACCCTATTTGAGATCAAGGATCGATTCTGGTACATCATCGCGAGATACGGCGGTCATGTCTACTCTAGGCTCGACTCGACTTACCGAGGCTTGAGAATAGTTCTTAGGATATCCCCGCGAGATACGCCGGTTATTCTACCTCTGGGCCCTTTCGACTGGACTCTAGAACATCCTTCCGAGATACACATCGGTCATGTCGGCCCCATAAATACGAACATAATTGATTCCTAGCATATCTCTGCAAGATACGTTGATCACAAACAAGTGAGCCAAAGTCTTGCAGAGTCATTAATCGGGCGCTGATAGGGTGTAGAATACATCTTATTTACTATCTATTGTTTATGCTTTCTTTGCTATTTTTTCTTGTAAATTATGTATTTTACGCTTGTTTTGAGTTTTATAGCTACTATGGAGTCACACGGAGGAAAAGGAGAAGAAATCACCATATTTTAGCAAAAGGGTAAAATTGTCATTTCACCAAGGAGGGAATACTATATGGAGCCCAGCCAAGGTTAAGGGGTGACTCAAATTATCAAGGAAGGACAATAATAGTTAAGGGGAGGTCAAAGAGGTGTCCCTTATCCAAAAGAAGGGAGTGAGAATAGCACAATTGGGATGTACTTATGGTGGGTGTTTGAATCCACCCACACCCTAAACTCTGACCCATACCCAAGCCCACATGTCTGAATCCACCCTTACCCTAACCTAAGCCCATCCATCCATACCCTGCTCCATACCCTAACCGAAGCCTCGATCCATCGACCCGGCCGGATCCGTGTAATTATACCCTGAACCTAAAATTGAGAATTGATTTCTCAATCATTTGAAAGAAACGCTGAAAACGAGAAAGAACAGAACAGAGAAGAAAAGAAACAACGGCTGCTGCTTCATAAACTGAGAGATTTGAAGATCGTAATTGAATTTGAAAATCGAGTGAAACCGAGAGAGAGAGAGAGCTGTTGCCACTGTGAAATCGAGAGAGATGAACGACGAGATCCGAGAGATCGAACTCGGAGACTCGGGAGGAATTGAAGTTTGAGACCGGATCGAGACGTTGAACTCGAAAATTGAGAGAAGATTGAACGGGGGTTTCGATTTGAAGAGGAGCTCAGAGAGGATGAATCAGAGATGGGTTATGGCTAATTAAGGGTTTCTGAAGTTGTTGTTGTTTGAATCGATTAGGGTTTGAGGTTGTATTCGAATTGGGTTTTGCCGTGGAGAAAGCTGATGCCATGAAGATTATTTCTGCTGTCGATTGTGGAAGAACTGATGGAGAAGTTGCTGCTATTATGGCAGAGATGGAGATGCAGAATAGATGGAATTTGGGTTTGTTAATCGAAGATGGAAATCAGGGAGTGAAGAAGAGATGAATCAGATGGGAAGAACACAGAAATGGGTTCTGATGGTGGTATTGATTGGCTCAAATCGATTGATAAAGAATGGGTGTTGAGAGATGGGTTTGTGAGAGATCGAGAACTCGGTGAAAGTGAGGGTGTCGATGTAACTCGAGATTGAGATTGAGATGAATCGAAAATGGGTTTCGAGTGATGAAACAAGATGGGCTTGACTTGTTTATGGGATTTGAAGAGAAGAGATTGTGGTAATTGACTGAATTACGGGGAAGACAGAATGGTTGATCTTTCGCCGAGCAACGATGAGTTCGGTGATGAAGGCAGGCGAGAATTGATGCCATTGTTGATTCAAGACATGAAATTGATGAAGTTTGTGAGTTCCGAACATTAGATTGACCATTTGTCGTAGCGACACAAATATAATTACACTTTCTTACTACTCAAAATATAAATATAGCAAGGGCAAGAAAGGATCGATCCCACGAGAGGTCTAGGTTGTCTAATTGTTATGGTTTCTATATAAAATACCGAGGTTTTGTGATTTTATAAACTAAAATAAGATAAAAGCAAAGAAACAAATAAGCAAACAAATAAGATAGAAGAGATATTGGTTAAGGATTTCGTTTTCATTCACTAATATGCTTTTCACAATAACTAGAATTGATTTTTAATCTCAACTTTTATCAAAGACCCTAGAATACCTTGATCGCAAGAATATCCCGCAAATCTCCTCATATCATCAACAAACACATTAAAAGATGCGAATATGAATTCTACCTAAAGGAACAACCTAACGTGTAAAAGCACTAATCAAGTTTAATTCCCTAGATCGTTAAGTTCTATGAAATCAGGCCAATCAAAGCAATTGAACGTGGAAAGCGCACTAATTCAATTTAACAAAGGTTACGATTCACATATGATCATAAGAATATATCACTACAAACTATAATCATATTATGCTACTTGTATCCAAGGAATATCACTTTTGCGTATAATAAACCCTAAACTAGCAATAGATGTGATTAGAAGTTCTACCAATTTGCAACTTGACAAAACAATCAATCAATCATAAAACAATATTTTCAGAGAATTGCAAACGATAATTATGAGACAAAACTAATATATTGAATCAAAGAATCATATTATATGAAATCCAACTATTTCATAACCAATAATAAACTTAGGTACTCATATTCAAGGAGTTCATCACAAGAAGAAAGAGAAAAGACTTCATGGTTCTCAACCCTAGAATAAAGTAGAAGAGATAATAATAAAACGTCCTCCAAAAATTGTAGAAGTCTTCCCTTTTGTAGTCTTTTTCTCCTTCCAAAACTAGGTTTTGTCTTCAAAGTCCATTAGTTAGAAATTCACTTAGGCCCACCATGGAGAGAAACCAGTGTAAAAATTATGTCCCAAAAATGCTCGTGGAAAACTGGGATTGTGGCGGGAATCCGGCAGGAAAAGTCACGGAAAGTGGCTCGGTGACCGGAAAAGTCAAACCGGTCACCGGTCAACGGGTCAAAACGTTCGGGTCAACGGGTCAACTCGGTCAAGGCGAATCGGGTCAAACCGGGTCCAGTCATTGTCAGACGAGTCAGGTCATGACTCAGGGTGAGTCAGGTCTGAATCACCTGAATGAGCTGAATGGCCAAGCCAGATCAGGCTTTTGCACAGGCTGATTCCTGATGCACAATCCTTGTGCTGTAGCTTAATTCCTACCCTACCATCTTGGCCCCGTTTACCATTTCATCTTCTCAAACAACCTCAACTCCATATTCCCGTAATCAACAAACATTCATCTCGGACCATATCCATCCATGGCCGACTTCTCGCAATATAACCAACTGCACCTCGTTTATCCATCACTTCGACTCCTTGCCTTGTCACAATTGCCATCAGCTCCTCCAGTAATGCATCCTCCTGAGCTATATAACACAGCTGCAATTAAGCCCTGCATCTCATACATTCAATATGTAATATAACCCGGTGCTCCTACAATACTTCGGTCCATTGCAAAGATCACTATTTTATAATCATTCTCACTCGCCAACACCAGTGCACCTGCACAACCACCATGCCATCTATGCCATTTCTGTTCAGCGCAAATGTTGCAATTCTTGCAGGAATCATTACCACCATTTGCTAAACCTGCGCCTGACCCTAGCACCTTGAAGATTCATACACCAGTTCTAGCTTAACTCAAATGCAATAGCATCTCGAGCCTTTGTCTCGGGCCCCGAATCAAACCTCGCAATGTCAATATTACTTCCTCCGATTCCCGCAACTCAAGAGCATCTCCCGGGCATAATCCACAACACCATGTGTATTTCATTGTCCTTTGCCAACACCACTCTTTCCTTCAACTTGCTTAGCTCCACAATTCCATTGACCTCCATAGTAGCGACCATGGCAACCAACAAAGAAACCCCATTTCTGCCCGGCTCCAACAACACTGCAGAATAACTAACTCCGTAACATCAGCACAACCTTGTAACTCCCATGGCAGCAAAACCCATTCAAAATCTCCATCAAAACCCATTCTCTCCCAGAAGCTCTTCACAAATTCACAGCAGCCCTAGCTTTCTTCCTGACACAGCACCACCACCAACATTGCAGTGCCTTCCCTTGCCTGCAACTCAATAACTCAACTCTGCAGCCTAACAATTGCAAACTCCAAAGTGTCAACAGCCCAGAGCTCAAACTTCATTAGCAATCCCAAGCCAGCCAACACAGCTTCAACTCGGTCAAACATTTGCTCATCGAAGCAACCACCGAGAATCACTCAAATCTCAAAGCATTCTCAATCCTGACCACAAACCCATGACAAAAACTGCAGCCATACAACTCACAATTCATGACCAACCCCTTAGTATCTTCAATTAACAAAACCCACTTTTCATTTCTTCATCTCCATGAGAACCTAGATATAACAGAAACACTCATGTGCTTCACTACCAACAAACCCTAAATCGACCACCATCTTCACACAACTGTGGTGTCTGATTTTGTAAGTCGAGAATTCAATCCCAACAACCACAACTTCGATTCAAACAAACCTTAAATATGCTACCAATTCTCTGAGTTTCTCAATCTCTCAATTTCAGGTGTTCTCATTCTTCTTCTGAACTTCTGATTCTTCAACCAAGTTCGTACTTCGAATCAGCAGCATCATTGTCATTCTCTCCGCTTCATGAATCTGCCAAAACTCCCTTTGCCTCTTCTCGATTTGTCTCAGGATCAAAGCTATTTCCAGATTCAACCCATAAGATCCCCTTTTCACTGACTTCAATCGATCTTACAACCTCAAAGATCTACCATATGCAATCAAGCTTGAACCCCTTTCCATTTTATCACCATTTCTCTGATTCATTCTGCATCTCACAAATTCATGGAAGCAGCCGCTCGTTCTTCAATTTTCTCTCGAGTTGAATGATAATGATTGAGAATTTATTTTCTCTGAATTTTTTGTTCTGTTGTAAGAAAGTGATGGTGGATATAGCCACCCAGGTCTGACAGATAAGGGGTACCCAGCTGGTAGCCCCTTAACATTCGCTGGCTGTCATTTAACACCTCTCCAAATAAAGTTGCCCCTTAACCTTGACTGGGCCTGGCTTTAGTATTCCTCCCAAAAGAGCTGCCCCTTAACCATTACCGGGCTCCGGATAGTGTTCACCCTGGAATTGACAAAATTGCCCTTTTTACTCAAATTGAGTGATTTCTTCTTCTTTTCCTCCGTGCGACTCCAGAGTACCTAATAACTCAAAAGCACGCGTAAAGTACATAATTCACAAGAAAAATAGCAAAGAAAGCATAAACTCTATATAGTAAATACGGTGTATTCTACACCTATCAGATTCCCCCACACTTAGACTTTGCTAGTCCTCGAGCAAATCAAACAAAACAATAAAATACAACAACTCCGTGTCGTCGAGGCTACGGTCACTTTTAGCATAAATAACAAGCCTTTAAACCCCTAGGTGTCCCTAGTGGACGAGTTATAGTCTCGTGAAGGTTTACTAGAGATATACCTACAAAACCTATATTTCAAACTCCGTCTATTCGTGACAAATCAATGAATGAATCCAAAATGACTACAAGAGGAGGTACCTTGCAAATTCAATTCAATATATAGTAAATAAACTCTAATTAGATAGTCGAACAAGCCACAATACTCGGAAACTAACAAACCACAATCACAATGAAAAGATTAAGAAGATGGATATAGATGTAGATGTTGGCGGATATTCACAAGTGTTCGATGTTTCCCATATCTGTCTGAAGGTCACTACTAAGATGAACCTAATCCTATTGGATTGAGCTACTTAGTGCTGAATGCTACATCAAATCAATTGGCATATACAAGGGAACCAAGAGTGACTTTATTCAACACAATAATAATTTCTTCTCTTTTTTTTTTTTATGATTGGATCAAACGGATCCAATTTTTTTAGACGGCATGATTAGATCTTTTGGATCCAAGCGCATGCTTCTTGTCGGCAAGTACATGATAGTTGCCTTGGATCCTGCATTCCACGCTTGTTTAGGCGACGGAGACAGGGGACTACGTTTCACACATACTTGCTATTCCCAAGTGTCTTTTTATTCCGTTTTGGTCTAATTGATCGGTCCTTTTTTTTTTTTTTCTTTTTTTTTCTTTTTTTTTTTTTTTTTTTTTTTTTTTTTTAATTTTTTTTTTTCATCATTTTTTTTAGTAACTCAACCACTCTATTTCATCCCAGCGGTAATAACACGTCGATGTTTAGTGACCCACCAAAGCACTTAGAGAACAATAGATAAATATGGTAAAATAAAAATAGAATGCGATATGGTGATATTCCGAGATATGGTAACAACTATCATGTTAATTTGTGATTTCGAGCTATATTCTTCCCTTTTAGTTAATTGGTTCCTCAACTCCTGCATTCAAAATGGTTCCATCCACTAATGGTGTCAAAAACAAACTATACAAACATATAAATGCTCCCCCACACTTAAACTTCACATTGTCCTCAATGTGTAAAACCGAAAGTTCTGAATTCTGACGTAACAGCAGATAAAACGCAAAAACTGTGCAAATTGGTAAGGAATTTGGAAAAACTCCATTTCACAAAAGTTGTTCACCTACGTGTTTTCTACACAGTGTCAAAATTTTACAGTGTTTTGATAAACGGTCTGACAGTTATGGTCTCTGGACTGAACTACGCGCAGTCTGAAATTTTCTGACGAAAAGGTATTCGTCATAATTCTCTTCTAGGATAGATTAGGGACTCAATGAAATTAAACATAGGGATGCAAATATGATATAAAAACAGTAAAAACAAAACAAAAATAAAATAAAAAGAAAAAGGATAAAAGATACAAAACCGGTGGGTTGCCTCCCACTTAGCGCTTGTTTTAAAGTCGACGGCCCGACTTAGCTTCTTGTAAGATTCATTCCCCATACACCAATAATCTGAAAAGTTGGGGATCCGTCCATAGAAACTGTTTTGCAAACACTAGCTTCACATAAATATTAGTAACATAAAGCAAAAGTGAAGCTATTAACCGATAAAAGCTTCCCCCACACTTATTCTTGTCTACACTTGGAAGCGTATAAAGAATATAGAAATCGGGTACTTCCACGGTTTCGGGTTCCATAACCTGCATAGTATGAGAATCAAGTATCTCTAATGGTGGAAAACGAGAAATAAAGTCATTCAACAATACTCCTGAAGCACATACATTCAAACCAATAAGAGGTAAAGGAGAAGAAATAATAGGCAAAGGGTTAGATAAACCTTGCACAATCTCTTGTATCACGGAATCCTCTTTATCCTTGAAAAACTCAAGTGAATTATTCACCTCTTGTATATCATGGTCCTCTATCAAACCTTGCAACCATTCTTCGTCCGTTTCTGCCTTAACCAAAGTATCGACATAAACATCATCATTATAAACATTCACAAGTTCAATTGGGTCTTCCACAATATTGGTCATAACGGTCT
Organism: Papaver armeniacum; assembly: GCA_023531295.1. Lineage (NCBI taxonomy): Eukaryota > Viridiplantae > Streptophyta > Magnoliopsida > Ranunculales > Papaveraceae > Papaver > Papaver armeniacum. Next base: position 630,870 of record JAJJWW010003878.1, read on the forward strand.
CATTCTCAACATACTCCTTTTTGTTGTAAGGCACATACTCTTTTGCGGATCCAAATTTTATCATAAGAAACTTTTTTAGAACACTCGAAAATGCATCATCCTCAAGCTCCACCCTTTGAATAGGCTCTTGATCATTATTAAGATCAATGCTCGAGTAATCTACACAAGTGTCGACATATTCCTCTTCATCTTCATCTTGATCCCAAAAAGACTCCTCGGAGATGTCACCATGAGTTGTTTCAAGCAATGTATCATAATCACCGTCACTATCATAGTCAACATAAGATTGTTCCTCGCTGAATTTAGTGTTACTAATCTCTAACTCATCCTTTTGAATAGGTGAATGATCATTATTACGATCAAGAGTTGAGTTAACTACACAATTATCCACGAAAGTGTCCAAGGATTGGCCTTTTTCAACATTAGCATCAATCAAATATTCATCACAAACCATATGCACATTAGAATTATCCATATCTTCCTTGTATTGATCAATGTCTCTTCGCAAGATAGTCATACTTTCACGAAGTTCTTGGAGTTGCTCGTTTGTAGTCTCTTTAGCTTTTTGAAATTCCTCTTGTAAAAAGGTGGAAACTTTGTCTATAAAATTAGAGACTTTTTGTTCACGAGCATAATAATCCTCCCATCCTTGTTGTTGTTCACACGCATACCCGTCATAAGGTTGTTGAGGAAAACCACAAGGTTCCATGGAATATTAGTCATAACCAATGAATTGGTTTTGATTATACCCATGGAATTGGTAGTTATCATATTGTTGAGGTTGAAATCCGTATTCAGTGTTCCAATATGCTCCGTCCATCGAAATAAGCACCTGAAATAAGATTCTCAAATCAAGGTTAGAACCCAGAAAATAAGAAAATAAAAATAAAAATAAAAATAAAACAAAAACTAAATACAAAAATAAGAAACCAAGAACAATTGACAACCGCTGCCTCCCCGGCAACGGCGCCAAAATTTTTGACCGTCGTAAGCGACACAAATATAATTACACTTTCTTACTACTCAAAATATAAATATAGCAAGGGCAAGAAAGGATCGATCCCCGAGAGAGGTCTAGGTTGTCTAATTGTTATGGTTTCCTATATAAAATACCGAGGTTTTGTGATTTTATAAACTAAAATAAGATAAAAGCAAAGAAACAAATAAGCAAACAAATAAGATAGAAGAGATATTGGTTAAGGATTTCGTTTTCATTCACTAATATGCTTTTCACAATAACTAGAATTGATTTTTAATCTCAACTTTTATCAAAGACCCTAGAATACCTTGATCGCAAGAATATCCCGCAAATCTCCTCATATCATCAACAAACACATTAAAAGATGCGAATATGAATTCTACCTAAAGGAACAACCTAACGTGTAAAAGCACTAATCAAGTTTAATTCCCTAGATGCGTTAAGTTCTATGAAATCAGGCCAATCAAAGCAATTGAACGTGGAAAGCGCACTAATTCAATTTAACAAAGGTTACGATTCACATATGATCATAAGAATATATCACTACAAACTATAATCATATTATGCTACTTGTATCCAAGGAATATCACTTTTGCGTATAATAAACCCTAAACTAGCAATAGATGTGATTAGAAGTTCTACCAATTTGCAACTTGACAAAACAATCAATCAATCATAAAACAATATTTTCAGAGAATTGCAAACGATAATTATGAGACAAAACTAATATATTGAATCAAAGAATCATATTATGTGAAATCCAACTATTCCATAACCAATAATAAACTTAGGTACTCATATTCATGGAGTTCATCACAAGAAGAAAGAGAAAATACTTCATGGTTCTCAACCCTAGAATAAAGTAGAAGCGATAATAATAAAACGTCCTCCAAAAATTGTAGAAGTCTTCCCTTTTGTAGTCTTTTTCTCCTTCCAAAACTAGGTTTTGTCTTCAAAGTCCATTAGTTAGAAATTCACCCGGCCCACCATGGAGAGAAACCCGTGTAAAAATTATGTCCCAAAAACGCTCGCCGGAAAACTGGGATTGTGGCCGGAATCCGGCCGGAAAAGTCGCCGGAAAGTGGCTCAGGTGACCGGCAAAGTCAAACCGGTCACCGGTCAACGGGTCAAAACGTTCGGGTCAACGGGTCAACTCGGTCAAGGCGAATCGGGTCAAACCGGTCCGATCATTGTCGGACGAGTCAGGTCATGACTCAGGGTGAGTGTCCGAATCACCTGAATGAGTGAATGGCCAAGCCGAGATCAGGCTTTTGCACGGTGATTCATGATGCACAATCCTTGTGCTGTAGCTTAATTCCTACCCAGCCATCTTGGCCCTGCTTACCATTTCATCTTCTCAGCACAACCTCAACTCCATATTCCCTGTAATCAACAGCATTCATCTCGGACCATATCCATCCATGGCCAGCTTCTCTGCAATATAACCAACTGCAATTCTGCTATCCATCACTTCCTGACTCCTTGCCTTGTCACAATTGCCATCAGCTCCTCCAGTAATGCATCCTCCTGAGCTATATAACACAGCTGCAATTAAGCCCTGCATCTCATACATTCAATATGTAATATAACCAGTGCTCCTACAATACTTCAGTCCATTGCAGCATCACTATTTTATAATCATTCTCACTCGCCAACACTAGTGCACCTGCACAACCACCATGCCATCTATGCCATTTCTGTTCAGCGCAAATGTTGCAATTCTTGCAGGAATCATTACCACCATTTGCTAAACCTGCGCCTGACCCTAGCACCTTGAAGATTCATACACCAGTTCTATCTTAACTCAAATGCAATAGCATCTCAGGCCAACCTGTCTCAGTCCCCTGAATCAAACCTGCAATGTCAATATTACTTCCTCCGATTCCTGCAACTCAAGAGCATCTCCCTGGGCATAATCCACAACACCATGTGTATTTCATTGTCACTGCCAACACCACTCTTTCCTTCAACTTGCTTAGCTCCACAATTCCATTGACCTCCATAGTAGCAGCCATGGCAACCAACAGCAAACCCCCATTTCCTGCCAGCTCCAACAGCACCAGAATAACTCTGCCTGTAACATCAGCACAACCTTGTAACTCCCATGGCAGCAAAACCCATTCAAAATCTCCATCAAAACCCATTCTCTCCCAGAAGCTCTTCACAAATTCACAGCAGCCCTAGCTTTCTTCCTGACACAGCACCACCACCAGCATTGCAGTGCCTTCCCTTGCCTGCAACTCAATAACTCAACTCTGCAGCCTAACAATTGCAAACTCCAAAGTGTCAACAGCCCAGAGCTCAAACTTCATTAGCAATCCCAAGCCAGCCAACACAGCTTCAACTCAGTCAATCTGTTGCTCATCAGAAGCAACCACCAGAATCACTCAAATCTCAGCATTCTCAATCCACAGCCACAAACCCATGACAAAAACTGCAGCCATACAACTCACAATTCATGACCAACCCCTTAGTATCTTCAATTAACAAAACCCACTTTTCATTTCTTCATCTCCATGAGAACCTAGATATAACAGAAACACTCATGTTCTTCACTACCAACAAACCCTAAATCGACCACCATCTTCACACAATCTGTGGTGTACAGATTTGTAAGTCGAGAATTCAATCCCAACAACCACAACTTCGATTCAAACAAACCTTAAATATGCTACCAATTCTCCGAGTTTCTCAATCTCTCAATTTTCGGTGTTCTCATTCTTCTTCGAACTTCGATTCTTCAACCAAGTTCGTACTTCGAATCAATGACATCATTGTCATTCTCTCCGCTTCATGAATCCGCCAAAACTCCCTTTGCCTCTTCTCGATTTGTCTCAGGATCAAAGCTATTTCCAGATTCAACCCATAAGATCCCCTTTTCACAGCTTCAATCGATCTTACAACCTCAGCATCTACCATATGCAATCAAGCTTGAACCCCTTTCCATTTTATCACCATTTCTCTGATTCATTCTGCATCTCACAAATTCATGGAAAATTAGCTCGTTCTTCAATTTTCTCTCGAGTTGAATGATAATGATTGAGAATTTATTTTCTCCGAATTTTTTGTTCTGGTTGTAAGAAAGTGATGGTGGATATAGCCACCAGTGTCCGAGATAAGGGGTACCCAGCCGGTAGCCCCTTAACATTCGCCGGTTGTCATTTAACACCTCTCCAAATAAAGTTGCCCCTTAACCTTGGTTGGGCCTGGCTTTAGTATTCCTCCCAAAAGAGCTGCCCCTTAACCATTCTGCAAGGCTCCAGGATAGTGTTCACCCTGGAATTGACAAAATTGCCCTTTTTACTCAAATTGAGTGATTTCTTCTTCTTTTCCTCCGTGCGACTCCAGAGTACCTAATAACTCAAAAGCACGCGTAAAGTACATAATTCACAAGAAAAATAGCAAAGAAAGCATAAACTCTATATAGTAAATACGGTGTATTCTACACCTATCATAGATGTATGTTAGGAATTATCGCAGGGAAGTGAAGCAGAAAGAGGCCTGAATGTGGCCTGGGAAGCCCTTTAAATAGCCGAAACTCCTGCGGTTTTCTGTCATTCGGCGAGTCAACTCGGCGATGACCGATCCAGACGAGTCAGAGCGACTCAACTCACTTTGATAAGACCAGTCAGTGAGTTAGAAGCCGACTCGGTGACCGACTCCCTCTTCTGCCTTGACTGTTGACTGACGGTTGACCCGTTTGACCGTTAGTCCTAATGGTGGACTGACGGAATATTCCGTCGAATATTCCATTGACGGCAACAGAACTCAGGTGGCCGTCGGCGACTTTTCTGGACGGATTAGAGCCATAATACCGCTTTTCCCATGAGCCAAAAATTCCGAGAATTTTCTATGGACTCCTCTCATGGGTGTGAAGACTTGGACTAGGAATTGGATGGAGAATTGGGCTCAAATTTGGAAAGAGAAGGTGGAAGAGTTGAGAAAAGCTTGGATTTTGAAATTGAATTGCTAAAGGAAAAGGATTCTATTCCTTGGAAGATTTGGAGAATATTGAAGCCTATAAATAGAGAAGTTTTCTACATCTTTTACACACCTCTCTATACACACACACCTCTCGACACACACAACACTTTTCTTTTCTTATTCTTTGTGTGAACTTCTTTAGCATGAGTAGCTAATTTTCTTATTGATTGAGGATGAATTCCTAGTTCTTAATATATGGTTTGAGTTTTGTTTCAATTCTATCTTGAAGTTTTTCACATGATTATCGTTTGTTTTTACTAATAGGAATGATCTTAAAGACATTCATGATTGATTGATAGATTGTTTGGGTGGCCAACTAAATTGATTTGTCGGTTTAATCTAAAGCTAGTGAAAGTTAGGAGATAAGTAATCGTTTCTTGACTTTTTACATAAGTAGCAAACACGAGACCTTGCGGAGGGATTCCGTGGAGCAATTGTGTGTGAAAACAACGTTAGCAAGTAGACCTTGATCTAAGAGTCCAACTACTAATATCAACCTAATAAGTTCATAAATCTTAATGCGTTTATTTTAAATTACATCTAGAGTGATCTACTACTAGGTGGTTTGGTAAATAGAATCCGATAGTCGAGAACTTCCGTATCCGGTGATACAAGGGATTTAGGGGTTTAGCACTGATCTAGCTGCTTTACCTACGGTTGGTGATAATTTGTGACTAATAACAAGTAGAAAAGAACATAACTTGATTCATTGTTTCGTAACGAAGAAGGATTCCTTGATCTATTCTCTCTTATTGCTTTCAACTTTCGATTTTAATTGCTTTGTTTATTTTCTTTTGCTTTTTACACCCCCCTTTTGTGACAATTTTTACAACTAGAATCTCTTGCTCCTCGTGGGAACGAACTTGACTACACTATATTACTTGTTAATTAGGTGGAAAATCTTGAATTAATTTGTTGTGGTACGACACGCATCACGTACAAAGCCCTTTCTCTCTCTTCAAGACGAGTCCCAGCTGACCACAGAGATTTGCATCCGTCTTCTTTGCAAAATCTCGAAGAAATTCACGTTTCTCCTCAAAATCTCGGAGACATTCACATCTCTCCACAAATCTCAGAGAGATTCAAATCTCTTGTGAAATCTCAGACATGGTCGAATATTCCCAATGATAGGCACGAGCCTTATGTAGGAATCAAGTTTCCTTTTCAGACTCTTGTTATGTCCTAACTACAATCAATACATGAAATTGAATGATAAACTCTCAAACCTCACAATCAGAGTCTTCTAGTTTAAGGAAAGCTAGCCAATTTTGGAACAACAATACTCTGATTCTTATTCATTGAAACTTAGCCGCAACAATGTTAGTTATTACACATTTAAAGTAGGAGAACCCTATATGGGTAAGAGCCATTCTCTGCTCGACACATGTAACTGATCAAAAGGAAAAACACTAATTATCACTAGCTAACTACTCAAGGCTACTAGGTAGCTTATTAGAATAAAGGGCACCCACTATTATTGCCTTAGGTACATGACACTACCATCCCCTCTACCAAATCTGTTTGTACCTTTAATATTCTACACCAAAAATGGGCTAACTTAGCTAAGTAAGATTTATTGGGCCAAATATGCTCATCAAGTTAGCCAAATATCGCTAACTAGGCCTCACAAACACCTTACATAGAAGCACATGTGCATAGGTCCAAGCCAAGCAACTAAGGAGTCCTATCACCAGTGCCAAGTCAGCGTGCCACGCCATTGTAGATGGGGCAAAACGAGTTGCCGGTTTTTAAGGAATTGAGGAGCGACCGTGCGGAGGAAACTCCTTGAACCGAGCGAACTGCTTAACCTCACACAGATGCACTGCAAGAAGGGAGTGCTTTGAATTCGAGAGATCAATCTGCAGGACTCCGGCCTAAACCAAGACAATGGTCGTTCCAGAGTCAATTCGGTCACAAGAGAGGACGGGTCGATCTATATGAGGGAAGCTGAGAAATGTGTGAGATCAATGGTGATCGAAGATTGTAGGTGTGTTGTGTATTCTGAAATAATATAAGTTCTGAATGATTGAATTTTGCTCTGTTGAGAGTGTTTGCTCAGACGTTGAGTTGTTAATCTCTTGTTGTCTGTTTGACGTAAGATTGTCTTGTTTTCAATCATGATTCAGAGACTTATTTATATTGCTAGAATTGTAAACACCTTGATCCCATGAAGTGTGACAGTTATTGGAGTCAAAGAGTGGGGAAGTGGAAATAGTATTAATACCAGTTGCTCATCGTGCGGAGACTTGGTTGATTTTCCATCCACTACTTTGCTAACTCCTTTAACTGATTGCACGACTTGCTCACATTCTCGTCGTGTGTATGAATACACGTGCAGTAGACTGCCATACCAAAACCCTAGTTAATATCCCCCCATGTGACTCGATTGATGTCTCGTGATTGTGGAGTCTGCAAGGCAGACATGTATTTAGTTAGTCAGTTGTTGACTTCATGGGACAATGAGTCCTTGTATTCTTGATCGAACGTGATTTGCAAATGTTCTCGAGATTCATGAATTGAACGTTTTTCGTTGAGACAGAGGTATGATTCTCAAGTAAATGTTGATAGTTAAGGTGAGCAAATATTGCTCATTCGATGGATTGTTGAATATTGATAGTTGAACCAATATTCATTGGTTTGAGAAAACATTGCTCATCTGAGCAAACATTGCTCATTTGATGAATAATTGGTAGCATGACCAAATAAAGTATTATTTAAAATACTGGCAACTGAACCGTGTATAATTAATAAAAATATTGATCATGGGATCAACGTAAAATTATTAGTGTTTGAATCTGGAATTATGAACCTTGGACTCGAAACCCTAATTCGATCAATTGATGATTTATTTAAAAATCAACCACGGAGTAAAGGAGGGACCGGCTACATGGGATGATGGGTCGACCATGTAGCGCCCAGATGCTCGAGTGAGCAAATACCAAAGTCTCTTAAAGACAAATTGATGAAAAGATGATTAAATGCTGGTTTAATCATTTATTAAAATAATGCTCGTCTGAGCCTTTAGGTGATAAAACCTAATTAATTATGAAGAGATGAGAGACCGACCAAGGGGTCATGAAACCGGCCTTGTTTGGTCACGGGACCGTCGTATGACGATCGTTTTATAAAATTCCAAAATTGTTTGGAAGAGTTTGAACCTAATGTGAACAAATTAGGTCAAATGATGAAAGTATGAGGGACCGGCCTCTTACAATCCAAAGAGACAACCTTGGTCGGTCAAGGTAATATGCTCATGTCACCAAAGTGTTCATGTCTCAGTCCCGAGAATTTTGATATTTTCTGATGTGCGTTTGACAAATCATTTGAGAAAATATGAAGAAATCAAGAATTTTTGCTGAAACTGAAGAAACTTCATGAGATGAAGGAAAAGTAATCATAAAATGAAGGAATCATGAAGTGTGGGACCGGCTATGGCTAAGGCATGGCCGTGGCCAATGAGCTCGGTCCATAGCATTTTTCCTAATTTTATTATATTTTTCATGATTTTAGGGAAATACCATGAAATCAAGGAGTTTGTTGAAATAAAGGAGTTTTCCTTGAAGTGAAGGAGTTTCCATGAGATGAAGGAAACAAATAATATTAATAATAATAAAATAAGGGCGTGTGGGACCGGCTTGGCATGACCGCTTGGGCTAGGGCCCGGTCCCGTGAGCTTTCCCTAATTTTATGTATTATTTCATGATTTGAAGGAATTTTCATAATTTGAAGGAAATATCATGAAATTAAGGAATTTCATGCAATGAATGAAACATAAAAAATCATTAGTACGAAACAGAGCTAGGATAAGTTTGCCTTTGTTAGTGGTGCTCGTGGATTTGTCCGGACAAGGATAAATCAAGGGCTACGGTGCTGTGCCACACCCTACAACTCGCATGTGTGGCGTTAATTCCAATATTATGAATGAAAAATGAATACTCAACTCAAGATATGGATTTTCAAAAATTATAACGGGGAGGTTCGAACTCATGACCTATTGTGTCATAAGAGTGGCCTCTAACCAGTGTTCCACCTTGGTTGGAATTAATAAAAAAGATAAATCAACGGTGGTGGTTTGTTCAACTTAAATATCATTATTATTTTATTAATTAGTGTTTCACTAATTGCACATAATAAATAATCTATTAATTATAAAGTGTTCTTTAGTTAGTGTTTCACTAATTGCTCATAATAAATGACTAATCATTTTTTTAATTATAATATTTTCTTAATTAATTATAATATTTATTTCTATTAATAAGTAATTTTGATAAATAATATCAATAAACATTTTTGGCGACAATGAGTAGTAGAAGAGGTGGAGGCCGAAAGATTAGTGGTGGTTAAGGGCGGAGCCAAGCAAAATTATACTTATTTTTGTTCTTTCATCTTAAAATGGGATACGAAGTCCATTTTTCACATGTATCCAACTTGCCAAGAATTTTTTCTCCCTCTTTCCTCAAAATCCTGGCTCCGCTCCTGGTTTGTGGTGGAAGAAGTAGTGATGGTGAGTGTTGGTGAGTAGTGATGGACATTATTAATTTTATGTTGTCGTTACAACATCGATAACATCGAAGTGTGGAAGATGTGGTTGGTTGTTTTTAACACTTTTGATAAATGAAGGTACCATATATTTCGGGGGGATGATATCATACAAGACAATATTTTCATGATCGTAGTTGGATCACCCAAATGGTACCCCTGTTATCTTTGGTAGTATATCGTATAAATCATGATTTTTTAATGTTAAAAATAAAATTGATTGCAATACAAAAAATAATATATACACGGAAAAAATAATGAAACCAATCAATTGTGACATTTTGTTCAATCTAAACCTCATACATGGCATTTGTGATTGAAAATTAGAATTGCGTCCAACAACCTACATGGGGTGGGCGGCAGTGATGGTGGAAGTGGTGGAGTCAAAAATTGACATTGAGGAGGCCTACTTTTTTTTAAAAACAGAAACATGTAAACTTTGGTGGACTAAACCATAAATATATATGGACAAAGTACTATTTATAAAATAAACTAAAAAAATTATGTAGTTATTAAAAATTTAAGGGGTTAGAGCCAGGTTAGTCAACCCTTGGCTCTGCCGCTAGGTGGTGGTGGTGAATAAAAAAATGGGTTTATGGTGGTAGCGGGTATTGGTGAACAAAAACATATTATGCTAATTTTGCAATGCCACAAAATATGTAACGTTATATTATAAAGTATAAAACGTGGTTGATCATTTTAATGTTAAAATAAACTCGATAAAACACATGTCCATTTTAAAAAATTGGTGCAATCAATTGCCATGTTATGTAATAACTAAACGAACGACACGAATCAAGATCTGAACATATGAACTTATTTATTATCAATTTTTCTATGTAAAGAGTGGTCGGGATTTGTCTTTTGGCAAAGATAAATTTATCGCCGAGGTTTGTTTAACTTAACCATTTTTAAATACTTTATTAATTAGTGTCTCATTGATTGTTCATAAATATTAATTAAATTTCTATTATAAATGTCCCTTTAATAATCTAACATAAATACATAATTTTATTAATAAATAATTGTACTAAAAGCTATATTAATTCTAATGGTGGTAGCGGAAGTAGGGTTAGTATAAACGGTGGCGGATGTTTGTGATGGTGGAGGCGATAACATTACTATTGGTGGAAGAAATAGTGGCAGTGTATGGTTTTTATGGTGGTGGGTGTTGGTATTAGTAGTGGATAATAATATTTTTTGTTTTTTAGTGAGTTTTATTGACCGAGTAAAAAAAAATCTTCACAAAACATGCAACATTGTATTGTGAAAGATGTAATTGGTTGTTTTTAGCTCCATTGATAAGGACAAAAATCAAATACCGGAACGTATAAGACAATATGATCATGATTGTTGGATCACCGAAACGGTATCCGTATTATATAAAGGCAATTGGTGTGCCCGCGTAAGAGAACATTATCGCTCTCTCAAGTACTATTACATTTTTTTTCCTGAAAGACCATCAATGTCGAGTTGTTTCGCGACAACTACCTACAAAGACAACAACTGTTTGAAAATATTTGTTTGTTCATCAAAATCATCATAAAAAACTCTAAATCATAAATCTAAATTTCGCCTCCGATGTTTATAGAATATTTTTTATATTTTACATTCTCAAATCATGCGACCTCTTGATTACAAATCAACAATATCAAATTACGGATCAATATGTATAGGTTTCATTCACTGGGTTAGAAGGTAGAGTACATACAGATGGGTAGATCACACAAAGCAGAACATGACTGAGAATACTTCAATAATTTGGTGAAGAAATAAGGTCAAAAATTTAAGATTAACTTTATATAGGACTAATTAGACGGCCCCGATAGGAGCCGACTAAAATATGGATTAATAATAATTTCCACGTAAGACAATTTCAAAACATAGTTTGGCTAACTCGCCTATGTAAAGAGTGGTCAAGATTTGTCCTTCCTCAATTGCTATGTTATGTGAGAAGAAGGTGATATCTAAGATTGAGGTACAATTCAAATCCATTAGATTCATACCATTTACAACCGGACGCCTTTGAAAAAATTGACGTGTTGTTATTATTATTACAGTAAGGGATACATTGACCACACTTGCGCAAATAGCTCACTTCGGAAATGATTGGTGTTGCATGTACTGTCTAGAATGCAACGATGAATTTGAGGAAACAAGGCACCAGAAGCAGTGTCCGGAGTATTTTGGATATAGTAACTTAGACCCGATGAAATACTTATGTTCTTTTTTTTTTTTAGTTTTTCCACAATCTATTTATTTAAGAAAAATGAACATTGCAAATACATAACATAAACAAAAATTAGACATATTGCGTTTGATAATAATGGCTACCGATGGTCCGGAAACGGCAAAAGAAAGGAATTGTTGTAGAAGAATTTTTACTTGATACGAATGAAAGAGGTATAACTATTTCGATTCCGAAATCACATAAAGTTCACAGTAGAAGATGACATCAAGTTTAAAGTTAGTAACAAACATAATATTGCTAACTAAAATGTTAAAAAAAAAAAAAACAGGATATATAAACTTAGAAAGCCGTGGGACTTGAAGAGACCAATTTTGAAAACTAGAATCTTAGAAAACAACGATCCACAATACCATAATTTTTTTTATAAATATTCAATGTAGAAGATGTCAACTTTTGGTAAAGGATCTATTGACAACCTATAAATTTGAAATAGATCAGGGAGTACAATATGTGTTCAAGGTTCTTTATGAGGTAATGTGTCGCCAGATTGTATTCCAAGTGAAGGTAGGAACATATGGAAGTGACAAAATGTCCAATACTTTTGAAGTTACCAAAGCCTTCGTTAAGACGAACTGTTGGGCACAATACATTGTCGAAGATTTAATGGCAGAGGTTTGCATATATACAATCCCTTCGAAAAGGTAATTGGTACACATTTTAAACATTTTCGTTTGATGGGTGTTGAAAATTACAAGAAAATCATGTCACATTGGAGAGTTTGTATCATCCGTTCGATGCAAAAAAATATTATTCTCTCGCACTTTATTTGGAGATCGACAACATGACCATGATAAATGAGTCACCGGGACGAAATAGGAGCATGGGGAAACTTTTATGGATGATATTGATTAGTTGATTTCACTGAGATGAGCGCTGCTGACGAAATATTTCCAAAATATTTAAACTTCCATGTTCATGTAGAGCATTATCTCATTATAAGCAATGAACCTAAATAAAAAATTATCTGGAAGTTAAGATTATATTTCTTTCGTTTGAGCAAATCTCCGACGGTAAAATATTAAAGGAAAAAAACAAGAAAAAAAGAGAGGAACATCCCGACTATTTTTACGACAAAACCATATTAAATCATCAGGAGTTGATAAGTATGCGGGTGTTTATGGGTGAAAACTACTCCGTTAATTTGGTAATTTGGGGCGTGGATGAGGAATGAGTTTAAACCTTAAACAAATGCAATTGCGCGGTGAGTGCTTGTAGATTCGAGAGATCAATCTGTGCAAGTCCGGCCTAAACCAAGAAATGGCCGTTCCGGACTTGTTTCGGTCACAAAGTGAAGGAGATGGGGTTGATCTTAGGGAGGGAAGCTAAGAAGGTGTTGAGATTGTGAAAGTGTAGACTTGCTTATGACTTGTAACAGGAAAGTGAACATGCTTACGATTGGTGTAAGGTGTTCTGGGTGTTTTCTTGTTGTTTTTATCTCGTTGTTTGGAAATAGGGCTGAGAACCTATTTATACAAGTCATTGAGTCTTATTCACGTCTCTCATGGGAAGTGGAGGAAGTGGAGTGATGGAGTAGTGGATTTGTGCGTTGGTGATACACGACCAGCCTTGCCCACTTCTCCTGTTCATCTCTAACCGTCCATGACTTCCTAACACGTTCTTGTGATGGCGCGTTGCACGCCGCACGTCGTAAACCGCGCACCAATACCCCGCATGTATCCCCCGCCTTGTGACATGATTGATGTCTGGAATGTGTGGATCGTGGATCCTCGAAAGATAGCATGTAATGCTGAATTGAATAACAAGCGTTATTCGTGAAGTCGATACTTGTGAAGTATCGTGTGTATTTTATGTGCTCGCATCATGGTGTGGTAAAGTGATGGGTAATGACACCTCACCGACCAATTAACTCGACCGTGGCCGTATAACCAAGTCTGGTGAAGTTGGACGGATGAGATGATCTTTGAGACACTCATCTGCGACCGTTGACGAAGTTAGGGTTTTGAAGAGGCGCATGCATCACTCTTCTTGGTCGAAACCAAGCATGGGATACAACTTTGGCCTAACCGACCATACATGCGTGTAGATGGCATGATGGTGTAGGCGCCTATACCCCATTACCTCATGAAAGTATGATCTCGGGTCACTCAATTCATCCGGTGAAATCGAGTGGTCGAGATCGATTTGCGGCATAAAAAACTAGTGCCGCAAGGGCCGCGCGTCACGCCCTCTTCCCGAGCACACGTTCCAAGACGACCAATCATGGTCGGTCTTGGCCGATTAGCCTTGTGTGAAGGTGGTAGGCTGATGTTTACGCCTATACACCGAATATCCCATGAAAACGTGATCTCGAGCCATCCAAATCGTCCGGCGAAGTTGAGTGGTCAAGATCGGTTGCGGTTTGGGAGGTGTGACCACGCTAGTTTGAGCGTGCATTTGGATTAGCCAGGGCATGATATGCCTTGGCCGATCGGGTTAGGGAATAGATGGGTCCATGGTGGTCATGCTGGTATGACCGGACCTCGCTTAATCTAATCTTGGACCCTCCATTCATGCCTGGAGAAGATGGACGCTTGTGATGCTCAAAACCCTAATTTTGGGTTTCAAAGCCGTGCGGCATCTCTTGTTTGGGCGACGATTTTGTCACGACCAAACATGGTTGGTCTTGACCGATTGGTCAAGTGTATAGGCGGGCCCATGGTGATCGTGTTGACATGCTCTGGGCCCTTTGAATCTACATCTACACCCTCCATCTATACCTGCGAAGATGGATGGTTGAGACTGTTTTGCGACACATGTAATATGCCGCAAACCCTAATTTAGGGTTTTCCGTCCATAATGCTTGGTATGAACGTTTTTTGGCAAGCTAGGGCCAATGGCCGACCGTGCGGGCCTGGGCAGTGGGTATTCCATACCTGCTTGGGGGTGATGGAATTGATCTCGGTTCATCCAATCATGCTTGTGGAGTTGGATGATCGCGATCATATCCGACTGATACGGTCAGTCTGGATGCTCAA